>OZ018334.1:111557619-112164329 GCA_963969495.1 Ceratothoa steindachneri | reverse complement strand
TGATTTGGTTGAATGAGGAGAAAACCAAAGTGGCTCCGACGCCAAACTCACGTAGATGATGTTGGGGTCTACTGCAAGCTTATATGTGCAGTAGACTCAACGTAGTTGTACTCAGAACTACTCCCACAGTGGGTTCAAATTCCCACTTCGGAGTACTTCAGCTCACTGTATTAATTTGTACGTGTAACAAGAGACGATCGATGTAGGAAGAAATCAATCAACTTTACATTCTCACAGTTAGGTGAGAGCAAAGGGATTGAATTACATTATATGTAGCAATAATAAAAGAGTAAGCTTTAATTAATTGGTGCGGTAATGAATTATCATTAAATAAGTTTAGTTTGTCTGGATAATAATTGCGTGGTGTAAGGTCATTGTAGCCACCTTCTGATGCCCGCTTATCCAAGGCCTAATTATGGCCATGCAGCCTCGTTTGGTGTTTTCTTTTCCTTTCTTTTCAAGGTCACCCTCGGCGATCTGTCCTTCAAATCCTCTGTTAAGGTTGGCCAAGATGAGTCTATTTATTTTAAGTCCTCGATCGATTAAAAGGTGGAGCAATTGCCATTATATTTCTGCCTGTTCAATCCGAGACCCTCTTTTTCATGAGATGCTGCCAAAGGAATGTAAACTTTTTTTGCTCATTTATTTTGCTGCGACTGTTCCTTTGTGTGTAAGTCGTCAGCGTACTCATGTACGGACGATATTACACATAATGTGATCGTGGCAGAGGCCCTAAGAGTGGAAAGTTCCAGGCATCTGCTACTTTGGAATCGTTGGGTTCAAGGCTGGTTGAACGTTGCTTACTGAGTCGTTGGATTTGCTTATAAATCAACCGCTCACTATAAATATGAACCTATATTTAAGGATAAAGCTGCTTGGCCACTCTATAAACCAACAACAACAATTGGGGAAGTGGTGAGTGTGAGAGATAGTGGTGTATTAGAATAGTGGGGTTGGGGAATAGTTGTGAGAATAAGGAAGTCTTAGGGTTGCAAGTTTTGCAAAGGTGCCTGGAGATCAGGCTAATCTCTTTCATTGTTTGTTTTATTATTATTGTTTTTATACATGTATATATATGTAGACAAGTATGTATGCATATATATATATATATATATATATATATATATATATATATATATATATATATATATATATATATATATATATATATATTATTATTATAAGGCGTTCAAACCTTTGGATTCTTGTAATATTTTACTTTTTTAATATTAACTTGACGTGTAGTTTGGTGGTTTAGATTAATTTTTTTTTTTGTTTCTACATCAATTCCTCCGTGTGTCTTATTTGGTTTTATAACTGTTTTGATATATTCATCTTTGGCTGTTTAGTATTTGGGTTTTGTGTGTTCGGTGTTTCGTACTTACCTATTTTATTCATTTTATTTTTTTCTTCGTTGTCTTCACTAGGTTGTTTTGGTCTTCTTTGGCCTTGAGGTAAAATCGGTTTGGTTCGTCATTATCGGTTTTGGTCGATAGTTTATTGCTATGCAAAAAATGGGAAAATTGCTACGCTGCTTGGGAATCTTGCGCGACTGGGATCTTGTTGGTTTTCTGCGATGAGTGCTCTAATTTCCTCGTTGTTATACATTGTAATTTTCTCTTTCATTTCTGACGCTCTTTCCTTTAAGCTCGTATTGAGCGGCTTGATGCCCACCGCTCTGTGCAGATCCACTTGCTTCCTCCTATACCCCCTTCGTGTATTAGTGATGAGATACATACACTTAATTTTTTATATCTTCTGTATTTCTTTTTTTTGGTTTAACTAGCGTCAGATACAACTTCTGTTTGTTCGTTTGATGATGGTATATTCACTCTTTGAAAATATTGAGATAGTAGTAGATAAAAGTGGGTGAACATTTTGAAGTGGGGAGGGGGTATTTTGCCGTAGGAGGGCATCGGAATCTTTTTACTTTTGGAATTTCCTTTTCGTCTTAATTATTTCATGTAGTGTTTTCTATGTATTTGTTAATTTTCGTGTAGCTAGCGTGTTCTTCTTAGTGTTGGTGTTTCTATTGTTATTTTACTTATTTTTGAGTTGAATTCTTGAGCATTCAAGCCTTTGGTAGCTGTTGGCTCAGCAATTTACCTGTGTTGTTCTGATGATTTGTTTTATTGTTACTCTGTTTTTGTTTCGTTTAGACTGTGTTGATTTTATGGGTACCTGTTATGTGTATATTAATGTAATGTTTTCTTGTGCACTGTGTTTAGTACTTGGGAACCGCTTCCGACGTGTGACTTTCTCCCGTAGTCGTACAGGAATGTTCAGTCTTCCGCCTGTTCCCTGTAGTTCCGGAATGACTTCATTTGTAAGAGTTAACCAGACCCTTCTTCCCAATTTCTGAGTGAAGATGTTAACGGGGTCCAGTTTCTTCCTTGTGTGGAGTTCTCTCTGTCGGCGATGGTTCCGCCTTCTGACTTTATCGATAACTAGGGATGCAGAGTTCTGTACTCACTGCATTTTTCTCAATAAGGTCTTGTTTGCCGCTTGAGTCACTACTGCGGGATAGATGAGCTTAGCCCGGATGTACATCAGGTATATCTTCCTAATGTTGGCCGAGCAAAGATCTCTAAACTTGTGTAGCTTGGAGATTTCTCTCCTTGCCAGGTTCCGCCTCTCCGTGTAGTGTCTTGAGTATCCGTGGTCGGAGAACTTTAGGCCCAGGACAGTGCCTTCGGCGGAGTAACCGTATCTCCTCCCCTCGACGATTAAGGGGAACGTTAACGTGCGGCTCAGTGGGACGATCTTGAACTTGTCCCTATTAGTTCTGATCTTCCAGCGTCTCTCGTACTGGTTGATGTTGTGAATTTCCGCTATGGTTTGCGCTGCCTGATCCCTCGCCTTCCTCACCGGGCACGGGGACGATCTGGGTGACGTCATATGCGAATTGCAGATACATCGTGTCCCTGTGCACCGGTGTTGGGTGGTCGATGGTAAAGACCAAGTAAAGGAGAGGGCTTAGGCAACTTCCCTGTGGAACGCCCGCCTTCAGTTCGAATTCGGGTCCTGTGTGTCCTTCGATCATGAGACATGCCCTTCTGTCCATGACAAAGTCACAAAGGATCCTTTCCACGATTGGGTTTAGCTAGAGGTTCCGAATCTTGTATTGCAGTCCTTCCAGCCAGACTCTATCAAAGGCCTTCTGCACGTCCCTCAACACAATTTCTACATAGAACCTATTTGCATGGCAATAGGCGACTTTTTCCCTCAGGAGCGCCTGAGGTTTCTGAAGCTGTAGAGGGTCCTGACTGCCGAAGATGTTTTTTCGATCCGTTCTGTGAGGTGCTTCCTATACCCGTTAGAAGTGACCTTCATCCCGAGTACATTGCGCTCGTTCGTCTAGGGATAACGCACATCCCCCGGTCACATCTGGCGTTTTTCTTCTTCCTAATGAAACGATCTTGAATTTGTCGCCATTAGTTTGGATTTTCCATTTTGATTCATAAACGTTGATTTTTCTTATTTCCTCGGCAGTTATTCAAGCTTACCAAGGCGCCTTTCTATATCCACTCACTATGAGTTGACTTATGTTATCGGCGAACTGGATATTCAGGCTAGTGGAGTGGGTTGGCTCTTGGATGTCGGCTGTATATATCGAGTATAAGGTTTGACTGAGGCACCTGCCTTGAGGCAATCCTGCCTTTAGATTAAAAGTGGAACCGCCCGTGCGCCCTATACTGATGTAGGCCGACCTCTCTATGACATAATCACAGAGGATCTTTTCAATTTTTGCGCTCAAACCCAGCTGGAGGATCTTGTATTGCATCCCCCTTAGCCATACTTTATCGAATGCTTTGACAGGTTCCTGCATACTATGTCGATGTAGCTCCTGTTTTTCTTCGCTTGAGCAATCTTTTCCGTGATGAAATTTATTGCCATCTCGGTGCTTCTCTTCTTTCTAAAGCCGTATTGCGGTTCGTTGTAGAGCGAATTTTTCTTCAAGTGTTCGATGAATCTTCCGTTCATTGTTTTCTCTAAGAGTTTCCCCTCAATTTCCAGAAGGGATATTAGGCGATGACTCTCTTTCCTCGTCGTGGGCTTTCCAGGTTTGCCAATAAAGATCATTTTTGCCGTTTTGTATTCGTCGGAAAAGTAGCCTACATTTAGACAGGTATTAAAGATGTTTAGTAAACCTTCCCGCACGCAATTCGGTGCTTTGAAGGAGTTTAACTTTGTCAAGCGTGACCGTCCTATAGCTTTTTGCTCAAAGGAGTGGAGCGCGCTTTCTAGTTCTTCTAGCGTTACTCTTTCTTCTTCTACTTCCTGCCTGTTCACTTGGTGGTTAGGATGCGTCCTATCAATGATCCCATTCAGCTCGTCTATAATCTGATTTTCAAAATCTATGTCGAAGTCTTCATTCTTATTCACTTATTCTGAAAATCTGTTTCCAGTATTGCCTGAAAATCTCCTCCATTTCATTCTCCTCTGATTTAATTTCACCTTGGTCGTCTTTAATTCCATCTTTTTCTTCTGGGACTTTACTCTCATTATCTTGATTTTTGCCCAGAATTCTTTCGGTGTTGCTGCCACTATCTATTTCTTCGATAGCTTCATTCTATTTCTCCTTTTGTTGTTCGTAAATTATAATTTTAGTTCTTCATTTATTTCTCTCATACGGTACATTGCATCACAGGATGTACCCGTGTTAAAGCTCATTTGATACAATCCTGGCAGCTCACAGTGTAAACCTTTCCTACGATCGGTCCATTTGTATGCAGAGATCGTTCTGTATGCACTTTCGGGAATTGACTCTCTGTCAGCCTCGATCATCTGGGCCTCTAGACGCTCCATTTCTTCGCCTATTTCCTCGAGCGTCTCTTCGTCGAGGTTCGCTGGGATGTAATTTCTTAGCATTCGCTCATAATTATCCCAATTTGCCCTGCTGTAATTCTTCCTTGTATGTGATGGTATCAATAGAGGGTTAACGCTAATATGGTCGCTACAAGGTATCACTTAAGGGCTCATGTAATAGTTAAAGGGTAAGAGCAAGTTGGCCCCAGATGACGACTTGGTGGCGCTCCTTTTCCTTTCCGTGATGAAGGTCGGAAAGTCGGGGCCCAGTCTCTGGACGATGTTTCTATCCAGGAGAGTATTCAAGCATCCGCCTATACCGTTGCTTCGAGTATACCCGGACTTGGCACATGGTGCGTTCAGGTCCCCCATAAATGTCGTAGGGACCCTTCGCCCGAATATACTCGCGATAGTGTGGTTCGGCAAATAGGCGCGTCTTGGGGTTTGGTATCCCGTAGCAATGAGCATCTTGTTGCTCTGATGGTGAGCGGCAACGACCTCTACCTCAGAGGGGGTAAGGTTGGCCTCAGTGGTAAGACCATCCAAACGGTGATAAGAGCCGTGGATGATTTAAGGCTTAAAACCCGCAAACGTGTGGTGGTTGGGATGCTTCCAAGAAGAGGTCCATCCCGAACCGCTCACGAAAGAAACATCGCAGTGAACAGAAGGTTGGCGGATCTCTGCACGGCAAAAGGAGTCTTCTTCATGGACCCCTATCGTACCTTTATCGGTAGAGACGAACTCTACCAAAGGGACGGGGTACATCTCTCCTTTAAAGGGAAGGCCTTTCTCGCCAACCTAATTCAAGATGTCGTGGAACGCACCCAAAGGAGCGTTCGAAACAGAGCGAAAGCGGACGTGCGCCAGCATGCCCGTGTCACTCCTGGATCGACCTTCTCGGAGGTCGTCAAAAAGGGTGTGACCACGAAAACAGAGAAGCCGGGAAACGGAAGAGCTCAGGAAGTCCTACACTAGGGGACTCCCTCAAAGTTCTTCTGTTCAATGCGAGGTCGATCAGGAATAAGTTTCTTGAGCTTCGTGGCCTCGTAGTAACAGACGAACCTGAGATGGTGGCCATAACGGAGTCGTGGATAAAAACCTCAAGCCAAGATTTTGAAGGTGAATTCACGATTCCCGGTTACCAGCTCTTCCTGAAAGATAGGCCAGACAGAGAGGGTGGCGGTGTGATGTTGTATGTCAAGGATACTCTCAACTCGACGGATTGCAACATCGTATCCGACCATGAACTACTAGGTGTTGATCTAGAGATAGGTCCGGTCAAATACAGGACCCTGGTGCTTTATAGACCTCCTGCCCAACTCGTTGAAAAGGACAGATATGTACCAGCTACTAGGAGAACTTGTCGAAGACAGAGTGTGTATCGTCATGGGTGATTTCAACACACAAGTTGACTGGGAAACCAGAGAACCCTGTGGCGAAAACGCACTACTCTTGGAGTTCGCAAACAACGAGTTCCTCACTCAATGGGTGAGAGAGCCAACGAGAGGAAACAATATCCTTGACTTGGTTTTCACCTCTGAGGATGACATCGTTGAGGACCTCTCTGTTGGCGAAGAGCTCGGTGGCAGCGACCACCGACTAATTAGATTTGTAGTCAAAGTTCCGAATGCAGGGCCAGCAACTAGTAAATCGAAGAAACTCGATTTGAAAAGAGCAGACTTTGCAGGTCTTCGCACTGGACTGAGTGACGCGAGACTAGAAGCGTGCAATGTTGTTGAAGACTCGTGGAACAGTTTCAAAACCACATTCATGAGTCTTCAATCGCGTTTCATCCCTCTGAAATGTCCCCGTCGGTCTTTTGTTCAACCAAAGTGGTTTAATCGAGAAATCGGCCAACTGCTTAGGAAGAAGAGAACTGTGTACCGACAATCGAAGATCTCGGGTGACTTTGACGAATACCAGAGGCTAGCCAGGAGAGTGAAGTCAAGCATAAGGGCGGCTAAGCGCTCTGAGGAACTCCGAGTGACGAGACTCTGCAAGGAGAATCCCAAGGAGTTCTTCGGCTATGTAAATACCTGTAAACCAATCCATCGTAGGATTGGGCCCTTAGTGGACGAGGAAGGTGCATTAACTCACTCAGATGCAGAAAAGGCTAACCTTCTCAATGACTACTTCTCTTCAGTGTTTACTGAAGAGTGTGGTCCCATCCCCTAGCCAATGGATTCCTACTCGAGGGAAAAGCTGGAGGATATGGACTTCATCGAAGGGGAAATAAAAAAGAAGATCAGTGACCTAATGACGAATAAGTCACCTGGCCCGGATGGGTTTCTACCTAAAGTGTTGAAAGAAGTGCGCGATCAGGTGTCACGACACCTGAGCGCAATCTTTAATATGTCAATCCGGACCGAATGCGTTCCTAGAGACTGGCGTGAAGCGGAGGTGACTCCTATCTTCAAGAAAGGAGACCGAAGCCAACCGTCAAACTACCGACCTATCAGTCTGACTTCGATAGTCGGTAAACTCATGGAAAGCATGATGGTGGACAAAATGACGTCGTATTTAGAGTCAAACCTGCTACTAAGGAGTTCCCAGCACGGCTTCCGAAGGCAAAGGTCATGCGTGACGAACCTTGTGGAATTCTTCCACCTCGTGTTCAGTGAGCACGATCGGGACAAGGCGGTGGATGTGGTGTACTTAGACTTTCAGAAAGCCTTTGATAAGGTACCACACCACCGCCTTCTCCGGAAAGTGCGAGCGCTGGGCATAGACGGAAAAGTAGCCGGCTGGATCGAGAACTGGCTAAGTTTCATACGGCAACGGGTGGTGGTAAATGGACAGGCTTCTGAGTGGGTGCCCGTTACTAGCGGGGTGCCTCAAGGTTCTGTCCTGGGACCACTACTATTCATCATCTACGTTAACGACATGGACGGTGACATGGTTGCCAAGATTTCTAAATTTGCCGACGATACCAAGCTTGGTATGAACGTTGCAAAGGATGGAAATACTGCCCACCTGCAGGAAGATCTTGGGAAGATTGGGGAGTGGTCAGACACGTGGCAAATGCCTTTTAAAGTGGGGAAAGGCAAAGTAATGCATATCGGCCACAGAAACCCCCAATCTCAGTATATCCTTAAGGGCATTGCTCTTGAATCGAGTGACACTGAGAAGGACTTGGATGTAACTATCACTAGCGACCTCAAGTTCTCGAAACAGTGCATCGAGGCAGAGAAGAAAGCCCAAAGGATGTTAGGCTACATAAAGCGCTAGTTTGGATACCGTAACAAGGAGATAGTACTTTGTCTGTACAACTCCCTCGTTCGGCCGCACCTGGAGTATGCCGTACAATTTTGGAGTGCTTCGTTTCGAAAGGACATCGCAAGGTTGGAACGCGTACAAGCTAGGGCAACCAAACTGATTCCCTATATCCGACATAAAAGTTATGAGGATAGACTAAGGGAATTAAATCTGTTCTCGCTGGAAACCCGTAGACTGCGTGGTCAGCTCATCGAAGTTTTCCAAATACTTCGAGGGTTCGACAATGTTGACTACCGGGATATTTTCACACTGAGTGAGAACAGAACGCGCAATCACGGCTTCAAACTTGAACTGAAGCGTTACAGCCGCAATCTGTGTGGAAATTTTTTCACTTACAGTATCTGCGGTAAGTGGAACGCACTTCCAGTGGAAGTTGTCAACAGTGAATCTGTTGACCAGTCCAAGTCAAGACTAGACAAAGTCTTAAAAAGTGGCCGTTAAGGGACGCAAAACAATTGAGCAACCATGTGCCTGCTCGATTGCTAGTCCAAAGGTACCCTCTTTGAATGGACCGTAAGGTCTCCTAGGGTACTTACTCTTCTTGTTAATCCTTGTTCCCCAGGCTTATTTCTACCTCTATGGCAAGGAAAGATTCTTTCAAGTTTCTGAGTTGCTTGAATTTTATTCCCTTCTTAATCGCAATAGCTGCTCCGTCGTATCGTTCTTTAGAATGGTTCACTGTCAACACGTCATAGTTCCATATCTTGATTATGTCCCTGTGATCGAACGGTCTGAGGCCGCTTTAATTCAGCCTCTATCACATGTTAACCATGCTTACTCACATGCTTAGTTACGTGCTTCCTGCCTGCGAGAGGAAGCAAAAGCGCGTTATCTCCCTTCATAGCCAATGTTTAATCAAGGAGGTTCACTCCCACGTTTCACCTCCATACGTCGATCTCACCAGATTGAATTAGGCTTATGGGCAGATAACGTATTTTCTCAGGCGCCACTGGGACATTCCCCCGAAGTCCCCCAGTCAATTACCCCTTACGCCATGGATATGGCTCCGGGTATTTTTCCCATAGCTCTTCTCAATTGAAGCAGATCCAGATTATCTTCGCGAGGCATCAAGCCAATCCGGTCTACCCTGTGCACCTAGGAACTCTGCCGAGAAACCCCTTATTGTCCAGAAGAGGACAATATCCCTTGAGTGCCAAAGTTCGTGCCTTCGAGACGCCAAATCAACAAGGCCTCCCTGTTGTTCAGAAAGAGAACAACGTTAGAACAGCCATTGATCTTTGAGCGCGTTTGATAAGAAACGGTTCTCACCCCACACCCCTGTTGTTCAGAAAGAGAACAACGTTAGAACAGCCATTGTTCTCCAAGCCCTTTCGTCAAGAAACGGTTCTCGTTCCCAAGGCATCAAATCACGCCCGGATAATTTAATTCCCTCCTTTTTAACGTTCTTCAAGAGAACGCTTGGTTTCAACAATAACCTCCATTGTTCATCTAGAACATCTCCGATTTGCTGTCACAAAGATTGCTCGTACTTCCGAGCCCCACTTCGCTCTCACTCCTCGGAGACAGTCCTTCCCCTTCGTTAAGGACAACCCCCCGAAGAACCCTTCTGCTGAAAATCGCCAGTGGACTTCCTTCGCATCGTCTTCCTCTGCACAACAACTTTGTAATTACGTAAGCTGAGCATTACCTTTAATCATTTAATCTTTTGTGAACGCAACCCTGTGCTTTAAATGGTTTAGCGAACCATTCCCGCCTTTATTTTTTGTTTGTTTACCTTTTTAAATCTCTTCAAATCTTAATCCTCAGATTAGTCAGATATTCCCCCGACCCTTTTTCATTCCCCGTTTATGTAAACATTTTTTTGTGTGTTGTTGATAGTTTAATTAATAAAACTCTATTTTATTAATGGTAACCATATTATTTATCCTTGTGCCCCGTTCCACTTCTTAAGCATTTAGAAGATAAATAAGCCTCTCCAGGTCCCCTTTACCTTTGGACTAACCTCGGTCAATCAGATTACCACATACTCGAAATATTAGAATAATTTCCTCATCGAATAGTTATATATGGTATATCGTCGAGAGCCTATTCTACGACAGTCCCAATCTGTGTTAACTCCGTGCTCCGAAATGAGTATTATGTAGCATCGATTTGTTGGTTTGTTGGAAAATGTTACTGTAGTGTACTCTTTTGGTGGTCCATCCGTCGGTGTTGTTACTCAAGATTCTTAAGCTGTCTCTTTGCATTATGAGTACTAATCTACCGTTTCTTCAGTTTGAAGTCTAGGTTAGGGACCTTTTGAGGAGCAGGGTATGGCTTTTTTATTTGTCTCTTCATAGATTACTTCCATGCCCTTGTTCCTCTTTGGTAATTGTTTTCTGGGTGGGCTGGGAGTCTTCGATTTACTCCCTGAGGCCCTCTAAAATCCCGTTCTTGGTTCTGTCTCTTTCTCTTCTATTTCAGGTTGCGAGTCGCTTGAAGACTCTTCTTCGGAATCATCTAAATCTTCCTCAGATGTTGCCTGCTTTTCTTCTTTTCGTGGTCGTTTGGATGAGGCTGTGCTCATATTGAGTATTTTTATTGAGTCTTGGGATTTTGGTACTTTAATTGCAGGCAGGTTGTTTGCCTGTAGTAGTGAATTGAATTCACTCTCGTAGCTTCCTGGGCTTCCCGTGTTTGCGATATGAGCTTGGATTACGCATGTGAGGATCTTCGAGCTCAATTCGGAGTTGAGTTGCATCGTAGGTTGGTTTATGGTTGTTTGGTTAGATCTTGATGCTGCGGCCGCATAGCTCTGAGTACTACGGGCTCGAGCTTCTTCTTCCTTCTTCTGTACTACCTCTTTTCTTCTGGGGCAATTTAGTGCCAAAGTTCGGTGGTCACCGTTACAATTTAGGCACTTTTTGGCCGTTGAGGCACAGTCTTTAAACCTATGACCCTCTTGCCCGCATTCAAAGCATAGCTTCTTGTTCTTGTTGGGGCTGGAGTGGCTCGTATGATTTTCCAGTTTGTAACAGGAAAAACACATTTGGATGTTGTGGAAATTTTCCTCTTCGATATTTTCGGATGGGATCCTCATGCTGAAAGCTAGGAGCCCATCTCTTTTTGTTTTCTTTGCCATTTTGGTGGTTTGAAAGGTGATTTTAAACACGGGTGTGGTTATTAAACTTGATTAATTCCTTAATCTTCGCCCATGGGTTTTGTACCCCAATCTCTTTCTTAATTTCCCCAGTAGTTCTTTCCCTAATCCAGCTTCCGATCTTGCCGCAGATGACGCTCTGATTGGCCGCCACCGGGGCGGGGGATTCTTGCCTCAAGCCCTATCTTCTCTTAAGCTTCTGTTCGCCGGTTGGACAGTATTTCGTCCATGTCCTTCGTTTCCGAGCTGATTCGATCAAACGAATCAGCACAACCTTAAGTTCCTCAAATAGAACCAGGCACACCTGAGCTTTGGCTGGAACTGCATTGTCGGGAAGCCCCCTGATGGAGACTCTCTTCGTTGTATCCATCTTCCCTGAAGGGAGGGTGGGGTCCTTGTTCCAAGTTGGTCATCTTCTTTTTTTTCCTAATCTTCTTTCTCGAATTGTGTTATGTGAATGAGTTTAATGTGAGTGGTGTTATGTGCTTAGGTGAGTGAGATGTAAATTCAGAATAGGGGTATTTCCCGCCGTAGTGCGGTCTCGTGCATCCGTGAACCAGTACTGCAATTGATGGAGTGATGGGTGATGGGCCGGGATGGGATCCTTCCAAGGGGTGAATTATGGCGGAATTGATGATGGATAAAGGCTGAATCAACTTTCTTCAACCGGGGGGGGCCGCCCCCTTGCGACTGCATCCTCAATAGCAGAGGGATGGTTGCTTGTCCCTCTATGATCCTGGGAGGCAACCCCCATCGATAAAGCTAAAAGTTAAATCAACGGAGTTCGCATTTCGTCTCTTTTCCTGGGGCGCCTCTGAAATTGATTTCTGCTGTGGGCTACTCCCAAAACCAGCTTCCGTCAATTCCCCCAATTCTATCATATCACAGTCAACTGACATAGTTGGGACAAGGGTTATGAGCAGTCCAGGTCCACGATTTCAAGGTGCCCGCCGGCGGGGGATGATGTAGGGAGCTTAAGCGCTCATGTTGGTTTCGCGTGCCAGATGAAAATGGTAGTATTAACTCTCTCCAAAGACAACCGTAGGTCTGTTTTTACAATTGGCTGGCTCGGCTCGCGTGTCCTTGCTTCGAACGTAAGAATTCCGAAAAGCACGAATATTATTCCGCGATAAAACTTTACGTCAAGTGTTAACAGCGAATGACGTTCCTTCTCTATAAACTAAATCTAAGCTTCCCTTAAGGATAAAACGCTCTTGAACTTAACGCGTTCCACAACAGAGAGCCACAAATCCGAAGTCGATGTTACTTCTTAAAATTATGAGACTAGAAAACATCCTTTCTCGAGTGGATGGGATTCCCAAATTTCTATAATTTTATATTTATACAATCGCTATTTATATCGAATTCGAGGCGAATATCAAAGATATTTATTTCATTTTCCCTGCAGTGTCGTATTTATTAAATATGAATTTGTGGCGTACAACTCACTCCCACGCATATGTAAGTAAACCCAAGTGGTTTTTACCTTTGGTCATTTTGAGAATGTCCGGTTTGGCGATCGAAACCGTTGCCTCATGATTCGTAATGTTGCCTAGAGCCTCTTGATGTTCCCTCGGGTTTCTTGACTGACGTGTAATCTACTAAAGTTGCCTAGATAGTTTTACATTCCATCCGGCCTCTAGACGTTTGTTTACAAAGTCCTCTTTTACATTTTCAAAGGGTTCCTTATGTTGCCTATTAAATTTATTTGCGCTTCTTAATGTTGCCTAGGACTTTTTACATATCCTAGGGTGTCTTAGTATGTCTCTTGGCCTCTTGAGGTTTCCTGGGAGCTCATCAGTAGCGTGCAGTTAATGGAAGCAAGGGAAGCAACGCTTCCCCTATTTAAGAAAAAAAGAAAAATAAATTAGACCCCAACAATTAATATGACAGCAGAATCAATTTTATTCTCACATTTATGCTTGCCTATACTTGTATACCTCGCACGGTATCGTTCACTTTTAATCGAATTGGCGTTAGACCCTGATGAACCCAACTGCATTTGAAGGAATTCATCCTTTGCGTCGAGATTTCTAATCTTCTTTTTCTTTTAACTTCAGTAATAGTTTTGCTTCTGGGTGTTTTGGAAAGAATAGTTTAAAAGTTGCTTTGATTTTCTTATCAATAATATACAGTCTGTCAGAGAGAGAAGGTTTACTCCCCCCCCCCTTCCCCGAACCCAACGTCTACCCGTGGCGCCTGAGAAGATACACTTGCGCGGCCAGACAGCCCCAAGGGAGCCGCGAGATTTTCGCGGGACCACGTAATCCGTTTGGGTTCCATTCCTCTCCGTCGCATCGGCGCCATACCCACAGCACCAAGGATCTTTGCGCAAAGCTGTGAAGCCGCCGACACTATCCCCCCCCCCCGACCTAGCACACCAAGTCTAATGAGATATCCGTCCCCCTTTAAGGGGGCACCCGGCGATTCGCTTCCGCCGAGGCAGTATAAATACTTCGAGAAAAGCTTTGAGAAATCAGTACCATACAGCCCTGTCTTGTTTAGCAGCCACGTACAGTCTCGTACACCCTGCTTCGCCTCCCAACGGCTTCCAGCTACGAATGCGACGTGTCATCTCTACCTGGCTTTGCTCGCACCTAAGGCCAGAATTCTTCCCCCGGCAGACGATAGACACGGACAGGCATCTATCACTCGGGGATCGACTTCGTTCTCGTCTGAATTACTCCCTCGTTCATTTCTCAGCGAGGTTAAAGAAGAAGGAATCTTGCAAGTGGAGCCTTGGAGACACCCACTTACTCCTATCCAAGCCTCCAATTAATTAACCTTTACGTGTGTCTCCCCATCACTTGCACTCTCCCCCATTTTCCTGGAAGCAATCACCGTACATCCTCTCTTGGACTCTCGTACCCGTCGAATCATTTGTATCCCCTCTCTTCCGTTTGGTACCCCGGGTCTCATTTTATGCATTGTCATTTATTTACTTGTGCTAAAATTTAAATAAAGTTTAAAAAAATATCTAGAATTTCGCATATCTGGGGGCCCAACCCCGGCTAGGAAGGTTAGGAATGGAATGGTTAGGTTAAGATTAGATGCTAAGCTCTAACGTTATCTCCCGTCAAAAATACAGCTATTTTGCATATACTTTTGGCGGGAAATAGCCTAAACTAAGCGGCGCTATCTTAGTCCCCTTATTTCAAATTCTTTTTTAATAATGGAGCGTTGGTGACTTAATTAAAGGTTTGTTCACAATCTAAAATTGTCCATTATATGTAGTCATTTTATATTACTTTGCAATAAATGTTAAAGCAGATTGGGAGATATTTGAATGCATTGGAGGTATTTCCGTTCTGGTGGCTCGTAGCAATCGTGTGTTTGTACCTCTCTCACGTTAGAACCGAAAGACTAATAAAAAAACATAAATTATCCATGAATCAAGAGAGAGAAAAACAAAAATATCTGTAAGCACTTATCATAAGCATGTGTGGTTGGGAGTCATAGACAAATCAATTCCACCAAGAATTCTCCTACTTTGACTACTCAGCCTTTGAAATTCGACATATTTTCCAATCTATCTAAATCATTTGTATTACGGACCTCTTTATCAATATTATGTTGATAAAGATCGTGTTGGGATGAACAATATAAGCAATTGCAATTAGTCCTTTTCAACACGCTATACATATAGCATTTTAACAGTCGCATTTTGCTAGTTCACGATTTTTAAAGACTACATAACTTTACACACTGAAAACTTAAGTTTAACTTAACCTAAACAAACTTAATTAGATTTCGTATATATATATATATATATATATATATATATATATATATATATATATATATATATATATATATATATATATATATATATATATATATATGATGGAAAAAGCTCACAAAGTGCACGTGAGTCAAAGTTATGTAGATACACCCACAGAGGAAAAGTGAAAAATGATTCCGAGCACTTTCATCTTTATTTTTAACAACTTTTTCAATGAATGAACAGGAGGCAGGACATACATTGCCTTAAATAGTGGAAGGGAGGATTAGACTACCCACCTCTGAACCCTAATTAGGGGGTACAAAATCCTGAAACCACTTTATTCAAGATTTTATGTATGTAGTGATAATAGGGTCTAGCATGAATAAACCAGGGCTAAGGTTGAAATTTGGAAACGCATTAATGGAGATACATTCTAATATATTTCACCCCTCCCCCCTCCCCCCTCCCCCCTCCCCGACTTGGCATTGTTTATTCGATAGGCTAGAACAACTGCTAAAAATGTTATTATGGACAAACCGAGAAATATTAAGCAACGTCAAGCCAATGTACGTAATCACAGTAAACAACCTGCGCTTTTTTTACATATGTACAATCTTAGCCATAGCATTAACTGGAACAGTGCCAAACCAGTCATAAAATATAGGAATTATTTTTTGAGAACTCTTCCACATTTAAAATGGACCGAAGAAATGAAGAAAAAAGCTAGAAATATTAAAGAAAAATATACAGAAATAAGAGAACAAGGACCAAACAGACAAAGGAGCAAAGAACTGATGAGTCAAAAGAGAAATGATCGTCCTCATAGAAGAGAAACAAGAAGAAAACTGGGACTTTACAAAAAAAGTAAAAAACACAAAATACCCAAGTGAGGCTTAGAAGTTAATCAAGAAAATAAAAGGTCAATCACCAAGAAAGCCGATAAGAATAATAAACGAACAAGGTGAATACTTAAAAAATAGCGAAGAAACAGAACAAAAATTCAGAAACCATTGGAGCAAAATTTACACAATAGAAGAAGAAGAGAATGAAAGATACGAAAAACAGACGAAGGAAATAGTAAAGGGGAATATAAGAACAAATATACATAGGCTAACACCGGAGAGAAGAGTTGACCTACGAACAAACCAGCAGGCGGGAGTAGGAGCGACGATCACACTGCAGGAACTTAAAGACGCCATCGGCTCCTTCAAACAAAAAGTTCCCGCAAAACGGAACTAACGAAATGGAATTACGACAAGGCACCAGAAAACATATTAAGAAATATTACCGACATATTCAACACGTACCTTTATATAGGGGCCTTCCCGGAAGTGTTCAAGGTAGCAAAAATGGTATTTCTACCCGAACCACCAAACATGGTCTCCAGTTATAGATCAATATCGCTCCTGAACTTTCTGGGTAAAGTGTTTAAAAAAAATAATAAACAACAGAATAGCCAAACACCTAGAAGAAAATGGAAAACTAAACACACATCAGTACGGATTCAGAAAAGACAGGGACTCGACCATGGCAACCGTAATAATAACGGAGAAGATTGCCCCAAGCCAAATCTGGAAAAAGGTACGTGGACGTGGTACTACAGGATGTCAAGAAGGCCTTCAATAAGGTATGGGTGGAAGGACAAAGATAAACTCCTTCAACTCGATTTCGGCATCCGGACGGAGAGAATACTGGCTGATTACATATCAAACAGGGCGGCATACATCAACATCGAGGAATACGAAGGACCCACCTTCCAACTCCAAACTGGGGTCCCACAAGGAGGGTGTATAAGCCCCACCTTATATGCCATCTATACGGCCGACCTCCTCCCCCCCACTAACGCCATGGTGTATGAACATTCAATACGCCGATGACATCAGCCAGGTGATCTCCACACGCACCACGAACCCAGATGGCAAGAAAGAACTACGAAACGGGTAATAAAAAATATAAATGATTACGAAAAAAATGGAAAATTAAAACTAATATGAACAAATTCAAAATCATCCCCATAATGAGACGCAAAAAAAGATCCATTAACCATCGACTGGGTAGAATACGCATACACGTCAAAGGAAAGGAACTAGGCCTACAGATGGGAGAAAGAGGATATCAAGCACACATAAAGGAGAGAATTGGCAAAGCCAAAATGGGAATAAGGCTATTATACACCCGTAGAAATCTTGATCGGAAACGAAAAAGGACATTATATAAAGCATTAGTAGATCGGTATTGGTGTATCCCCCGATCCAAATTCACACCACAACAAAAAGTCATAAAAAGAAACTGCAAAGGGTCCAGAACAAAGCGGCCTATGTAATTACAAACGCTAGAAGAAGAGAATGGAAAAGAATGGAGGAAATTATCGACACGGCCGGACTAATCCCAATAAACAAAATATTAGAAGAACGGACCAAAAAGGTCTGGCAAAAGGTCGAGGAAAAACACATAGAAAGAAGCAGACAACTTATCGTTGAAAATCAAAACTCTGAACGCAAATCTTTCCGAAGCAGAAGGCATCACCTCCGAAGAGAGGAAGAGCCAATAATCAAATAAGACCAAATACAAAATTAACCAAGAATAACTTCGAATAAAGGCATGAATGCCTGAAATAAAAACAAACCGATAATCAAGAAAGAACAAAAGCAAAATTATAAGCAAACAAAACAAGAATGAGTAAACGAAAAACAAATAAACTATAAAAGAATTAGAATTAACGTTACCTGAGAAGGTAATCAACTCAAAACCCTAAAAAAAAATAAATACAAGAAGGAAAATAATTAGAAGTAAACTGACAAAGAGAAAAAAACACACAAGAGATAGAAGAAAGAAGACTTTCCAAGGAAAGAAGATCACCCATTTACATAAATAACTTTCACTCATCCCCTCCCTAAAAAACAAAAACAAAAAAAAATATAAAAACCTCTCATGCTATAAATCTATCCCTATTTTTCTCGCACCTACTCTTTTTCATTCCTTGAAAAGGTTTTTAAGAATAAAGACGAAAGCGCTCAGGAGCGTTTTTCACTTTTCCTTTGTGGGTGTATGTATATATATATATATATATATATATATATATATATATATATATATATATATATATATATATATATATATATATATATATATATGGAAAAATATCCAAGACAAATTGGTGCGGTTAAGGTAATGGCATAATTAGACAACTGCTCTGCTTCAGGTCCAGCAGGTTATCCTATCCTCCTTGAACTGGAAGACAACACTTAGGGCTGATGGATGGGTCATCCCTAAGTGTTGTCTTCCAGTTCAAGGAGGATAGGATAACCTGCTGGACCTGAAGCAGAGCAGTTGTCTAATTATGCCATTACCTTAACCGCACCATATATATATATATATATATATATATATATATATATATATATATATATATATATATATATATATATATATATATATATATATATATATATATAATAGCGGCCATAATGATTCGGACATTTAGGCTTCCATCACAAAACCTAGAGTAGCTATAAGTTAAGTTGTACTTGTACATTGTAAGTACATGTATGGATTGATGAAACTGCAAGTTACGTGCAAAAGAGCATTTTTATTTAAAAAATATGGCGATCAAAAGGATCCGAGCAGATAACACAACAGACGCAGATGCAATGATATAAGTTATTCAACAAATAATTTTCGGTTGTTACAATCTATTAGTCATTGATATGTAGACCTGTACTATCAATTACGCACTGACATCTTCTGCCACAGGAGCGCATTAACAGAAGGTATTCTTCTGGTGTTATTTTTATTGCAATATTTCGCCAAGTTCTTCGATGGCGTTTGGGTTTCTCAGTTTACTTCTGCGTCTTCCACAAATTCTCCATCCGAGCAGTCCAGTCCATGGGTGCTTTCTTCCGATCCAGGAAATTCTTCGCAAACTTTACTGTGTGGCAAGGTGCATTATCTTGCATAAAAATGGAAGGTTGAGCAGAGGCTGCTCTCATATGCGGCACAACACGTGAAGAACACTGCAACAAAACATCGCACTCTACTCACACGTCGACGAGGCGGGACGCAACCTACGAGGAGAAGAAGTGTCTTTCACAAAGGAAGAGTCCTCGACAGCGGTCAAGTCCTTAAAAAAGCACCATGTACAAGTGGCATAACAAAGGCCCAATGTGCATTATTGATCCCCAATGCCTGGCTGAATCTTTTCCCCAAGAATTCAAAGATGATGGAAACCTGATAAACCGAATCACCAAATCGAAAGCTATACCATCTCCTCTCGCTATTGGAGTTTCTTAGGGAAATTCCTCGAAAAGCTCCTAAGCGAAAGGTTAAAGAAATATCTAGAAACAATAATCTATATAACCCATAACTACAACACGGGTTCGCGAGGAACGAAAACTGCGCTGGTAATTATAACAGAAAAAATTGCCATAGCGACAGCGCTAGGCGATGTTGCCAAAGTTTTCGACAAACTGTAGATACCCGGCATGGAGGCAAAAGTAAGTGGCCTAGACATAGATACCAACCTATGCCAGATACGGTGTGGATACCTGGATAAAAGAAATGCCACTTTACACACAAACGGGAGAAGAAACGATCTGCTGACATCAGTAGAACTGCAGCGGAGAAAGGCGATGAAACCACAGAACCAAGTCCTACATTAATTGATATGCAACAACAATATAGAACAGATTATCTGAAGCCTTACCACAAGAAGAAATAGGCAAAATAACTATACCTAATCATAAATCCGTTAAATCCGATATAGACATCGATTTGACGGGAGCAGTAAAAAGGCTGCGGAATATTAACCTGATATACCGCTAAAAAGCCCTTAAACTAACCGAAATAGAAAACTGAAGTAGACATCCGATGAGACCATAAAAAGAATACGAAAAAAGCAAAACGATAACAAAGGATCGAATGCTACAAATACAACTGATAAACATCAAAGGAAACAGAAAAACAGAACAAAAACTAGAGCGTTTGCTAGGCAACCAATCATTTTTATCCTTCCTCGTCCAAATCACCTTCTCTCCTCGTCCATATCATCAACATTGTGCACTACACCTTTGCACAGTATTTTCTACTATGCTCTCTTATTCTGCCTCGCATTCACCTCTTTTGATATCCCAATTGTTGTAAGAGGCCTAGGCACACACACTTTTTGTGCTATATCCTTTATTCATTCACTAAATACCCTTACTTTGCAGCACATGGCAGAAGCAACGCCTGCCAACACAACAAGATCTCAATGGGAGCTCCAGCAAAGAATATACTGCGTCAAACGTTACTACAAGACAGGCTCGTTCAAGAAAGTGCAGGGCACTTTCGTGCATCAGTTCGAATGTGAAAAAGTCCCCTCCAAGAGCAGAAATCAGGACTGGGTAAACCACTTCGAGAACTATGAGACAGTGAAGAACCTCAATGCAGCCAGTGACAACCGTCCAATCTATTCGGGATGCCACAGGAAGCGTACAGCTGAGCTGATCGAGAGTGTGAGAGAGTCAGTTCAGCCGAGTCCAAAACGGTCTGTCGCAAGCGAAGTCAGTCCATCGGTATATCCCGTGAGACTTGCAGGAGAGTACTAGTAAAGATGCAAAGGCAAACCCATACAGAATACAGACGAAGCAGACCATTACAGCCTCAGGCGAGGAGCAGAGAAAGTCTTTGGCAGTCAAGACACTGGAGAAGATTCAGGAAACCCCAACTTTCCTTAACCTCCTTTGGACCTCAGATGAAGCTCACTTCCATCTTGAAGGAAGGTAAACTTGAAGACAATGTCTTCTGGGGGACCTCCAGATCAAATGAGGTAGCCACTAAGCCCCTACACTCCCTCAAGTGCACGGTACGAACTGCAATCTCAGCCAGAGGCATCATTGGACCATTCTCCTTTGAGCAATCTGGCGCGACAGTGACAGTCACCAAAGAGCGGTGTGTTGAGGTCCTCAAAACCTTAAAGAGGGAGTTGCAGACCTTGTTCCCGTCGCTTATGGGAAAGTTCTGGTTCCAGCAAGATGGAGCAAGCTCTCGCACCTCAAAACTGTCCCGAGATTGGCTGAAAGAGAACTTTGGTTGCCGTGTGATCAGTCTCAAGACTGATTTTGAGTGGGAGCCTCATAACCCAGACCTTAGCCCCCCATCCCCATATCTTTCTCTGGGGCTACCTTAAAGACAGAGTGTACGCAAGGAGACCCAGGACCTTCACGGAACTCAAGGAAGCCATCAGGGAGGAGATCAGAGCCATTAGTCGGTCGGTTTTTAGGACGTCATGGACAACCTTGTGCTGCGCCTCAAGAAATGCACCGAGCTAAATGGAGGTCATCTCGAACACGGGCTCTAGAATGAAGAAGAAAAGTCCAAAGACTCTCATGTTTTGATATGATGTTTTTAAACACAATAAACTCGTTATCACCAAAGTTTCATTCAATCCTTGCAGGAAATGAAGAAATGAGGCCTATCGAAATTTGGGGCCCGTTTTTTTTTTGGGGGGGGCACCCTGTATTTACCGTAGTATCTTCTTGCTGAACATCGCTGGCAGTCTCCGCCCCAAAGCTCATAAACCCGACTCCAAGTTCTTGCCGACTCTTTGTTGTAGGTCGCATGTTCCTGAGCCGGGGGAAGGGGGGGCTTCCTTCTTGTTGCCTTCTTGCTTATCTTAGTTTTTGTATTTATTATTGTTGTTTTTTAGCTTGTTCCTTACCTTTGTTTCTATTTTATCTTCGTTTGTTTTTTAATCTTAGTCTTGTATTAGGCTGTAGCGTGATTACGGCGAACTTTGCTCTCGTGGGCAGCGCCAGAATGACTTAAAAAAGGACACTGACCTACCAAAGAGAGAATGAGGATACAAGATAAGTGGAAGAGGCGACCTGAGAGAGAGAGAGAGAGAGAAAGAGAGAGAGAGAGAGAGAGAGAGAGAGAGAAAGAGAGAAGAGAGAGAGAGAGAGAGAGAGAGAGAGAGAGAGAGAGAGAGAGAGAGAGAGAGAGAGTTGAATTTAAAGTGCAATAGCATCCAGGCGCTATCACGCAGAAAGTAAGGGGAGATCTGCAAAGAAAAGAACTGAGAGTAAACAAAGTGAAAATAGTAGAAGATATATAAGCAGATCCAGTAGTTATGTGATAAAAGGGGGAGGAGGCGGGACAAGCAGATCCAGTAGTTATGCGATAAAAAGGGGAGGAGGCGGGGTAAGCAGATCCAGTAGTTATGTGATAAAAGGGGGAGGAGGCGGGGTAAGCAGGGGTAAAGGTTTCCAGTACATATCTCCTAATAATTTACTTTTTGAGATCCAGGTGTATTTTCTAGGCCTAAAGGCAAGAAAAACCTTTTATGCGAATTCTTTGGATATACGGAAAAAAACAATCCTCAGATCTTTTTTCCAACTAAATTTACTTTTAGATACGAAATAATAGAAAAAGCAGCCATGCCTTAATTTTAGGGCAATTTCTAAATTTCACTATTTTTTTATTTCAAATCATTCGATAATCATATTTATTTTTTCTGAACTCTTAGAAATATGCCAAAAATCAGCCTCAATTTTAATAATTTGTGGAAAGCTCTCTGAATTTCTCTCTTTTCCAATCCTTTTTCTTTAAAAAAACTCCCAAAGTTTCATTAAGTTAAAAATTTTTAATAAAATTACAATACCATAAAGTCACATTTGAACTAAGAAAAAAAATTAAGAAATTTAAAATTAGGATAACATAGAGAGGCAGGATTTATAATAATAACAATAATGTACACACATAAAGGCATTTGCACTTGGAAAACGGCAGTCGAAGAGACTGCGCTTGTCGCTTGGATTGCTCTCTTACACACTCGTACGGTAAAGTCAATTTTTTTAAAGTTTGGACTTGATTTCATTCGAATGAGGTTGATTGGATACCGCTTTGTTGTGCGTGACCGGAGGATATTCCACCAGCAGTGATACGTTCGGAAGTGGCTATGTTCTCCTTGACTGGCCTTGATGAAGGCTAGTTGAGGGAAAGGAAGAAGGACTTCTCTGCGCTGCCTGAAGGTAAAGTTGCCTTTTGTTCATTCGACATTTTCCACCTTTTCTACATACCACTCTTCCTTATTTTCATAACGGTTCCCTAAAACTACATACACACCCAATTGCACTCACTTACAGACTCGGGTCCCCACAGATTCCCTCCCAAATCACGCCCTAGGGTGAAATGGCGGAGAGATGAAGGAGACGCAGCGTATTGCCCTGAGGACCTTGCCAGGGCGGCAAAAACCAGACAGGAGCAAAGTCGTCGAGAGAATTTTACCGCGAGCTTAATATTGCCCTCGTACGGCTAATTGATTTGCCAAATGGCTACGCGGCTACCTGTTCGAAGGAGGCTGACATCGAAGCCCTCTCCTCCCCTCGTGCCTCAGACTTCCTTCGGAAAAACGATCTCGCACCTAAAACACCGCCACAAATACGCACACATAGAAGTGTGATCTGCCGCCGCCTCGACCCCTGGGTTGGAGGACACGCGATTGACCAAATCACGGACGAGATTCTTCGGAATCATAAGTGAGCAAAAGGAGCCAAAGTAATCAAATTTAAAGACTAAACCCACGTTTGTAAAGTTGTCTTCACCGAAACTACAATGGCGATTAAGGCAAAGGAAAATGACCTTCTCCTCTTTAGCGTCCGCATCTGCCCCGATCAGATTGAGCGTGAGGAGTTTGTTGACCTGCAAATGTGCTTCAGGTGCTTTTACAACGAACACACCACCGCCACTTGCCCCAACGCTACACTCACAGTTTGTTCTGTGTGCGCCGGCCAAGACCATTCCTGGCGCGAATGTAAATATTCGTTCCAGAAATGCCTCAATTGTGGTGGACCCCACAGAACCATGTCAATGACCTGTCCAATAAAGAAGGGGAAAGTACAGAAAACAAAGGGCAAAGGCAGAAAAGAGGAGGAAAGAAAGGCGAACGCCAACTACGCGAAGGTTGCCAAGGCAACAGTCGCAGATAGTAGTGTTGCCACTGCACCTACGTACCTGCAAATTGAAAATGAGAAATCAACAAAAATAATGTGTTGCAAATACTATGCACACATTGCTAACTTGACCAAGCCTGGCACCTTCACGAAGGAACTGAACACCAAGCTCGTGAATAACGGCATGGAAAAAATGTGGTTCCCGGAAAACCCTCCGTCAAACGAGGTTCTTCGAGTGAACCTCCAACCACAGACAGAGAAGAGCGGCCAAAAAGCTCCGGACACGGGTAATGCCCGGCAGAAGGCACCAACGGACTCACAGACACACCCAACTACCCTAATAGAAGCACAAGTCGAGCGAAAGGAAGCTGCTGATGTGAGGCATAAGAAGGTGGAGCATTCGCCCCCGTCTTGAAAGAATCGGGCTCCCAGGTACATGTACTACTCGAGGATGTTAAACCTCAGAGTATATGCTGCCGAAGGGAACCAGTTTACTGACCTCGCAGGCCCAGAAGATATTGCCGATGGCCTTAGGGCCGGGGAATACAAATGGGACTACGAGGCTGACATACGTGAAGATCTGGTAAAGCAGACTCTCTCCCGGGACCTTGTCCAATTCTCAACCAACGCTTACGTTGTTCTCACGGACGCAGAGTTCCGTAAGAAGAGATCCGGCAAGGGAAAGACTCCTCCGTCCTCCTCCCATGGAGCAAAATTCGATCGAGAATAGAATACTCCTCGCCATAACATCTACGCTCCATTGCGAGCGTAGTGTCAAAAACTATCCCAAAATTGAAGAAGACCTTACCCGAACGTTAACATCAACACTAACATTTAACGCTCTTACCGATTATGACACCGAATTTACGACAACTTTTCACCGAAATTTGACCTACCGTAGTAGCGAGTTTTATTATTTACTACAGAGGCTTGAATGCCAACCAATTTCGACACCCAAAACAAAACAACACGAGATTAACATTGCCAGAGCTACCCTTTGACCAGGGATCTATACCCCCCTGCTCCTGCGTGCATTATTTTACTATACTACCTACTTTTGCTGGAGATACCCTTCTAACAGGGAAATATATCCCCTTCAAACTTATACTAAACTTACCTTTACTATCCTTGCCAAAACCCCTTTACCACTACACTCTCGTACTTTTGCTCTACTAATCTATACTTCCTAACTTGTTATGTCCAAAAAAAGCCTTTATGTAAGTTGGCGATGGCAGAAGATAGAAGAGATGGAGCTTCTATCGGCGAGAGATTGCAAGTTCAAAGGGAGCGGTCAGACGACTTGCGATTGATATCGCAAGTAGTTGTCGATGTTTCTTGGTAGATTAACGGGACTTTCAAGTTGAATGTGTTGGACGAAAATAAGAGGAAAAACATAGATTAGTAGGAGAAAAGTGAGAGGGTATAATGGTGAAAGGGCTTTGAAAATGATAATAAAGATAAGTTTAGTATGAGTTTGAAAGATTTCGTTTCCTGGTGGGAGGATATCTCCAGCCCAAAAAAAGGCATAGCGTATAGAGTAGCATAGTTGTTAAGATCCCTGGTTAAAGGGTATCACCGGCATTGTATAAATGTATACTTGGGGTCTTTTTGATGTCAAAGTTAGTTGGCATTGAAGCCTTTGTAGTGGTTGGGTATGAGTCCGTCACTACGGTTAGTCAAATTTAGGGGGTTTTGTCGTAATTCGGGGTGCTATTTTTGGGTTCCTTATTTGTCAATCTGGGTTGGTGTCGTGTTTCAGGGAGGTTTTGTTCGCTTCACGGCTCGCCTTAGATACTAGGCTCGCACTGGAGCGTAGTTGTATTTGGGAGGTGCGGGTTTTATTCTCTCTCAAATTTAGCTCCTCGGGGGAACTTGGTGGGGTTCTTTCCTTGCCGGATCTTTTCTTTCGTAACTCGGAGTCCGAGGGTTGTCTCGTTATCCTTTATGTCTTATTAATCTTGTTCTTTTTAATTCTTTGATTTGGGATTTTTCCACTTGCCGTTTGTAATGTTCTCGAAGATATCCTTCCTGATGATTCTGACGTCGTTGGGGAAGATCCTTATCTTGTTTTGTTCCAGTAGACTTTGTCTAATCCTTTCGTCATGGTCTGTCATATAATGCCATTGGCTGGCGCCTTTTTCAATATCTTTATTTATATCATTCAGTTTAGTACCTTTGGGTAGGGGATAGGCCTCGTTTATGAAGACCTTAAGTTTGAAATCTCGACAGCCTTCCTCTCTCTCCGTTTCGCTTTCCGTGTCGGTTTGTGTGTCCCATTCTGTTTGGTTCTCTTTAGTTGGGTGTTTTCTTGTTTTATTTTGTCTCTTCTTTCTCCCTCCTTTTGTTCATTCTCTGAAGTTTCCGTTTCTTTTTCCTCTTCATTAGGTTCGTCGGATTCAATTGTTTCCTCGGTTTTCTTCCATCTTTGCTCCTATAAGCAGAATATCTTTTACCTGAAGGGTTTTGCCCGCCGTTACTCCGTATACTAGTGCCGGAGGGGGATGGGGGGAACCGCATCTTTCTAACTCTGTTTTTCTCAAGGAGAAGATTGAGCGTTTCTAAGAAAGTCCTCGGTTGTGCAATATTTTGGACATGGGCGTACATAATGCAGGCTAGAATATCCAGGCCCGTTCCCTCGTTCATATTGATGCTTGGCGAATATTCGACTGCGTAGCATTGCCTTACTACCCTCTGAAGAGCGTTGTTATTTCACACGTGCTTAATAACTACGGACTTTTGAGCCTCGCCATCTAAGAACGCGACTGTCCTGGGAGTCATTAGGATCCCAGTCGATCTGCAAAGATTTTAATATATCTTTTCGCTGCGAGTGTTGGAATAAAATGATTGCCTAAACACCTCATTGCTCCCGTCCACCGAGCTGCGTGGGAACCTGCTCGGATGACTGCTCTTCATTAATTTCGTCTTAACTATGTCGGCCACTTGGACTGACATAATTAAGGGCTTGCGTGGAAACTGGTTTGAGGCCTATCCCACAGCAGAAGCACAAGTCAGAAATTTTCTCGAATCTGGGGCAAAACTGCAAGTCCCGGACGGAGGAGAAATCCTCATCGCCCGGGGGACCCGGCCAGAATCATAGAGGGAAATACTCCCGTCTCTATGTAGTTGGATGCAGCTTTGGCGTACGTACCCGTGAGGGGGTGGCAAAAACTTAGCGGTCGTTGATTCGGCCGCTATGCATTAAGTCCACCAAGCTCAACCCTCTGAGGTGCCCATCCTAGAACCATCCCCCATCATCCCGGCACAATCCGAGCGGGGGATCAACAAGAAATTGGACGGGAGCGTTTTTCACACATCGAAGTCAAACCTAACTTTTGACTCTACCTCCTTTACCACTTCTGACATCACTTTTTCTCACCCATAACATAATAATTACACATTTTTTATAGAGAGGGAAAAAACATCAAGAAAGAAGAAAGAAGACGCCTAAAACGATTGAGGCCCTCCCTAAGAGGGTCCCCCTACGGACCATAGCAGGAAAACAGACCTCCGAGAAGAAGACCGTGTGCCAATCCTTATTTGCAAATTTAAGGATTGCACTAATCAAGCTAATCGACATCCCAAATGGTTTCATCGCTATATGCGGTGAGACCAAGGACATAGACCGGCTCCTATCTGATGAAGGGGCCGAGCTGCTAAAGGAGATGGACTTGGAAGCCAAAACCCCACCAGCGATCTCTGCAAACAGGAGTGTTATCTGCCGAAAGGTGGAGAGTTGGGTGGGTGAGAACTCTCCCGCGGACCTGAAAACTGAAATCGAGAAAAATCACACATGGGCAAAGATAAGGGAAGTGATCAAACTCCGTGATCACACCCATGTCTTTAAGGTGACTTTTCAGACCACCGAAATGGCCCACAAGGCGGCAACGGAGGGACTCCTCATTTTTAACATGGGGATTCCAGGCTGGAATATCGATCATGAGAAGTACCATAGCATCCAGATGTGCTTCGTATGTTATGCTCTGGAACAACATACCACCGCCAACTGCCCCCCAAAAGGAACGATCTGGTGCAGCGAATGCGCCACATAGGGTCATAGATATGACTCCTGCAAAAGCACGGAAAAAATGTGCATGAACTGCAAGTGACCCCATCGAACGATGGCCCTTAACTGCATCAAGAAGAAAGAAATCATAAAGAAAATGGAAGAAGAAGAAAATAAGAGGAAAACGACCACGTACGCGAGCACTGTGAAGAAGAGTGAAGGGATGGCCTCAACTCCCTCACCGATGATCTTCACCAACTATCTAAGTGCGAAAATCCTAATCTGCATCACTCATTCAAACGTGGCAAACGCAGTAAAACCTAGATGCTATAGCCAGGTTTTAAACGCGCTTCTAAAGGCCAATAACTTGCCATCCATCATCGTGCCTGATGACCCCGAGTGCTTGAGGGCATTCAAGGATAGCGTTATTGGGAATAACAGAAAAAGCCACTGGATTGAAAGAGGTCATGGAGTCTCACTCATCGGAGGAATCCGAAGAAGAAGTCGAGACTAATGACGAAGAGGAAGTAGAATCCACATCTTCGGATAGTGACGAGGGCCCATACACTCGCACAAGAGCGACTAAGAGTCGGTCAAATACTCCTAGTCCTCCCCCGAAGAACGAAAAGCCTGGGCACTCCAGACCCGCCCCACAGGCCAAGAAAAGCAAAACGACCAAGAAGAAACACAGGTAAATACATCTCACAATGGAACCGAACTCGCTAAGAATCATGGAAATTAACACTAACGGCTGGACAGCGAAATGAACTCTCTACGGAAATTTGTTCAGGGAGATTGATGCAGATGTCATCTTGATTTCTGAACATGGAATTGACACTCGTAGCTCCGAAATGAATATCTGGAACTACGACGTGTTAATCACGAATTACTCTCAAGTGCAGTACGACGGTCCCGCCATCGCCATCAAAAGAGGGATCAAGTATAAACCAATAAGAAACCTGGAAGAATCATATCTTGCAATAGAGGTTGAACTCGATATAGGAAAGCTGGTCATCGCAACCGAGTACCAGCCGCCGAGACGAGAATATTTACCAATTCATTCTCTCTCTGGCCTATTTGGCAGAAGGACCCCCACCATATTATTGGGGGATCTTAATGCCAGATGTCGGGAATCTGGGTACAGGACCTTAAATGGAAATGGAAGGTGCATGAATACTATGATGGGCCGAAATATGGTCCATAGAATAGACCCAGACTTCCCAACGTATACTCGAGGAAGAAGTGCAACAAAATCAGACATTTGTCTGGCTAATCGTCAGCTGCCGTTCAATTACTACATGGAACCAGTCCAGGTACCATGTAGTGATCATATAGGGATCCTACTTACCATCAACAGGAACCCTATACAAGTCCCAGCTTCTGTCAGAAAAGACTACAGGAGAGCAAACTGGGCACGGTACGCGGGTGTCCTCAAGGAGGCAATTCTCGAGGAGATAGACGAGGCACTCGACGACCTCAACGAACATCTTATAAATGCAGATAGGGCTTGCATCCCCAAAACCCAGTATAAAACCATCTCTTCATACAGGTGGACTGGGTATATGAAAGAACTTTATAGAGAATTGAGAGTTATGTACGAGTTGAATATAACAAATGCAACATTTGACTCGCTACAACGAAGTAGAGAGATCAAGGAAGAGCTCAACCAGTTGATCCTCGAACAACAACAGAGACAATGGGATCGAGAGCCTTGATCAAGATGCATCTCCCAAGGACATTTGGAAGAAAGTCAAAAGTCTCAGAGGATCATCTGGAAAAAAGAAGAAAATGGAAATCCAAAAAGAAGATGGATCCATTGAAACTGCAGAAAATATCATCGAAGTGATATTCCGGCGTTATTGGGAAAAAATCTTCAGCATATCGGAAGATGAAAACAAAGATTTTGATATAGAGTTCGAAAACAACATCGTAGACGAGCTTAACACGGAAATACATCGAACGCATCCTCATCACCAGGTGGATAGACTGCGTGACGGAGACGCCGAGATCCCTGAAGAAGAGATCCTTGGCGCACTCCGCTCATTTCGAAAAAAAGCCCCAGGCCAATCGGGGCTTATGAAGGTAAACTTCGAAAAGGCACCAGCTAACACCATCGAAGGAATGGGACGTATTTTTAACGCATGTCTGAATACAGGGTACATTCCAGATGCTTATAAGACGGCAAAGATGATCTTCTTGCCCAAGAATGGAAAGGACCCAACGTTGAGAGAGAGCTACCGCCCAATTTCACTCCTGGAATTTGGCGGGAAGCTCTTTGAGAAGATCCTCAACGGGAGACTGGTGTCTCACCTGGAAGAAAACTCCCGCTATAACACATGTCAATTCGGGTATAGAAAGAAGCGAAGTACGGAAATGGCAATCAATGTCATAACGGAAAAGCTTTCCCAAGCCAAACGGGACAGAAGTTATGTGTAAATCGTTTGTCGGGATGTATCAAAGGTGTTTGATAAGGTGTGGCAGCGGAGCATGCAATATAAGATCTTACGGCTGGGTCTAAGTTCAAACTTAGAAATAACTCTCTGTGACTATGTCATGGAGAGAGCGGCGTATGTCAGTCTAGGGTGCACGGACGGACCAAAGTTTCCGCTCATTGCGGGCCTCCCGCAGGGGGGGGGGGGTCTGTTCTTCACCCTTTACTCGATATACACCGCGGATGTCCCAGCCCCTGTGTACCCCTCTACCCTCAATATTCAGTACGCCGATGATTTCAGCCAGATAATCGTATCTCCATGGAGGAATGCGCCGTGGCAAGCTCGCATGACGGCGATGGAAATCGCGAACTTGAAAAACTACGAGGCTCAGTGGAAGATAAGAACAAATCAAGAAAAATTCAAGGTGGTCCCCATTGGACGCACCCTAAGAGCAGACGTGCGTGTGGGGGATACGCGACATCTCTACACCAACGAATGCAATGTACTCGGTATGAAAATCACCTCTACCAGGTACAAGAAGCACGTCGAAGAAAGAATTTCTCGAGCCTCGTCCGCTGTCAGAACTCTATATAGATTCAGAAATCTACGTGAAAGCAACAAGAAGAAGATCTACAATGCCCTTGTAAGATCTACGTTGCTTTACCCCGCCTCGACCCTCTCATGTGTCTCAAAAACACAAAAGAGGCGACTTCAAGTAGTGCAAAATAAATGCATGTACCTAATCATGGGTACACGCATGTAAGAAAGAAGACGGCAAGAAGATCTGCACAGAGAGGTGGGGATAATTCCCATTGACAAAGCCATAGAAGAACGGACCGGGAAAATGCAGGATCTGGTTAATCGGGAACTGAGTGATTAAATCACCCAGATGATTAACCAGAACAGAAGAGCTGATTGTCGCCCCAGATTCCCCAGCTCCGCCAACCGAGTGGCTGGCGGAGACGAAGTGCCGTTCTATGCATAATGAGATATAAAACCTGAACCTAAAGAAGAAGAAGACAACCGAACAAGATAAGAAACCCAAAACTACGACAACAAACCACCGATGAAGACAACTTTAAACCAAGATTGTAAAAAAACCCCGATTACGACAAAAACCCTACTAAAGATGAAGAAACAAAAAAACTAAAACACACACCAATACAAATGATACCAACAACAATAAGCACGCACCTAAAATGTAATAAAAAACACAAACAAATAACAATTTTTAGTTTAATTTTGTGTGTGTTATGAATTGCTTAAGACAAATGGCTTGAACGCCATAAATAATTATTTATAATTATTAAAATCTACAGTAACAACAAAGAATACACGCAACCAATAAAATAATATAAGTGATAGGTCTGATCACCAGACTCTAGGCATCTCTTTGCACCCTACCACACTTCTTTCTCTTTTCTCCGCTTGTCAATTTTCTCTATCTACCCACACACCCTATCGTCCTCCCTTACATGCACCCACTTTAACTGAATCAGAATCACATTGATGTTGACTTTTGGTTCTTGGATCTCCTTTATTTCTTTTACCGTAGCTTTTGCTACGCTGGCGTAGGTTTGGTTTAGTTTAGAGTCCTTTTCTTTCTTTTGTTCCTGCTCTTTCTTGGTTATGATTTCTTTAAAATTTGGACAGTTTACTGCCATTGTCCTATGTGGACCTTGGACGTTAACGCCTCTCTTTGTAGTCTCTGTGCATTCCCTGAATGTGTGATTGTTACCTCCGCATTCTGAGCATACTTTTTTGTCCTTATTTGGGCAGTTCTTTGTCAGGTGCTCCTCAATGGCATATCATTCATTGGAAGCAAGTTTGTACGTTTACATTTTTTTTCCTTTTACATATTTTCAGGGGGTATCCTGATTCCGGAGGCAAAGAGGGTCCCCTTGTTGGTTGCATTATTTGCCATCTCCGCCGAGGCGCAAATGACTTTGAACACTTGCGTTTGGTGTCCAAATTTGATGATTTCTGCGATCTTCAGATGTTGCTTTTTCCTTTCTATCTCCTCTTTCAGTTCCTCTTTTGTGTCAGATCCCACATAGAGGTCTACCTTTCGACAGGCGAAGGAGTGGTTTCGCCAGTTGTTGCGGTGGCAGTTTGGGGGCAAGTCCGATCTTCCTTAGAGCCTTTAGTCCGTCGGGCGCCACCAGGCATTCTATGTCATTCTGTTTAACATAGGGCATCGTAGCCGTTGGGGACCTCTATTAATTTAGTAAGGGCAATCTTCACTTTAGTATAAAGACTCCTTATTAGTACTCCTCTTTCGTGTTTTTGTACTCCGGGTTCTGTTCTCAGTGGGAGTCTTCTATACTCCATATTGTTATCCATGTTGGTGTGGTGTTTTGGACCCTCCCCATTACTTTTGGCCCCTCCATCACTAGTTTAGCTGTCAAGAATGAGTTGATGATTATGAAATGATGGACCTGGGTGGGTTCCTCTCGAGGGGCAAAATGTGAGGGACTTTTTGTTGGTTAGCGTGGAATCAACCAGCGCTAACCGGGGGTGACGCATCCTTGATGGAGTTAAAAACCGCGGTTGCATCCGACATACGCTGAGACGGTTGTATGGCCCTTAGCAATTCCCGTGGGCCAGTCACAGGCGGAGTGATTAAGCTCCCGTGCGAAGGTTGCAACCCGGCCCATTATCCGGGGGCTCCTCTGATACGGGTATCTGGTAGCGGGCTATTCCTCAAATCTTCCTCCTCCCGTACGCCCAATTATGCAATCACAAGTGCACTGCATAGTTGAGATGAGGTTGAAATGACAGCATCAGTAGTCAAGGCATCGTGGGGGGAGGGATGAGGCAGTCAGGATGAGTATGCTGCGCCTAATGAAAATTATTAATTCTCTCTTTTTTAGTACATCCCGAATGGGAGGATTTTGGGTGTGGTAGAAAAAAAGGTGTAGGAGACAATATATTAAATTAAAATGGAAAATGAGAATGAGGATGGGGGTGAAGTTGAGATGTTCTTCTATCATGAAATCTTCTTTTAACGAGTGTGAACTTTCTTCCAGATTTACAGGTGTAGTTCTTCGTAACTTCCTTCGCATTTAAACTTCCAACCTCGGCGGAGAAGGAAGGGAGGAGATGCTTTCGGTGATTGCTTTACCGAGCGTGAGCGATTCAGAGAGAAGGTGATCCAAGCGGTGAATTCGCCGCTCAATCCTCTTAACACTGTGCGACTCTAACTACTACGAACTACTTGGTTTCTCCGAGGGTATAACATGGGTTCTAATAATACTATGCAGATACAAGGGAAAATATTATTTTGCCAGATGATACATTTATAATATTACGAGGCAAACACATCTTAACAAAGATACTCCTATTTAGTAATATTACGCCTTTGCAATTAACATTCAGACGGTTCTTGGGTTCATTCATATAATGATCCGGAGAAATTCGACCCCCAAAGAAAAGGTTCTAACTCTAACTGTACATATAAGGTCTTTCATAAAATATTACACATCATTCAAAAGAGAATAGTTTGAAGTGCAAAGATCAATGTAAACTTGGCCTTTAAAGTAAAAAGGAAGGCCGCCATAAGCACTGAGATACGGGCCATGACACTCGAGATAAAGTGATGCGGGACTTTCTTGGGAGAACAGTTCAATGCTTGGAAACTAATAAACACATATTTTAAAAATTAGTCTTTTTTAAAGGATAAATATTCGATAATAAACTTGTAAATCTTTCGAATAATATATAGTTTTTATGATAGGAAATATAGCTTATCTTACGGGTCTCTATTTCCAAGATCACCACCTATAATTACTATTAATAACCTTTTGAGGGACATTATTTCAAAAATAACCGATTTATGCTTCTAATTCTCCGCCCTATTTGATTAAAATCTCGGAATACAGAGTTTTTAACCATTGCCTCCCGCCCTGTTTCTGGACCCCAACCGAAGTGAGGTCCTGTGGTATCATCACCAAAACCCTGAAAACGCATTTGTTGTCGTTCAGTGAGTTTTGTTCCTAACAAATGTATTTAACCATTGCCTCCAGCCCTGTTTCTGGACCCCAACCGAAGTGAGGTCCTGTGGTATCATCAACGAAACGTCTCTTGAAGACTCATCTCTTCAGAATTGCCTTCTCTTCCCTCTAAACCTTCTCTACACTGGCTACACAACCTGCGCTCTGGGAGGGCTAACAGCCCTGAAGGGCGCATTATAAATACCTATTATTATTATTTCCCCGATCATTGGTCTTCCTTTATTGGCGAACCGCAGGAGAGTTGCGCGTTCCGCTTCTCACAGCGTCATTAGTACCTCAAAGAGTCTTCTTCAGCTACTCATCTCTGTACTTTCCGTCATTTTTTATTAGCCCTAACTTCACGACCTGGTTGCAAAGCCCCCGTTGGTTTTAAAATAAATATTATCTTATTATAAATCCTCATTTCTCTAAGTTGTATCGTTCAATTTTTCTCTGTATTTTTTATTTTCCTTTTATTTCACACATTCCGATTTTGCACCCGTACGTAGGTATCTTCATCTCCTAATCTCTCTCTCATTTCTTATGATCGTTCCAGAGACCTCGTAAAGAGGATACATTAGCTTTACGAAGCTCGTCTCTCATATTCTGTCTTACAAAACCTCTTCTTTGCCTCCAGGAATTAGTTTGCCGTCTCCTTTTAACCTCTCATAAAATTGGGGGGCCGATAAAAGTATAATATGTGGGTATGTAGTCACACATGAGGGCTAACTTGTCTCAACGTGCTCATCAATCACAAGTCGATCGAGCTCTCATTTTTGTAACTGTCCGGAGGCATTTATCAAAAGTACTTAGAAGAAATTAACAAATAAAAATACATCATCAAAATAGATAACTCACATTTAGATTGCTTAATTACCATTTCTTTTGACGAGGTCAATTTGTTGCAGGCACCAAAATTGATCATTAAATAGACTCACTATGGCAGAAGTGTGCACAAACTGACCTCACACCTGCCCTTTACTGCCACTCCAAGATTCCCATACCGTTGCCAGCCAATTCCAGATGATGCCAGGCGTAGGATAACCCCAAATATTCGGGAGAGATGTCCTTCTCCAAAATACTATCTCTGGCGCAGAGAGAATCCGTCCCGCGAGAGCTATTGCATCATTCATTGCGCAATATACGTGTGTTTTGCACTTGCGTGATGTGAGTGCCAATGCCCCAGACCCCATTATGCCAGAAAATGAAGCTCCTGTTGATTAGAATGTTGACCGATCATTGTTTCAGCGCAACTTTGGGCTCCTTCATTATCCTGATATAATATCGGTTCTGGTTAGCAAAGATATCGAAGGAGGAAAATACAGCGGCAACCAAATTACTGTAGAGATTTGAGAGGCTCCTAAATAAACCTTTGAAACTTTCTTTTTTTTTTAGAAATGTAGTTGTGAATAAAAGTGGTCAATATTTTCTACGACAATTTCTCAATTTCGTTGAATGACTTCGCGAATTTTATATGACCAACTATTTGCGGTTTGTTGATTTAAAATCTTTTTCTTTGAAAATTTCAAAAGGAAAAGCGTCTGAAACAATCCCTCTGGGAGGGCTAACAGCCCTGAAGGGAGCATTATAAATACTTATTATTATTATTATATCTCAATGTCACCTCGACGCGAGAAGATTGAATTTCATTTTCTAAGGGTCGTCTTTTAGCTTGATGAGCGGCGTCATCCCTTTGAAACCCAATCTTGATTATACTTGGATTTTACAACTCTTCCCGAAAAGATGTGCAACATGTCACCATACCCTTCACCACCCTCCAAAAAGTAACGTAACGCTGTAAAGAGTCATTTTGTTCGAGACGTTTCACTATCTGGATCTTCTACGGTTGAGTCCCCAACATCCTAAAAAAGTCCCAGAAGTGTGAAGTTGTGTTCAACATGATCTTGAAGATTTTCGAAGACTCTCCCAAAACATTTTCACGTGCAAGTTCATTGTTCTCATTTCGTGTTGTTCGTGGTGCCCCTGGGTCATTTTTCTTGTATACTTTGCAATCGCAAAGGAGGATCAGATGTTCTGCAGAGAGAATTACAAATGGCTAGATTTTTGTGCTGGAATAAGTGAGCAAAATTGTTCCAAAAATTCAACGATTTGTTAGTGCGGATAAATTGTAGGCCTTTAAATCTGGAGCCCCGATATTTTGAAAGCGATTCCATTTTCTTCATTATCCAGATCAAGTTACGACAATCACAACTGCGTGTAAAGGAGCACTCTACTAAGGAGAGTACTCCTTTTCAAGTACTTCATTCTCTTTAGTAGAGTGTTCCTTTTTCACAGAGTAGTGATTGTCATAACTCGATACCGATAATGTAGAAATGGGAATTGAAAAGTACCTGAAAATGGAGTGCTCTACTAAGGAGAATAAAGTACCTGAAAAAGGAGTACTCTACTTAGGAGAATAAAGTACCTGAAAAAGGAGTACTCTACTTAGGAGAATAAAGTACATGAAAAAGGAGTACTCTACTAAGGAGAATAAAGTACATGAAAAGAAGTACCTTACTAACGAGAATACAGGAGCCGTAAAATGTAGGAATTTGAGAGTTGTAATTCATTTAAGCGCAATTATAGGGTTTCGATCCCTCACACTACAATTATGTCACTGCACTACTGTTGATGGCTCTACATTTAGAAGTGACCAGCGAGTCTGGGTCAGGTATAGCATGGGAAAACTTGCTGCAGCCGACTTCTTTAACGTAAGCCCATTGTATTTTTTCTCTCTCATCCTTTCTTATTCACTTTCATACCAAACTCGTTTTTCTACATACTAATTAATATCATCTCAAATGGTTAAACAAAGGTGAAGTTTCCTGGAACAAGCCTTAACAATTCTAAGCACGGGGCTCTAACCTCAAAAGAGGCTGGCGACGGAACCGAACGTGACTTGATCGAGATATTATTTTAACACTTATGAGTCATTAAATAACAGACTACCTGTATGTGCTTTTAGGCCCGGGCATGCAAATTTTATTTACGAATTCAATATTACTAATACCAAAGCAAGTTCTTGGTCAATACACCTCTCCCCCAACCCCCTCCCCGAGAATTATGATGGCAAACTGATAATTATCATTCGTCCCAGGAAAGAAATATGGCCTTATCATAGTTTTGTTGTTGTCGTCTCACTCAACGCTGTTCCTCATGTTGTGGAAGCGAGTGATGAAGTTAATATAATTCTAATCGGTTTTCGCGGTAAATAAAGTCCAGATTACTCGTTGGAGCGTTCATTACTTGTGTGGTGTATCAAATTTCACCTCAGTACTCAAATTCCGTGCCTCAGGTATTTTTAGTAGCGTAGCTTTTGCATCCATTTTTTCAAACACTTAAAAAAGAAAGTTATTTTATATAAAACAAAGTACCATTTGTGTTTTTGAACTCAGAATTATTTTAGCAATAAACAACAAAATTCGAGCAAACATAACATAGGTTTACATGCATAATGTATTATCAATAAAATAGGAGCCATAATTCTTGTAACATAGTTAACTGAAGGAAGCATGCAAAATAAGCGCATAGTTACATATATTAAATAGGAGTTTAACGAATCGGAATCATAGTTACTTTATTTTTTGATTACGTTTCAGAACTGCCTAATTTGATCCCCTTTTCTTTACCTTTTTCCTGATTGGTTAATTAAAGGACATTGAAAAGTTTTCTCGTTCATTTTAATTACGAAAAAGAGTATGTTTTTATTGTTTGGTTTTTATTTTTCTTAAATTAGTTTTTCTCTTTACAAATGTTTTTTTGTGCGAAATGTCAAGTGCAAGGAGTTGCTGACTGAGCGAAAGAGTGGCCAGGTAGGTTTCGGGAATGGCAGTCAGCATGAATCTGTGTTTGTGTATGCAATATTTGCGCTGTAATACCAGAGGGAGAATGTATGCGGATTGTGGTAGTGCCTTGTCGATTTAGTGAGGTTGAGAGCTCAGGATTTAGAGAGGATATGTAGGCTGGACGGGTTAGATTCCGAGTTCAGGAGAGAGGTTATTGCTAAGCTTTGGTCTGGAAACAAGGTAGAGAGTGAGGTAGAACGAGTAGATGTATCAGATGTAGGTAGGGTTAGTTCTAGAATATGTGGGGTTAGCCCACCTGTATTCGCTAGAGATAGTCAATGAAAAGTAGTTAGGACGAGTAGGTCTAGTGCAGAGCCTGGTGAAGATAAGGTGAATGAAGGTAAGTTATGGATGAATGTAGACAGTATGGATGGAGCAGAACAGGTTAGGTGAGTAAGACAAAGTTACACACACACCCACACTCTTATCTAATAGATTTAGAGCCTCGAGAGAGAAATCAACTGCAAGTGATATGATTAGAAGTGAGGATGGTGATGGAAGTGGAATGACTCTAATGTAAATGAAATGAGGTAGAATTATGGAATTACATAGATATAGAAGTCTAACTGATGTGCTGGTGATGGGTGATTCTTGTGTTAGATATATAGATTGGAAGTGTAGTGCGAGGAGATGGAATGAATTGAGGATTTTTGTTATCAGGTGCTGGAATAAGTAATCTGAGTATCGGGTGTCTGGGTGTGTAAGGGGTGCATTTGTGATTGGACATGAATGAATGAATGATGTTAAGAGAGTGAGTGCTTGTAAGGTATTGTGAAAGGGATAAGAGGTTGATTGAAAAGGTGAGAGAAGGTCGAATGAAAAGTGTTGTGACAGGAATCTTTCCCAGAATAGATGTAGGGTTGGAATTCTTTACAATTCGGCTGAATGACTATGGAAGGAGTATGTGTGTGATTGAAAGTAAGATATTTGTGGATAAGTTTAATGGTAAGAAAGAAAGGTGAGTAATGGATGATTGCATTTAGGTAGGGATTGGGTGAATGTTTGGTTGAAAGAGTACGATCGTGTTATTAGATCTCTAGAGGTGGGAAACTAATACTGATAATGGTTATGGAAATCAAAGAGTGTACTGAAGGTAGACAGGGTGGGGTGGGGAAAGTGAAGAGTTGTGGAGGTGAAAGCATCTAGGCTGAAAGAGTTGCTTCGAGGTAGGAGGGCTGAGTTGTGTCTGCACCAATGCTCGTAGTCTTAGAAATAAGAAGAATGACTTATTTAGTTGTGTTATTAAGGGAGATAAAGACATGGTATGTGTAACAGAATTATCGGTTTGTGAAATCTCAATGTGGGTGAATTTGAACTACTGGGTTATGATATGTACATTAGTCAAAGGAGAGGTGGGAGTGGTGGTGGGATAATTATTTATATCTGAATTTCTTCAAATCTAAATAATCATATAAAACAAGAAGAAGTTGAGTCACTGTAGATAGATATTAGGGTCAGTAAAAATAGGATAATCACTTGGGAGCCTTTTACAGACCATCTGGACATACTGACTGTATTGATGAGCTCATGATCAGGGGAATAATGAAAGGATGTGAAGTAGATACAGTTATTCTTGGTGACTAAAATTTAAATTCTATGGACAGGGAAAATATTATAGGAAGGAATAGAACAAGCTGTGAGTTTATAGAATGCTTTGAGGATAATTTTATGACTCAATTTGTTAATAAGCCAACAAGGAGGGCCAATATATTAGATCTGGTTCTTTCAAAATGATGATCATTTGGTTCAGAATTTGATTGTCAGCAGGCGGAGGTGAGACACTAAAACAATCGGACTTGAACCCAGAATTCCCCTTCAAATTAAGCCAACAGGAGGCTCAAATGTCGGAAAAGAGACCTGTGGGTAAGCTCACACACAAAGGAGCAAATAAAACAGAAATCGAATCAAAGCACCCATAAATTGAAATCCACGAGTGTGGGGAAATAAATATCACGAGAACAAACAGACGCTAGTTTGTTTATACTTTACCCCCTCCCCCCTCCTCTTTTGGCCCGCTGCCCCAAAGATCCTCAAGCGTCACTCGAAAAGAAGGATTACAATCAGCAGATTTCGTAGTCCGTTAATATAAACATAGGAGGGTGGGATAACCTTTATAATGGAAATCTATAAACAGGCTTACTGTCCCTTCCGATTGTCTATCTCTATTTTCACCAAATAGACGAAATCTCACTTTCTCCGTGCGTAAACCAGAAGGGCCGAAGTGTCACAACGTTGAAAATTTATGCCCTAGGAGAGAGGCTTAAAGGTGGGCCCTTGTCTCCCCTCCCCTTCCCCCAGGGAATAATCGACGTATATATAGTTCGATCTCGAGAAATGAAGAGAGAATCGGAGTAGCAATCAGGAGAAGAAGAGCAGTCCCTGAGAAAAACAAGGAATCAAGAAGACAGTGGAACCGAACAGGATTTTTCTTCCCTAGACCGTTCCTTTGGTCACTGGGAAGAGTAGACCAGTGGTATCGAGACACTCTCATACCATTCTCGTCCAGAGAAATCCCCTATCAGTTTTTCTGAATAAAAACAGAAGTAACCCTCACCATTGAGGAATACCAACGTTAATTCCCATTCTAGAAAAGATTCACCTCGGTCAATGCCGTGGTATACAGCCGAGTATGTATGTACGTTTGTTCCGTACATGAATAACTCCGTTCCACTTTTCCCCCAAGGGGGACATGTCGTAAATGAGGCGATCCTCGCGCTCATTTTGGGGGACTAGGAACACCTGATAGGCACACCTAATCCGCTCCGAGCGTTCTAACACGCCAGCGCTCAGAAGGGTCTGCAGCACCGGGAGCAACAGCCTATTGCTGGGGGCGAAGTGACGGTACGCACCGAGGTACACCTGCACACCCTTACCACCCGCAGCTTTCGCCACATTGGAAGGTAGGGGCACATGGTGGCAAACGTTACCGGGGATGAAGTCACAGATGTGACGTTGCAGGGGGTCGTTGCGGGCCCGCGCCAGCGGATTGAATACACTCCCAGCCTCACCCTCGTTGTTGTCCTCGTTGGCCTCTTCGTCACCTATTGTCATATGCAGCGTTTCGATGATTTAATTAAACAACTAGGGCAAAAAATATACTTTTAATTTAATAAAAAAATGAAATATTAAAACTTTAAGTATACTAAGGCTATAATAAAAGGATCTAAATAAAAATGAATACTACGATTGTACCGATGGTTGACATAAAATTCACTTTATTACGGAATGGTAAATAAACAACATAAATAAGTTGGATTCCTTTTACCTTTAACTAAGTGGGAGTCGGGCGTGGGATAACCTTGAACGAGAACCTCGTTTAGGTGATGATTCGAGGCGTGAGTCTGACGGGAGAAAACAGCTGTCCGTCTCGCTGAGCTAACCCCGAGGTCAGTAATGCGCGTGTGACGATGCTTCTGACTTGAAGTTATAAGCGAAGGGAATTGGGGATGTAAGATTATTCCAATCATTGAGTTATACTTGCGGGCTTCTTGATAATGAGACGACGATATAAGCGAAGGGGATTGTGGATGTACGATTATTCCAATCCTTGGGTTACACTTGCAGGCTTCTCAATGATGAGACTTGACCAAGAGGTGAATATTTTCTCGAGTGGAACTTCACATTGGTATTGCTCAATGGTGAGGGATATCTCTGTTTTTATTCGAAAAACTGAGATAGGGGGATTTCTCTGAACGAGATGGGTATGAGAGTGATTCTCTATACCGATGGTCTACTCTTCAATGTGACCAAAGGGAATAGCCTCGGGAAGAAAAATCCCGCTCGGTTCCACTTCTTCTTGATTCCCTGTTTTACTCAGGGACCTCTTCTTCTCTCGATCGCTACCTCGATTCTCTTCTTTTCTCCAGATCGATCTATATATACCTCAATTATCCCCTGGGGAGAGAGGAGATGAGTTCCCACCTTTAAACATCTCTCCTAGGGCATCACTTTTCAACGTTGTGACCCTTAGCCCATCTGGTCTCTTCTGGTTTACGCCGGAGAAAGTGAAATTTCGTCTATTTGGCGAAACTAGACCTAAACAATAGGTGGGGACAGTGAGCCTGTTCATAGATTTTTATTCTAAAGGCTGTCCCACCCTCCCTTGTTTATACTAACGGGCTACGAAATCTGCTGATGATAATCCTTCCTTGCGAGCGATATCGAGGATTGTTGTGCCGGCGGGACAGAAGGGTTTGGGGAGTGGGTAAAGTATCGGACCATATGGAACGTAACTGTTGACTCTGTGGAACCAAACTAGCGTCTATTTGTCCTCGCGATATTGATTTACCCACAGTCAAGTCTCATCATCGAGAATCCCGCAAGTGTAACACAGGGATTGGAATAACCCGTACATCCACACTTCCCTCGCTTATATCTTCAAGTCAAGAAGCATCGCCACGCGCTCCTTCACCCAGAGAGGCGATCAGCTGTTTTCCGAGCCAATTTCACGCCAGCGAGAAGGCTCCCACCCAACTCGTCTCTAATTATCGCCTCGAAGAGGTTCTCATTCAAGGTCCCCCAACTTCAGACTCTCTCTTAGTTAAAGGTAAAAGGACTCCAAAACTTATTCATGTTCGTTAGTTACCATTCCGCGCGAAAGTGAATTTTGAGTTAACCATCGCGTATTACTCATTGCTAGTATTAATTTTAATTAGAGCCTCTTATTATAGCATAAGTATATTTAAAGTTTTAATATTTCATTTTTTATGTAATTAAAAGTATATTTTTGTCCGAGCCGTTTAATTAGATCCTCGAAACGCTGAAAATGGCAATATATATATAATATTACGAATCCTGCTTGGTTAAAGAAACAAACTAAAATAAAGCACTTTTAGAGAAAAGTGGAACGGAGTTATTCATGTACGGAACAAACGTACATACGTACTCGGCCGTATACCGCGACTACGAGGTTATACAATTTAGAAACCACATGCATGTATTTAAAATAATGTTCAACAAGACAGAAATGGTGAAAAAGATCTGGCAGAACGGTTTTCTTTTGTTTAGCATGAGGATCCCACTAGAAATATAGAAAGAGAGAGGCAAATCTACATACAGATGGAAGACCAGACGACGAAGAATTGCACGAGACAGAACAAATCTGCTCTGAATGTGGGCACTTTTGGAAGAACTGTGCCCAACCGCTAGAAAAGAAATGGCTCAATTGTGGCGGGCCACACCAGATAATGGCAATGACGTGCCAAACGAGGAAAGAGAATGAAGACAGAAACAAAACCACCGAAAACAAGGTACAACCCAACTTTCGCAGGAGTGGCCAAGACCACAGTACAACACACGGGGGAAACTAAAACTCATCTCGCAATATCAAGGGTTTCCTCAATGGAACTTCTTACGTCCATATTATACGCGCACGTAACGAATATAGGGAAATCAGGAACTTTCTCCATTACCCTCAACACATTGCTCGCGAAAAATGGAATGAAGAAGAAGTGGTTCCCTCAGAACCCATCTTCCTCAGAAATATTAAACCTCAGTGCGGCCAAACAGATAGAAGGGGTGAAACCTAAATTAAGAAAAGAAGATAAAAAAAAGGAAATAGACTCCGTAAACCAAACTACAACGAAAGAAGAAGAAGAAGAAGAAGGGAGGAATAAAACCGTGGAAAGTAACACTAGGTTGATTGAGGCAGTAGACTGAAAGCGACGAATACCGCCTATGAGAGGAAAAACAACAGGAAAAAATCAAAACCCTACAGTCGAATGTGCCTCTACAGGGGGAATAATAGAACAACAGATGAGGATGAATTTGTTGTTGAGAATTTACTCTACAAAGACAAAATCAGAATCATGCCTGGCGACTGTGCCACCTTACACCCGAACACATACAAAGATTTTGTATGTGGAGAGTATAAGGCTGGTGGTGCCGAAACAACCAAGAGGTCCACCGGACAGTCAACGAAGGACAGCTAGTAGATCTACATTGGACAATAGCTCACCATTCCCACTCCAAATTATCAAAAGGAGGTGGAATGAGGAACCATTGATTTACGGGAATCGTAAAAGCACCCGAAACTAAAATAACTGATAAAGGGTTAAATGAAACTGATCACGACAAAAATTCACGGCTACTAATATTAGCCGTGTTAAGAAAATATTACCGGATAAGGGGAGACGTACCATGATCATTTGCAACATGTGCGTGTTGGTCAGTTAGAAGGTGCTTCACTAGAGGATATCGATGAAAAGCTTGATCATCTCACCTCAAAGATCTTAGAGGCTGACCTCTTATATGTCCCCTGGACGGAGCACAAAACCCCCGGCTCCAAGGTGGGGGAGGCAGCTATCTTCTTTACAAACATGTACGGGATCATGGCACATCGGTACCAGGAACTACGAGATCTGAGGAATGAAATTATACATCTCATAATGGAGAAATCAAGAGATCAGTGGGATGAAATGATTGCTGACATTGACGCAGAAGGGGACCCTAGGAAATTCTGGAGTCAAATAAGAAGATTGCGGGGCACTCCCCCCAAGAGTCGAGTAACTATCAAGGTAAATGGCGTGGAATACACAGAAGACCAAGACATCGAGCGAGAATTCCGAAGCTACTGGCGAAACCATTTCCACATTAGCGAAGAGAAAAATGAGTTCTTTGACGAAAGGTATAAGGAACAAGTTCTTCTTGGAATTCAGGAACTGTGAGCTGACCTAACGCCACATTACTTCGTCGACAGGGTACGTCACACTCAAGAAGAAGGTAGACCTTTCTCGCACGAAGAGTATGAAGCAGCCGTCAAAAGTTTTAAGCAAAAAGCGCCAGAGATAACTTTCATCACAACAGTGCATTTGCTTAACGACCCTGTTAACATCCACGAGGCTCTTCTCGGGGTTTATAACGCCTGCCTCAATGTTAACTACTTTCCGAACCATTTAAGAGAGCCTGCATGATCTTCATACCAAAGCCCGGTAAGCCCAAAAAGGAGATCAGCAGCTATAGGCCCATCTCTCTGCTAGAGTTCTTGGGCAAACTACTGGAAAAACTTCATAATAGCAGACTAAGAACCTTTCTAGAAACCCACGGTCTGTACAATACCCAACATCATGTCTTCCGGAAGAAACTTGGTACAGAGACGGCTCTGGCATTGATCACGGAAAGTATAGCCATCGGGAAAGCCAGAAATGGCAGTGTCAACGTTGTGTTGCAAGACGTGTCCTCAGCGTTTGACAAGGTATAGTTACCGCGACTGAAGAAAAAGATCAACGAGCTAGGCCTGGAGGGAAACCTGGATAAGATACTCTGTGACTACCTGGAAGACCGATAGACAGTCGTGAGAATAAATGGCATCGAAGGTGAAGCATTCATTCTGGAAACTGGAGTACCACAAGGGGGTTGCCTCAGCCCCACACTGTATGCAGTGTATACTGGCGACCTGCCCTACCCCGACCAAGTACTCACCCAGTACGTCCAGCTAGCATATGACATGTCACAGCTCATTGCTAGCGTCTATAAAAACCCAAATAATGTTGCTAATAATTCGAGCAGGGCTATTGATACTATCAACTTCTACGAAAGGATGAACAAGATTAAGACCAATGTTCAGAAATTCAAAATGATTCCTATGGGCGGCCGAAAAACAGCGGACGTACTGGTGCAGGAGGAATTCTATGAATACTCCAGGGAAGGCCGGGTTCTTGGCCTGAAGTTAACCTCCGATGGGTACAACGCCCACTACAGAAAGAAGATAGCCACTGCTACGAGATTACTACGGGCTCGCTACCGATTCAAACATATTTCGGCAAGCAACAAGAGGAAACTTTATATGTTACTAGTGAGGCCGGTTCTCCTATACCCCGTCATTCCCCTCCATACCCTGAGCAAAACTGCTATCAAAAAGGCACAAGTGGTCCAAAACAAAGCATTAAGATTCATAACCAATGTTACGCTGTGGGACCTCATTCCCTCAGATGTTTTACACGAGCTAACGGACATTGAACCCTTAAATGTTACCCTAAGTAGACGGGAACGAAGTATTTGAGAGAGGAGGTTCTGCACCCTATACGACTACCAGACGAGGAATTACGAAACTTAAGATTTAGACGAGCATTTAAAAGTAGTCAACTACTATCCCAACAGAAAACTCGCCCAATTTCTTGACAATTGTATCAGAAACATAAACGACATATAGAACAGGCAAAGAATTAAAAGATCCGAAGTGGACACTATCTACGTAATAACGAATCTAAATAAATAAAAGATCAGAAATGATTAAAAACTTTTCGTAAATTGAATAAACAGAACAAAATAAAAGATCCAAAGTGGACAAACTAATGTTAAGAAAAAATTATTAAAAACAAATAGTTACATATAATAAATATCAACCAGAACAAAAATAAAAGATCCGAAGTGGTCAAACTTAATATGTAAAAATAAAATAAATAAAAAGATCCGAAGTGAACAAACAGATGTTAAGAAGTAATTATTAAAAACAATAAAATTTACATATAATTAATAACAACCAGACCAAAAGTAAAGATAGGAAGACAGCAAGTTACAAAGTGCTAAACAATCAAATGCCAATAAGAATAGAAATAATAATAATAGCAACATTTACTGAGGTTGCCAGACAACCTGGCACACTTATTCTCTCACTATATTAACACTTTTTCTATCTATTCTCTACACTTTATCCCCACACTTTCTATCTTTTAAGATCGTTGATCGTTACCGGATAAGGCTCTTGAACAAGAACAGGAAAATAGAACACCGATGAAGGCTCCAAACAGTGAAAAATAACCAAAAACAAACTACCATGAATGAAGCGAAACACTGAAGTGAAAATTCACAAATGGAACACCACAAGTGATAACATGAGAAAATAACAAAAACAAACAGACAAACACTCACTGCAAGCAAATAAACAAGTAAAATAACTCAGACTAAAGCTCAAACACATAGAAATGTTGCAAAATACAATGAATGCAAGAGTGAATAAATACAAAAATAACAGAGATTGGTCAAGTTAATTCGAAAGAACAGAGACTGAATACGAATAACAGAGAGTAACAGAGATTGGTGGTTTTCTCGCAAACTAGGGAGAAGCTGTTCAGACGACTGGATAGATGAAAGAGGAATGACAGATAGAAATATTAGGAACTGTGTTTCGGAGTCCACGTTAATCAGTAATGGAATATTGCATTCTTTGTCCTCTATCCCCCTACTTGCATAATGAAGGTCAACTTAGATCAACTTCTTCTCTCCGATTGATTTTTCTTTTTCACTCATGTTTCTTCTTCTCCCATCCCTCCACGGGACTCCACCGTACCCTCTCCCTCGGGAGGGATTTTCCCCTCCCTCCCGCCAGGAGGAGGGTAGCACCTGTGAACGATGCTCTCTTCATCTTCCACAAACAAAACAACAAAAACGTAGCGGATGAATTTTAATATTAAAAAATGTAAAGTAATTAACATGGGAAAGGATAATAAAGAATTTAGCGATGAAATGGATGATCATTGGTTGAATGGAATAGAGGGTAAGAAGGACTTAGGAGTAGACCAGTAGTAGTAGATAGGTTATTAAGTTCTTGTAAGCAGTGGTAGGCTTCATTAAAAGGAATGTTAGTTACAAAAATAAGGAGGTTATCCTTAAACTCTATAACTCATATGCCAGGCCACATTTAGAGTACTGCATATATTCCTTGTCCCCACGTTTTAGACATGATATCAATCTGCTGGAGTCTGGGCACCAAAAATGATGCCTTCTCTGTAGCACCTTTAATATGTAGATAAGTTGAGGGTGCTAAATAGGTTCTCATTTGAAAGGGAAGATGTGTGAGGGGAGATATGATTGAGCTTTTTAATGTTATTTGGAAGGTAGAGAAGATGGATTTTAGCGAGAGTTCTTTGAGTTGGAACATAGTAATAATAGTACTAGGGTCCACCACTTGAAAATGAAAAAAAAACAGAGGTGTATGTTGGATGTGAGAAAGTATCTTTTCACCAACATAATGCTGGAATCTGGAATGGTTTACCACATGAAACGATAAACAGTCTAAATTTAAATGTTTTGAAGCTCAAATTAGATGAGTATATGGTAAGGGCAGGTTATCATGGTGATTAAGTTGGAGTGGGCAAAATTCAATAATGTGATAGCAATTTGTGTCTATATTATTGATATGTGTGTTGCATGATTTATTTTTGGACAAGCTATGATGATGAGGCCTTTTTTAGCAGTTCAGACACAATTTTTGGTGACACAGTTTATGGGGCGTGTGTTGGTTGACTCGGATGACCTCTGATAGGCCCTTGTGGCTTTCGTCATCTGTTGAATCATGTTATGTTATGTCTGGCTCTTCCCCCGACGCCGAAGTGGGCTTCCTCCCTTTCCTTTCTTTGTTTTTTAATCAAGCCAAGCATTTTGCTATGATTACAGAGACTTATGCCCCTGCAGGCAGTCGCCAGAAGGAAGCAAAAAATATCATAAGATATGTATGTATTTTATACACAGTTATTAATTATTGAAAAAATAAAGCAAAACCTAAGAGGACCATGTTGCCAGAAAGCTTAAAAAGCGAAGGTTACAAAGAAAGGGGTGGAGTTAGAAGAAGAGAAAATGTAGGAAAGCTAGATAAGCCGAGGAGGAGCCAAAAGATGAGACTACTTGGGGCACTAGGGAAGATAAGGGCAGGTAAGTCTCCTGAACTTGCGCCCTTTGGCCATGAAGGAAGAGAATCGATTTATAATAATTAACCAACCCATATGAAGCTGTCCCTCTGATGCAGCCAGAGGATTCTTCTTCTCGAGCATCCAACGCCGTCAAGGGCAATAATCACTATTATTAGGCTATTTTTGAATACAAAAACAACAGCAAATTAAAAAAACACCCCTAAGTTCACAAAAGAACAAAAGTAACCACAACCAACAAAGTCATGGTCCGGCGCGCGACCATGCAACCAACACTAGACAACCATAAAAAGTGGAATGAAGCTTTAATTGAGCTTCATCATGGAAATATCGGACTTTGCAAAAGTTATGTTACATTCGCGATGAAGAAGAAGATTTCGGTGTCCAGAGCCGTCAAGGAGGAGGGCGGCGAGAGCTTGAGGTGCGTCAAAGGCCTCTGCTCAACGACCGTAGGCGAGAACAACGTCGGAAACGCTGTCGTCGTCGCTTTCTCAATGACTTGGAGAATCGAATTCTCTTCTTTTTTTTCTGAGGAAAAAACCTTCACGATCGATCACGTGCCCAGGACGGAGGATCCGGTTTCCGTGATGATGCTTGGCGTGAGGTGACTTCGAATGGAGAGAAAAACCCGCTCGTGGGGTTCGGGGCCGGTTGCAGGATCAGTGTGACCGATTAAAGGGTCATCTTGGCCATGAGAGTCCTGCTGCCCTGAGTGAGAAAGGTCACGAAGAAGGCGGAGTAAGTCTTTTAGCAGGATGATGCCCAGACCCTCACGGCCAAGACCGTGCAAGAGTGGTTGGGGTCGAACCTGAACTTGCGGTCGAAGAACTTTTGGCGCCGCTGTCGCTCGACCTCGATCCCCCTCGACTACAGCGTGTGGGCAGATTCCGAGGGCGAGGACTGCAAGGTCCAGCACAGCAGCCTCGACGAGCTGAAGTCCTCCTTCAACCGCGTGTGGACCAGGGTGAGGAAGGACTTCATCCGCAACGTATGCGCGCCCTTAGGGTCTCGCCTGGAGTGCGTGCTCGCCCCCAAGGGCGGCCACATTGCTTAATATTACAATTAAAACACACATTTATTTGTTACAAGAATAAAGACGTGTCTAAGCATCAAAACAATCACTCGTTGAGAGCGTCCTAACGAATGAAACGACTTTTTCAATACCCGGTACGCAGGCGCAGATCCAAAGGTCGAGGCTAGAGGGTTGGAGACCCCCTTCCCCTCCATATTTCAGATTCGTTTATGTTTATATTTCTCTTTTTAGTCATACTTGTATCTAGAAAGAGTTAAGTAAAAATATACACTGCCTGGCCAAATAAAGGTCGTGTTTTGATACCTTGTATGTTTTTTGTCACTAATTGCTTTTAGAATCCCTTAGTTTAGAGTAAACTTATATGGCAACATTCACTAGTGTCCCTGACGTAGCAACCACCTGGTATAGATGTTATAACTGTCATCACTTTTACAGGAGCTGCAAGAATGAAGACGCGTGGAAAAGACATTACACCATTTGATAAAGGATGCATCGTCGCCTTCCGTGAATGGGGCAAATCATCACGTGACATCTCTACAGCCACAGTTACAGGCATGATGACTATACAGAGAACATTTACAGACTGGAAACAAGATGGCGAAGCCGGTTCATCTCGTAGCAAGTGTGGTGGGCATCAAATTCTTGACGAAAGAGACAGGCGCTCCTTGAAGGGTTTAGTCAAGAAAAATCGGCGTTGTTCGACGCACCAGTTAACCAGCATGCTATGTGAAGGTCCACAAACGAGTTCAACGAAAACTATGCGACGCGAACTAAACAAATGCATGCACGCAGCTGGGCTTCAATCAGGAAGCCACTTGTGACTGCAACAAATCGAAAAAAAGCTTCAGTTCTCCAAAGAACATAAATACTGGGGTTTCGAGGATCGGAAACGTGTCATGTGGTCAGATGAATCTAGGTTTACCCTCTTTCAGAGTGATGCGCGCATTAGAGTATGGCGAGAACCTCATGAAGCATTGGATCCATCATGCATCGTCCCCTCCGTGCAGGAATCTGGAAGTAGTGTGATGGTCTGCGGCTGTTTTACCTCGGCTGGACATGGATCTGCCATCCTCCGTAGCAGCAAGATGAAGTCCCGCGAGTATTTGCAGATCCTGGACGATCAAGTTCACGCCTCAATGGACTTCTTTTGTCCTGATGGCGATCGAATGTTTCAGGACGATAACGCGCGCATCCACCGGTCTAACATCGTCAAAGATTGGTTCATCCAGCATGACGGATCATTTCGGCGAGTGGCCGCCACCCACAGTCCCCAAATCCCATAGAGAATTTATGGGATGAGCTTGAGAGAGACCTGCGTGCCTCATCGTCTCCTCCATCATCTTTGAACGATTTGGGTCTACGGCTGCTGGAATTGTGGCCGAAATTGAAGCTACGGAAGATGCGAAAGCTTCTAGAATCAATGCCAGATAGGATGAGAGCTGTAATTCTATCGAGAGGAGTTCAAATAGCTTATTAAATGATTATTACACTAAACGACCTTTATTTTGGCCAAGCAGTGTATATATAACAGTTTGTCAAACCGTTGCGATCGAATATACCTTATATGATTTACATCTAAAATGCAGAAAAATCTCAAAAATAATGATTAAATTCAGTATTATTCCTTCGCTGACGTCGAAAAACTACAATTCATAATTTTCTGATGTGTGGAAAAAATTGGGATGTGATAGAGTTATTGCTTACTCCTGTGTGAGTTAGTTAGTTATTATCAATGATGAGTAAGATAACCATTATTAATGATCATTGCCCATTTTTCATACTACTCAGAGAGAGGGAATCAGCTTAGCTCCCCCCCCCATATTTTTATACTGGATCCACCCCTGCCGGTACGCAACCTTGAACGATGTTACAAAATAGTTTTGGGGAAATGATTAAAGAAGCTCTACTGGACATGGCGCTGGACTTGCAGCGTAGATGCACGGGGTTCGATCTGAGCGAGCGCGGAAACTAAATTTCAGCATCATCGCGACATGGTCGGAGACTCTGAACTAACCTAACCTGACCAACTCCACAAGCATTATCACGCACATAGCCGATCATTACACCGCTATCATTCCCTTCTCGCCTTCCGAAAACAGCATACTCTATCCTCTGTTTCGGAACACTGGCGATAGAGTACTCTTGTCCACATACCCTGACGTGGACTCCTAGTTTCTCCAATGGGGACCGACACCCTGATCCCTTCGGATGTGGCAGCGATTGTCAACCTGACCTTTATGTGGATTTCATTGTCAGGTCGGGATTTACGTCCTCCACCTCCTCCTCCTCCTCCTCCAACTATTACACCCACCCCTGTTGTTTTATCCGTGGAAAAGTGTCGTTATCAACCCATGACCCAGAAAAGGCCCCACCCCATCCCTCCCCAGACGGAGGATAGTGGAAGACCGTCACGATGGCTCAATTATTAAAGGGCAAATCTGCGGCAGTTGTCATCTTAAAATCTTATTCTCTTTATTGTTTTAAATTGATTGTGAGATGAAGGTGACTAACGAGGGGGAGAAAGTTGGGTTGCATTGAAGTGGCAAAGAAGACATACCATTGGCGTGGTGGATAAAAGTGGCTGCGAATGAAAGGCAAGATAATTCGAATCGATCCAGGAAAGGTGCCCGAGCCCCACCCATCCGGGCCCTCTTTTTATTTGATTTAAATAAAAATGAATTAAAATGTTTATAAAAAGAAGCTTTATTTGAAACTGGTGAGGTTAGGGGAGGTGAAAATAGGTGCAGAAACATAAGCTCGAATAAAGAAAAGAGACGACTACTTGGAGATATAAGGGGCCTGTCTAACACAAATCAAGGGCTATGGTTGCCCCTGCACTTGTACAGGGTTTTATTTGGGGGATTAACAGAAAAAATAAAAAAACTAACGAGGGCACTACCGCCATAAGAGTTCATATGAAAAATATAGAAGTTGATGAAGTGAATTTACGCGAAAGGTTTACTACTACTACGGTCCCGGAGGGTGCGCAGCTCTCCGAACTTGCCTCCACAGCGAGGAGAGTTCCTTCGTACGGATGTAAAGGGTGTGTGTGTGTGTGTGTGTGTGTGCAGTCTTTGCAAATGGCACGAACGCACTGTGGGAGAAGTCGGAAATTTGATCACAACTTGCACTGTGTGAAAGTTGTCTAAAAGATATTGGATGTGAATGTGGTGGGCTGCAAGAACTTCTCACTTTATCAATACTCCACCTCTGCCGTAGGTGAAAGGGATGCAGTGACTCAAAGGGCAGGTAAGAAGACCCTGGGACCTGCCTTCAATGGGGACGGGTCCACGAAGGTTGAGGGACCTCCCTAGGTCCATGTGAATTCTGCAGAGCTTCACTTCAACTAACTACACCTCTTTTGAAAAGTCTCGGGCTTACTCATTCTCACTTTGTTTTGCCGGTGAAAAACATGAATTAATTAGAAGGAAATTTCTTCCCTAAGCTGACGACGACTGGCGACCTAACTGGTGTCTGCCTCCCAATCTATCAATCTCAATCTCTGTCTGTCTTTCAATGTCTGTCCCGCTGTCTGTCTCTGAATGTATCTCTCTCATTGTATCAATTTCTATGTTTGTCTCTCAATGCATCAATCTCTCTGTTTCTCTCAATCTCTCTATCTGCCTCCCAATCTATCAATCTCAATCTAATTCTCTCAATCTCTGTCTGTCTTTTAATGTGTGTCCCTCTCTGTGTGAATGTATCTCTCTTTTCTTTCAATCTCAATGCATCTCTCTCTCTCTCTCTCTCTCTCTCTCTCTCTCTCTCTCTCTCTCTCTCTCTCTCTCTCTGTCTCTCTCTCTCTCTTTCTCTTTGTATCTCAATGTCTCTCTTTCACGGTCACTCTGTTTTTCTGCTCTCAATGTCTATTTGTATGTCTCTGTTTCGCTCTCTTTCTCTCTTTTTGTCTGTCTCTGTCTGATTCTCTGCCTTTGCCTGTATCTCTCTCTCTCATATTTGATTGACTATAGTCAATTTTAGTAGGCCTGTTTTAGTGATAGTGAATTGTTGTATTTCGTGTGACATCTCCTGTCAGTAAGGTAGTGAGAGAGAAGCCTTCTGGGGCAGAGACGGAGCTGCGTATTGTTGCCTAGTTTCCAATGAGTCCCTTGTGCCACACTTTGTCGAAAGACTTCTCCGAGAGAGAGGTTGTAGATTCTCTTTATTTAATCAAACTTTTTCACGGCAAAGAACAAATACTATCGCAGAGAAAGAGGCCAATCCTTAAGTTTTCGCCTCCAAGAACTTTTCGCACGAGAGTAGGATCTAAATGAAATGAAATAAGAAGTTGAAAAAAACAACATGAAGAAATGAAATAAAATTTATTTTGTTGCCAACATTTGTTGTATCTTGAAAAACCCATCTAAATAGAATTCGAAACACGTTTGAACGGCTAATTAAGCCAGCCAGGGAAACTGAGACTGTTTTAATAGATTATTCTAGAGTTGAAAAAAAAATCTTGGAATCGATGAAAAGTAACATCTATGTTTGATAAGAGGAAGAATGAACAATGCGATCAATTCAATTGAAAACTTTGAATTGCAGAACTGGGAATGGATAATGGTTACATTTATTGCGGGAAATGACGGGCGCCGATTTAATACCAAATCAAGGGCTACAGTATATTAATAACATAAACCACTAAAAGTAATAAATAATAAGATAAGTACAATTACGGTAGCATGAAATATTTCCGGAATTTCGTATACCCAATCGTTTCAATTTAAACTATTTAGATAAAGATATCCTATGAATGGAGGCTAATTTTGTAAATTATAGAGGGTTTTTGTAATACCTTGCCCCATTTTTAGTAGACCCTATGTATTTAAGCCAAATCGACATGGCAAAGCCTTTAAATGATATGTAATGTATTAAGTTACGCTCGCTCGTTTGAAGCTAACTACGAGGGGCGGTCAATAAGTTTTGCAATTCGAATATAAGGAAACGAGATATGAGGAAAAGCGTTTTATTATTTTTCAATATAACTACCCTGGACTTCAATGCACTCGCACCACTTGTCCCTGAGGCTTCGAATTCCCGACAACCAAAAATCTGCCGACTGCTGTTCAATCCACTCCTGAACGGCGAGCTGGACATCTTCATCGTCCCCAAACCGGCGTCCACGCAGTGCAGCCTTGAGCTGGCGGAATAAAAAGTAGTCGCTAGGGGCCAGATCAGAGCTGTAGGGGGGATGGTTGATCTCCTCGAATCCGCACTCGCGCAGGGCAGCTTGTGCAACTCTGGCCTTGTGTACAAGGGCATTGTCGTGGAGGAGCAGGACACCGCGTGTCAACTTGCCGCGCCACTTCTGACGGATGCCCTTCTTCAACCCAGCCAGTTCCTCGACGTAATATTGGCCTGTGATGGTCCTTCCACGAGGCGCATAGTCCACCATCAACACTCCCTCAGAATCCCAGAAGATGGTGGCCATGATCTTCCCGGCCGAGGGTTGGGTCCGGAACTTGATGGGGGTCGGAGAGCCCCTGTGCTTCCAGGCCATGCTTTCGAGCTTGGTCTCGGGATCCCAGTGATGGACTCACGTTTCATCACCTGTCACTATGCGTGACTCGAATCCCGCTGGGTCTTGGTTGTATAGGAGCAGCAGCTCCGCCGAACTTTGACGACGTCGAAGTCAATCATGGGGCGTGAGGTTTCGTGAGGTTTCTAGGGACTCAACGGGCAGAGACCTTGGCCATGGCCAAAGTGTGGTGGATGAGGTGATATTCAAGTTCTCGCTAGATTTCTTCGACCTTCACCCGTCGATTTTCGAGGATCATCATCTCCACACGGGCCACATTGTACTCATTGGTCACGTCTGACGGGCGTCCTGGACGGGGGTCATCTTCAAGGGACTCACAACCATGGCGTAACTCCCTATTCCAGCGAGCAATGATTGCATAGAAAGGGGCGGTGTCGGTGTACACTGCAACCATGCGTTCATGGATCTCTTTTGCATTCTTGAAGTACTTGGCAAAAAATTTGATCATTGCGCGGTGCTCAACCTTCCCCATTGTTGAAAGTAAAATTTGTGACTGACGATCTGCGACCAGCTACTGCTTCTTAAATAGACGAGGCAGGAGCGTTCGGCTGCAGGTCCTGACTTGTCCTAACACTCCCACAAACAGCCATCCTCCTTCCTCTGTTTTGCCCTACCGATTCGCAAAACTTATTGACCACTCCTCGTAAATGGCAACCCACACCACGGCTCGATAACGGCTTCCAGTAACCAAACGCATATACGAATTAATAATAATCTATAAATCAAGAGTAAGTACGTAAAAACAGTACTACTGGTGTATTTAGTCATTTCAGTCATCATTTAGTGCTTCGTTCAAATTGACGGCCGAATATTCGATTACTACGCACTGCAGACTACCCTAAGGATAAAGCATTTTTACTTGCCAAGTAACGGACTTTGAGCACCGCCTACATAGAAAAGAGCCTATTCTATTTTGGTGAATTTTGCTTCACCCTTCAGAAAGAGAGCATACCATTTACTTCACCGAGGATTCATAATTCAATGAGGGCTTAAGCACCTCACTGCTCCCGTCCATCGCCCTGCGTGGGAACCTTCTCGGATTCTGCCATTCATTGATTTCGTCTTAACTCTGCCAGCCACTTGGACTCACATAATTGAAGGCTTATGTGAAAACTGGTTTGAGGACTAGCCCACAGTGGAAGCATAAGTCCGAAATTACCGCGAAACTGGGGCATAGCTGCGAATCCCGGACGGAGGAGAGATCCTCATCGCCCGGGGGACCCGGCAAGCTACATAGAGGAAAGGAACACCAGTCTCTATGTAGTTGGATGCAGTTCTGGCGCAAGTACCCGAGAGGGGGTGGCAAAAGATTAGCGGCCGTTGATTCGACCGCTACTGCCACCATAATTCATCCCTCTTGAGGTTCCCATTCGAGATCCATCCCATCCATCATCACCCATTATCCTGGCAGCAACCAAGCGGGGGACCAACTGGAAAATGGACGGGGAGTTTACTCCATTTTTTGGACTCATTTACGAACTACCTTCACTAAACGTTACCTCCTTTACCGCCTCATAACATCTTTTTTCACCCCAAACACCATAATTTACACTTTGGTTTCAGAAAAGAAGACAACAAAAGAGAACATAGAAGGACGTGGAGGACTATGGAGACCCTCACTAAGAGGGTCCCCCTAAAGACCATCTCTGGAATAAAGAACCCCCCCAAAAGGCACCTCTGTGAAACACTCTACTTCGAGTTGAAAGTAGCACTGGTGAAACTTATTGAAGTCTCGTCTGGGTTCATTGCCTTATGCGCCGAGACAAAGGACGTGGACTAGCTCCTATCGGAAGAGGGGGCGAGGATCCTCAAGAACACCGGACTTAAAGCAAAGACTCCTCCACAAGTGGCGGCCAACCGAAGCGTGATCTGCCGCAAAGTGGAAAGCTGGGTGGATGAGCATGCGCCCGAGGAGCTCAATGAGGAGATCACCAACAGCAATTCCTGGGCATAAGTTCGTGAAATAACTAAATTTCGCGAACACACCCACTCATTTAAGATCACTTTTGCTACCACCGACATAACCAAGAAATCGACACATAACGGAATACTGGTATTTAACATGAGAATACCAAGTGAGAACATCCAGCAGGAAATGTTTAATAGCATTCAGATGTGTTTTACATGTTACAAACTAGAAGACCATACCACATCGACCTGCCCAGATAAAGAAAAACTATGGTGCAGTGAATGCGCCACAGAAGGCCACCGTTTTAATAAATGCAAAAACACTCAAAAAAAGGTGCCTCAATTGCAAAGGAGAGCAGTGAACCATGGCCTAAAACTGCTTTGAAAGAAAAAAGATCATTAAGAGGAAAGAAGAAGAACAGAGGAAGGCCTAAAAAATCGCTTACGCCAATGCCGCCGCGAAAAGATGTGAGCTTTTAAAAACATCTGCGACTCCACTAAACCTCTCGAGTGACCTAAGCGCTAAGATACTGATCTGTATCACACACGCTAACGTCGCTAATGCAGTCAAGCCAGGCTGCTACAACGAGGTTTTAAATGCCTTACTGAAGGAGAATGGTCTACCTTCAGTAAAAATGCCGACAACCCAGAGTGCTCGAGGATTTTCAAAGAGACAGTAGACAGGAGCAACAACCAGGTGAAATCTGGTCTCAAGAAGGCAATCCAAGAACCCCCTTCATCGGAGGAATTTGAGGATGAGGAGGAGAAAAACGACGAAGAAGAATCAGCCTCTTCGAGCAGTGACGAGCGCCCACGCACTCGTGCCACGAAGAGCATATCAAAAGCCCCAAGCCCTCCACCGAAGGACGAGAGGCCAGGGCACATTAAAACCGTCCCGGGAGTCACCAAGAAGAAAAGAAAGAATAAGAGTAAACTTAGGTAAAAACAATTCATCATATTATGTAACGCACTAGAGATACTGGAAATAAATAACAACGGCTGGACGACGAAAAGGACTCTTTACGGAAATATATTCAGAGAGATTGATGCAGCTATCATCTTAATTTAGGAACACGGGATCGACACGCTTAATACAGAAATGAAAATCTGGAACTACGATGTGTTGATCACGAATTATTCGCAGGAGAGGTTCGACGGTGCTGATATTGCAATAAAGAAAGGGATTAAATATAAGCAAATAAGAAATCTAGAAGAATCCTACCTCGCGATTGAAGTCAAACTCGACATAGGACACTTGGTCATTGCTATAGGATATCAACCGCTAAGGAGAGACGTGTAATGAATACTTTATTTCTGTGCTTAGTTTTCATTATGTATTTCTTATTTATTTTGTATTGTGTGTAATATAGTCTCTTGTGTTTCTTCTTGTCTTTTTTCTTCTCGTCATGTTAGGTTTGGTTAATAGATGGTTAATATAGGTGATTTTTCATAATTCGGATATATTGAGTCTTAGATGGTTTGTTGTCACTTCTGTTGAGTAATATACATTTCATTCATTCGTAGAATAGCACTTCGGCTCCGCCGGTGACTAGGTTGGCGGAGCTTGGGAATCTGGCACGACACACAGCTCTTCTGTTCTGGTTAATCATTTAAATGGTTTCCTCATTCAGTTCTCGATTAATCAGTTCCTACATATTTCGTATCCGTTCTTCTATGACTTTGTTTATGGTATTATCCCCGCTTCCCTGTGCAGCTCTTCTTGGTGTCTTCTTTCCCACCTACGTTTACCCGTAATTAGGTACACACATTTGTTTTGCACTGTTTGTAGTCTCCTATTGTGTGTCTTTGAACCACAAGAGAGGGTGGAAGCTGGGTACAGCAACGTAGATCTTATAAATGAATTGTAAATTTCTTTCCTGTTGCTTTCTCGGAGATTTCTGAAAATGTATAGAGCCCTGACTGCAGCTGAGGCCTTAGAGATTCTAACTGCGACGTGTTTCCTGTACCCAGACGAAGTAATTTGAATTCCGAGTACATTGCACTCCGTGGTATAGAGATAGCGTCCACCCCATACCCTGACATCAGATAGGAGTATCTTGCCAATGGGGACTACTTGGAACTTTTCTTGATTAGTTCGAATCTTCCATTGTGCCTCGTATATGTTTAATCTCTCAATTTCTGCTGCTGTCATCCGAGCTTGCATAGGCGCTTTGCTTCATAGACAAGTGATTATCTGGCTGAAATCATCTGCTAATTAAATGTTGAGGCAAGTAGAGTTTTCAGGCCTGCGGCATCTGCGGTGTAGATTGAGTAGAGGGTGGGGGACAGAACCCCCCTTCCCCTGCGGAGGCCCGCAATGGGCGGAAACTTCGGTCCACCTATGCACCCTAAACTGACGGACGCCGGCCTCTCCATGACATAGTCACAGGTAGTTCTTTCTAAGTTTTCACTTAGGCCCAGCCGTAATATATTGTACTGCATTCCCCGTTGCCCCACCTTGTCAAACGCTTTTGATACATCCCGAAAAACAATGTCCACGTAACTCCTTTCCCGTTTGGCTTTGGCAAGCTTTTCTGTGATGACATTTATCGCTATCTCCGTACTTCGCTTTCTTCTAAACCTGAATTGGTATGGGATGTAGAGGGAGTTCTCTTCTAGGTGAGACACCAGTCTTTGGTTGAGTATCTTCTCGAAGATCTTCCCGCCAAATTACAGGAGTGAAATTGACCGGTAGCTCTCCTTCAACGTTGGGTTCTTCCCGTGCTTTGGCACGAAAATCATTTTTGGCATTTCGTAAGCATCTAGAAAATATCCGTGTTCAGACACGCGTTAAAAAAATATCTTCATTCCCTCGATGCCATTTGCTGGTGCCTTTCTAAAGTTTAACTTTGTAAGCCCCGATTGTCCTGGGGCTCTCTGACGGAATGAGCGGAGGGCACCGAGTAGTTCTTCTTTGGTGATCTCGGCGTCTCTGTCGCGCTGTCTATCCACCTGATGGTGAGGGCTCGTCCTATGTATTTGTGTTTTAAACTCGTCTATGATATTGCTTTGGAACTCTATATCATAGTCCTCGTTCTATTCTTCAGGTATACTTAAGATTCTTTTCCAGTAACTCCAAAATATTTCTTCTATTCTTCTATCTTCTGTTTCAATGGTTCTGTCTTACTTTAGGATTCCAATTTCCTTCTTTTTCCCAGTTGATCTTTTGAGACATCTGATTTTCCTCCAAAAATCCTTGGGCAGATGCATCATGATTGAGGCTCTCGATTGCATCGTCCCAGCGTCTCCACTGCTGCTCAAGGGTCAACTCGTTGAGCTCCTCTTTTATCTCATTACTTCGTTGTATTGAGTAGAGTGATGCATTTCATACAATAATTTCAACTCACGGTATAATTCCTTCATGCATTCAGTCCATCTGTAGGTAGAGGTGGTTTTATACCCAGATTTAGAGATACAAGCTATATCCGCGTTGATAAGATGGTTATTAAGGTCATAGAGTGCCTCGTCGATCTTCTCGAAAGTTGCCTTATCCAAGTTGGGTGGATGGTAGGCTTCGAGGAGGTGCGCATACCGTGCCCAGTTTGCTTTTCTGTAGTTCTTCCTAACTATAGTTGGGATTTGTATAGGGTTCCTGCTGATGGTGACTAGGATCCCTATATGATCACTGCATGGTACGTTGACTGGTTCCATGTATTAGTTAAGCAGCAGCTGACGATTGGCCAGACATATGGCTGGTTTCGTGGCACTCCGTCTACTGTCAAAGGTGGGGAAGTCAGGGCCTATTCGCTGGACAACATTTCTGTCCATCAAAGTGTCCAGGCATCTCCCAGTTCCATTGTAAGTCCTGTAACCAGATTACAGACATCTGGCGTTCAAGTCCCCCATTAGTTTAGTGGGTGCTCTTCTGCCAAATAGGCCAGTGAGAGAGTATATAAGTAAGTACCCTCGCCTTGGCGGCTGGTACCCCGCGTCTCGGACCAGTTTTCCGATATCGAGTTTGACCTCAATCGCGAGAGATAATTCGTCTAGATTTACGATTTGCTTGTATTTGATCCCTTCCTTAATGACAATAGCGGCACCGTTGAACCACTTTTGCGAGTGATTTGTGATTAGCAAGTCATAATTCCAGATGTTAATAGACCTTAGATGAAGTATTCAAAAAGCTACAACAATGCGGATGAGAAGAAGTGATTATTTGGGCTACAATTGCCGGATAAAAGAGGTCCTTTCAAATTTGATGATAACATCAAAATGGATTTGAAGATGTACTGCGAGTTCTTGGAGAAAATCTTCCTATCTTGTTCCCAGAGAGAGCAACTGAGGATTACAATGACACTTGTAAACATGACTAGCAGGATTATACTGCATGAAGACAAGTTCTCTAAGATTGGATTAGAGTTGACATAATTTGTTGGAGACTCAATCGTAATTTAAATCCAAAATATAATAGAAAACTTGTGAAGAGAGGCATTTACACAAATGTAGGTAATTTAACAACTAAATGACCATTGGAAAGCTATCCAAGATAGCCTCTGAAGGTTTCTGCTGATTGCATCAAACATTCACCTCAATAATTGAGAACAGACTGTTTAAAGTTATTCAGAAGAGGGGTTCTTTTGTTTAGTAGCTCTTGAACAGTTCTTATGAAAAATATTTTTTTCTTCTTATTTCCACCCAATGTATTTTTTGTGATTACCTCATATATGTCTTTTATCAACTAAATGACCATTGGAAAGCTATCCAAGATAGCCTCTGAAGGTTTCTGCTGATTGCATCAAACATTCACCTCAATAATTGAGAACAGACTGTTTAAAGTTATTCAGAAGAGGGGTTCTTTTGTTTAGTAGCTCTTGAACAGTTCTTATGAAAATATTTTTTTCTTCTTATTTCCACCCAATGTATTTTTTGTGATTACCTCATATATGTCTTTTAAACTTATATGTTTAGATTACATTTCTAAATATTATTGGGTCAAAAACTGCAAATGATCTATTGGCAGTAAAATAATGAATCTAACAATAATTAGTTTTATTTTTCTCTTATATGAAATTAGAAAGCTGAATATTCACATTATTGCAGAGAGAATGGGTAGGGTCACTTTATTGTAGCATGGAGGAGAAAAGTCCGTGACAGAACCAGCGGTGGCTCGGTGGAGTGACGACACTATGGATTAAGGTAGTCTTACCCCAATAGATGGAGCCATTCCAGAGGGTTGATCAGCTCTAGTTGGAAGCCGCCCGTAACCCTACTACACCTGTGAGCAGTGCCATTTTGAGGGCATGGATCTCCCCACAAACAAGAAGGTAAAGAAAAAAGACAAGGGTTCTTTCTCTTCCTGCCTGACCAGGAAGCAATCAGAGTTAAACGATGGACCAGTGAGCAGGTAGGGTTCTCTTGAACGATCCTAGGGGACCTTGATAGGCCACCTGATTCGGTTTGTAATGGTTGGTATTGCTACCGAGTGAAAGAATTGGTGTCGTTATCGCGGAAGTGTTACCAATGAAACAATTTGGCGACACAAACAAAGCTTGTAGAGGTGCGAAGTCGAGTCAAGCCCAAATCTTCGCAAACCGCTCTAAAAGAAGACACGATAAATATATTTCCTGCAAGGCCAAATCTGTGAATTTAGGCTAATCACATCCTGCCTCTTCTAAACATTCTTATTTGTTTGAAAAGGAAGCAGTTTGCTTCTAGGTTGAGTACCAAGTTTCGTTTAAAGAGGAAAGAGATTCATGGCACTCTACATGACTTCCTACATCTCTCGGGGCACGGCGATCTGCTTTCCCGACAGCCGTGCTGAAGGCACTTGGCACCCTGTCCGGCCCCACCTTAGACTCTTCTCCTTCTTTCTGACACCCGGTCTTTTTACCCCGCTTCCTTACTTTCTCTACAATCTCTCCCACAAACTTTAAAGAAATTCGTCTCCAAGTTTTATAAAAGTATCTACTTCATACTCATTGTACAGTGGGTTTTTAAATCGTGTAGGAATGAACTCTTCATCCCTTTTCCAGTAAATCTCGAAATGTATACTTGGAAATAGACTGTTTGTATTTGCCCTCACTGCACAGTTTAGCTGTTTTACACCGTAGTCCTCCACCAGTCGATCTACACAGGGAAAATTTTCCTGTTTTAACCTGCGTATTGCCTCAAACACAGGCCAAAACTCATCCTCACTAAGGAATAGTTTATCGTTATAGCGAGTTCTTCAGTAGGTGTTTTCAAAGATCACTCTAACATAACCGTATTTTGTTCTAGTAATCTTCAAACGGCTGAATATATGTATTAGTTTTATATTGTTGTTGTATAATTTTCTTTACTTGGAATAGAGAGATAGCTTCTTACGTGTGAGTATTCGAGGAGATCTGGACCGTCACTGACACAAACTCCTATAGGATAGGGTTTCTTTGACACGATTTGAATATTCATGAATTGCCTTGTGTAGAGTTGCCACTTAACCTTTTACAATCCCTTGATTGGTCAGTCTAGTTGCCATCATTCAGCGGTTAAATTGATTAATAATTCAACCAGTTCCTTCGTTTTCTTTGTTGATGATAAAGAGAAGTAGAACGTGTGTTTGCGTGATTCACTGATCTTGACGTAGAGAAAGTCGAGGTGTGAGTAATATTTTCTAATTCTTTCCGACGTTTGAGTTTTTTTATGATAGATTTAGGGAAATTAGCAGATATTAGTTTCACTTTTACTTCCTTACAGTAGGTGGGTGGTGATCTTTTCCACGTTCTGGCTAAATTATTGAGTAGGTCGATAGTGGAAGTCTTTTTACCATCGATGGTAATCAGCCATCATTATCCCAACTGAATCCCTGTGTATCTTTTAGTGTCTGATAAATTATTCTACCTCTTTCACGAACACTAGGCTCCAGTGTTTCCAGTACTTTATCTGTATAACCGTTTATTTGATCCTTGCTACTCTCATCGACTTTAACGGTAGATGTGTTCACAACCTTATCATCCTGTTTCAAATAGTGTTCCAAAGTGTTCTGGTAAAGAATAACACGCCTATCTGGTCGGATGTGTGAATTATTTAGTATAGTAGTAAACTCTCTCTCCAAAGATAAAAGTCTCTCTTGTGGTGGGATTAAGTTTATTGGTACTTCTCTCTCTTTTTCGGGATGAGCAATAATTTTTGTCATCTTATAAGGTTGAAGAGAATCAGTGTTAGAACAGAGAATAAGATCCGTAGAAACGATCCTCCACGCTGATTTGTTATTTTTTCTTTAGACGTATATGAGCTGGCTTCTGAGCTAACATACGTATTGTCGTGGTATGACATTATACTATATCAATACCATATTATATCTATGGGGGAGGGAACAATAACTTAAAGGCGAACCGACAAGGGGACGGAACGCCACCATTTTCAACGGGCGGAACAGCGAGAAAGAGTGCAACGAGGTCAGGTAAAATTTGGGCAATGGCAAAGCTCAAGGTTATTTAAAGAGGCATGTACAAAAATATAATTTTATTTACATAAAATTAAGAGAATTAATGGGCAAAATTACATCGGTAAACGAGGGGGAGAATTGCAAAGTTATGCGTCAGACTCTTAAGTTAAAATTTAATGTATTACAGAAGGAGAGTATTCAAATGGAGAGGATTAATTCAAATGGGTTACTGAAGGGGGAGAGGGGTTGGCCCACGGAGGATTCCGGGTGAGACGTCAGGGTAAGGTTTCAAGGATGTCTTCTGCAGGCAATAAACGTAAGGCGAGGGCGCTCGGAGCTTCTGAGCGCAAAGTTAACGTGATGGTGGTTCTCCAAAAAGGGGTGGGGAGGCGGTAACGTCCGGTCCAGGGGAGAGTATTTCGGCCACCCGTAAACGAGGGGTGAACGAGGAGGGCTTCGACAGGAGTTGATGAGTGGAGTCGGAAAAATCGCTCGGTAGCGATCGTCAAATGGAATTACCTCACTAGCTGGAGCTAATTCAACACACAAATAGTTCAGCCGTCACTTTGCTTTGTTGTTAGCACCTGACTTGGAACTAGGGGAATCTTCCTGGGTCCGGGCGAGACTCCTCAACTCTGTGTCTTCCACATGGAAGACGAGCCCCATATATATCCGAGGCTCTTCCCACGGGGATGGGGGAAATAGCGCTACTCTCAAATCGCCTCGAATCTTCACCCCGAGGCGATTCTAACACGCGTAAAGATGGTCCGTGGTGGACGCAGTTCGAGGCTACCACTTGTGGAAGAGGGGAGGGGGGCTTACCCATAAGCCTAACCAACTTCTAGAATCTCCAGCGCAAGGACTTCACTTCCGTACTGGAAAAGAAATCCCACGTGGAATTTCCCCACAAAGAGTTAATACGAATAAGAAGATCGAGAGAAAATGTGAAAACATATGTGATGGCACATAACAATGCCCAATTTATCTATCATGAGCTGCTTCCTTATTTTAATCCTAATCGCTTTACTTCAAATTCAGGACAAAATTTTTAAGGATACACTCCTATTCATGCCATCATCGTTGAAAAAACTGCCAAAAACAATGGGAATCCCTGAATTGGAAAAAGGTTATTTTCCTTACGATTTTCTTTCAGAGGAAACTTTGAATTATACTGGTTCGGTTCCTAAAAAAAGGTATTTTAACTATGGAAAAATGAACAATGAGAAAAAATTATACCTTGACAGTAGTTTTACCTGAATTTCCAAGAAAAAGAATATAATATTCGTACAGAGTGTATTAAGTATTGTATCCAAGATGTTTCTATCCTCTGCCTCTGTTTTGAGAAGTTTAGGTGTTCATTCATTAAGAGATTTACAATTGATCCTATGCAGTCTTGCATCACAATAGCCTCATTGTGTTACAAGGTGTATAAAGATGTCTTCTTACCAGAAAATTCGATTACAATTGTAGTCACAAAGAAACCAAAAGCTTTTTCTTATAAGGCTAAGCGTTGGCTTATGTTTAAAGAATATGTTAGAGGAATCCCAATTTTCCATGCAAGAAACGGTGGCGGCCGAAGTCTTTCTGTTGGTGGGAGAGTATTTTTCCCTGACAGGTTTTCACCATCAGGAGGAGGAACCGTGTTTCTCTTTCATGAATGCTATTGGTATGGGTGCCAGAAAGAGGACTGTAATCTCAAACAAAATGTTCCCATTGGTAGATGTGGAGTTGTTGGATCGCTAATACCAGACAATAGAGAGTGATTGAATTCTCAATAGCAAATACAAGGTTATCATTCTTTGGGAGTGTGGATTTGAAAACATGATGAAAACCATTCCAGGACGACGTGTCGCAGTTAATAGAATCTCCGGCGATGTAGTGAATGGTGTATTGAATGTTGTGAGTGCACTTTTTGTCAACAGATGTAACTAATTTATATTTACTACCCAGCAACTGAATGTGTAAAATTCAATTACGTCGATATTTGCTCATAAAAGCAAAAATTGTGCGGAGCGGAGCCTCAATTACGTCCGGACTCATTATTTAAATGTTAACTGGTGTTTTTCACCCGCAAGTTTCAAACACTTCCACGTTATTCGCTCCACTGATGGCAGCATGTTAGCCAGTAGCAACATGATCCATCAGAGGAAAGTTCTAGCTAGTGTGATTGGTAAAGAGCAGGAGGTGACCCGTTGCTCGGACAAGAACCTACTAGAGAATGCGTTGAATCCTTCTAGGGCGGCTATGATTAGGGCCCTTCAGACAATTTATGGTACGCCGGTGAGTGTGACGCCGCACTCTACCATGAACTTAGTGAAACTAGTTTATGCGTGGAAACTCGTGGGTTACTCAATAGATGCCATCACTTTAGCGCTGGCCGATAAGGAAACGGTCAAGGTCGAAAGTGTTATGAGAAAACAGGGAGGGAGCTTGAGACCCACCCCTACACTCTTCGTCAAGTTTGACTCTGGCAAGCACAGAGAGTCGGTGCGTGCCGGGTGGTTTTCCTCTTGCGTTATAGCATTCGTGCTACTACCGCGGAGGTGCTATTGCAGCCACCGCTTCGGTCATAAAAATCGATCCTGTCGACTTGCAAAGTCGGGGTTATCCGAAGTCTGTGTAAGTTACTCCAAGGCCGCACACGATAAGTCTAAATCGTGTGTGGCCAAGTGTGTCAATATCGGAGAGCCGCGTCCCGCTTCTTCGAAGCAATGTGGTGCATATCTCCTTGAGAAGGAGCTCAGGGCATTTCAGGCTCAGGATCCTCTCTCATTTCGCGAGGCCAAGGACTTGGTCCAGGTAAGCCAGACGCTGCCTGGGACGTTCTAAGCCTCATTGTTTAAAAAGACCCCCCCTGCTCCTGGCCCCTCCAGGCCAGGTCGTTTCCACGCCCATTCAGAACTTTTCTGCAGGTTCTACCCTCTGCGGGTGCTTCCCTAGTAAAGCTGGCGGCACAAACTGTACAAACTCAGCTGCGGATACATTCAGGGCTCCCCCTCTCCCACAGCGGGTCTTTTCTTTGAATAGCACCCTCACATCTCATCTGAGCTAGGCCTGGAAGACATATTCCTCCAATGGAGGTGCCGCGGACTCTGGGCCAACTGAGAGAAGCTACGTGGGATCGTCTCTTCCCGTTCACCGTTAACTATCTTTTTGCAGGAGACCATGCTGGGCGCTTGCCCCTTGCCCACCTTCCTGTGGTTTAATGGTTTTGCGACCCCACCACCACGGGATGGCGGACAGGCAGTAGAATGTGCGATTTACATCAGGCATGATGTCTCCGTTCTTTTCTTCGCTTTAGATACCTCCTCTCAGGCAGCAGCTGTGAAGCTGCACCTCGATAGGAGGTATACTGTTATTTCTCGTACATTCCCGTTCATAATTATAAAAAAATAATATAGATCATAAGGAATTGATAAAAAATCCAAAATATAACTGATAAATGGTAAAATAATAATGGTGTACAAAAAAAGGATTAATAACTGAAAATTTAACATTTTTGTAAAAGCACCTGCTGAGTCCAATGGGCCCAGTACATCCCAAATGGGTTTAGCGTGGTTACCCGTGATCTGCCCGCGAGAGCCTAATAGGAATAAGCACCGTTCCCCGTAATCGGACGGAGGTTCCCAACTGGGATACATCATTGGGTGCACTTTCTCGCAACATGTTGCGTCAAATCAATAAGTGCATAGGAACAAAAACATCTTAGAATATGTTCTAGTTTCACATCCTAAGAGCGTTTTTTAAGATTTACAAGGAATCTATAGGTGGATCTTAAAGGGTTAACTCGATGAAATTCATTGACAGTGAAATCGTTCGGGCGGTGCTTATATCGCATAAAGGCATAACGCTTCTTCTGTTTGAGGGCCGTCTCGCACTCGAGTGGCTGACCACCATGGAAGTGATCGGAGTGCAAGACGGTGACACCTTCTAGAAATTTTGTTAGGCCCAGGACGATGAGGTTGCCGGAGAAGAACTTAACGGCTCTATCTACCGACATAAACTTCTTGACCGAAATAGCAAAATCAGTTATTTCCTGAAATGCAGGCCACCGCACCCACGCTAAGCACCACTGAGGTGGGCTTTCAAGTGGCAGCCACCTAGAAAATGATATTTGAATGGGAATGTGCTCACTACCATGGAGGTCATCGACACCCCACCCTAATCAAAATCAGGCTGTGAATCCAGAGAGCACATATATAGATCAAGGCAAGAAAATGAAGTGGTTCTCGGGCAGTGATGCGTGAACTCATCCACATTTAGGACACCTATCTAAAGCTCTTCGATCAGATCGGCAAGGACTTGTCTCCTGGGATTTATTGAGTAATTTCCCCAGAAAGGATGTCTGCCATTCAGATCTCCAAGCAAGAGAAAGGATCTCGGCAACCGTGCCACAACACGGTGGAAGTTCCCCGCGTCGAAGTCAGCTGACGGTGGAATGTACGCAGAAATAACAGTATACCTCCTATCCAGGTGAAGCTGCACAGACACTGACTGAAAGGAGCTATCTAAAGTGAAAAAAAGGTTTCAGACATCATGCCAGATATGAACCACGCATCCCCCAACCCGGCCCCCATCCTGTGGTGGTGGGGTCGCAAAACACTTATACCCTGGGAGGGTGGGCAGGGAAAACACACCCAGTATGAACTCCTGCAGAAAAATATCTAACGGGGAACGGGAGGAAACGAGACTCCACAGCTCATCCCAGTTGGCCCGGAGTCCGCGGCAATTCCATTGAAGGAATATGCCCTCCAGGCCTAGCTCGGAGAAGACGCGGGGGCCCTCTTCGAACAGAAGACCCTCACGGGAATGGCCGTACGCTTCCCGGAGGCAGAACCCCGGGTGCTGTTGGCCGGACAAAGCGCTGAAGGCGCTGTCGCCTTCGAGGACTTATTGGGGGAGGTTGGGCTCGCCATGCGAGTCTTTTCCTCCCTCCGGCTCGAAACCTTAGGCGGGCGTTGGGGCTTCGGAGGCGAGGGGCCCTCTTTTCGAGGATCCACCGTCTCCGAGCCACCCAACCACCACTAGACGTGGGCGAAGGAGCCGAAGCTCCTTTCTCGCTGTCTTCCTTTCGAGGGGCAGCTTTAGTAACCCCGAAAGATGGCCTGGTGACCAACTTCAGGGGTGTTGCCTCCTGTGATTCTAACGACTCGGTGGAGGCGCGTGGCCTTTTCGCCTTATGGGAAACGGTGACGCTGAGAGAAAGGGGGGGGAGGGGCAGTCCTAGTTTTAGCCGGGGCTGGGTATGAACCCTTTCCTTAGCCTCGCAAAATGAGAGATGATCCTGGGCCAAAACGGCTAGGATTTCTTTTCCAATGAGATATGCACCACATTGCTTCGAAGAAGCGGGATGCGGCGCTCCGCAATTGACACACATGGTTACACACGATTTGGACTTATCGTGTGCGGCCTTTGAACAATTTACACAGACTTCGGGTAACCCCAACTTTACGGGTTTACATGATCGATTCGTATGGCCAAAGCAGTGATAGTAATAGCACCTCCGCGGCAGTGGCACGAATGCCTTCACGCGGTAGCGGTACCTACTGGCACGCACCGACTCAGGGAGCTTGTCACAGTCAAACGCGACGAAGAGTGTAGGGGTGGGTCCTGAGGCCCCTCCCTGTTTTCTCATCATACGTTCGACATTGACCACCCTGTAGTCGGCCAGCTCTAGAGTGATATCTTCTATGGAGTAGTCTACGAGTTTCCTCGCATAAACTACTCCTTTCACAAAGTTCATGGTAGAGTGCGGCGTCACACTCACCGGGGTGCAATCAAGTGTCCGAAGAGCACTTATCTTGGCCGCCTCGGATGGACAGCCGCATTCGCCTAAAGGCTCCCATCCGAGAAATGGGTCACCTTCGGTTCTCTAACAAATATACAAGCTAAAGCTCTCCTCTCATGGATCATATTGCCCTTAGCCAACATGCTGCCATCAGTGGAGCGAATAACTAAGAAGCGTTTGAAGCCAGCGGCTCGAAAACGCCAGGTAATCTCTGAATGATGGCCCCCGACGTAATCGAGACTTCACTCTGCGCACTTTTGTTCTTATTTTGGGATTCCCCACACAGGCAAGCACCGCGGCCAGACGTGCCGATCTTGGCTTGATCGCGTTCGAGGATGGTAACGGCCTCGTCTGTCCCCGCGGCCCCCATGGAGGAAGAAGAACCTCGAGTCTCTTTTGTCTGCTTTATTAGATCTTTTCTTTTTAGGAGAGGAGGGCGGAGAATGGACCCGCTTCTCCCCTTCCCTAGCAGAAGCCGCCAGGCCAGATGGGCTAGCCTCTGCAAGGTCCTTTTCTGAGATGGTTAAGGTCCCAGCAGTCGTGGAGGCATCGGCCGGAGTAAGAGATCCCTCACCTCCTTGTGCTGTCTTAGCAGACCGACCCTTCTGGCGAGGGCCCCGCACAGGAGCAGACTCGGGCTTAGTGTTTGATGCCGAGCCCGAATCTGCCCCCATGAAAGGCCCCACTTTCTGAGGCTCGGCTGCGTCAGGGAGCATATCTATCTCAGATGGATGGGGGGGGGCTCCATTTGGCCATCCCCCCATGACATCATAGGTTATGTCAATATTCAATATTCGGGCCAGCAGGCCTTTAGAGGGAAGCGGCCGATCGGTCCTTTTTTCCCTGTCTCCCCTAAGGGGGTTTTCCCTACCAAGCCGCTTCAACGGGGAGCAGCCGGTTATAGGCTGCCTGCTGGCTTTCCTGGCAGCCCTATGAAAGCGAAGGCGAGACTGCCATATTTGAGCTAGAGTCAAATGGTGACTCCAAGGAAGGGGTGAGGGGAAGCCCCCTGCACCCGTAAACACTGGAGAGGAGTAAGCTTCCTCTCCGGTTGAATAGTTAGGGAGAGGCCCCTGGGAAACCACAGGGAAAGGGGCTCCATTTTTTGTGGAGCTGCCTGAGGGCTGCTCCGTTGTTCTTAAAGGGGAAATGGGGAGAGATTTTGGTTTTTCTAAGTTTTCATCCATGGGCATGGTGACCCTTTTTTTACGGGATGCAAACTCTAATCACCCCCCCCCCCCAGCGGCCCGCTCTGCGAAGGGTGAGTACAGGCTTGGCAGAGCCAGGTGCCACCATTTCGGACCACCCCTGTTGCCTGGTGGCCTGGCAGTCCCTCAGCATGGCGGCTCCGCCTTGGACGCGGCGTAAAATGTATTGTGTTGGAAAATAGAAAGGAAGAGGAGGTGAGGAAGATGTGGGTGGGGATAAAGCAGGTTATAAAAAAAACTCACCATCCAAAATGGAGCTCAGGGGTGAGGGATCATTGTCCTCTCCCCCCTCAACCCCGATCTAAGATAGTTAGCTGAGGAGAAGGTCAGCATTTTCCCTGTGAGATTAGAGACTGACCAGAGAAAGTTGTGGGAGAGGTTGTATGAAAAGTGAGAAAACTGGGGAGAAACACAAGTGTTCTGAAGGAAGGAGAAGAGGCTAAGCTGGTGTCGAACGGGGTACTAAGTCCCGTCAGCACGGCTGCCAGGATGGCAAATCGCCGCGCCCCTTACGGGGACAATTAGTATAATAAAAAAAAAACAGTAATTGAAAAGTAACAGTTCGCATAATAAAAACGGTAACTGCATATCAGTCCTGCAAGAGAGCAAACTTATGAGGTGAGAATTAGTCTAAAGTAATACACATTGAAGGGCAATCAAAAAACAAACGAAGAACAAAGTTTACGGTAGAAATTTAAGTGCCACGCTTCCGTCAGCCGACATTACTATCAAAACATTGGCGCATGACGTCTGTTTACTAGGTCACATGACGTTTAACGTGTGATTTACTACGTTGATGTCTGACGTCAATTGCAATGTCCTACAAGGTATAACCTATACTAACCTCACGTGGAAGTGGATGGTGATGGGAATTCAGGCTGCTCCATGTTGTCCTCTAATCCCAGGTTTAAGGGTAGCGTGAAGCCTGGGTCAGAAATGTCATCATCCCAACCCAGGTGATCGCTTTCAACATCGCTATCATCTGGATCAGCAGAGGCAATCCAAGAATCTTGGTTGTAGTCATCACGACTACCATAGAACGAAAAAGATATAAACTGGAAAAAAAATCATTGATACAACAAAATGAAATATATATATATATATATATATATATATATATATATATATATATATATATATATATATATATATATATATATATATATATACAACAAAATGATACAACAAAATGAAATATATATATATATATATATATATATATATATATATATATATATATATATATATATATATATATATATATAAATATATATATATATATATATATATATATATATATATATATATATATATATATATATATATATATATATATATATATATATATATATACACACCAACATGTACTAAAGTTGGAAAAATGACGATAAAAATACATTAGAATAAATAAAAAATAAGTTTATAATTCATGTATAGTAAAAAAATCTACTTGAGCAAGCCTAGCCTAGTCAAACTGTGTCTTGTATGGACATGGTAATCCACGCAGCAATAAGACTACGTTATATATATAGTTATCTAACGATAAAAAATGCATTAATTATGCACTAAACATGATTTATTAACATTTGAGATTGGTTCACCGACATATCTAGTCTTTTGTCTACCTCAAAAATTATATAAGGTGTCGAAAAATCACTAAATTATCAAAATAAACGTTCAAAAACATTTTTGAAATGTAAGGTGTTTATGGGCCCGCTATATCCCGTTTGGGATAAGCGTACTTTCCCGTAGTTGGTCCGAAGTATCCCATATGGGTGAAGCGTGGTTCTCCGTAGTTGGACCGAGATAACCCAATTGAGATACTTTGTTTTTGTGAGGTTATTTAACCATCACAGGGACAATTACGCCTATCACACATTGAAGAAAAACTACTCAAGGGAAACATGTAGAAGCACCATTAACTACCATGAGTACTAAATGAGGTAGGGCGTGAAGTTTAGGATGAACTTGGGGAAACTTGACGGTTGTGCTGCTGCAAGTACACCGAGACATACGTTCGTCGTCGCTGTTTAGTCTGAGTGGCTGCTGCCGCTTTCTGATTGGTCGAAATCGAAAGAGGACAACGCTTTCCTGAGCCTTCTAGGAAGTTCGTTTGGCGCGCAGATTAAAACGAACTTTCGTCATTTAAGTATCCCATAGGAGTTATCTGGACCGTAAATGGTAATGCAGGTTCCTGGTATGCTTCGAAGCACGTCCACCGCTATTCCTAGTGGGCATAGGTGTCTTCCCCTAACGGGAAGACCCCTCAAGTAGAGGTGTGCAAGCGAGTCAAAAAAATTCGGGGCAAGTTCTCGCAGAACCCTTCTCCCGTTATCCAGGAGAATGGGACCGCAATCTCGAGGCCCGCGCCCGTGTCGAAATCCTTGGCTACTCCTTTTTCCGCATTCTCTAGCAGAGATTCTGCTCCGCCAGCATTCAATGCACGTCGTGATGTCGCCGAAGGCCGCCGGCTGGACTTTACCTCCAGAGGCGGAGAACCCTTCAACGACAGGTTTACTGTGAGTGAGTTGCGCTTCGCTCTTGCTTCGTGCGCGGACACCGCCCATGGTCCGGACGATGTCCCGTACGCCATGCTTCGACACCTGGGTGAGCGAGGCATGGCCTTCCTGTTAGATTTGTTCAACAGGATCTGGGTAGAAGGTATCCTCCAGACTCCTCGTGAATCGCTACTGTGCTCGCTTTTCACAAACCTGGGAAAGATCACTCTACCACGGCCGGTTTTCGCCCAATCTCTCTAAACTTCTGTGTGTGTAAGTTGATGTAGAAATTGGTAAATGTTAGATTAGCCTCTTTTTCTGGACATCGGAGGCCACTTGTCTTCCGCAAGTTCCACTCCCCGTCAGTTGTTCTGTTCCGACTGGAAAATGCCGTCTGCCCGGCCTTCCTTCCTAGACAACACTTCGCCACGGTATTTTTCGATCGCGAAAAGGCCTATGATATTGCATAGTGATACGGAATCATGGAAATACTTGACACGATGGGGGCGAGAGGGTGCCTCCCAAACTTTATATCGGAATTTCTGCTAGATTTTCGATTCCAATTACGTGTGTGTGTGGGGGGGGGGAGCCCTATCAAGCCAATTGAAGAAGGAAGACGGGGTCACGTAGAGAAGTGTCCTCAATGTCACACTCTTTTCCCTGAATATCAAAGGCGTCACATTGGTGCTGCTGAAAGATGTTCTTACTAGGCTCTATGTGGACAACCTTTCGATCTCTTTTGGCACGGATCAGATGCCACCAATTCTGGAGCGTCGAACCCAACAGGCATTGAACTGCATCTCTCGCTATGTTGAAGCTTACCGGCTCCCGATTTCTTTGGTTAAGACTAAGGTGGTCCACTTCTGCCACAATCTACAGCTCCACCCTGACCCAGACTTGTTTCTAAATGGGGTTTGCCTGGAATGGTGGACTCTCACTGTTTCCCTGGTCTTGTATTTGACCAAGCCTCACATTCGCGCTTTAGGGTCTCTTGTACCCACGCCATGGATATTCTCCGTTTCGGGACGTTCAGCGTTTAGGACGCTGATATGGCTACTGCCTTACTTTTTTATCGATCCTTTGTTCATTCGAAGCTATAGTACGGATGCGAGTTTTATGCATCTTCAGCCGACCATGTATTGCGGAAGGTGGACTCGATCCACCACATCGGCCTTCGCCTGGCGACCGGTGCCTTCCGCACTTTCCCCATTGAGAGCCTACTTGTCGATGCTGTGGAGATGCCACTCGCTCTGCGCCGTGTACGTGCATTATTTTCTTATATGCGTGGGCCCAGCTATCTCCCAGTCGCCAAAATCTTTCACTGCATCCGCAGCTGATCTCGACGGTGCCTATGCCTCCGAGAGACGGCCATCATACCCGAAGACCTCCAGATTTAAGGCTAGGAAACTCCTTCGTGAGCTCGGTATAGCTCTCGGGCCGGTGGCGCCCCTGGTTCTTTTCAGGACGCCACCTTGCCAGGTACCACCTTTGACTATTTGTCACCACGCCTCTGCTCCCAAACCGTTTTTTTGGAGCAGACTCTGTGTCATGTTGGAACCGTGCCACTGTATACGGAGGGCTCCATGTCACAAAATGGGGTCAGTTTCCACGCTGTATTGCCTATATTTGAAGCCAGCGGGGCTCTCCTAAGCTCTGCTTCTGTCCTCGCGGCCGAGCTGGTTGCAACACACAGCTCGCTACGGGAGATAACGCGACGTGCCCGGTTTGGAGACTGGATTGTAATCTATAACGACTCACAAAGCGCCTTGAGTGTTCTCGGAACATTGAAATCTCCGTAACCCCTGGTTCGCGCCATCCGTGACGCCACGGTTACCGCAAGCAAAGGCAAGTAGAGATTATTTCATGGTGGGATCTTGGACATGTGGGAATTGCGGGAAATGAACGCACCAAATAGTACGCGAGTACATGGCGACCAGACCAGCGTTTGGCTGTTCCTAACACCGACTACATGCCAGGAATATGGGTTGCCCTCCGGACTGCTTGGCAAAGAAGAGACGGTCCAGGGGAACTTGAAGTTGCATGCCATTGCGCTGTGACTGTTTCCATGGACCTATCCCCCGATGGCTTCAGGTTGTTTTCTGTCGTCTCCGAATTGGACACACTCGCAGGCCGCACCGCCATTTGATGGAGCGCTTGCCTGCGCCTTATTGCGACGACCGCGTTGTTCCCATGACTGTTCGGCACATTCTTGTTGAATGTCACAGTCTGGGGGATCTTCACGAACGTTACCTATCCCAGTCCCTTGTACTCGGGACTGGTTCGTGCTCACATACTTGTGGCCTATAGGACTTTTTGGATTAGGCTTCCCTTCTCCACTTTATTTGACGGGGAGGGGGGGTGTAGGTCGCTTGTTCCTGCGCTGGGGGAGGCTGGCCTATCCCCGACGCCGGCACGTGCTTCCTTCTTGTTGCCTTTCTGCTTTTTCACTTTCTTATTGTTGTTGTTTTTTGTTTTTAAGCCTGTGCTTAGTCTTTCTTTTTATTTTATCTTTGTTATTTGTTTTTTAATCTAGCCTACTACTACGCATTGGCGTGAATAAGGTGACTTTTACCCTAGTAAGCATTCATCAGATGGGCTCTGAAAAACAAAAGAAACTTGCCAGAGATGTGGAATATGTAAGCATTTGACTCTTAACGACTCGCAGTATTTTAAAGGTCCAGAAACAGGTGCCAACACAAACCCATTAGAGTCGCTTTGGGCCAAGGCGAAAATGAGGAATGAAAAAGAATGTGGAGCCGCTCGTTCTCTGATCGACTCCTTTAATATGTGCAAGTTGTTATGGAGGCAACGAAATAAAGGAAAAGTTAGTTGCATAAATTTAAAAAGACGTAAAGTTTTATCTATTAAATAATGTTTAGCTTTTATTTTTTACTTTCCACTTATTCGCACCCCAAAACATAAGAATGATCCCAATCCCTCGATTCCCCCGCAGGAGACAGGCAGTTAAGCCGGCCGTTCAGCCATCTGGCTTAGGAGACGAAATTGCGCCACAATAAGACAAAAAGTTCTACATGTTATAATAACCTTCAAAGAAATTACAATAATGGTGGTCAAATTATAATCAATAATCAGTCAACATAGAAAAAGAAATCGATGTTTTGGGCTCGATTGATCTTAAATTTCCCAATAGCTTTACAATAGATTGACAAAAGGTAAATTGGGTTCTAGAAACATAATTAGATATTTATCATTTAAATTGATAGCCTTTCTTTCCTTATATAAAGCGCTTGTAATACCTCATTCGGAGTAGGCGGTGCAGTTCTGGTTTCCATATATGCAAAAGTCACTGTAATATTGCAATGCGTTCATCGCCAAGCGACCAAATTAATTTATGTACTTAAATATAAATCATAAGAAGAAGATAAACTGTGGCACCTCAATTTACTTTCATTGGAAGATAGGCATCTAAGCGACCAACTTCTTTAAGTCTTTAAATACTATTCTGGCTTACTAATACAAATTATGACTCAATATTCGAGCTAATCAAACGAGCGGCCTCTGAAAATAACGCTTTTAAGCTAATAAACAACACTGCGATAGTACAAAATTTTCCTTTCCTATAAAATAGCACAAACTTGGAATAACTTACTTAAGAATGAGGTTGAACAAACTACAGCAATTATGTCTAAGAATATAATCAATAAATATTACTTTAAAATATAACTTTACAGAAATGTTTTAGGGAACTAATTTTGTATCTATATGTTCTCTTCTTTAGCCAGCCCCTTTTTTGTGTGTTGTTTTTTTTATTTATTTTGTTTGTTTGTTTTTCTTCTTTTTTTGTCATTTTTAAAGTAGCCTCGTTCTAGGCTGAAATTTTAATTGCGGCGACCTATTTATTCCCTTGAAGAGAGTCACCATACGGGCGATTATAATTCTGCACCCCCCTCTTCCCCTCGCAACAAACACTCTTAGATTGGCACCCTTTCCCCTTTTTTCCGTGAAGGAGCCTCGCGTGGATCGGAGGAGACTTTGCGGGGTTCCTTTAATATGCGTGAAGTGATCCTCTATTTTTGAGGAGATAGACTGGAGGAGTTGTGGGAGGGGCGGTGCTGCTCTTCCTCCATTTTGGATACAGTTTCAGCGGAAGCAAGAAGAGGATTGGACGTTTTCCATTTAATTGGGCCATTTCCATTAAAGGAGCCATTTTCACGAGGCTGGGAAGCAGTTATTGGGGAGAGTTGGCGGCAGTGTAGAAGTTGCAGAGGAGAGTCACGAAAGACGTTGTGTTGCGTCACTGAGACTCAGGACAGAGGAAATAAACAACCATAAGACAGGTCGGGGGGAAAGGGGATTACTCCTCAAGGTGATTTGCGTACTCACCATGTGGGGAATTGGTTCGCAATTTCAGTTCTCCTCCCATTTGACGCAAGGTTGCGACCACATAGAGTTATCTTCTACGACGCACGGCTGTCGAGCGGCCGATCATATTCTGACCCCCCCCCCCCCCCCCCTCCAATCCCCCATGACATTGATGGTGTCAAAAGTTTTGTCTAGGGAGTTTAAAGTGATTCAGTGGGGAATGAATGATATGGGAGCAGATGCAATGGAATAAAGAGAAAGGAGACGAGGTCAGAAAGAATATAAAATATGGCGAATGGGAAAATCTTTCGTAGGGAAATGTGTTGCTGGCTCTCGACGACAGCGCACTTTTCGGTCTCTCGCACCAAGTAGCGGAACGTTTTGTTTCACCCTTAACCTCCTCTTATGTAGGGTGTTTCACCCCCAACCTTCTTTTATGTAGGGGAGTCACCCTCCCGATTTCACATTACAAATAAGTGATGCTAATCAAACAAAATCAATGATTCAATTTATCATATAAGAATTGCCATTTTATCGAAAGAAGCTACGTAAAGGCTTACTTTCATATTTAATCCCCAATAAGTAAAATCCGTAATGATATCTATCGATAGGGAGTTCATCTTTGTCTATCTATTATCCTTATTGGTTGCCCAAGGAGTCTTCTTTGCAGAGGATTGAATTCAAGGTGGCGACAATAAGTGCGTCCACGTCGTCGTGCCAGTCGCCATTGAATTTCTGCTGGACGAAGTCAGTGATGTCTGGAATGGAGCCGGACAGCACTGTGTTTACCAACTCCCCGAGATCCGTCCCAGGGTTTAGATCATCAAAATAGACCTGCCAAGAGATGGGTAAAGCACCTTATACCCCCATGTCACAAACGCTATTTGTATTGATGTAGAAAAGCGAAGACAAACGTGGGTGTCACAACCAGAAAGGTTTTTGAAAAGAGGTTCGTCGCGAATGTGAGGAAGTGTTGATATGTGAAAATGGGTACATAACTAAACGACGTCTATTTAGGGGATATGGGGTCAGAAGGGCACAGCATACACTTGTCGTTTTTGCATTCAGGGAGTGGGTGCTAAACGAGGGAAAAGGCACTTGAGACCGGTCTTAGATGTAAACACACGTCAAATTTCGAGCTATAATTGAAGGGCCATAATTTTGATTTGAATCGTTCGAGTCACAAAAGAATTAATCCCCACAATTTGACTCATTCTCCCAGAAGAACTTCGAAGCCACAGCATAATATTGCGCGCCCTCTCCGCCCCTAGCACTCAAGTAAACTTCTATTTTAGCCACTCAGTCTATATAACTCTCACAATTTTATCTCATCAGCGCTTTTGACTAAGAGCTCCATATGTAAATATTGCATTTTCACTTTTAGCCCCGATGCTCAAACTAGCTTTGTTCCTTTCTACTCAAGAACGTACAGACACAGCACATAATACGCGAGTATGAAAATTAGAACTTCCACTATCAATTATTTTCAACTAATATGCATATCAGACTGTGCGATGCGTTGGTAAAAAAACTACCAAAACAACAACGTCTTACTCACTACTGGTTTACGGATGCCGAGCTCTAGGTAAGTGCTTTTCTGTTCAATACAAACAGAACCCATCAGGCCTATGTCAGCATTCATTTCAAGCGAAATAATGAAGTCTTCTAGCTGTGCTCTGTACCAAATAAAAGAATATGGCATTAAAGCGATGTTTGTTTCGCGTTATTTGGTTAAATAAGATGAAAGCGAACTGTTAGGAAAGCCTTTTATCTTATTCCTACATTTTTATAGGTTGGGCAGAGAAATGCGATGTTTATAATTGCAGGCTATCCATGTGTAACTATGATGTCCTGAGAGTGAGCCACAGCATACGTCAAAACCATGAAATGGAAGAAAAAGAGTAAAAAATATATGGATAGGATGTCGTAGAGGGGGTAGGTGTTGGAAGGTCCTCTCACACAAGTCAAAGTCCTTCAACCCATTCATGGTCTTATTGTTCAGGAGATTTAGATCTCCTCTATGCCAATTTAATGTATAAAGGCAGTAATATTTTGTCGCATACAACCTCCAGCCCACAATATAGCAGTATCCTTACTCTTAACACGAAATGGAAATGAAGCTTATAACTGTAACATTCCTGACATGTCCTATTATTTACTGACAATTGTGTAAATTCTTACCGGGCGCAAGACTTCCCTGTAAAAGGAAGGTTATTAATCCTCCCCCCTGCGACATATTGATTGGCTCGCATACTCAGTTTGCCGAATCGGATGCTCACTTCCATGTGTTTGCCTATAAGAGGAATGTCTAGTTTGTCCACAAACAGCTCAGTTGAGATCCCTTCAAAGCTGACATTTGTGAAAGACAAAGTGATGCTGAAAAATTAATATAGAAACCGTCATGTACATGTTCATTTCCGAGTTAATATATCAGAATATAAGACCTTTTAGTTCAGTATGAATATTAAAGAAGATTTATGAAGTAAAGTTCATCTCTCTCTGAAACCATTTTCCTGACATAAAAAGGCAGTAAATTTAGGATGCTTTGAAGCGATATGACCTCTCCCCGCACGGTATCTATACGAGGAGAGATAAAAATCTTAATCTCTTTTATTCCTGGAACCTTTTAATTGGAGATGCTAAATGTTGGATCATGAAGGGTTGTGCCCCTGAATATATTTAAGATCTTCCGTTCGACTTTGGCTTTTTTTTAATTTACTCGTCTTTGGATATCAAAGTATTTTTCATCGGTGACTGAAATAACTCCATTTGAATGAGCCGCGCAGCTCTTTGCTTGCTAGGGATGGATGCAGGGTGAGGAGATATTGGATGTTTGTTCTTGATTTATGCCCTTTATAATCTCCCACCACAAATTCCTACCGTACTGTAGTGTAATCCGTTAGATTTGAATTACACCAAGTGACCCATTGGGGCGTGAAGATAATGAAACACTTCCCTGTCTATGCCGGTCGGGAGGACCTCTCTTCAAATTAACTTGAGTGTGCTACCAATGAGACTCCCACGAACCCATTAACTGCTAGAGTGGGTGGTTTTGAAATTAAATAATAACAATAAATAAATATCACTAATAATGTAATAATAACTATTTATCTTACTCCATATTTTCTTGAGGGTTGAAAGCCAAGGTTGGAATAAAAGGCATGCGGAAGGGATCGTAAGGTTGCAGTAGTTCTCTGAGGGCTTCTTGAAGTGCCTTCTTTCCTATCTCTGAAAAGAGAAATAAACCAAGGTAGCGAGATAAACAAAAAATGAGGACACCTCCACCAATGGGAAGGTTATGACAGAGAAAATCTTTTAGGGGCTGAAGGGGTAGATAATGAGTAGTGACAACTCTCACAACAAGAAGGATGCAGCCCCCATTTGCGCAGAAGGATCAAACGAACCTGATCATGAATATCACTCATGATTTGCCAAAGGTCCTGAGGCTGTTACAATGAAAATATTAATCGGTCGTCGACAGGTGTGGTCGAATTAATGAGCAAGCGAAAAGGTGTCCAATATTCTTCAATTTTTAGTCACACACATGAGCGTCAAATTCAGAGAAGACAAAAACAAAAACTGCCACAAGAACAAACGATCAGATTCAAAGAGCGATAAATCCTATATTAATTGAGCCGAGTTTCCCCACTCCGCTTAACAAGAGACTACAGTCCCTCCTCGCACCGCCGGATTGAACCTCTACTCGCCCAATATGGAGAATCATTCACTCCACTCTACTTTACTGCACTACACTCCAATGCATTTCACTGCACTTCACTGCACTCAACTTGACTCTAGTTCACTGCATTCTAATCTACTGCTTCGCATTCCACTTTACTGCAAACCACTCCACTTTACTGCAAACCACTCTACTCTAATGCAATACCCCCCACTTCACTGCACTGCACTTTTTGTATTTTCATTTCTTACAGAAGATTCAGGGAGACGGAGGCCACCAGAAGAAAATAAGGGTTTAAAATCACCGGTTTAATGGTGGATCGTAAAAAGGAGATCGAAAAGTAATTACATCTTTTCAAAAAGGAAACCAAATGAGGATGAAGTTTAGTTAATTTATTTATCAATAATATCAAGAGCAACGAGAAAGTAAATTGTTGATTCCTGGTTATAAAAATCTCCTGAACAAACGTTTAATAGACCAATTATAACGGTATCTTGGTCTCTACATTTACCGTCACTTATTAATAATCGTAGAGACATTCCGCACTTGCTAAATTCAGTAGGTGGAAGAATGCCCGATCCTAACAATCTTATTATCCTTTCTTCGTTTGCGACCATTGTGGCCTTGCATTGTCATGCTGGACAGCATCGCCTTTTATGTTTACCAAAGCAGGTCAATGGCGATGTAATGTTTCGTTTACCTTTGTGGCAATGTACGTTTGCAGTAATTACTGTTCGGGAAAGTTGAAACTATATGGTTGGCCAGAAAGTCCAGACTCACTTAGAAAGCGGAAAGTAAACAACATAATTTAATGGAGCAACACCAAAATTAGGTTAGATTAGCCTTACTCATTCGACTACCAGCTTCCGTACGCTGCTGTTGTCTGTTGCTCCTGCACAGTTTATTTCTCTTTGTGTCAGCCCCAACTGACAGAAGTGAGTTTGGAGGAAAGTGAAATTAGAGTTTTGATTCGCTACTGTTTCAAGCGAAACCTTTCTACAAGAGTTTCCGTGAAGGAAATTTGCGATCCTGAAGGCACAGTCAGTCAGGCGAAGGTCTTGAGGTGGTACAGACGTTTCAGCTCCGGGGATTTTACCCTAGATGATCAACCACGTTCCGGCCGACCATCATCCTTTGACAGCGAGGCTTTAGTGATAGAATTGAAAGGCGAACCTTCTGCAAGTAGCCGTGATCTTGCGAAAACAAATAGAGTATCATCCCATCAGACTGTACTGCATCAAATGAACTTTATTCTCAAGAAGCTCTGATTGGATCCATATAACCTCACCGAAGCACAAGCTACCCGTCGAGCATAGATTTGCCGCCAACTTCTCAATAACCCAATGGACAACCGATTATGGGGGCGAATTGCCACATCAGATGAGAAGTGGGTGTATTTGGTTAATCACGATCAGAAGGGGAAATGAGTTCCACGAGGTAAACAACCGGCATATGTTCCACAAGAAGTACTGAATCTTGAGCTTGTTCCATTTGGTTGAGCCATCAACACTAAACTGTATTGCCAGCAGCTAGACCGCGTGTACGAGAAACTAAAGAAGGAGTATCCTGCTTTGATCATTCGAGGTCAGGCTTTATTTCAGCAAGACAATGCGAGGCCACAGACTTCCAGGCTGACCATGGAGAAGTTCAAACAGATGAACGGTGTTGAGATTCTTCCACATTCACCATTCCGTCTCGATGCTGCTCCGAGTGACTATGGCTTATTCCTCTCAATGGCACACTTCTTCCGCGACCAGCGATTAAACACTTTTGATGGAGTGAAGGAAGCTTGCTTACAGTTCTTTTGCTTCAAAGTCAGCTGACTGGTATCTGGGACAGATTCGGATGCTGGCTGATCGCTGGAAGAAGATCGTAGAGAATGATGGAATTTATTCTCCAGAATAAATGTTGGTGTTTCTCCATATAATTTTGTTGTTTTCTTTCCGCTTCTTAAATGAGTCATGACTTTCTGGCCAACACATTCAGTCTTTTGGTTAAATCTCTGGTGTTGTGATAAGCATCGTATTGAACAGTTTCTTTCAAATGATCGTTGTTGTCTAATATGGTTCGTGTTCCAGAATGAAGCACTATCGGAGAAGTCACAATCGCTGTTTGTGTGTTTTTTTAACCGCACATAACACTTACTTACAAGCATTCTCTACATCGGGATGCATTACCCAAATCTATGTAACAGTAATAACCCTCGAAACCCATTCGACGAATATATTGCTCTTTAAAGTCTTTATCTTCCATGGGATTTACCATTACTATACACTGTAAAAGACACACTGCCGGATAAAAGAGACGCTTTCTACTATTCGCTAGTTGGTTGTCTTATAATGCATAGGGGTCGAATACCCGATTACTTTCTGAAGCTCACTCAAAAGTCACATTCCCCGACATTGGAGATTCCCCTCCTCCTCCTCACTTGCGATGCGACTCCCTCATTCAACCTCGTCTCAGAGTATGATTTTTCTTCTTTATTAAAACCGAACCCCAACAACGAAAGCAGCGCCTGTGAAAGCTTAAAAATGGGTTTCTAAGGAAAGGGATAATGTTAAGGGGGTCGTTATATTGACTTAAAATTAGGAATCGCAAACCAACAAGGACATCTCACAAAGAAAACGGGAGTTGTTCATAAAAAAAGGCACGACGATGAGCAAGAAGAGAGGGGTATCATCTATCCCGAGGGCTCTGGAGAGGAGACTAATTAGGGTAACACGCGTTGGGGCCGGGGGGGTACTAAAACCAATGAATGTCGGCCGAAGCAGAGTTGAGACCCCTTTGCGGGATAAAATGGATACGAGGGAAAGTAACACAACCTAATCTGAGATGCTAAGAGGCCGGTGGACGCGCAACTCTCTCGCATCTATCTTCCTTCTGCAAAGAACAGTCGGACCTCGGAGGGGGAAGGCGATTCTGTGCCTGGTATTCCTCAATAACAGGTACAACGAATTAGTAGTCCTAATAATAATAAGTCTTTTGTAATGCGCTCTTCAAGGCCTGAGGCCTTCCCAGAGCGCACGTTGTGCTGAGATGAGAATGGAAATTCAATGGAAATTCAAGAGGGGGGAGAAGGCAATACTGAAAAGATGCGTTTTCAGGAGACGTTTAAATGTAGTAAGAGAGGGAGAAGACTTGATTTCAGCAGGAAGAGCATTCCACAACTTAGGGGCGCAGATTGAGTCCCTCTGTCTTTGTACAAAATCCTGGAGGTTCTTTTCCCTATAGTTTGTCCTATTCCTGTTCATTTTACTTTTTCTTCCTCTGTCTGTCCCTTCGCTTACTAAATAATCATCGTTGGTCACATCGTTTTCCTCCTATCTAATCAAGGTCTTGATTTGTAAGAGCGAAATCACTCTTTTTGATTCCTTGAACCAATACTAATTCATGAAACTCATTTTCCATAAAGTTTATTCGAGTCTTCGTCCATTAATGGAAAATGGTCTTTGTTGTTTTCCTCGAAAGAATCTTGAGGCCGTTACTTAGATACAATGGACACATTAATGGGTCGCAGTCGTTCGGGTCGAATTAATGGGTGAGGACAAGTGATTTCCAATTTTATTCAAGAAACAATATGCAGCGACACATGATATGTTCCACATAACGGTGAGTGTAGGATTTCAGTGGCGCCCACCTTCAGATAAGGCGAGCATGCTTATACAAACAAAAGCAGCCAGATAATTCAACCCGGGGGAAACATTTCCTTACAAATGGTTTCGAATTCAAGTTTATTTTTGAAGCTTTTACGGTTCTCATCACCCCTAGTGAGCTCTCATCAGACGTGGGCAAGAATGAGGGTAAGGACTGACAAAAGAAGAAATAAATTGCCAAAGGATGACTAACATCAAACTAGATCAGCTCTCACTGGGGGATATAAGAAGGTACTAGGGGAGAAGAGGTGCAGAAAAGTCGGCTTATGGGAAAGGGAGCGATCTAATCTGACCTCGTCGAGGTCACCTATATTGTATACGAACACCTCGGTTCAATAGTTTGCCTCAAAACTACCCAATTTAGAAATATTTTACCGAAAATTATACTCAGATAGCACAAGGAATGGTCTATGGTAAAAATGAGTGGTCTATGGTAAACAAAGTGTGATCTATGGTAAAATAAGAGTGGTCTATGGTGAACAAGGAGTGGTCTATGGTGAACAAGGAGTGGTCTATGGTAAACAAAGAGTGGTCTATGGAAAAACAACGAGTGGTCTATGGTAAAATACATACTGCCTTCTCGCTCGATCACACGTTTACACTCCTCGACACACACAACCTTCACTACTGCTACTCCCTTCTCGCTCTATCAGACGTTTACACTCCTCGACACACACAACCTTCACTACTGCTACTCCCTTCTCGCTCTATCAGACGTTTACACTCCTCGACACAGGCAACCTTCACTAATGCTACTCCTTTCTCGCTCTATCAGACGTTTACACTCCTCGACACAGGCAACCTTCACTACTGCTACTCCCTTCTCGCTCTATCAGACATTTACACTCCTCGACACACGCAACCTTCACTACTGCTACTCCCTTCTCGCTCGATCGGACCTTTACACTCCCCCACCTCTTAGCTCTTTTGCATTATTCAACACATTTTTTACCACCCTCCGATTTATTACATACGACCACGTCAAGATTCTTTTCATTATTCTTTTTCTTTCGCTTAACTCTTTCTTCTCTGCCCTCATTCTATTTCACTCTTTTATATTAGATCCTTTATTTGTCAGTAATTTAAAAAAAGGAGTGAAATCGTATAGGATCGAACCTGATTGAAATGGCGTCGTCTCGTGAAGGAAATTTACTTTGGATGGAACTTCTTTGGGAGATGGAAATGTGTGAAAGAGGAAAAATTCTATGAGCCAAAAGAAACCACTAGTTAAGTAAGCGATACTCTTGGAGCTCGCAACTCTTCTGAACTTGCTCACGTTCCGAGAGGAAAATCTCTATCTAATAAACAGTAAAGGGAAAACTTACTAGGTCCATCCTGGTCCTGGATCGAAGACTCTTGACACAAACTCTCAAAGGAGAAATGAAGTATCAAATAAGCCCCCCAAACTCCTCTTGGGAGCATCATATTGACTCGTGTTGTTCGGATAATCCCCCAATTGTGTTTGTGGCAATTATGTCTTAATCAACAAAGACGCCTTTTCACACTGATGCTTTTGGTCGTACTATTCACATTTTATCGGTTCCTCGCTATCGGCCACCGATAAAAATGATAAATATATTCTCAACACTATTTTTTCTCTCATTAAAAACGATTATTCATTAATTAGCGCTTTTTCCTATCTTGACGAGAGGGTTCGAAGCTTGGATTGGACATTTTTATAGACGGATTTGAGCTAGAACACGAGGGGGGGGAGGGGGGTCCACTAAACAGGGTTGATTGCGTGTATTTATGTGTGCAAACTTGCCCCATGAACTAGAGATGGCATACCCGTGCAGGTAATATGTATTTAGACGCCTCCTTGTGCCCATAGTCTTAATTTAGATGCCTCATCGTGTCCATAGTCTGTATTTCGATGCTTCCTTGTTCCCATAGTCTTTATTTCGATGCCTCTTTGTGCCCATAGTTTATATTTATATGTCTCCTTGTGCCCATATTCTTTATTTCGATGTCTCCTTGTGCTCATAGTCTTTATTTAGATGCCTCCTTGTTCCCATAGTCTCTATTTAGATGCCTCCTTGTGCCCATAGTCTTTATTTAGATGCTTCTTTTTGCCCATAGTCTTTATTTAGATGCTTCATTGTTCCCATAGTCTTTATTTCGATGCCTCCTTGTGTCCATAGTTTTTATTTATACGTAGGTGAGTCAAAGAGTTCTCAGACAAATGCCAGATTATTGAAATGTTCGATTTTGTACAAGTAAATACAGGGTCAAACACGACTTTCATGTTTTCTGAACAATTCCTACAAAATTCGTCATTCAATTTGTCGAGACTCTTTGTATTAGATGTGCTTCAAAAAGGTTACTTTTTTGAACCCATAAAATGGCAAATTTTGAGATAAGAGCGAACATTAAATTCCTGACTAAACTTGATTGGAAGCCTGTTAAGATTATTGACGCTCTACAACAGGTTTATGGTGACTCTTCGCCATGTAGAGCGGTAGTTTACGACTGGATTAAGCGCTTCAAGGGGGGCAGAGAAGAAGTTGAAGATGATCCACGTGAAGGGAGACCCTCCACCTCCATTAACCCAGAAAATGTCGAGCTTGTGAGGAATCTAGTGGATAAAGATCGCCGTATTACTATTGATGAAGTTGCCAATGCATGTAAAATCTCTCATGGCTCAGCATTTGGAATTCTAACTGAAAATCTTGGCCTGAGCAAGCTTTCAGCACGTTGGGTCCCAAAAGCGTTGCGAGAAGACCAGCTGAATCATAGGGCCAACCTTTCTTTGGCTATTTTGACCAAGATTGAAGCAAACGAGGATAGTTTTTTTGAGCGCCTCGTAACGGGAGATGAAACTTGGGTGTATCAGTTTGATCCTGAAAGTAAAAATCAATCAAAAGAGTGGCACCCAAGGGGGGCAGCAAGGCCTATCAAGTTCAAGACAGAGAGGTCCGTTAAGAAGATAATGGCTACAGTTTTTGGGGATTCGGAGGGAATTATTTTAATAGACTTCTTAGAAGGACAAAAAACTGTTACATCCAGCTATTACGAAGGAGTTTTAAGGAAGCTGAAAACTTCAATAGCCAAAAAACGACGAGGAAAGCTCCACAAGCAAATCTTGTTCCACCATGACAATGCCCCTGCACATTCGTCCAAAGCTGTGAGATCTCAGCTACGGGAATTTCGATGGGAAACTCTTGCTCATCCCCCTTATAGCCCTGATTTAGCACCCTCTGACTTTTTTCTGTTTCCAAATTTAAAGGGACACCTAAAAGGAACCCGGTTTCAATCATTAGATGAAGCAAAAAAGCAGGTCATTACAAAGGAACCCGGTTTCAATCATTAGATGAAGCAAAAAAGCAGGTCATTACTTGGTGCCAGAGACAACCCCGTGAATTCTACAAAGATGGTCTTTACCGTTGGATTCATAGATTAAGAAAGTGTATAGATGTTAATGGAGCTTATGTAGAAAAATGATTACAGTATTATTACAAATAAAAATTTTATGCCATTTATCTGAGAACTTTTTGACTCCCCCTGTATGTCTCCTTGTGCCCATAGTCTTTATTTCGATGTATCCTTGTGCTCATAGTCTTTATTTATATGTCTACTTGTGCCCATATTCTTTATTTAGATGCTTCCTTGTTCCCATATTCTTTATTTTGATGCCTCTTTGTGCCCAGAGTTTTTATTTATATGTCTCCATGAGCCTATAGTCTTTATTTGGATGCTTCCTTGTGCCCATATTTATTTCTTACAAGTTTTTAATGGGGTGTTCGAGGCGAGAAAAAACGTCCGCAAACGACATTCTTTATTCCTAGACGTCTTTCGATCATGTTAGGTCATCTTCAGGGAATGAACAGAAATGGAATTATTTAAAAAATTGTAAAAAATATAATGTAGCAATTTTTGAATAATTCCATTTCTGTTCATTTCCTAAAGATGACCTGAGCATTTTCCCTATCTTGATTTTAGTTTACATATCTGATTTTATGGTCTTTAATTTGTAACATGTTCCTTGTAATATTTTTAAGTGCAAATTGGTCGTATGTTTTCCCATGCACAGTTTTTTCTCCTTTGGAATAACGATGTTCTTTTGACTATGTGTTGCCTTTGTTGGGGTATACCACAAACCTATTTCACTCCTATGAAACCTACCACGCATTTTATCACTTACTTCATGAATAAAAAAATGCGAAGACTGTAACAACTGACATATGTAAATCCATCGCATCATTCGAAATTAATTGTATATATTGTCAAAATAGCTAAAGCAAGCAAACACGCTAATTCTCGAAGTGGCGCAAATAAAGTCATGAGAACGTCAAACACAACGAGATAATTTAGTCTATATTTCTCTCCTCGAGGGGGTGGGGGAGATATGGCGGTATCTTGATAAAGAATGAAGAACGACAAGGTGTAAAAGTTCATTCGTCAATTTGTGACCTCCATACAAATGAACTCGTCCTTCATCATCAATTCCAAACCGTCGACGGACTTAGCACAGGCAATAATTCTTCCAAGGGACCAATAGGCAAGTGTTTGCCAAAGGTGGAAGAATTAGAATGGGATGAAGTGTTCGTTCCGATCACAGATGGACCAGAAATTCCGATTAAAAATTAAGTGTTGTCTGATTTGTCCTCTGATCAGAAGTACCTTTTGCTCGTCCCCAAATCCACCCACAGCGGGAAAATTGATCCGCAACTGAAAACTTTGAAGCCAGGACCCATTTCCCACTTGAAGTGGTCGACTTTAGCCTGTCGCAACTTACTTCCCCAAGCATCCTTTCAAAGGTAAAGTTAATTTTTTTTTTTTTTTAATTAAGGGGCTATCTGGCGACTGCCGACTTAGGCATTAGTCGCCGTAAACAAACAGCCTAGTTCTAGGCTACTTTAAAAATTAAACAGGAAACAATAAAAAGAGATAACAATAACAATAAAAAAGCAATAACAAAAACAATAACAAAAACAACAACAACAATTAAACTGGGTTAAATGAAAGGGAGAAGGCCAGCCTCCCCCCAAAAGTCAATAAGTCCACTAGTCATGGTGCACGCACTCGTCCCGAGTACAAGGGACAGGCGGTAGCGACCCCGCCCATCCCGGTACCGGGACAGGTATCGTGCGCGAAGATCACCCAGACTGGGACATTCGACAAGAATGTGCCGAACAGTCTGGGGGACGACGCAGTCGTTGAAATAGGGCGCAGGCGAGCGCTCCATTAAGTAGCGATGCGTCACACGAGTGTGTCCGATTCGAAGACGACAGAAAGCAACCTGAAGCCGCAGCGGCATTGGGGGATAGGTCCATGGGAACAGTCGCGGCACAATGGCACGCAACTTTAAGTTCCCCTCGACCGTCTACCATCTTCTTTGCCAAGCAGTCCGAAGAGCTGCCCGCATTCCTGCCATGTAGTCAGTGTGAGGAAGAGCGAAACGCTGGTCCGGTCGCAGAGTCCTCGCGGACTCTTTGGCGCCCTCATCGGCGCGCTCATTCCCCGCAATTCCTACATGTCCAGGAACCCAGCAGAAGATAATCTCGACATCTGCCCGGCTCGCCAAAACCGTGGCGTCACGGATATCGCGAACCAGGGGATGCGGAGATTCCAATGCCCCGAGAGCACTCAGGGCGCTTTGTGAGTCGCTATAGATCACAATCCGGTCTCCGAACCGGGCACGTCGCGTAATCTCCCGTACCGAGTGGTGTATTGCCACCAGCTCGGCCGTGAAGACAGACGCAGCGCCTGGTAGAGCCCAGCTGACTTCAAACAGAGGGGATACGGCGTGGAAGCCGACCCCCTCTTGGGACTTGGAGCCATCTGTATACACTGGCACGGTACCAGCGTGACACGATGTGTGCTCCAAAAAGGTCGAACGCAATGCTCCCGGCGCAGTACAAGCTTTGGGAGCAGAGGCGTGGCGACAAATAGACAAATGTGGTACCCTCCAGGGTGGCGTCCTGGGCAGAACCAGGGGCGCCAGCGGCCCGAGAGCTATATCTACTTCTCGAAGGAGTTTCCTGGCCCTAAACCCAAAGGGCTTAGGGTATGACTGGCGTCTCTCGACGGCATAGGCACCATCGAGATCAGCTGCGGATGCAGTGAGAGCTGTTGGCGACTGAGGGAGGCGCCGGGCTCGCGCGTACAGGCGAGTGATGCACTGCACGCGGCGCAGAGCGAGTGGCATCTCCCCAGCATCGACCAACAGGCTCTCAATGGGGGAAGTGCGGAAGGCACCGGTCGCAAGGCGAAGGCCGGTGTGGTGGATCGAATCCACCTTCCGCAATAAACGCTCGGCTGCGGATGCATAAAACTTGCATCCGTAGTCAAGCTTCGAGCGAACAAAGGATCGATAAAAAAGTAAGGCGGTAGCCCTATCAGTGCCCCAAGCGCATAACGTCATGGAACGGAGAATGTCCATGGCGCGGGTACAAGAGACCCTAAGGCTGCGAATATGAGCCTCCCAGGTGAGGCGTCGGTCGAATACAAGACCAAGGAAACGGTGCCACTCAACCACATCCAGGCGCACCCCATAAGAAAAAAATTTGGGTCGGGGTGAAGCCGTGGATGGCGGCAGAAATGCACCACCTTAGTCTTGGCCAAAGAAAACCGAAACCTGTGCGCTTCGGCATAGTGAGAGACGCGGTTCAATGCCTGTTGGAGTCGACGCTCCAGAGTTGGCATCTGGGCCGCGCCAAAAGAGATCGAAAGGTCGTCCACGTAGAGCGTAGCGAGAACATCTTCCGGCAGCACCGAGGTGATGCCGTTGATGCTCAGGGCAAAGAGTGTGACACTGAGGACACTTCCCTGCGGGACACCCTCTTCCTGCTCCTTTGGGAAGGAGAGGGCTCCCCCCACCCGTACGCGCAATCGACGATCTCGCAAAAATTCAGATATAAACATTGGGAGGCGTCCCCTCGCCCCCATCGTGTGGAGAATGTCCATGATACCGTATCGCCATGCGGTATCATAGGCCTTCTCCAGATCAAAAAACACCGTGGCGTAGTGCTGTCTACGAAGGAAAGCCTCGCAGACGGCATTTTCCAGTCGGAGCAGAGCATCCGACGTGGAGTGGAACTTACGGAAGCCGCACTGTGCAGAAGACAGATGGCCTCCACTGTCCAGGAAATAGGCTAATCTAACATTTACCAATTTCTCCATCAACTTGCACACGCAAGAGGTTAGAGAGATTGGGCGGAAACCGGTCAGAGTAGAGTGATCTCTCCCCGGCTTGCGAAAGGCGAGCACAGTAGCGATTCGCCAGGAGTCTGGGAGAAGACCTTCCACCCAGATCCTGTTGAACAAATCTAAAAGAAAGGCCATGCCTCGCTCACCCAGGTGTCGAAGCATGGCTTACGGGACATCGTCCGGACCATGGGCGGTGTCCGCGCACGAAGCGAGAGCGGAACGCAACTGACTCACGGTAAACTTGTCGTTGAAGGGTTCTCCGCCTCTGGAGGTAAAGTCCAGCCGGCGGCCTTCCGCGACATCACGACGTGCATTGAATGCTGGCGGAGCAGCATCACGGCTAGAGAATGCGGAAAAAGCGGTCGCTAAGGATTCCGCCACGGACGCGGGGTCCGAGATTGCGGTCCCATTCTCCTGGAGAACGAGAGGGGGGTCCTGCGAGAACATGCCCCGAATCCTTTTGACTCGCTTCCACACCTCAGCTAAAGGGGTCTTCCCGTTAAGTGAAAACACGTATGCCCTTTAAGAAGAGCGGCCGGCGTGCTTCGAAATATACCGGAACCTAGCCCTAGCCCGACGAAATTCAGCGACAGTGAAATCGTTCGGGCGGCGCTTATAGCGCATGTAGGCATAACGCTTCTGTTTGAGGGCCGTCTCACACTCGGCCGACCACCATGGGAGTGGTCGGCGTGCAAAACAGCCAGACGTCCTAGGAATAGTAGTCAGGCCCACGGCGATGAGGTTGCCGGAGAAGAACTCAACGGCCTCATCTACCGACCTAAACTCCTCGACTGAGATAGAGAATTCAGTCATTTCCTGAACTGCAGTTCACCGCGCCCGCGCCAAGCACCACCGAGGTGGTCTCTCAGGCGGCAGTTGCCCTGAAAATGATATTTGAATGGGAAAGTGATCACTACCATGGAGGTCATCGACCACCCCCCAATCAAAATCAGGCTGTGCATCCGAAGAGCACAAAGACAGGTCAAGGCAATAAAATGAAGCGGTTCTCGGACAGTGATGCGTAAACTCATTCACGTTTAGGACACCCATCTCAAGCTCTTCGATCAGATCGGCAAGGACTTGTCCCCTGGGATTTATGGAGTAATCTCCCCAGAGAGGATGCCTGCCGTTCAGATCTTCAAGCAAGAGATAGGGCCTCAGCAACCGTGCCACGAAGCGGCGGAAGTCCCCCGCGTCGAAGTCAGCTGACGGTGGAATGTACGCAGAAATGATAGTATACCTCCTATCCAGGTGCAACTGCACAGCCACTGCCTGAAAGGAGGTATCTAAAGAGAAAGGAAGAATGGAGACATCATGCCGGGTGTAAACCGCGCATCCCCCAGCCCGGCCATCCCGCGGTGGTGGGGTCGCAAGACCCTTATACCCCGGGAGGGCAGGCAGGGGGCACGCGCCTAGCATGGTCTCCTGCAAAAAAATAGCTAACGGGGAACGGGACGAGGCGAGCCTCCGCAGCTCCTCCCAGTTGGCCCGGAGTCCACGGCAATTCCATTGAAGGAATATGCCCTCCAGGCCTAGCTCGGAGGAGACGCGGGGGCCCTCCTTGAATTGAAGACCCTCACGGGAATGGCCGTACGCTTCCCGGGGGCAGAATCCCGGGCGCTGTTGGCCGGACAAAGCGCTGGAGGCGCTGTCGCCTTCGAGGACTTATTGGGGGAGGTTGGGCTCGCCATGCGAGTCTTTTCCTCCCTCCGCCTCAAAACCTTAGGCGGGCGCTGCGGCTTCGGAGGCGGGGGGCCCTCTTTTCGAGGAACCACCGTCTCCGAGCCACTCGCTACACCTCGGGGCGTGGGCAAAGGAGCCGAAGCTCCTTTGTTGCTGTCCTCCTTTCGGAGGACAGCTTTAGGAACCCCTGAAGATGGCCTAGCGACCATCTTCAGGGGTGTTGCCTCCTGTGAGTCTAACGACTCGGTGGAGGCGCGTGGCCGTTTCGCCTTGCGGGAAACGGTCACGCTGGGGGAAGAGGGGGGAGCCCTGGTTTTAGCCGGGGCTGGGTATGAACCCTTTTTGCCGCCAGCTTTACCAGGGGAGCGCCCGGGTTGGGTAGAGCCCGCAGAAGGGCTCCGAATGGGCGTGGAAACAATCGTGCTCGTTGGCCTGGATGGGCCAGGAGCAGAGGGTGCCTTTCGAACTACTGAGGCATATGACGTCCCAGGCAAAGCTGGGCGCGCCAGGACCAAGTCCTTAGCCTCGCGGAATGAGAGTCTATCCTGGGCCTGAACGGCCAGGATTTCTTTCTCCAGGAGATATGCACCACATTGCTTCGAAGAAGCAGGGTGCGGCTCTCCGCAATTGACACACTTGGCCACACACGACTTGGACTTATCGTGTGCGACCTTGGAGCAATTTACACAGACTTCGGGTGACCCCGATTTTGCACGTCTACATGAGCGATTCGTATGGCCGAAGCGGTGACAGTAATAGCACCGCCGCGGCAGTGGCACGAATGCCTTCACGCGGTAGCGGTACCATCCGTCACGCACCGACTCAGGGAGCTTGTCACTGTCGAACGTGACGAAGAGTGTAGGGGTGGGTCTCGAAGCCCCTCCCTGTTTTCTCATCACACGTTCGACCTTGACCGCATCATGGTCGGCCAGCTCTAGGGTGTTAGTCTTGATCAGGGGCTCCGCACACGAGGGGGTAGAGGGGCCGGATGTGCCGATCTTGGCTTGGTCGCCTACCAAAGTGGCAGCAGACCCATCCGTCCCCGCAGCCCCCGCGGATGGAGAGGAGCCCCAAGTCTTTTTCGTCTTTTTAGTCTTCTTTGTCTTTTTCTTTTTTGGAGAGGAGGGCGGGGAATGAACCCGCTTTTCACCTCCGCCGGCAGAAGCCCCCAGGCCAGATGGACCGGCCTCAGCCAGGTCCCTCTCTGAAATGGAGAAGGTCCTGGTTGTCGTAGGGGCACCTGTCGGAGGAGATCCCTCCCCTCCTTTTACTGCCTCGGAGCCCTCAGCCATTTTAGGAGGACCTTGCATAGGGGCGGATTCGGGTTCGGTGCTTGGCGCCGAGCCCGAATTCCCCCCCATGGAAGGCCCTACCGTCTGAGGCTGGGTCTCCTCAAGGACCATGTTTATCACAGGAGGGGCCTCCAGTTGGCCATCCCCTCCCAGGACATCGCAGGTCCCCTTGGCAGTGTCGCCAGTCTTGTGTGGGGAGGCACAGGCCTTGACCCCAACAAGGTTTAAAATTCTTGCCAGCAGGTCTTTTGAGGGAAGCGACCGAAGGGGCCTGACTTCCCTCTCCCCCCTAAGGGGGTTTGCCCTACCGAGCCGCTTTGATGGAGAGCGGCTGGCTAAAGGCTGCCTGCTGGCTTTCTTGGCAGTCCCCTTGGAGAGAAAAGAGGGGACTGCCGCTGGGAAAAGGGAGGTGCCCGAAAGCACCTCCAGAGAAGGGGGTGAGGGGGAGTCCCCTGCACCCGTAGGCGAAGGAGAGGAGTAAGCCTCCTCTCCGGTTAGAGAAATATGGAGGGTCCCCTGTGCAAGCACAGGCGGGGGGGACCTCCATTTTTTTGCTGGAGCTTCCCGAGGGCGGCTCCGTCGATGCAACAGGGGAAGTTGAGGGTTGGGTTTGTTTTGTTTTTTTATCATCATTGGGCATGGTGACCCTTTTTTAAACACGGGATGCAATCGCGCACACCTCTCGCAGTAGCCCGCACTGCGAGAGGTGCTTACAAGCCCGGCAGAGCCAGGCACCGCCATTTAAGACCACCCCTCCCGCCTGGTGGCCTGGCAGTCCATCGGCATGGCGGCTCCACCTTAGACACGGCGTAAAAATTAATAGATTGTGAAGAGGAGAGGAAAAGGGATGTGAGAAATATATGGGTGGGGATGAAGCAGGTAGTTAAAAACCAGCCACCCCAGACCGGAGCTCAGGGGTTAGGGAACATTGTCCCCCACCCCCTTAGCCCCGATGCGGGACGGTTGGCTGAAAGGAAGGTCAGCATCTACCCTGTGAAATTAGAGGCTGACCAGAGAAAGTTGTGGGAGAGGTTGTGTGAAAAGAGAGGAAACAAGTGTTTTGAAGGAAGGAAGAGAGGCTAAGCTGGGGCCGGACGGGGTGCTGAGTCCCGTCAGCACGGCGGCCAAGATGGCAAATCGCCGCGCCCCTTACGGGGTCAAAGGTAAAGTTAAGAAGAACCTACCTTCATCTTCTACATCGTCACCTACATTTATTGTTGGTATGCGATTAAAACTCGACCACATAATTCTGACGCAGCCAATCACATTCTTGTCCACATCAAATGTCTCCGCCTTCTTCCTCAATCAAGCGCGAGACATGGCGTTCCCTTACATCAAATCACGGACCCTGCACCCAGAAAATCTGCTCGTCTCTCTCCTCTGCGACGATGATCTAAATCTCCGCTCCTTCGCCGTTTATGGATGGAACTTCGCGAAGGGAGCGATGTTGGTGACAAGTCGGTGACAAAATTCGTTCCTTCTCCCCTCAACTTCAATGCGAACAACACTGCTGAATTCATCGATTGAGATTCTGTTACGATTTACGAGTCTACCCTCTCTTGCGATCTCACCATCGCCAAACTTCAGTATTTGATTATCAGCAAATTTGAATTGCCATCTTTCCCAACCCACACCCAATCGGTGGAGCACCTGATTCGCGAATTAACAAGTGCATGCGGTAAAATAACTGGTCATGATGAAAGAGATGGGTATATTCGCGCGAGAATAGCTTCCAGAGATTTTTTTTCGAAAGCTGACACGAAAAAAGATTTGGCGAAAATGATTTGTTAGTTACAATCCCTCTATTTCTCACAGTGACGGCGATGATAAACATTTCTCATGCGCTTCGTCCTTCATTTGTTTTGATGTTCCATTAAAATAAGACGTTCATTGCTTGGAATTTAGTTATATTATCAAAACTTAATCTAGCAATAAAATTTCGTTGGAAACAGGTAGGCATTCTTGGTTTTTAAACCTCTATCCAACGAGCGCCTTTGCATACAGTCACGTGACCAACGATGACGAATCAGAATGCAGGATAATGATTGAGGTCCTAAACAGGTTATATATTACTAAATATAGCTCTACGGTTGAATTGACCGAGTTCAACGACGTCCACAGCTGGTTCGTATTTACTGCGATTCCCAAATTTGATGAGGACTTCTCCAGGTTCATTTAGCCAAGAAGGTAGGGCCGAATCAATAAGTGAGTCTCTCAAAAGCAAAAAGTCGTTCATTCGGCTTGGAATTTGTAGAGGTACAAAGTAGTGAACGTATGGCATGTAAGTCATCAGGTGACACATCTTGCCATGCATTTAATGGCAAAACTCGAGAATCAATAGGACAAGTTCACAGTATTCCAAATAATGCCATTAGAGCGCTCACATTGGCTATTTCCATGGGGATTGTATGGAGGGGTGTGGCTGCTGTTTATACCAAAACGTAGTAAGAATTCTTTCACTTCCTTGGAGGCACTGGTGAAATTCATTGAAGTTTCGTCAGGCTTCATCGCCATGTGTGCCGAGACCAGAGATGTGGATCAGCTCCTTTCAGAAGAGGGAGCGAGGGTATTAAAGGAGACCGGTCTGGAAGCCAAAACCCCCCACAGGTGGCAGCAAATAGCAGCGTCATCTGCCGCAAAGTTGAAAGTTGGGTAGGCGAGCACAATACGGAAGAGCTCAAAGAGGAGATTATGAAAAGCAACCAATGGGCACAAGTTCGCGAAATCATCAAATTCCGCGAACATACCCACGTTTTTAAAATAACGTTTGCAACCACGGACATGGCAAGAAAGGCTACCCAAAATGGTATTCTCGTATTTAATATGAGAATACCGGCCGAGAACATACAGCAAGAAAAATTCAGTAGCATACAGATGTGCTTTGTGTGCTACAAACTCGAAACCCATACTTCTACCACCTGCCCAGACAAGAATAAGCTGTGGTGCAGTGAGTGCGCCACGGAAGGGCACCGATTCGACAAATGCGAAAGTAACTCGAAGAAGTGCCTAAACTGCAAAGGGGAACATCGGACGATGGCTCTTAATTGCCCAAAGCGCAGAGAAATCATTAGAAGAAAAGAAGAAGAAGACAGAAAAGCAAAGGAGACGACGTACGCGAGTGCCGCTAAAAAGAGTACAGTGACGAACACTGCACCAGGACCGGCACCTTTCAGCGTATCAGGAGATCCGAGCGCTAAAATATTGATCTGCATAACCCATGCAAATGTGGCAAATGCAGTGAAGCCTGGTTGTTATAACCAGGTGCTCAATGCGCTCCTGAAAGCAAATAACGTCCCGGCAGTAATCATGCCAGAAGACCCCGAGTGCTACAGGCCTTCAAGAACTCAATCATCCAAAACAAAAGCACCAAATCCAGTTTGGAGGAGATGATTGGAGCACCATCAGAAGAAGAAACCAAAGAAGAAGAAGAAGAGGAAAAGGCTGGAAGTGAGGATGGATCATCCTCATCTGACAGCGAAGAGGGCCCCTGCACTCGCACGCGAGCAACCAAAAGCAGGTCAAAGACCCCGAGCCCCCCCTCCCGAAAAGAGAAAACCCTAGGCCGAACAAAATCGCCCAACAAGCATCCAGACCAAAAAAGGGGAAGAAAAAGCATAGGTTAAACAACTGATCATGCTACGTAACGGACTGGAAATAATGGAAATCAACACCAACGGCTGGACGACGAAAAGAATTCTTTACGGAAATGTATTCAGAGAAATTGATGCAGACATCATACTGTTCTCAGAGCACGGGATCGACACGCGTAATACAGAAATAAAAATCTGGAACTACGATGTGTTAATCACGAAGTATTCGCAAGAGCGGTACGATGGCGCCGCTATTGCAATAAAGAAAGGGATCAAATACAAGCAGATAAGAAACTTAGAAGAATCCTACCTCGCGATTGAGGTCGAGCTCGACTTCGGAAAGTTGGTCATTGCAACCGGATATCAACCGCCAAGGAGAGATGTGTTGCCTATTTACACTCTCACTGGCCTATTTGGCAGAAGAGCCCTACCATACTAATGGGGAATCTAAATGCCAGATGCCGAGAATCCGGTTACAGGACCTTCAACGGTATTGGGAGAAGCCTGGACCTGTTGCTGAACAGAAATATTGCCCAGCGGATAGGCCCCGACTTCCCCACCTATGTCAGAGAACGATGTGCCACAAAGCCAGACATCACTAAACAGTAAATCGTCAGCTACCGTTCAATTACTACATGGAACCAGTCCAGGTGCCATGTAGTGATCATATAGGGATCCTACTCACAATCAATAGGAACCCTATACAAGTCCCAGCAGTAGTCAGGAAGAACTACAGACGAGCAGACTGGGCACGGTACGCACACCTTCTAGAGGCCTACGATCCGCCCAACCTGGACGAGGCAATTCTCGAGGAGATTGACGAGGCACTCGATGACCTCAATAACCAAATCATCGACGCAGATAGGGCTTGTATCCCTCGTTCCTCATATAGGACCATCTCAACCTACGAGTGGACCGAATATATGAAGGAACTATACCGTGAACTGAAGATAATGTATGAACACAACATCGTGAATGCATCAGTTCACTCGATGCAAAGAAGTAAAGAAATCAAAGAAGAATTGAACCAGTTGATCCTCGAACAACAAAACAGAAGATGGGAGGACGCGATCGACAGCATCGATCACGAAGCAACTCCCAAAGAATTTTGGAAGAAGATCCGAATTCTTAAAGGATCGACTGGAAAGAAGCACAAGTTCGAGCTACAGAAAGAAGATGGAAACATCGAAGAAGAGGAAGAAAACGTTGAAGAGATATTTCGAAGTTATTGGGAAAAGATCTTCAGTATAACTGAAGAAGAAAACGAAGACTATGACCTAGAGTTCGAAAACAACATCATCGACGAGCTTAACGAAGAAATAGAAAAGACGCACCCTCATCACCAGGTGGATAGGCAGCGCGACGGGGTCACCGAGATTACAGAAGAAGAACTACTCGGCGCGCTTCGCTCATTCCAACCAAAAGCCCCAGGGCAATCGGGGCTTACAAAGCTTAACTTTGAAAAGGCACCAGCCTGTGTCATCGAAGGAATGAGAAGAATATTCAACGCCTGCCTAAATACGGGGTACTTTCCAGACGCTTATAAAACGGCGAAAATGATTTTCTTGCCTAAGCCTGGAAAGAACCCCAAGTTGAAGGAGAGCTACCGACCAATTTCACTACTGGAATTTGGTGGGAACTCTTCGAGAAGATCCTCAACAAAAGACTGGTGTCTCACCTGGAAGAAAACTCACTCCTAAACCCGAATTGGTGTGGGTTGTAGAGCAAGCGAAGTACGGAAATGGCGATTAACGTCATTACGGAAAAGCTAGCCCAAGCAAAACGGGAAAAGAGTTACGTGGACATTGTTTGTGGGATGTATCAAAGGCGTTCGATAAGGTGTGGCAACGGGAAATGCAGTACAAGATCTTGCGACTGGGACTAAGTGAAAACTTAGAAAGAACTCTCTGTGACTATGTCATGGAGAGAGCGGCGTACATCAGTTTAGGGTGCACGGACGGGCCAAAGTTTCCGCTCAATGCGGGCCTCCCGCAAGGGGGGTGCCTGTCTCCCACTCTCTACTTGATTTACACCGCGGATGTCCCAGTCCCTGTAAACCCCACTTGCCTCAACTTACAATTCGCCGATGATTTCAGCCAGATAATCACTTGTCCATGGAGGAATGCGCCTATGCAACCTCGCATGACAGCAGCAGAAATCGAAAACCTGAACACCTACGAGGCCCGGTGGAAAATCCGTACCAACCAGGATAAGTTCAAAGTAGTCCCCATAGGCAGGAGACTACTTGATGACGTCAGGGTGGGGGATAGACGATATCCCTACACCAATGAATGCAACGTACTCGGCATGAAGTTCACCTCAACCGGGTACGACAAGCACGTCCAAGAACGAATCACCAAGGCCACTGCTGCAGTCAAGACTCTGTACAGGTTCAGAAATCTTCGTCAAAGCAACAAAAAGATCTATACTGCACTAGTTAGATCAACGTTGCTATACCCCGCTTCCGCCCTCTCATGTGTCTCAAAGACACAGAAGAGGAGACTACAAGTTGTGCAGAACAAATGCGTGTACCTAATCACAGGTACACGCAGAATGGAAAGAAGATCCCAAGAAGAGCTGCACCGGGAGGCGGGGTTAACCCCCATTAACGTTGTCATCGAAGAACGGACAAGGAATATGCTGGAAAAGGTCAATCGTTTATTGGACGAGGATATCGTACAAATGATTGACCAAAACAGAAGAGCAGTATGCCGCGCCAGATTTCCAAGCTCCGCTGGGATTTTAGCTGGCGGAGCAGAAGTACCGTTCTACGCAAGATGAGTCAAATTTACCCCAGAACAAGACTAGAAATACCAACTATGAAATCAACCGAATTCGACAAAACTCACCGATATTGACAAATCCAACCAACTATGAAAAATACCGAAGAAGGATACACACTCAAGAAGATGATATGCACCGAACAAGACAACAGGAAGAAACATTATACACGAAATACACACACGACAAAAGTACCAAGAAACAAAGATACTAATACAAACACAGTAAGTTTTATTAACGACTTACAAAAACAACAGCTAACGCGCACAGCATAAACAAAAATATTAGCAATGAAGACAAATGGCTTGAACGCCAAATTATATGTAATATATATACCTGTATATATATATATATATATATATATATATATATATATATATATATATATGTATAAACAAACCAAAAAACAACAACAGAACCACAAATAAAAAAAAAATTGAAAGCGATAAGCCTGATCACCAGGCTCTAGCATCACTTTGCACCCTACCACACTTCTTTCTCTTTTCACCACTGGCCTACTTTCCGCTATCTATTCACACACCCTTTCTATCCCCTCACCTGCATACTCTCACATACACGGCCCACTTCCTTGGAAATGAATGACAGGCCGCAGTCTGAATGGATATAAGGGGGTAGAGCAAATGACGAATAACGATTTGTAAGACAGTCAATTACTACTTTGGATGACATATCTTGGCATGGAAACGCAAACGGAAATCGGCTAAACTCATCAACACTTGTAAGGAGATAACGTGACATAACTGGAAGCGGCCCCTTAAAATCAATTGAAAGGCGTCGGAAAGGCGCGATCGCCCGTATCAAACAAGTATTTTCTGGTTTAAAGAAACGCGGTTTAATTTTAGCACATACCTGACAATCAGCAGTAATACGGAGGATTTCATCGGGGAGTAAAGAAGGTTTTTAACAGGAACATAACGTAGCATTCGCTGGACTCCAGGATAAATGAGACTCTCATGAAGCGATTTAGACTTGTAATATCTGAAGTGGCGTTACAATACGACCGTGATAGGCATTCGTGACCCGGGCGATGATGAATAGGGAAGGAAGATGGAAGTAATTCCATACGCGAGCGCATGATCTTATCATTATTTATTTTACTTTTTACATTGATATCAAACATGAATGACACAGCTCTTTGATCTGTTGTCATGCCAAAATGTCTACCAGCCCAAAAAGGTTTCCATTTTCTTATGCTCCCTACCACCACATACGCTTTTCACCAACGATGTGGTGTCTTTTCTGATCGGTTTAATGAGCGTGAGAAGAACGCCATTGGTCGTCCGTACTGTGATAAGGTGGTACCGATTAAATTATCTGATGCTTCCGTTTCTATGGAAAAGGACAGCGTCTCCATCAATAACTTTTGCTGAAGATTTGACAATGTCATTCTTTAGACTTTCAAATGCTTGAATAGCCCGAAGAGATAAAAGAAAATCTGTATCAATCTACGAGAGGCCGTACTTTCTCTGAATAGTTGCGAACCCACTTAGCGTAGTATGCAAATAACCCCAAACGACGCTGCAAGGTCTCAATGGTTCAGCAACGGGTTTCAAAATGCCCTCAGAAATTTGGTAACTGGTATCACAACCAGGAAAAACGCTAAGGAAAATATTACATTTATTATATATCACATTTCATGGGATTTTCAATTATTAAAAACAAAAAAGCCCGTTCCCCCTCCTACAAGAAAAAAACACTTGTCTTGTCTCTCACTGGATAAAAAACCTACACTTCATTATTCAAAAAGCTTCTTGAATCAACCTTTCTGTAGGATTGAGGATGGTAGCTCAGTCGATGAGTGTTGTGGTAAAAATAGCGATGAGCGTTTGATGATACAGGTTTGAATCCAACTCCTTTATTCATTTTCATATAACGGTTAAAAAAGTTTTGCCTATTTTCTCCGTTTCTATATCTCCCATTTTAGTTCTTAAGCCTTCAATGATTCACGTAATATTTTCCTTGGCGTTTTGTCGGGTTGTGATACCAGTTTTCATTAATTTGGGCTTTTAAATACATCTATTATATATCACGTATCACCCCGTAATGGTGACGGCGATTTGCTCTCCTGGCCACCGTGCTGACGGGGCTCAGCGCCCGTCCGACCCCAGCTTGGCATTATTTTTCTCCTTCTGCTAACCCTTAGTCTTCTGTACTAATTCTCTTTCGCCCTCCATCGTCCTTCCATTTACGTTTCTTTGTCGATCTCGGTGTATCAGAGCTGTCCGCCAGGGGGCGCGACCCCAAGGCTGGTCCTGCATGTGTTAGTTCGTGGGTGCCTGAGCCGGAGTGACCCTCCTGGTTGGGCCGGCGCTCCGAGTAGGTGTCTCGACGGTAGACAGTAACTGTGCTGCGCGAGCTCGCACCCACTTTTATACTCTACTTTATATGGGTAATAATAAAAAAAATTCCCTTGCGACTTCTGGTTCTCGTACTATGCCTGTCAATAAGTCGTCTTTTCCGCGCTTGTTAGATCCCTTCGCAGAAGAGATATCCTGATTTCAATTATCCTCGTTCTCTGGTGCTGAATTACAGTTCCGGATCTCCGCTTTCTAAATTGGACACGTTTGATTTGAATGAGTTTGAGTCGGGCTGCGGTGCGCCCAGCCGTATGTGGGCCAGTGGTAGTGACGATTTAGTGGTTGAGGTATCTTGGCGAGAGCAGTGTGGCGCTGTGCGGGATTTGTCCTTCCTTTCGGAGGTCCTGGTTTCGCTTGTGCCCCACTCTCGCCTTAATTTTGTTAAGGAAGTGATTCGCTCCAACGAATTATCGCAATATGTTCAGAGACTAAAGGATAAACTTTCGTCCCAGAGGGTTAAGGACGTTTATAGGGATTCTAAGTCTGTTGGTCCCGCTAAGGTTCCTACGAGTACGTTCACCGTTACCTTTGAGCGTCAGGATCTGCCCCAGTTTGTTCGTGCTGGTTTTAGATGAATATTGCGTCAATATCCTAGATAGTTCTGATCACAATAAACATACAAACCTATATTTCGTTATTCAAGAGAATGAAGTTAAATGCTAACGGGAAATCTAAATTTTTGCAGACGAAATTTCCTTAAGCCTAAATCTGAGGGACGTTGAGGAAAACCTGCATTAAAAAACAAAGAGTTAAGAAAAAAATATATTATTGAATAAACAGTTATTATTGAAAAGTGAAATTATACAGTAACAGTTATGATTGGATTGAAATACGCGCGTGAATTGAATTTGCATGAGTTAACGAGAATGGATTTACAATTGATAAATATTAAATACTAAATAGATTATAAATTGGTAAATGTTTTATAAGTAATTGGATGATAAATTGGATTAGAGTTAAATGGGTAAATAGTTAAATGGAATGATAAATAGTTAAATTGGATATATGGATTAAATTGATAAATAGTTAAATTGGATATATGGATTAAATTGGATAATTTAAATAGTTAAATGTGAAAACAGATATGGTTAAATTGGATAAATATTTAAATGGATTGATAAGTAGATTATAACGGAGTTGGGAGGGACTGTAAATGAGAAAAGAATCAGGCATTAAATTGAATTCTTTTGGGAAATTTTTAACTAAACAATTACAATTCATAAATTCAGAGATCTGATATTCTATTCACCGAGAAGAGGACAGCAATGCGAATGAAACTCATGGTTAATTTTAAGACGCTTGGGAGAGCGGGTGTACCAATCTCTATTTAAGTCATGGTTACCAACCCTTCTTGAAAAATATATATATATATATATGCACACAGAAATAAATATTTACACTTGTAGGGGTATAGACCGCTACAATACTGCCCCACCGAGGCAAAAGTTCGCACAACACAAGATATTTACATAATTTTAGTCTATATAGCGCCTAAGCCTCCTTATAACGCGTCCAGAACGGGTTATGGTGCCAATTGGCTGAATCGGATTGCGGGTCAGGTGGCTATTGGTAGTGCCACTCGATTGAGGCGGGATATTGTCACGAGCGAGGACCGGAGCGTCGGGTGACGATTGTTCTGTACCTCCCGAAAAGGCGACTGTCGGGAGTTACGCCTTGGTCGATTGGTGTTCTCCAGTCGTCTTCGAGTGGTTCTGCAACAAAAAGGGAGGCAGCAGCAGTTAGGAAGAAGAATTGGGGGTTGTAGAAATGGTTGGCGAAGGGTTTGCGAGTAAAGAAGTGGGAGGAAAGTTGCAGTTTGATTTGAAAGAGCCGAAGAAGGGTTCAGAAATGGAGTTAGTTGGTTGGGAAGTGTTGAAAGAATAGTTGGGTGCGGGAGGTAGGCTGGGATAACCACTGGACCTATATTAGTGGAAGAGGAAGGTAGTGGCTGTTCCAGATAAACGGCCTCTATGAAAGTAAGTTTAAACTGATCGATGGAAACCGTATCCTGCTTGGTGCCAAGCTGCAGAACAAAGAATTTAGGCTTTTTGGAGACGACGAGAAAGGGTCCGTCATAGACAGGTTGCAAGGTTGGGCGAGTGGAATCGCAACGGACAAACACATGAGTGCAAGTTGCCATCTCCTTTGGCACGAAAGGTTTCTGATTAGCAGGCACTCTTGTGGCGGTCGGCTTTTCCTCAGACATCGCCCGTACTAAATTGTGTACGTATGCAGCAGGATGTATGTCGGAAGGAAGAGGACAGTCAGCGGAAGAAAAGAATTGGCCTGGAAGACGAAGTTACGTACCATAGACTAGTTCCGAGGCAGACCAATTCAAATCTTCTTTCGAGGAGGCACGAATTCCCAGGAGAATTAAGGGTAGCTTGTCCACCCAAGTGATGTTGGGGTCAGTGGAGCGTAAGCTTCCTTTGAGAGTCCTGTGTAAACGTTCCACCTTAGAGTTACTCTGGGGATGGTAGCTAGTGGAACGGAGACGAAAGGAGCCAAGCACTGACATGAGTGCATCCCATTGGTGGGATTCAAATTGTCTACCTCGATGAGTCATGATGGTTGATGGGACACCAAAACGAGCAACCAATGCTGAGATTTAGACTCGAATTACAGTGGAGGCTCTGATGTCGGGGATAGGAACTGCCTCTGGCTAAGAGGTAAAACGATCGATCATGGTGAGTAGGTAAATGCTCCCACGCGAAAAGGGCAGAGGACCAACCAGATCGATGTGAACGGCGTCAAACGTGCCGATGGAAGTGGAAAAGCAGCTAGAGGGAAGTTTGTGTGGCGTTGAACCTTTGCACGTTGAAAAGGTCGACACGCACGGGTCCATTTAAACACGTCGGCGTTCATAACTGGCCACACATAACGTTGTGTGATGAGCTTGCGAGTTGCTCGAATGCCAGGATGAGAGAGACCGTGAGTCTGGTCAAATATGCGCCGAAGGTAAGCAGAGGAATCAGTGGACGAGGAAAGTCAGGCAATGAATAATCAACCAGTATACGTCTGGAGGGACTGTCCAGGAAGTCGATTTCGCGAACGACAAGCTGAGAAGAGTGACGCAGAGTTTGCGTGTCTTCATTTCTTTCCTGGGCAAGCGCTATTGCCACGAGATCGATGGGCGCAGTTTGGGAGAGTAGCGTGCCCGAAATCGATGAAATGCGAGAAAGTGCATCTGGTATGACGTTGGAAGAACCAGGAACGTAGCGAATATCGTTTGTCATCTGCAGGATGAAGTCAAGGTGACGAGTATCAACTGCAGAGTGCACATAGGAGGTGCTACTAGAGGCGAGCGCACCAGCCAATGGCTTGTGGTTGGTAAAGACTGAATTCACACCCTTCCAAGTATTGTTGGAAGTGACGGAGGGCGAGGTATATGCTCAGTAATTCGCGGGAAGAACGTACTGTACCTCTGTTGGGAAGGAAGAGCCTTAGAAAAGGCGAGGGTTTGCCAAGAGTCACTAACCTTCTGTTCTAGTGTCGCACCGACATGAGTAGCGGACGCGTCCGAAGCAACGCTTATGGGAGCTCCTGGGCAAGGATGAGCCAGGGCGACAGCGGAAGCCATAGCCTCTTTGGTGCGAAAGAAAGCCTCGCAAGCTTCGGGGGACCAGGAAAGAGGAAGGTTCTTCTTGGACTTGGAAAGCAATTCGTAAAGAGGTTGCATAATGTGGGAGATGTTGAAAATGAACCTGTGGTAAAAGTTTACCATCCCACAGAATCTAGGAAGCTGCTTTAGCGAAAAAGGTCAGGGAAAAGCCCGGATAACTTCAACTTTGTCCTCGAGAGGACGAATTCCCTCAGGGAAAGTGTGGTGTCCCAAAAAGGAGAGCTGTGTGACACCAAAGATACACTTAGAAGTGTTGAGTACGATACCATACTCATCTAAACGTGAAAAAATCTGGCGAAGGTGAGAAAAATGCTCCTCTAAAGACGAAGGTGCTATCAGGAGGTCGTCTATATAACAAAATACGAAGGGAAGACCCCTCAGAACCTGATCACTGAAGCGTTGGAAGGTTTGACCACTGTTACGAAGCTCGTAAGGCATTCGGTTCATGACGAAGGAACCGAATGGAGCGGTGATAGCCATCTTAGGAATAGCATCAGGGTGAATCTGGATTTGGTTGAAAGCGCGAACCAAATCGAGCCGAGAAAAATGGAACAACCGAAGAGAGCAGAGTTAAAATCTGATAAGGCAGGGGATATCTAACCGGAACTGTACAGGCATTGAGTCGCCTGTAATAACATACAGCTCTGAATTCCCCCGGAGTAGACTTAGGTACTGCATGAAGCGGTGAAGCCCATGGAAAGGTGGATGGGGAAGCGATCCCGGCCTCCATCATGATTTTTTTTTTTTAATTATAGTGCCCATCTGGCACCTGCCCACTTGGGCATAAGTCGCTGAAAAACATGAACAGCCTTGAAATAGGCTACTTTAAAATAAAAATATGAAAACTTAACAATCGAAGCAATCTCCGGCAGCGGGGGGAGGTCCCCCTCACCCCGGTGCAACCTGAAAACAAAACAATAATCAAAAAAGAACCTTAAATAAAGGGGAAAAGCCGGGCCTCCCCCCAAAAGTCAACAAGTCAATGTGCACGAATCTGTCCCGAGTACAAGGGACAGGCGGTAGCGACCCCGCCCATCCCAGTACCGGGACAGGTATCGTGCGCGAAGATCACCGAGACTGGGACATTCGACAAGAGTGTGCCGAACAGTCTGGGGGACGACGCAGTCGTTGCAATAGAGCGCAGGCGAGCGCTCCATCAAATAGCGATGCGTCACACGAGTGTGTCCGATTCGGAGACGACAGAAAGCAACCTGAAGCCACCGCAAGATTGGGGGATAGGTCCATGGGAACAGTCGCGGCACAATGGCACGCAACTTTAAGTTCCCTTCGACCGTCTCCCATCTTCTTTGCCAAGCAGTCCGAAGAGCTGCCCGTATTCCTGCCATGTAGTCGGTGTGAGGAAGAGCGAAACGCTGGTCCGGTCGCAGAGTCATTGCAGACTCTTTGGCGCGCTCATTCCCCGCAATTCCTACATGTCCAGGAACCCAGCAGAAGATAATCTCGACATCCGCCCGGCTCGCCAAAACCGTGGCGTCACGAATATCGCGAACCAGGGGATGCGGAGATTCCAATGCCCCGAGAGCACTCAGGGTGCTTTGTGGGTCGCTATAGATCACAATCCGGTCTCCGAACCGGGCACGTCGCGTAATCTCCCGTACCAAGTGGTGTATTGCCATCAGCTCGGCCGTGAAGACAGACGCAGCGCCTGGTAGAGCCCCGCTGACTTCAAACAGAGGGGATACAGCGTGGAAACAGACCCCCTCTTGGGACTTGGAGCCATCTGTATACACTGGCACGGTTCAAGCGTGACACGATGTGTGCTCCAAAAAGGTCGAACGCAATACAAGCTTTGGGAGCAGAGGCGTGGCGACAAATAGACAAATGTGGTACCCTCCAGGGTGGCGTCCTGGGCAGAACCAGGGGCGCCACCGGCCCGAGAGCTATATCTAGCTCTCGAATGAGTTTCCTGGCCCTAAACCCAAAGGGCTTAGGGTATGACTGGCGTCTCTCGGCGGCATAGGCACCGTCGAGATCAGGTGCGGATGCAGTGACAGCTATTTGCGAATGAGGGAGGCGCCGGGCTCGCGCGTACAGGCGAGTGATGCACTGCACGCGGCGCAGAGCGAGTGGCATCTCCCCAGCATCGACCAACAGGCTCTCAATGGGGGAAGTGCGGAAGGCACCGGTCGCAAGGCGAAGGCCGGTGTGGTGGATCGAATCCACCTTCCGCAATAAACGCTCGGCTGCGGATGCATAAAACTCGCATCCGTAGTCGAACTTCGAACGAACAAAGGATCGATAAAAAAGTAGGGCAGTAGCCCTATCAGCGCGCCAGGAGCTGAACCTCACGGAACGGAGAATGTCCATGGCGCGGGTACAAGAGACCCTAAGGCTGCGAATATGAGCCTCCCAGGTGAGGCGTCGGTCGAATACAAGACCAAGGAAACGGTGTGACTCAACCACTTCCAGGCGCACCCCATTAAGAAACAAATCTGGGTCGGGGTGAAGCCGTGGATGGCGGCAGAAGTGCACCACCTTAGTCTTGGCCAAAGAAAACCGAAACCTGTGCGCTTCGGCATAGCGAGAGACGCCGTTCAATGCCTATTGGAGTCGACGCTCCAGAGTTGGCATCTGGGCCGCGCCAAAAGAGATCGAAAGGTCGTCCACGTAGAGCGTAGCGAGAACATCTTCCGGCAGCACCGAGGTGATGCCGTTGATGCTCAGGGCAAAGAGTGTGACACTGAGGACACTTCCCTGCGGAACACTCTCTTCCTGCTACTTTGGGCCGGATAGCCCCCCCCCCCCCCCCCCCGTACGCGGAATCGACGATCTCGCAAAAATCCACACGTTGCCCTCATAGTGTGGAGAGTCTCCATGATACTGTATCGCCATGCGGTATTATAGGCTTTGTCCAGATCGAAAAACACCGTGGCGTAATGCTGTCTACGAAGGAAAGCCTCGCAGACGGCATTTTCCAGTCGGAGCAGAGCATCCGACGTGGAGTGGAACTTGCGGAAGACTGATGGCTTCCACTGTCCAGGAAAAAGGCTAATCTAACATTTACCAATTTCTCCATCAACATGCACACGCAAGAGGTTAGAGAGATTGGGCGGAAACCGGTCGGAGTAGTGATCTCTCCCCGGCTTGCGAAAGGCGAGCACAGTAGCGATTCGCCAGGAGTCTGAGAGAAGACCTTCCACCCAGATCCTGTTGAACAAATCTAACAGAAAGGCCATCCCTCGCTCACCCAGGTGTCGAAGCATGGCGTACGGGACATCGTCCGGACCATGGGCGGTGTCTGCGCACGAAGCGAAAGCGGAACTCAACTGACTCACAGTAAACTTGTCGTTGAAGGGTTCTCCGTCTCTGGAGGTAAAGTCCAGCCGGCGGCCTTCCGCGACATCACGACGTGCATTGAATGCTGGCGGAGCAGCATCACGGCTAGAGAATGCGGAAAAAGCGGTCGCTAAGGATTCCGCCACGGACGCGGGGTCCGAGATTGCGGTCCCATTCTCCTGGAGAACGGGAGGGGAGGGGGGGGGGGTCCTACGAGAACTTGCCCCGAATCCTTTTGACTCGATTCCACGCCTCACGTGCTTCGAAATATACCGGAACCTAGCCCTAGCCCGACGAAATTCAGCGACAGTGAAATCGTCCGGGCGGCGCTTATAGCGCATGTAGGCATAACGCTTCTGTTTGAGGGCCGTCTCACACTCGGCCGACCACCATGGGAGTGGTCGGCGTGCAAAACGGCCAGACGTCCTAGGAATAGTAGTCAGGCCCACGGCGATGAGGTAGCCGGAGAAGAACTCAACGGTCTCATCTACCGACCTAAACTCCTCGACTGAGATAGAGAATTCAGTCATTTCCTGAAATGCAGGCCACCGCGCCCGCGCCAAGCACCACTGAGATGGTCTCTCAGGCGGCAGTTGCCCTGAAAATGATATTTGAATGGGAAAGTGATCACTACCATGGAGGTCATCGACCACCCACCAATCAAAATCAGACTGTGCATCAGAAGAGCACAAAGATAGGTCAAGGCAAGAAAATGAAGCGGTTCTCGGACAGTGATGCGTAAACTCATCCACGTTTAGGACACCCATCTCAAGCTCTTCGATCAGATCGGCAAGGACTTGTTCCCTGGGATTTATGGAGTAATCTCCCCAGAGAGGATGCCTGCCGTTCAGATCTCCAAACAAGAAATAAGGCCTCGGCAACCGTTCCACGACGCGGCGGAAATCCCCCGCGTCAAAGTCAGCTGACGGTGGAATGTACGCAGAAATGATAGTATACCTCTTATCCAGGTGCAACTGCACAGCCACTGCCTGAAAGGAGGTATCTAAAGAGAAAGGAAGAATGGAGACATCATGCCGGGTGTAAACCGCGCATCCCCCAGCCCGGCCATCCCGCGGTGGTGGGGTCGCAAGACCCTTATACCCCGGGAGGGCAGGCAGGGGGCACGCGCCTAGCATGGTATCCTGCAAAGAGATAGCTAACGGGGAATGGGACGAGACAGGCCTCCCCAGCTCCTCCCAGTTGGCCCGGAGTCCACGGCAATTCGATTGAAGGAATATGCTCTCAAGGCCTAGTTCGAAGGAGAGGCGGGGGCCCTCCTCGAACTGAAGACCCTCACGGGAATAGCAAATGCTTCCCGGGGGCATAACCCCGGGCGCTGTCGCCTTCGAAGACTTATTGGGGGAGGTTGAGCTCGCCATGCGAGTCTTTTTCTCCCTCCGCGTCGAAACCTTAGGCGGGCGTTGCGGCTTCGGAGGCGAAGGGCCCTCTTTTCGAGGAACCACCGTCTCCGAGCCACTCGCTCCACCTTTGGGCGTAGACGAAGGAGCCGAAGCTCCTTTGTTGCTGTCCTCCTTTCGGGGGACAGCTTTAGGAACACCCGAAGATGGCCTAGCGACCATCTTCAGGGGTGTTGCCTCCTGTGAGTCTAACGACTCGGTGGAGGCGTCTGGCCGTTTCGCCTTACGGGAAACGGTCACGCTGGAAGAAAGGCGGGGGGGGGGGGGGGGCAAAGCCCTGGTTTTAACCGGGGCTGGTTATGAACCCTTTTTGCCGCCAGCTTTACCAGGGAAGCGCCCAGGTTAGGTAGAACCCGCAGAAGGGCTCCGAATGGGCGCGGAAACAACCGTGCTCGTTCGCCTGGAGGGGCCAGGAGCAGAGGGTGCCTTTCTAACTATTGAGGCATATGACGTCCCAGGCAGAGCCAGGCGCGACAGGACCAAGTCCTTAGCCTCGCGGAATGAGAGTCGATCCTGGGCCTGAACGACCAGGATTTCTTTCTCAAGGAGATATGCACCACATTGCTTAGAAAAAGCGGGGTGCGGCTCTCCGCAATTAACACACTTTGCCACACACGATTTGGACTTATCGTATGCGACCTTGGAACAATTTACACAGACTTCGGGTGACCCCGACTTTGCACGTCTACATGAGCGATTCGTATGGCCGAAGCGGTGACAGTAATAGCACCGCCGTGGCAGTGGCACGAATGCCTTCACGCGGTAGCGGTACCAACCGGCACGTACCGACTCAGGGAGCTTGTCACAGTCGAACGTGACGAAGAGTGTAGGGGTGGGTCTCGAGGCCCCTCCCTGTTTTCTCATCACACGTTCGACCTTGACCGCCCCATGGTCGGCCAGCTCTAGGGTGATGTCCTCAATGGAGTAGTCAGCGAGTTCCCTCCCATAAACTACTCCTTTCACAAAGTTCATAGGAGAGTGCGGCGTCACACTCACCGGGGTGCCATGAAGTGTCCGAAGAAAAAATTATCTTGGCCGCCTCGGCGGTATCGCCGCATTCGCCAAAGGCTCCCGTCCGAGAAACGAGTCACCATCGGCTCTCTACTAATTACACTAGCTAATCCTCTCCTCTGATGGATCATGTTGCCTTTGGACAACATGGAGCCATCAGTGGAGCGAATAACGAGGAAGCGTTTGAAGCCAGCGGGCTCGAAAATGCCAGGTAACCTCGGAATCAAGGGCCCCGATATCATCGAGGCTCCGCCCTGTGCACTTTTGGTCTTAGTCAGGGGCTCCACAACCGGGAAGGCAGAGGGGCCGGATGTGCCGATCTTGGCTTGGTCGCTTGCCAAAGTGCAGCAGACCCGTCCGTCCCCGTAGCCCCCGCGGATGGAGAGGAGCCCCGAGTTTTTTTTTTTTCTTTTTTGGAGAGGAGGGCGGGGAATGAACCTGCTTCTCACCTCCGCCGGAAGGAGCCCACAGGCCAGATGGACCAGCCTCAGCCAGGTCATTCTCCGAAATGGAGAAGGTCCTGGTAGTCGTGGGGGCACCGGTCGGAGGAGATCCCTCCCCTCCTTGTACTGCTTCGGAAACCACAGCCGTTTGAGGAGGACCCTGCATAGGGGCGGATTCGGGTTCGGTGCTTGGCGCCGAGCCCGGATTCCCCCCCATGGAAGGCCCTACCGTCTGAGGCTGGGTTTCCTCAAGGACCATGTCTATCTCAAGGGGGGGCCTCCATTTGGCCATACTCCCCCCAAGACATCGCAGGCCCCGTTGGCAGTATCGTCACTAGTCTTGTGTGGGGACGCATGGGCCTTGAACCCGGCAAGGTTCAATATTCTTGCCAGCGGGTCTTTTGAGGGAAGCGACCGAAGGGGCCTGGCTTCCCTCTCCCCCCTAAGGAAGTTGGCCCTATCGAGCTGATTCGATGTGGAGCGGGTTGCTAAGGGCTGCCTGCTGGCTTTCTTGGCAGTCCCCTTGGAAAGAACAGAGGGGACTGCCGCTGGTAAGAGGAAGGTGCCCGAAAGCACCTCCAGAGAAGGGGGTGAGGGGGAGTCCCCTTTACCCGTAGGCGTACGAGAGGAGTAAGCCTCCTCTCCGGTTGAAGAGATATGGAGGGTCCCCTGCGCAAGCACAGGGCGGGAGAGACCCATTTTTTTTTTGCTGGAGCTGCCCGAGGGCGGCTCCGTCGCTGTTTCAGGGGAAGTTGGGGGTTGGGTTTTTTTTCATACATGGGCATGGTGACCCTCTTTTTTATACGGGACGCAATAGCTCATCACCTCTTGCAGTTGCCCGCACTGCAAGAGGTGCTTACATGAAAATATGATAGGTAGGGATAGAACAAGTGGCAGGTTCATAGAATGCTTTGAGGGTAATTTTTTTAATCAATTTGTTAATGAGCCAACGAGGGGGGACAATATATTAGATTTAGTACTTTCTAACAGTGATCATTTAGTTCAAGAATTGACTGTTGGGGAAGCATTGGGAAATAGTGACCATCAGATAGTTCGTTTTAACTTGGGAATTGAGAAGGGTAAAATAACTGAGAATGCTGAAAAAGTTCCAAATTTTCATAAGGGAGATTATGTAAAACTTCGAAGCTTGCTAAATTTGGTAGACTGGGATATAGAATTCAGAGGTAAAAATGCTTATGGGATGTGGGATACTTTCAAGCATATAATAAATGTAGTCCAAGAACAATGTATCCCAATGAAGGCCATTAGGAACAAAAGTAGGAAACCATTATGGTGGAATCAGGAGATAGCATGAAAAATTTCAGAGAAGAAAAGGGCATATAAAAAATTACAGGTACAAAATAATATTCAAAATTTAAGTGATTATAGAATGGCTAGGAATGAGTTAAATAAGATTATAAAGAAGAACAAAAGGGTGTCAGAAATTAAATTAGCTCAGGATAGCAACAAAGATCCTAGAAAGTTCTTTAGTTACTATAAAATTAATAACAAGTCTGGCAGAGTTAAAATAGGGCCTATCAAATATGAAGGGGTTGTGAGAGAAACTGATGAGGAAATAGTTGAGGTACTAAATGGTCATTTTGCATCAGTATTTACAAAGAAGAAACTAAATAGTCTTATGTATAGTACTCATGGGTCAGGAAAAAAGGTGTTTACTAACATTAGTGTGGATCGGAGGATGATAAAAGGACTAATAGGTGAGTTAGATACTACCAAGGCCTCCGGCCCTGATAATATTCATTCTAGGATACTTAAAGAAGGGGTAGAAAGTATCTCAATAGCTCTGGACAAGTTATATACTAGGTCATTGGAATATGGAGAAATGCCCGATGATTGGAAGATAGCGAATGTAGTCCCCATTTTCAAGAAGGGTAGTAAAGAGGATCCAAATAACTTTAGACCGGTTAGCCTAACTCCTGTAGTCTGTAAAATTCTTGAGAAAATAGTTAAAAAAGGGATTTGCCAACATCTAGAGTGGGAGGGGTTAATCAGCGATGCTCAGCATGGGTTTAGATCAGGTAGATCATGTTTGACTAACTTACTAGACTTCCTGGAGTTTGTAACAGATCAAGTAGATAAGGGAGAGAATGTAGATATAATTTACTTAGATTTTAGTAAAGCATTTGATAAGGTAACACATAGGAGACTAGTTCATAAATTAAAAATGATTGGGATATGTGGGGGTGTTTCAAATTGGATAGCTGAGTGGCTGAAAGACAGGAAGCAAAGGGTAGTGCTAAATAGTGTAAAGTCAGAGTGGAGGGATGTTATCAGTGGGTTTCCTCAGGAATCAGTTCTCGGTCCATTATTATTTGTCATCTATATAAAAGATCTTGGGGAGGCAGTTAATAATAAAGTGTCAATTTTTGCGGATGATACCAAATTAGCAGCTGTAGTTAAAGATATTGATGATAATTTTAAAGTGCAGGGGGATTTAAATAAATTGTTATCCTGGGCACATAAGTGGCAAATGACTGCACTTATCAAGGTTGAAAAAGTTATTAACATGGGAAAAGATAATAGAGAATTTAACTATGAAATGGATGGGCATTGGCTCAGCTCAGTAGAGGATGAGAAAGATCTAGGAGTAGTAATAGATAAGTCATTAAGGTTTTCTAAGCAGTGTATTGAAGCAAGAAATAGGGCAAATAGAGTGCTGGGTTTCATTAAGAGAAATGTCAGTTACAAAAGTAAGGAGGTTATTCTTAAACTCTATAACTCTTATGTTAGGCCACATCTAGAGTACTGTATACAGGCATGGTCCCCACATTTTAGACACGATATTAATCTTCTAGAGTCAGTGCAACGGAGGGCAACAAAGATTATTCCTTCCCTGAGGGACCTTGAATATATAGATAGACTGAGGGCATTAAATATGTTCTCGTTCGAAAGGAGGTGTGTGAGAGGGGATATGATTGAGCTCTTTAAAATTTTTTCCGGGATAGATAAATTGGATGTTAGCAAGTTTTTTGAGTTAAATGATGGAAATCGGACTAGAGGTCACCACTTGAAAATTAAAAAGCAAGGGTGTAGGTTGGATTTAAGAAAATATTTTTTCACCAATAGAGTGGTAGACTTCTGGAACAAATTGCCGCAGAGGGTAGTAGGTAGTCCAAATCTAAATGTATTTAAGAGTAGGTTGGATGAGTTTATGGGAAGGGAAGGTTGTGATGGTTCCTAAGTTTTGTATATATTAATATTGTTTGTATATATCTATAACTGCATGATTTAGTTCTTGACAAGCCTTGATTGGTGATACCCTTGTTTCTGGATGCAATCCTCTGGATTTAGTTTTCCTGGGAGTTTGGGTGCCTTAAAAAAGAGGCTGTTTGACTCGGATGACCTATGATGAGCCCTTGTGGCTTTTGTCATCTGTTATATTATATTGTGGGGGACTTTGATTTTGTCTCTCCCTGGTGATGGTGCTTTTTGTGGGTGGGTTTTGACGGAGGCGGATGGCCTTTGATAGGCCCTTGTGGCTTTTGTCATCCGTGTAATTATGTCATGTTATGTACCAATGGGGAAAGGACCGCCAGAATGAGACATCTAAGCATGGAATTGAAAAACATCATACTAGAAAAACAGACGACGATATGGAATGACATCATCGGGAAGCTGGACAGGGAGAGTGATCCCATAAAATTCTGGAATAACATCCGGAGAATTAGGGGATTACCTCCCAGACCCAGAACCAAAATCAAGGAAGGAGACGACATCATAGAGGATCCAGAGTCTCTCGAAAGAAGATTTAGATCACATTGGCAGACGATTTTCGCTATAACGCCAGAGGAGAACGACGACTTCGACCAGGATTTCGAAGACCAACTGCTCGACGACCTCGGCACAATGATACATAGAACCCACCCTCATCCGCAAGTATCACATGAAAGAGTGATGGCTGACCACGGATGCCTGGTAAGTGTACAAGAGACCTTGAACACCATAAGGTCCTTCAAGCAGAGGGCTCCAGGCTGGTCTGGAATTACGAAAAATAACCTCGTAAATGCCCCAAGGTAAATTATTCAGAGACTGGCAAACACGATGAATGCCGCCCTGAATACAGGCTACTTCCCGGATGGATACAAGATGACCAAAATCATCTTTATCCCAAAGGGAAACAAGCCCCCAGACCAGGTGGCAAGCTATCGCCCCATCTCTCTTCTTGAGATGCAGGGTAAAATCTCCGAAAAGATTTTAGCGAATAGGACACAAGCTCAACTGAGCGAGTTAGGAGCGCACAACCTACAACAGCACGGGTTCCGCAAAAAAAGGGGCACAGTCTCCGCCCTGGCGCTCCTGACTGAGAAAGTAGCATACACCCAAGCGAACAGGTTCTATGTAGACATTGTGTTGAGGGACGTGTAAAAGGCCTTCGACAAAGTCTGGCTGGAAGGACTTCAATACAAGATCCTGAACCTCCAGCTAGACCCAATCCTGGAAAGGATCCTCTGTGACTTCATCATGGACAGAAGGGCATGTCTCATGCTTGAAGGGCACAGAGGCCCCGAATTCGAATTAAAGTCGGGCGTCCCCCAGGGAAGCTGCCTGAGTCCTCTGCTTCACATGGTCTTCACCATCAACCTTCCAATTCCGGTGCACAGGGACACGATGTATCTGCAATACGCAGATGACGTCACACAAATTGTCCCGTGCCCGGAGAGGAAAGCAAGGGCGCAGGCGGACCGTACTATAGCGGAAATCAACAACATCAGCCGATACGAGAGACGATGGAAAATCAGGACCAACAGGGACAAGTTCAAAATTGTCCCGTTGAACCGCGAGTTGACATGGCCCATCATCATAGATGGGAGGAGGTACGGCTACTCCGACGAAGGCACCGTCCTGGGCCTTAAAATCACCGACCATGGATACTCGAGACACCACACGGAGAGGCGGAACGTGGCGAAGAGAAAAATCTCCAAGCTCTACAGGTTTAGAGATCTTAGCTCAGCTAACATCAGAAAATTATATATGATGTATGTCCCGGCTATGCTGATCGACCCCGCAGTGGTGTCCCAAGCGGCTAACAAAACCTCTATGAAAAGGCTCCAGCGTATCCAGTACACTGCCTCTCTGCTTATTAATAAAGTAATAAAGTAAGAAGGCGTGACCGTGTCAGGCAAAGCGTCCTGCATCGGAGGAAATGCTTGGAGTCCATCAATGTCGTCACCCCAAAACTGGGCAAAAAGATCTGTTCCACTCTAACGGATGATGTCATTCCAGAACTACAGGGAGCATGCGGCAGGCTAAATATACCTGTGTGGCTACGGGCGAAAGCCTCACGCAGAAGCCGGTTCCCGAGCACAAAACTATGTACACGTAACAACATAACCCCAATATACTCATAAAAGCGTCAAAACACAACACAACTAATCCCATACATCTACACACGTAAAATGTGACTACAAAATACAAAAACTACATTGTCGGCAAATAAGCTATCAAAGGCTTGAATGCTGAAAACCAACAACAATATTAAACTAAAATTAAAAAGACAGAGAAGAAGACACAAAAATACAGTAAGAAGAACACTATAAACACATGAAAACATAAAGACAAAAATAAAATATGCAAATAAAGTAAAAAGTAACCAAAAATAAAGTGACCCCCCCCCCCTCTTTAATTTTCACCCACTAAATCTTCCACTATAACATCTCTTTTCGAAAATTGTGTACATCATCATCATACAGATGGACTGGTCGGAAAACTTGGGCAGAATCACTTCGCATACGCATCTCCTGGCTTGGCAAAGGTGAGAAAGTTTTAGGCAATTTTTTGCCCACGCCTCCAAAAATTTGGTTCCTATTTTTAGGACCAAATATTAAAAAAGAGAGTAATACCCTGGTGTCACCCCACCCCCCATCATCATTCACTCCCTATTACTCATCATCACCTTTATCTACAGCGGCCCAACTTAAGCAGATGACTGCTTAAGTCCTCGACCAACCCTCCTGCGTCAACCACCGTCAGATGTGAAGTGGGATGAGATTGCCATTCACGTTTCGTCCTAAATATGTCAGGCAGTTGCTTGACCATAATTGGGGGCATTGTAGGAAGCTGGTTTGAGGATTAGTCCACAGTAGAGGACAATGTCAGAAACATTCCGGACAAGGGACGGACTGCAACCTTCGGTGCCAATTACGTCGAAGGGCCCTTCCAGGACCATAGAGGGTCATACAACCGTCTCTATGGTATTTTGGAGAGCGGTCGCGATTCAAAACCCTCGGGGGGGGCGTTGTCAATAAGTCCGCCATTCAATCACACCCCTGAGAGGATCCCACCCGGATTCATCCCATCAATCATCATCCTCCATTTAAAAAGGCAATTCTCACTTTCATTCAGGCGGCCGGCGAACGTGTGGGGGGGGGGGGGCCTCTCTTCTCCATCAAGGAAAAACGTAAATAAAACCATACACTCCAATACACATACAAACTTAAACACGAAAATACACAACACAAAAAACAAACACTAAAACAAAGAAGATCTGCACCCCCGCCCCCGGACAGAGGGGCTGCAGAAGCACGAAAATGGCAGCCCACCCAGCCACAAGAGTCCCGTTAAGGGTTATAGGTGGGCACACCATACCGGACCGTTGGACGGTGTTTGCCACGGTCTTTGGGAAGCGGAGTGTGGGTATCCCGAGGCTGATCGATACCCCAGTTGGCTATTCTGAAGTCTGCGAGAAGGAGGCAGATGTGGAAACCCTGACAACGGAGGAGGGTCAAAAGGTGCTCAACGAGATAGGCCTCCAGCCTAGCACCCCCCGTCAGATACAGGCACACAGAAGTGTAGTGTGCAGGCAGCTCGATCCATGGATCGGGCAGCACACGAAAGAGGAAATAAAAGAAGAAATCAACAGAAACCAACCGTGGGCCAACGTGGTGGAGGTGATAAAGTTCCGCAATAGGCGGGACAACACCGAGTACCAACACGTATTTAAGGTGATCTTTAGTGACACAAAGATGGCACAAACTGCCAAGGAAAGGGGGCTTCTCCTCTTCAATGCCACAGTCTCAGCAGACCAAATTGAGAGAGAAGAATTTACCCCAATCCTCATATGCTTTAAGTGCTACAAAATGGAGCAACATGCAACAAAAGATTGCAAAGAACAAGTAGCCACATGCTCCAAATGCAGCGGGAAAGGCCACGGTTGGCGTGAGTGTAGGGCCACCACTGAAAAGTGCCCTAACTGTGGCCTTAGCCACGGGGCAATGGCTATGTCCTGCCCCGAAAAGAAGGAGATCACCAGAACAAAAAAACAAGAAGTTTACACAAGAAGCTCCACCTCCTATGCTCAAGCTACAGCAGCAAGAGCCACGCCACTTATGGCCTCGGGCTAGCAGCCGTCGAAAACTTATCTCAAACTTGAGAATGAGAATTCGACGAAGATTCTCACGTGCATCCTATTCGCGCACGTGAACAATCTCACCAACCAGGGGACGTTTGCGAAAACCCTCAATCTCATGCTAAAGAAAAACGGCATGGCTGAGATGTGGTTTCCGGACGACCCCCCCATCGGGTGACGTGCTTCAGCTCCAATTTCAACCAAAGGAGGCAACCGAGGCACCGGCGACTCCATTTCCCCAGGAAAGAGAAGTCGACCGATCGGCAAAGGAGGCAAAGACCCCAGCGGCAAAAGCCAACCCCACCAGGACTGACCCTAGGCTGGAGGCATAGAAGCGCCGAGAGAAGAGGGAGAGAAGGGCAGCCAAAAGAATAAAGGAAGCTGAAGGCAACCTGACGAGCCAATCGTCTTCGGAGTCTGACGCTGAGGAAGTCGAGGACAGGGCAACCAAAAGACCCGTAAGCTCAAGAAGTAGGTCAAAAACCTCGAAGCGTACCTACAAGTACGACGGAGAGGAGATTGACCTCAAGATCATAACGAGCGAGGTGAACCAATACCCTCAGAGACTCTCCCCCAAGGAGATATTTCAGGGTATCCACCAGAAAATTATATAAATGGACCTACTCAGCAACAGACAAAGAAAAGGACGTCGAAGAAGCAATTCTAGAGGGCGCCGTTAGACTACACAAAGAATCCTGCATCACCCTAAGTGATGCAGAATTCAAAAAAGTAAGAAACGGCAAAACACTTTACACTTAAACACAACAAACTCCAACACACAAATACAAGAAAAACATGGAGAACCGAAACAACGCGCTAAAAATACTCACACTGAAGGTGAATGGATGGAAGGTAAAATCTCTTCTTTACGGAAACATCTTCCGGAAAGAAGACCCAGACATCATTCTCATTTCAGAACACGGAATCAACACAAACACTGACACAATAAAAATACATAACTACACAGTCATACAAAATAACCACCTACAAACAAGATTCGATGGCTGCGCCATCGCTATCAAGAAGACCCTAAAATTCCAAACACTTCCGGACTTAGATGAATCATTCGTGGCTGTCGAAATCCCTACCCTGCTTGGGGGTCTAACGATGGCGGCAGCCTATCAGCCCCCCAGGAGAAAATACCTGCCGATTAACAACTTTTATACACTCTTCGGGCACAAAAGGCTAACATTGTTGTGCGGAGATCTAAATGCCTGTTGCCGAGCTTCCGGCTACAGGCGGATCGATCCAGGGGACGAAAACTGGAGCTACTTCTTGATAGGAAGAAGCTCCAGAGAGTTGGACCAGACTTTCCAACTTTCCTGACACGGAATTCGGTGTCAAAACCGGACATCGTGTTGGCAAGTCCAGAATTCCCCTTCAATATAGCCAATGCCCCAGGACCTGTGGTCCCGAGCGATCATATCCCGATCGTCACCACCATTTCGCTTGCGCCTATGCTCAAGCCCGTCACACTTAGGAAAAGTTACGCGAAAGCTAACTGGGAGTTGTACCGAGAAATGCTCAGCACCTATCAACCAGCTGAACTGGGCGACGCTAATCTCGAGGAAATTGATGAGGAGATCGACAAGATCCCTGGTCTCCTCACTCAAGCCGACGAAAGATGCGTGCCCAGAATCTCGTACAAAATGCTCCCGCAACCTAGGTGGACGGATGAAATGAGGGATATCGCCAGGGAACACAGGGACATTTATGAGGAAGTCCGCAGGACAGGCCCGAACAGGAAAAGGGCAGCCCGAATGAGACAGCTAAACGAGGAAATGAAGAACACAATCCTCGAAACGCAGAAAGAAATCTGGGACAATATCATAGGCAAACTAGACCGGGAGACTAATCCTGTAAGTTTTTGGAACAGCGTCCGAAGACTTAGGGGATTGCCTCCCAGGCCAGGAATAAAGATCAAGGATGGCGATATTATCATAGAAGATCCGGACATTCTGGAAGAAAAACTCAGAAATCATTGGAAACAGGTCTTGCAATCTCGCCTGAGGAAAACGACGACGTCGACCAGGACTTCGAAGACCGACTGCACGACGAACTCAGAACGATGTTACATAGGACCCACCCACAACATCAAGTTTCTAGAGAGAGAGAGATGGTTGACCACGGGCGCCAGATTACACTTGAAGAGACCTTGAACACCATTAAGTCCTTCAACCAAAGAGCCCCCGGCTGGTCTGGACTAACCAAAAACAACTTGGTAAATGCCCCACGGCAAATTATTCAGGGCATGGTGAACACCATGAATGCATCCCTGAATACAGGCTACTTCCCCGACGGGTATAAGGCGGCAAAAATCATCTTTATTCCGAAGGGAAACAAGCCCCCAGACCAAGTGGCCAACTATCGCCCTCTCTCTCTCCTAGAATTCTCCGGCAAGATCTTCGAGAAGATTTTAGCTAATAGGCTACAAATCAACTCGACGAGTTGGGAGAGCATAACACCCAACAACATGGGTTTAGACCTAAAAGGGGCACGGAAACGGCCCTGGCGCTCCTAACCGAACAAAGGGTCAATATGTAGACATCGTGATGAAGGACGTGCAGAAGGCCTTCGACAAGGTTTGGCTGAGCGGACTACACTACAAAATACTCGGTCTCCAGCTAAACCCGGTCCTAGAAAGGATCCTTTGTGACTTCATCATGGACAGAAGGGCGCGTATCATGATTGAAGAGCACAAAGGACCTGAATTCGAACTCAAAGTGGGCGTTCCCCAGGGGAGCTGCCTGAGTCCCCTGCTTTACCTGGTCTTTACCATTGACCTCCCTACTCTTATACACCGGGACACGATGTATCTGCAATATGCAGATGACGTCACGCAGATCGTCCCGAGTAGGGTCAGGAAAGCGAGGGATCAGGCAAACAACACAATTGCAGAGATCCGTAACATCAACCAATATGAACTGAAATGGAAGATCCGGACAAACAGGGAGAAATTTAAGATTCTCCCGGTGAGCCGAGAGTCTACGTGGCCCATCATGATAGATGGGAGGAGATACGGCTACTCCGCCGAAGGCACCATCCTGGGCCTAAAGATCTCCGACCGCGGATACTCGAGTCACTACAAGGAGAGGCAGGCTATGGCAAGGAGAGAGATCCCCAAGCTATATAGGTTCCGTGATCTTAGCTCGGAGAACATCAGGAAGTTATACCTGATGTTCATCCGAGCTAAGCTCATCTACCTTGCAGTAGTGACTCAAATGGCCAACAAGAATACCATGAATAGACTCCAGCGAGTGCAGAACTCAGCAACCCTCAGCATTAACAAGACTAGAAGAAGGGAGCAGATTCGGCGGAGGGTACTGCACCAAAGACAAAGGCTGGAGCCCATTAATATCACTACCCAAAAAGGTCTGGTCTACAATGGCCAATGATATCATCCCAGAAATAAGGAGAACTGGCGGCAGGATCAACATCCCGGCCAGATTGCGCGGGAAGGTTGCCCGAAATCGACGCTTCCCAAGCACTAAACACTGCTCCTAGGAAAACATAGAACACATTTACACATAAACACAAAACCATCATACATACACCAATTCTACAAAAAATACAAACCAAACAATCATAGTCAGAACACAAACGCGAAGTGCAATACCAACATCGAGCACTAACAAAGGCTCGAATGCTCGAAATCGCGACTACAATCAGTATACAACACGATAAAGACAAACAATAAGAAGAACACTAAAGAGAGACGATCACAGAGGCACACAACAAACCAAACGGAAACATAAGAAACACCAAACAAAAACAAGAACGCCTGCGATGCCCCTAAAACAAGGGCAACCCTACCCTATTTTTCACCATCTGTTTTATCTTCTACTATCCTTTTCAAAATGAGTGATTATACCATCATACAGATGAATGTCGATGGGTGGGACGGAAAAGGTTCCATCTATGGCAACATCTTGCGACAAAATGACCCCGACATAATACTCATTAATGAACACGGTATGACCGCTCATAAAGAGATAAAAATTTTTCAATACGACGTCATAAGCAAAAATCACAGCCAGGAACGGTATGACGGCTGCGCAATACCCGTCAAAAAAGGTATAAAATACAAAAGACTACCCGACTTAGACGAATCCTACCTTCCCATTGAGGTAGGCACTACCCTGGGGGGTCTAGTCGTGGCCACGGGGTACCAACCCCCAAGACGCGGCTATGTACCCCTGCACAACCTTCTACAGGTCTTCAGCCATAGGAAGAATGTAATCTTCGCTGGAGATCTGAACGCAAGATGTGCAGCATCAGGGTATACCTCCTACAACAATGCGGGTAGAAACATCGAAGTCCTACTTGACAGAAAATACGAGACTAGAATCGGACCAGAGTTCCCGACATTCATTACAGGTAATGCAGCAACGAAGCCTGATATTGTTTTATCCAGTATCAGGTTTCCGTACAACTATTACATTGAACCAGGCCCCATTATTCCAAGCGACCACCAGGCAGTAAAAATCACAATTGGCGTAAACCCCATTCAAATTGCAATCCCGGAACGCAAAAGCTATAAGCAGGCGGACTGGGAAAGCTACAAAAATTACCTTCTAAATTATATCCCAGACCCCTTAATTGATGCCAATTTAGAAGAAATAGATGAAGAGCTGGATAAAATCACTGACCTCCTTATAAAAGCAGATAAAAATAGCATTCCCCGCATTAAATATAAAACCCTTCCAGCTCCTATTTGGACCCCTCCCTGTAAAGCCCTGGCCCAAGAGTATAAAGACGTGTCCAATGTAGTAGCGCTGATAGGCCCCAACCACAATGCCCATAGACGAATAAGACAGATAAAAGACGAACTCCAGACACTCATTACAGACCAACAAATACAGGTATGGGACAGACTGATTGAAGGACTTGACATATAAAGGGACTCACGGACTTTTTGGAAGACATACAAACGTTTAAAAGGACAACCTCCTCAGAAGAAAATTGTACTCAAACATGACGAGAAAGAAATTGACGAGACTATAGAGATTGAGGAAATTTTTAGGATTTTCTGGTCTTCAATCTTTAAAATTACCTCCGAAGAAAATGACAATTATGACAACAATTTCGAAAATGACATCATCCAACAGTTAAACACACAAATACATAAAACCTCCCCTCATCATTGTGTGTCGCAGGGAAGAGTGATGCAGGGCTATGGGGATAAAATAACTGCCCAAGAGCTCTCCGTCGCACCAAAATCCTTTCGTCAAAGAGCACCGGGTACCACGGGGCTGACCAGGAAGAATTTCATTAAGGCCCCGCCTAATGTTCTGAGTGGGTTTCTTAACATCATGAATGCTGCTCTGAACACAGGCTATTTTCCCGATCAGTGGAAAGTAGCCAAGATGATCTTCCTTCCCAAATCGGGACTGCCCCTGCAAACTTCCGACCGATATCTCTCTTAGAATTTGCTGGCAAAGTCTTCGAGAAGATATTTGCAAATAGGGTCAACTCTTTTCTCGACGAAGCCAACCTGCATAACGAGCAACAGCACGGCTTCAGAAAGAAAAGAGGGACTGACACGGCACTAGTCGTTATTACGGAAAAACTTGCAAACATCAAGGCAAGCAAAAGGCATGCCGACCTGGTGCTCCGCGATGTTAAAAAAGCATTTGACAAGGTTTGGAAGAGAGGCTTGCGATTTAAGATCCTGCAAGTAGGCCTTGACCCCATTCTTGAAAGGATTCTATGCGATTATATAATGAAGAGGAAAGCGTATATACAGATCAAAGAGCACAAAGGCCCCCGAGTTCGAGCTCGAATCTGGGGTCCCGCGAGGGGGTGTCTCAGTCCCCTGTTATACAACATCTATACACGTGACCTGCCACAACCTCTATCCGAAGGTACTATATACGTCCAGTTCGCTGACGATATATCACAAATTTGTACAGCCGCTTACGTTCACAGGAAATTTATGGTGAGAAACACGGCTAGGGAGATATCTAACATCAACTCTTACGAGAGGAAATGGAAGATATCAACCAATGCCCAAAAGTTCAAAATAATTCCCATGTTTCGCAAGACCTTCAACGATATACGGGTAGAAGGGGAGAGAATCCCCTACTGCTCGGAAGGGACGGTCCTGGGGCTCAAAATCACCCCAGGGGGATACAAGAGTCATATCGGGCGGACAGTCGCGAATAGCAAGAGAGATTTGAGAGAGTTTTATAGGTTCATCGACCTAACTCGCTCAAATAAACAAGATATTCAATGCGTGCCTTCGCTCGAGACTCCTATACCCCCCGGTGCCGTTGAACGCGAGCGCCAAGACCCACATTGCGAAACTTCAAGTCATCCAGAACAAAGTGGTTTTACTTATTACAAACACCCAAAGAAGAGAACATAAACGACAGAGGGAGCTCCACGACGCGGTTGGATTATCTCCGATCAACGTGGCGCTCCACGAGAGAGCTAAGAGGATATGGCAAGCCATTGGCGCCCGCTTGACCCCTGAATTATTTCGTACACACTTAGAAATTGAAGCAGACCGACAAATAAGACCTTTCAAAAGTAGCAAGCTACAGACAGACAATGACGTGATACCAAAATACACCTGACAGAACTGACAAAATACAAAGTAATGCACAGGTTTCTTTAGCAAATTGAAACTCAACTAAAAACAACTTGCAAAACGCAAGTTAGAAGTAAATTCCAATTCACTCTTATAAATCCATTCATAAAATTTTAACGAAAAACTTTTTCAAATATTTTTACAAAAGTCAGAGCGGAAATGAAACCCCCGCCAAAAATAAAGGCTTGAATGCCTAACATCAATCAATTAATCGATCAATAGGATCGAAAAATAATTAAATTAACCACGTTTAATTTAATTATATAAACTATTAATTTATAATTTATAGTTTATCAAACAATACAAAACAACCACAAAAACACACAAAATTATCAAACAATACAAAACAACCACAAAAACACACAAAGCTACACATTGACAGAGCTACCCTTTCACCAGGGATCGTTTTATTCTATTTCCTACAAATCATCTATTCTTTAAATTCACCCTTTAACCACTTTACTATTCTCTCTCTAATTATACCTATACTTCATCACTTATTTTGTCCAATGTCCAATGGCGGTACACACCCAGAGCGATCTGTCTCTTCACGTGAACTCTACGACCTAAGAGAAGTCTTAGCAAGCAAAGGAGGAAAAGTCGAGGGAGAGTCACCTCCAGGACACTCCTATTCACCAACGATTTTTGAGGACGAGATTTTCATCAACCTACCAGATACCCCCGGACCTAAAGTCACCCCCTGCCCCCAACCCCCCGAATAAAAATTCCTTTATTTCCCAGGCACGTCATTCTGTTATGACGTGCTAAACCCTCCCCCCCATCCCTGCTCCGCCGTGATGTCTGGCTCCGTGAACGTGACTCTACACATATAGCTTCGTGGCAACTATGCCGTTCTACTTAGAAAAGGCATAATTGAAAACTCTGGGGAAAGGAGGTCTGAGGCTTACCCCGCTGCGGAACCCAGAGGAAGAAGCAACCTGGTTTGGGATTCAGTTACAAACGCGGGGAGGCATAACAACCTACCCTGCGGCCACCGTCCAGGACCACAGAGGGAGACTCTTCCGTCTCTGTGAGATGTCGGACGTAACTGTTAAATAACCAAAACCCAATAGAGGGGGCGGCACCCCGACTGGAGTCAGTTGATTCTGGCTTCAGTCATCATTAAGTCCGCCATGTTTTTACACCCTCTGAGGAGCCCAACCAGGTCCATACTCATCCATCGCCCTTCACCACATCCGAGTCATGTTCACGGGGTCCTCATCGGCGGGGCGGGGGTTCGCCCAAAACTAAAGAAAAAGACGTAAAGTTAAAAGTCTAATTAAATAATGGAAAATATATCACACCTTATACTTACACACACTACAGAATCAACACCCGCTACGATCGACCACCACACACTATTAAACCTAGCCTCCACTCATGACACACCGATCACCAACATAATTAAACTTCGCACAGGACACAAGCTCGTCTTCTGTTCACAGGAGGACGCGCTAACCTTCCACGAAAAGAACACCACATCACTCAACACACACAACCTAAAAACAAGACTCGCGGACGGTATCCTAAAAAGATACCAGATCCGTGTAACAAGGACCAACCCTTTGTGGTTGGCCTTTACTAATGAGGACCTCCGCTCACATCTCCGTCAGGAGTACGGGGAGGTCATCAAAGACCTGTATTTTAACAGATCAAAGAACTGGGCAGTGATTACACTGTCCGGTGACACCACCAAAAACGTGCTGCTAGACCAAGGTAATAAGGTCTGCGGCACCCTCACAAAACCGACAGCACATAGAAGAATAACACAACATAAGACCTACACAATGCCACCGGTGCTACAAGACAGGACACAACACCAGCATCTGCTCAGCAGACCTAATCTACTCAAAGTGCAGCGTAGTGGGCATCAGTGTTAACTGTGGCGGCGACCACGTCGCCGTCAACCCCAGGTGCCCTTACCTAAGTAAGGCCCGACACGACGCCGTGGAGGCCATCCAGCGCCCACAACAAGATACACACCACCCTCGCCCCACCTCCCCTCACCATGACATTCGCCGCTGCCTGCTTCCCCAGACGCAATCCCCCCCCCCTGCAGCAACACAAAAACTGAATTACACCTAGCCACCCTGCTCTCAGCGGTGGCAAAGGACATGTCGAGGGTCGACCCTCGACTATACGCGAAGATCCTCAACACGCTATTCGCCTCCAACGGCATAGAGCAAATCACCTTCCCTGAGAAGGTGTTCGCTCTAATAGACGCACACACAACTAGACACGCACTCCTCCCCACCCGACGGGTACACACCCCTGTCCGCAGGGAACCACCGCCCCCCACTCTCTCCCCGCCGCCTGTACTGCTCCCGCCCCCATCCAAACAACCTATCCTCCCCGCACTTCTTCCACCCCTCTGGTTTCATATCTTTGTAATTAAACATGTACTTTCTAATTTAGAGCAACTTCACATTTGTGATAATCAGTTTGAATTTTGAATCGTGTATGTGAGAGTATGCAGATGAGGGGATAGAAAGGGTGTGTGAATAGATAGCGGAAAGTAGACCAGTGGTGAAAAGAGAAAGAAGTGTGGTAGGGTGCAAAGTGATGCTAGAGCCTGGTGATCAGGCCTATCGCTTTCAAATTTATTTGATTTGTGGTTTAGTTGTTGTTTTTATGGTTATTTTATACATATATATATATATATATATATATATATATATATATATATATATACAGGTATATATATAACATAGTTTGGCGTTCAAGCCATTTGTCTTTATTGCTAATATTTTTGTTTATGCTATGCGCGTTAGCTGTTGTATTTGTAAGTTGTTAATATTAACTTACTGTGTTTGTTTTAGTATCTTTTTGTTTCTTCGTAATTTTGTAGTGTGTGTATTTAGTGTACAGTGTTTCTTCCTGTAGTCTTGTTTGGTGAGTTTCGTCTTCTTGTGTAGGATTCCTTCTTCGGTAGTTTGTCTTAGTTGGTTAGTTTTGTCGATATCGGTGGATTTTGTCAAAATCGGTTGGTTTCATGATTGGTAGTTTTTTCTTAGTTTGGGGTAAATTGACTCATCTAGCGTAGAACGGTACTTCTGCTCCGCCAGCTAAAATCCTAGCGGAGCTTGGAAATCTGGCGCGACATACTTCTCTTCTGTTTTGGTCAATCATTTGTACGATATCTTCGTCCAAACGATTGACCTTTTCCAGCATATTCCTTGTCCGTTCTTCGATGACAACGTTAATGGGGGTTAACCCCGCCTCTCGGTGCAGCTCTTCTTGCGATCTTCTTTCCATTCTGCGTGTACCTGTGATTAGGTACACGCATTTGTTCTGCACCACTTGTAGTCTCCTCTTCTGTGTCTTTGAGGCACAGGAGAGGGCGGAAGCGGGGTAAAGCAACGTCGATCTAACTAGTGCAGTATAGATCTTCTTTTTGTTGCTTTGACGAAGATTTCTGAACCTGTACAGAGTCTTGACTGCAGCAGTGGCCTTGGTGATGCGTTCTTGGACGTGCTTTGCGTACCCGGTTGAGGTGATCTTCATGCCGAGTACGTTGCATTCATTGGTGTAGGGATATCGCCTATCCCCCCCCCTGACGTCATCAAGTAGTCTCCTGCCTATGGGGACTACTTTGAACTTATCCTGGTTGGTACGGATTTTCCACCGGGCCTCGTAGGTGTTCAGGTTTTCGATTTCTGCTGCCGTCATGCGAGCTTGCATAGGCGCATTCCTCCATGGACATGTGATTACCTGGGTGAAATCATCGGCGAATTGTAGGGTTGAGGCAAGTGGGGTTTACAGGGACTGGGACATCCGCGGTGTAAATCAAGTAGAGAGTGGGAGACAGGCACCCCCCTTGCGGGAGGCCCGCATTGAGCGGAAACTTTGGCCCGTCCGTGCACCCTAAACTGATGTACGCCGCTCTCTCCATGACATAGTCACAGAGAGTTCTTTCTAAGCTTTCGCTTAGTCCCAGTCGTAAGATCTTGTACTGCATTCCCCGTTGCCACACCTTATCGAACGCCTTTGATACATCCCGACAAACAATGTCCACGTAACTCTTTTCCCGTTTTGCTTGGGCTAGCTTTTCCGTAATGACGTTAATCGCCATTTCCGTACTTCGCTTACTCCTAAACTCGAATTGGCGTGGGTTGTAGAGCAAGTTATCTTCCAGGTGAGACACCAGTCTTTTGTTGAGGATCTTCTCGAAGAGCTTCCCACCAAATTCCAGTAGTGAAATTGGTCGGTAGCTCTCCTTCAACTTGGGGTTCTTTCCAGGCTTGGGCAAGAAAATCATCTTTGCCGTTTTATAGGCGTCTGGAAAGTACCCCGTATTAAGGCAGGCGTTGAATATTCTTCTCATTCCTTCGATGACACAGGCTGGTGCCTTTTCAAAGTTAAGCTTTGTAAGCCCCGATTGTCCTGGGGCTTTTTGTTGGAATGAGCGAAGCGCGCCGAGTAGTTCTTCTTCTGTAATCTCGGCGGCTCCGTCGCGCTGCCTATCCACCTGGTGATGAGGGTGCGTCTTTTCTATTTCTTCGTTAAGCTCGTCGATGATGTTGCTTTCGAACTCTAGGTCATAGTCTTCGTTTTCTTCTTCAGTTATACTGAAGATCTTTTCCCAATAACTTCGGAATATCTCTTCAACTTTTTCTTCCTCTTCTTCGATGTTTCCATTTTCTTTCTGTAGCTCGATATTGTGCTTCTTTCCAGTTGATCCTTTAAGAATTCGGATCTTCTTCCAAAATTCTTTGGGAGTTGCTTCGTGATCGATGCTCTCGATCGCATACTCCCATCTTCTGTTTTGCTGTTCGAGGATCAACTGGTTCAATTCTTCTTTGATTTCTTTACTTCTTTGCATCGAGTGTACTGATGCATTCACGATGTTGTGTTCATACATTATCTTCAGTTCACGGTATAGTTCCTTCATATATTCGGTCCACTCGTAGGTTGAGATGGTCCTATATGAGGAACGAGGGATACAAGCCCTATCTGCGTCGATGATTTGGTTATTGAGGTCATCGAGTGCCTCGTCAATCTCCTCGAGAATTGCCTCGTCCAGGTTGGGCGGATCGTAGGCCTCGAGAAGGTGTGCATACCGTGCCCAGTCTGCTCGTCTGTAGTTCTTCCTGACTACTGCTGGGACTTGTATAGGGTTCCTATTGATTGTGAGTAGGATCCCTATATGATCACTGCATGGAACCTGGACTGGTTCCATGTAGTAATTGAACGGTAGCTGACGATTCACCAGACAGATGTCTGGCTTTGTGGCATTTCGTTCTCTGACATAGGTGGGAAAGTCGGGGCCTATCCGCTGGGCAATATTTCTGTCCAGCAACAGGTCCAGGCTTCTCCCTATTCCATTGAAGGTCCTGTAACCGGATTCTCGGCATCTGGCGTTTAGGTCCCCCATTAGTATGGTGGGGGCTCTTCTGCCAAATAGGCCAGTGAGAGTGTGAATAGGCAACACATCTCTCCTTGGCGGTTGATATCCGGTTGCAATGACCAACTTTCCTAAGTCGAGCTCGACCTCAATCGCGAGGTAGGATTCTTCTAAGTTTCTTATCTGCTTGTATTTGATCCCTTTCTTTATTGCAATAGCGGCGCCATCGTACCGCTCTTGCGAAAAGTTCGTGATCAACACATCGTAGTTCCAGATTTTCATTTCTGTATTACGCGTGTCGATCCCGTGCTCTGAGATCAGTATGATGTCTGCATCAATTTCTCTGAATACATTTCCGTAAAGAATTCTTTTCGTCGTCCAGCCGTTGGTGCTGATTTCCATTATTTTCAGTCCGTTACGTAGCATGATGAGTTGCTTTACCTATGTTTCTTCTTCCCCTTTTTTGGTCTGGGGGCTGGTTGGGCGATTTTACTGGGCTCGGGGTCTTTGACCTGCTTTTGGTTGCCCGCGTGCGAGTGCAGGGGCCCTCTTCGCTGTCAGATGAGGATGAACCATCCTCACTTCCAGCCTTTTCCTCTTCTGATGGTGCTCCAATCATCTCCTCCAAACCGGATTTGGTGCTTTTGTTTTGTATGATGGAGTTCTTGAAGGCCTGTGAGCACTCGGGGTCTTCAGGCATGATTACCGCCGGGAGGTTATTTGCTTTCAGGAGCGCATTGAGCACCTGGTTATAACAACCAGGCTTCACTGCATTTGCCACATTCGCATGGGTTATGCAGATCAATATTTTAGCGCTCAGATCTCCTGATACGCTAAAAGGTGCAGGTCCTGGTGCAGTGTTCGTCACTGTGTTCTTTTTTGCAGCGCTCGCATATGTCGTCTCCTTTGCCTTTCTGTCTTCTTCTTCTTTCCTTCTGATAATTTCTCTGCGCTTGGGGCAATTAAGAGCCATCGTCCTATGTTCCCCTTTGCAGTTAAGGCACTTCTTGGTGTTGCTTTCGCACTTGTCAAAACGGTGCCCTTCCGTGGCGCATTCACTGCACCACAGCTTGTTCTTGTCTGGGCAGGTGGTGGAGGTATGGGCTTCAAGTTTGTAGCACACAAAGCACATTTGTATGCTACTGAATTTCTCTTGTTGGATGTTTTCACCCGGTATTCTCATGTTGAATACGAGAATGCCATTTTGGGTAGCCTTTCTCGCCATGTCCGTGGTTGCGAATGTGATCTTGAATACGTGGGTGTGTTCGCGGAATTTGATGATTTCGCGAACTTGTGCCCATTGGTTGCTTTCCGTAATCTCCTCTTTTAGCTCTTCTGTGCTATGCTCGCCTACCCAGCTTTCGACTTTGCGTCAGATGACGCTTCTAGTCCAGTCTCCTTCAATACCCTCGCTCCCTCTTCTGAAAGGAGATGGTCTACGCCTCTGGTTTCGGCACACATGGCGATGAAGCCTGACGAAACTTCAATTAGTTTCACCAGTGCCACCTTGAGTTGTATGTAGAGGGTTTCACATAGGTCCTTCTTCGTTGGCGTCTGTTTTCCGGCTATGGTCCTTAAGGGGACCCTCTTAGTGAGGGCCTCCATGGTCTTGACGTTCTTCTTATTCCTTCTTCCCCTGTAACAAAGTGTAATTAATTTTGTTTTTGATATGTGAAAAAAGTTAGGGTGTGGTAAAGGAGGTATAGGATGGTGTGAGTGGGGTTGGTAATGTGTTTCAGTAATTTCAGAGGAACGCCCCCGTCCATCTCTCCTGTTGCTCTCCCGCTCGTATGCTGCCAGTATGAGGGATGATAGGGTGGGTCTCGGGTGGGGACCTCAGGGGGTTGAGCTTGGTGGACTTAATGCATAGCGGCCGAATCAACGACCGCTAAGTTTTTGCCACCCCCTCACGGGTACATACGCCATAACTGCATCCAACTACATAGAGACGGGTGTAACTCCCTCTATGATTCTGGCCGGGTCCCCCGGGCGATGAGGATTCCTCCTCCGTCCGGGACTCGCAGTTATGCCCCAGTATCGAGACGATTTCTGACTTATGCTTCTGCTGTGGGCTAGACCTCAAACGAGTGTTCACATAAGTCCTTAATTATGCCAAACCAAGTGGCTGACATAGTTAAGACGAAATCAATGAATGGCAGACATCCGAGCGGGTTCACACGCAGAGCGATGGACGGGAGCAGTGAGGTGCTTAAGCCCTCATTGGATTATGAACTTCGACGTAAAAAAATATGGCTCTGTTTTGAAGGATGAATCTGGGTTCACCTTAAGACTTCCAGAATAGGCTCGTTTCTGCAGCAGCGCTCAAAAGTCAATCAGACACTAAAACAAGTAAAAAGTGCTGTATCCAAAGTTCTTCAGCTGTACGCAGTAAAACGGATTTTCGGCCGTCTCGCTGTCGGAAGGATTTTAAGGTCATAGAGAGTTCCTCGGCAGTAATTCTACCGCCGAGTCCCTCCATTTCCCTATTCTGTGATACGCAATGGTGAGGATGCGTTCTGTGTATTTGGTCATTCAGGTCGTTAATAATTTCGTCTTCGAAGTCCAAATCGAAGTCATCATTCTCTTCCGGGGAAATCTTAAATATAGATGCCCAAAAGAGTGAATTCCTCTTCGATTCTTTCCACGTCAGAAATTTCAGTGTCGTCACGTATAAGTTTAATAGTCTTTGGTGGCTGTCCGCCTTTTAGTCGTTTTACCGTCTGCCAGAATGTACGTGAGTCAGTTTCTATATTCAGTCCGTCACTCAAATTATTCCAGAGTACACTCTGTTGGTCCCTTATAAGAGTCATTAGTTCGTCGCGTATGAGTCGTGTTTGTCGGTGTGTGTTAATGTTGGGGCCAGTGAGGTTTACTTCATCGATTCGTTCCTTATATTCCCTCGCGAGGGTTTTCATTCTAGGGGTCCATGAGGGGGCAGAGAGAGTTTTATATTTAACTCGGGGGACGGCTTCCTTGTCGGCTTTTAATAGTTTTTCATTTAATTTATCCAACTCCTCGTCAATTTCTTCAAGGGAGGCATCATTTAAGGGTTCTGGGTTATAACTTTCGAGGAGTTGATTATACTTATCCCAGTTGGCTCGAGCATAGCTCTTTCGCTCTGGGATAGGGATTTGAATGGGGGAGGTTGAGACTTTAATAAGGATAGCCTGGTGGTCGCTGGGAATAGGGGGGCCCGGCTCAATGAAGTAATTATAAGGGAACATATTGCTGGTTAGCACAATATCTGGTTTTGTGACTGACCTGTGAGTAATATATGTGGGGAAGTCTGGTCCAATTCTAGTCATAATGTGTCTATCAATAAGTGTCTCGAGATTCCTGCCTGCTGGGTTGGTCGACGTATAACCGGAGGCAGCGCTTCTTGCATTGAGGTCACCGGCAAAGAGAACGGTTCTGCCGTGACCACATAACTGCAAGAAGTTTGGGAGGGGCAAATACCCTCTCCTTGAGGGTTGGTACCCCGTTGCCAGGACCAGGGGTCCCACTGCCGTACGGACCTCCACAGCAAGGTAAGATTCGTCGAGTCCACTTATTGATCTGAAGTCAAGACCTCTTTTCACAGCTATGGCGCATCCGTCAAAACGTTCTCCGCTGTGATTTTTGGTCAAGACTTCGTAGGGAAAGATTTTTATCTGGTTAGCGTCGTTTATTCCATGTTCAGAAATAAATATAACGTCTGGGTCGCTTTGTCTTAATACGTTTCCGTATAATATTTTTTTGTTTGTCCATCCGTCAGAGTTCAAATGTAAAATTTTTAGAGTAGTCCTTTTGTAGTTCACTTAAGGGTTTTCGAGTGTAATATAATGTTTTTAGGACTTTATTCTCTTACGAGTTTAGGTCCTTGTGGAGTGTTTGGGGGCGTTATGTTTTTTCCTGTACGTTTTTTTCTGTATTCGCCGTCGGTAAGGGTTATAAAGGAGTCCGGAGTCAGTTTTATCAGGCCTTGGAGTAAAGCCTCCTCGACCTGTTTTTCACTGAGCTCGTCCGAGGTGAACTCCCATTTGTATATTCCGGCTATTAAGCCTTCGGATACGTCAAGGGCATCCATCTCCTTAGGAAAAGGGAACCTTTCGGCAGCGAATACTTTCAAGTTAATTTTTCTTGAATGGTATGCGTGCCTGGATTCCCTCTTACAAGAAGAGGACGATCTCGGGCGTCTCTGGGGCTGCGAGGTTTTACGTGAGCGGGGCGAACGTGCCCCTCCCTCGGCTCTCGCAACTCCAGTCTCCGTGCTCTCGTTATTCACCTTTGTGGGTGTGATTGCGTGGGTAGTTATGTTTTTCGTGGTTTCTTTGGGTTGTTTATGTTCGGTGCGTGCTTTCGCCGCCTGGATCCTGGGGTCTCTGGAGGAAGCTGAGGTTGTGACATTACTGGGGGTTGGGAGATTCTGACAATTAGTCTCGCACTGAGGTTTGAGACTAATTTTCAGGATCTCTTCTGACCGCGGGTTCGAGGGGAACCACATCTTCTCCATTCCATTATTTGTTAGCATCTTATTAAGCTCATCTGCAAAGCACCCCGGGGAGGAGAGATTCGCAATATGAGCATAATATATGCAACACATAATTTTTGTCGAGTTTTCATTTTCGACGTGGAGATATGTAGGGTTCGCTTTTGACTCCGCTACCGCAGCTTTTGCGACCTTGGCATAAGTAGTGTTGGCTTTTTTTCCCTCTTCAGTTCGTTTTTGTGTGGCTTTGTTTTTTAAGATCTGTTTCTTGATGGGGCAGGCCATGGAGAGTGTCTTATGTTCCCCCGCGCAGTTCAGACACTTCATGGTGGTGCTCTTACAGCTCCTCCAGAAGTGGTTGTCCGATGCACAGATGGAACACAAGGTGGCATTCCCTTTGGGGCAGTTGGCTGTGGTGTGCTCCTCATACTTGTAGCATTTGAAGCACATTCGATCAGTCCGCTCCGCCTTGCCTTGGTGAATTGTCGTGCCTCGCGCTCTTGTCCATGTGACCGTTACACGCTCCCCCGCGCTCTCTCGTTCGCCCCAACGCTCTTTTCACCATGCATACTCCTCTTATTAACTTACTTCGTGGAACCCGTGAGGGTAACCACAGTGGCGGTGTCCAGATGCCTAAGGGCCAACTTGAAACTCCGAAAAAATCAACGGTACAGGAGAACAGCGAAGAAGAGGCCGCAGTCAGCGGATTGGTACGGCGACTCACACGTTCAGGCGCCCAGGAGGTCACTCCAAATAAAACCGCGCCCTCCTCGGCGTACGCCTACTCAGCGGTTGGGGGTCCGGAGGACCCCCGTCCAGGTACCTCGCGTACCATTTCCTTTCCCGATACGCCGGCATCCAAGGAAGGTGAGTCAGGAGAAGAAGTTGAAACTTCGGGCGACGAGTCCGAAATTCTTGCTTCTCCCTCGCTACCCAAAAATTTGGGTTCAACAAAACTAAAAGTTTTACAACCCAATCAACCCAACTCTCCAACAAAATACGATAAACTAGTGGCTCAGCTGCGGGAAAATTTGGATTCCTACCGCTTTAAAAGGAGAGACCGTGAGGACGTTGCTACTTTAATTACACTCTACAAGTTTCGACGTCATCTGGAGGAACTTGAATTCGAGCATCTCTTCCAGAGACTACGGCTATATTATATAGTATTACATCACGGTTGGGGCCCGGCAATATCGGACAGCAGAGAAAGAGCCACTCAAGGGGTTAATCTTACCATCTCGGAAAATGCCCTCAAAACAAAAACGGGATTTGCCTCGGACGCCAGACAAACCCAAATGGCTCCAAGAGGCAGAGGAGGCCGCAGGCGGGGGACTACACGTGGCGCGAAAAATACTGCAAGAACTAAAAGCCAGTAGATCCCTACCTCAGGAAACGCAGGAAATTACGAACAAATTAGGCAACCTGCGTATTGCCTCTCCTCCCCGACAAATGGTTAACCCACTTCATCCAGCAGTTAGACAGGATGAACAAAATCTCGAAATACAGCCACTCCAACAGTTCTTTGAAAATGCTGCAGCTGAACTCGGTGCCTTAAATATTGTCGATCCTAATCTTCGGCGTCGAGTTTGGCCCGGAACGGATATGATCGGAGTCATACCCTTACCCGGCCTCGCGGTTCCTAACGTCCTCAACGTCAACGCTCCTGGGGTTAATCCACCTCCAGAACTTCCCATAAGTGGGCCTCCGGCTCCGCCGGAACCAGACAACTTTTGGGAAGGGGACGTTTTGCGCGATCCTGTTCGAAATGATTCTCCGCATCCCTTCGAAAACGACGATCCAGCGCTGGACGAAAATAACCAACAAAACGACGAGGAAGACCGCAACGACCAAAACAACCAACAGGACGACCGTAGTGAAGACAACAATGAACGCCGTCGTGAGGAAGAATTCTCCCCGAGCTTCGACCCTATGGAACCTGAAAAATATAAGTGTGAATCACATAATTTAGGAGTGCTTAAAATAGGAAATTTACAAAATGTGCCCAGTGTTAATAATGTGATAAAAGCCGCACAAAATAAGGGTATAAAAATATATCCACCTAAGGGCTACTACAATCGTGCCGTCACAAGTGAAAAAATGATAGGTGTAATCATACAAATGCAAAAAGCAGGCATTATAGAAAGGTGTAATTCTGTAAAAATGTCTCATAGATTATTTTGTGTCCCCAAACCAGGAGGTCTTGCACGTGCAATTTACGATATGTCGGCCATGACTGACAAATTCAAACCTCCAAAATTCCAACTGCCCAGCGCAGAAAAGGTCTTTCGTAAGACTAATAACAGTGACTTTGGCATAAAAATCGATTTAAACGCGGGTTTTTACCACATAAATCTGCATCCCGACGCGCGTAACAATTTTGGCATAATTACTTCATTCGGTACATGGCGTTTTGTAGGCTCCCAATGGGATTCTCTGGAGCACCTTTCCTTATGCAATATGTAATGTCATCTATTTGTAACGAGTGGGCCAAATTGTGCGATGTCAATTGTTTCGCCTATCTGGACGACATTCTAATTACTGGAGAAATGGATAATGTTTTAAATTGGCTCGATAAAATCTTTCAATCATCATTGTCTGTAAATTTTAAGAAATCCATACTTTTACCATGTAAACAACTGTGCTACTTGGGAATTATTATTAACTTAGGTCGGAAAACTAATCAATTAACAATGCATTTAAAAAATAAAATCCACAAAGCTATTGGCTTTATTAATCATAAGGATCTACATCCAAAATTTTGGCTTAGATTGAGGGGGCTCATTAATTTTGTTATTGGTTTTGTCAATCTACCCTTCGTATGGGTACAACTGTGTCTACAAAAATCTGTAAAAATTCAGGCTATATTACCATTTATCCACACATCTAAAGTTTTTTGGAAGAGGAAGAAAAGCAATCCTTTGAGAATTTACTGTGATGCCTCCCTAACGGGTCTGGCCATTAAATTCGGGAAGTCGGCAATTGTCTGGTCAACCAAAAAATTCCCTTCACTTACTAATATCTATTTACTAGAATATTTGGTAGCTTTGATTGCTCTCTTCCTCTTCCTTAATGGTCGCATTCATACTGATAACATGGCGGTAATATATACTATCCGGAGGGAAAAAATCCCAATGGAAATATTGTCTAAAATGTCAACCGCAAGTATATGCACCCTTTCAAAAATTTTTATTAAATCAGCATTAAATTTTGTTTACATTAATACAAAATCAAATCCGGCGGACTGGTTCTCCCGAACGCTAAACTAACTTTTTTCTTGCCCTCTCCCCGACCGTTATACCTTTGGTATATAAGGACGGGGAGCGGGAGAACCGTATACTTCATGCACAACCCACAAATCTACTCACACACACCAAACATGATCCACCAAAACCCAACAAGGCTCGCATACACACAGTGCACCAAAATCCTGGGGGTAACATTCGACAAATCCCTCAGGTTCAACTTACACCAGAACATAATACAAGCAAGAGCCTGACGTACAAACACATCGCTGGGTAGAACCTACCCAGCGAGTAAAAAACTAAAACTACACCTTTACAAAGCACTCGTGCGTCCCATTCTCACGTACGCCCCACTGTCACTCGTAGCCTCGAGCGACACCTGGAAGCGAAAGGCTCAGCGCATTCAGAACTCTGCTCTGAAGCGCGCTTGCCGTTCGCCGCTGTACTCGAGAATGGACGCACTACACAACAACAACAAACTAACTCCTCTCAACACCTACGCTCACACCAGACTCACAAAACAACTTGGAAAACTCACCACAGACCCACTTTACACCTCGCTTCATGTAAGAAGGTACGCGATGGCGCCGCGATATCCCGCGGCCCACGAACACCTGCCACCCGTACCATTCTTCGCATAAAACCATAAAGGCATCGTGAATAACGCGTTTCCGGATGGACTGTCAGCCTCTCCCCCCTGACTTGCCCCCAACCCTCGCCCAGTCAATTACCACATAACCTACACCCTCACTACAACACCTCGCTTCGGTGTATAGCCACCGACCTATCTACTCTCGCTGTCCCTTTCTTAATTATTTTCCGCAACGCTCCTCTCTGACTACCCGTCTGCCGTATTACGGCAGTCCCTCTCTGTTCTTTCTATACACAAAATGAATGAATGAGAACCGTATCAATCAATCAACCGTATCAGTCCGACGGCGAAGAATTCTTGGCAGAAGTACAGCTCCGACAACATATCACATCCGGCAAAGGAGGGAAAGTTTTGGGAAAAATTTCCCAAACGCCTCCGAAAAGTTCCAAAAGAGAGATATTACGCATATTTTCATCATCACTCATACTAATTTCATCTTTTTTTTAGTGGCCCCACTTAAGCAGATGACTGCCTAAGTCCCCGGCCCCGCCCCCCTGCGTGAACGGCCGTCGGATGTGAGGAGAATTTGCCATTCATATTTCGTCCCAACTATGCCTAGCAGTTGCATTGGCATGATTGGGGGCATTGGAGGAAGCTGGTTTGAGGATTAGCCCACAGTAGAGAACAATGTCAGAAACATTCCGGACAAGGGACGGACTGCAACCTTCGGTGCTAATTACGGCGAAGGCCCCTCCCAGGATCATAGAGGGTGAAAACCGTCTCTATGCTATGTTGGGGAGCAGTCGCGATTTAAAACCCTCGGGGGGGCGGCGTTGTCAATAAGTCCGCCATACAATCACACCCCTGAGAGGATCCCACCCGGACTCATCTCGTTCATCTTTCATCATTCACCCAAAGGCAAATCCTTCCTTACATCCAGGCGGCGGTTTCTTACGAGGGAGGGCCCTCTTCTCCCAAAAAGTAAAAACTCAAAATTTTTGGAAAAAGGAAAAATTTACACATCATTCATACACTAAAAAACGTAAGAGAGAGTTCTGATTAGAAGTAAGCTTGGTCTCCTATAGAAAAGTGTGCGCCCCCCCTCTTCAAGGGGAGCCCACCCGGAAAAATGGCGGCACAGGATGCGCCAAGAGTCCCGCTTCGGTGTATTGGCGGACAGGCAAAACCGGACAAGCAAGGGTACGGTATACCAGACCTTGTTCAGCAAGCTCAACGTGGGCGTTCTCAGACTGATCGATACTCCCGTCGGTTATGTCGCCGTGTGTGAGAAAGAACAGGACATTGAGACGCTCACGAAGGAAGGTGTTGAACACCTAAAGGAGATAAACCTCCTACCAACCACGCCCCCCCAAATACAGGCGCACAGAAGCGTCGTGTGCAGACGGCTCGACCCATGGGTAGGCCAGCACACTAAAGAAGAGATCAAGGAGGAGGTCGAAAGGAATCAAAACTGGGCAAAGGTGGCTGAGGTCATAAAATTCCGGAACAAAAGAGACAACACGGAATATGCCCATGTCTTTAAAGTGGTATTCACAGACACGGAGATAGCGGCGAAGGCCAAGGAGAGAGGACTGCTTCTCTTCAACGCCAAGATCAGTGGAGAGCAGGTCGAGCGCGAGGAATACATCCCCGTGCAGATCTGCTTCAACTGCTACCGCCTTGAGAGCCACACTACGAAAGAATGCAAGGAGCAGGAGGCAACCTGCTCGAAGTGCACGGCTGGCGCGAATGCCAGGCCAAGGAGGAGAAATGCCCGAACTGTGGCCAGAGACATGGGGCGATGGCGATGTCGTGTCCTAAAAAGAAGGAGATTATAAGGAAGAAAGCGGAAGCAAGGAGGGCGGAAGGCATGAGGAGGGCAAACACCTCCTATGCCCAAGCAACAAAAACCACCAACCCGGCAAACGCCCTGAACAACCAGGTCCCCAGAACTTACGTAAAAGTTGACAAGGATGCCACGAAAATCCTTACGTGCATCCTATACGCACACGTACGAAACCTGACCAACCCAGGATGCTTTGCCAGGGAGGCCAACACAATGCTGAAGAACAATGGACTAGCGGAAATGTGGTTCCCGGAGAACCCCCCCTCAGGGGACGTCCTCCAAGTCCAGATCGGGAACCAAAAAGAGGCGCCCGCGACACCATTCCCACGGGAAACCGAGGACAAGGTGAACAACTCCAGCGAGACAATTAAGAAAGACGCCCCACCGAGGTCCCCAAACAAGGATCCACGCCTAGCCGCGATTAAAAAGAGGGAGGAGAGTGCGAAAAGAGCAGCCAGAAGACTAAAGCAGGCGGAAGGGAATATCCTGAGCTCGGCCTCTTCATCAGAGGACGAACGAGAGATCCCCCAACCCGCTAAAAACAGGAGCAGAAGTGTAAAGAAGGTCAGGGAATTTGATGGAGATGAACTCAACATCAAATTCTTCAGGACTGAAGGCACTTCGTTCCCAAATAGCCCCAAGGTGGGGGAAATAATTGAAGGGGTAAGAACAGGACTGCTAAAATGGTCCTATGATTCCCCAGTCCGTGAAGCGCTGGTAGTGACGGCGCTCATGGAAACCAGGATCAAGATCTATAGGGACTCCTGCTTCGCCGTAAGCGTAGCAGAGTTCAGAAAAATTCGGAACGGGAAAATTACACATACAGAAAACCAATAATCAAGACACAAACTAACACACACATACACAACAGCACATAAACATGGAAAACACGAACAACACACTAAAGATACTTACAATTAACGTCAACGGATGGGTAGGGAAACACATTCCCTACGGAAACATTTTCCGTAAAGTGGATCCCGACCTAATCCTCATCTCAGAACATGGCGTTAACACAAACGTCAACAACATAAGAATACCCAACTACACGATCATTAGTAAAAACCACACACAAGAACGGTATGATGGCGCTGCCATCGCGATACGTAACAACATTACGTACAAAACACTTCCAGACCTAGATGAATCATTCGTGGCAATTGCAATACCTACCCTAGTTGGAGACCTGACCGTGGCGGCGGCCTATCAACCGCCGCGACGCGATTACCTCGCGATCCCTAATTTCTACAACCTCTTCGGGCGTGGGAAATTGACATTGCTTGGCGGTGACCTTAATGCCAGATGCCGTGTATCAGGCTACAGGATTACCGATTCAAGGGGAAGAAACCTGGAGATGCTACTCGAAAGAGACAGACTCCAGAGGGCCGGGCCTGAGTTCCTGACCTTCATAACACAATGTTCAGCAACAAAGCCGGACATTGTGTTGACATCCAAAAACTTCCCCTTCAACATTGTCAATGAGCCCGGACGAATAGTTCCAAGCGACCACATCCCGATTCTCACTACCATCTCGTTAGCACCAATACTCAAGCCCGTCACACTCAGGAAAAGTTACGCGAAAGCTGACTGGGAGCTATATAGAGAGATACTCAGTACATACCAACCAACTGATCTGGGAGACGCTAATCTCGAAGAAATTGATGAGGAGATCAACAAGATCACCGATCTCCTCATTCAAGCCGACGAGAGATGTGTTCCCAGAATCTCCTATAAGATGCTCCCACATCCTGTGTGGACGGACGAGATGAGAGAGATCGCCCGTGAACATAGAGCAATCTATGACGAGATCGGAAGGACAGGTACCAATAGGGAAAGGTCGGCCAGAATGAGACACCTAAGCCTGGAAATAGAAAAACAGACGACGATATGGAATGACATCATCGGGAAGCTGGACAGGGAGAGTGATCCCGTAAAATTCTGGAATAACATCCGGAGACTTAGGGGATTACCTCCCAGACCCAGAACCAAAATCAAGGAAGGAGACAACATTATAGAGGATCCAGAGTCTCTCGAAACTAAATTCAGATCACACTGGCAGACGATTTTCGCTATAACGCCAGGAGAACGACGACTTCGACCAGGATTTCGAAGACCAACTGCTCGACGACCTCGGCACGATGATACATAGAACCCACCCCCATCCGCAAGTGTCACAGGAAAGAGTGATGGCTGACCACGGAGCCCCGGTAACTGTAGAAGAGACCTTGAACACCATAAGGTCCTTCAAGCAGAGGGCTCCAGGCTGGTCTGGAATTACGAAGAACAACCTCGTAAATGCCCCAAGGCAAATTATTCAGGGACTGGCAAACACGATGAATGCCGCCCTGAATACAGGCTACTTCCCGGATGGATACAAGATGGCCAAAATCATCTTTATCCCAAAGGGAAACAAGCCTCCAGACCAGGTGGCAAGCTATCGCCCCATCTCTCTTCTTGAGATGCTGGGTAAAATCTTCGAAAAGATTTTAGGAAATAGGCTACAAGCTCAACTGAGTGAGTTAAGAGCGCACAACCCACAACAGCACGGGTTTCGCAAAAAGAGGGGCACAGACACCGCCCTGGCGCTCCTAACGGAAAAAGTAGCATACACCCAAGCGAACAGGTTCTATGTAGACATTGTGCTGAGGGACGTGCAGAAGGCCTTCGACAAAGTCTGGCTGGAAGGACTTCAATACAAGATCCTGAACCTCCAGCTAGACCCAATCCTGGAAAGGATCCTCTGTGACTTCATCATGGACAGAAGGGCATGTCTCATGATTGAAGGGCACAGAGGCCCCGAATTCGAGTTAAAGTCGGGCGTCCCCCAGGGTAGCTGCCTGAGTCCTCTGCTTTACTTGGTCTTCACCATCGACCTTCCAACTCCGGTGCACAGGGACACGATGTATCTGCAATACGCAGATGACGTCACACAAATTGTTCCGTGCCCGGTGAGGAAAGCAAGGGCGCAGGCGGACCGAACTATAGCGGAAATCAACATCAGCCGATACGAGAGACGATGGAAAATCAGGACCAACGGGGACAAGTTCAAAATTGTCCCGTTGAACCGCGAGTCGACATGGCCCATCATCATAGATGGGAGGCGATACGGCTACTCCGCCGAAGGCACTGTCCTGGGCCTTAAAATCACCGACCATGGATACTCGAGACACCATACGGAGAGGCGGAACCTGGCGAAGAGAGAAATCTCCAAGCTATTCAGGTTTAGGGATCTTAGCTCGGCTAACATCAGAAAGTTATATATGATGTATGTCCGAGCTATGCTGATCTACCCCGCAGTGGTGTCAAAAGCGGCTAACAAAACCTCTATGAAAAGGCTCCATCGTGTCCAGAACACTGCCTCTCTGCTTATCAATAAAGTAAGAAGGCGTGACCATGTCAGGCAAAGCGTCCTGCATCGGAGGAAACGCCTGGAGCCCATCAATGTCGTAACCCAGAAACTGGGCAAGAAGATCTGGTCCACCTTAACGGACGATGTCATTCCAGAACTCCAGGGAGCAAGCGGCAGGCTGAACATACCTGCGCGGCTACGGGCGAAAGCCTCACGCAAAAGCCGGTTCCCGAGCACTAAACTTTGTGCACATAATAACATAACCCCAATGTACACATAACAGCGACAAAACACAACAAAACAACTCAATACATCCACACAAAAAATATGTGACTAAAAATAATACGTTGTCGGCAAAAAAGCTTTCAAAGGCTTGAATGCTAAATAACTAACAACAGTATCAAACTAAAACAAAAAGACAGAGAAGAAGACACAAAAATACAGTAAGAAGAACACTACAAACAAACGAAAACATAAAAACAAAAATGAAATATTCAAATAAAGGAAAAAGTAACCAAAAATAATGTGATGCCCTCCCTACTAGGGCAATTCCCCCCCCCCCAATCTTTAACTTTTTTTCACCCACTATATCTTCCACTATAACATCTCTTTTCGAAAATTGCGTACATCATCATCGTATCAGTCCGACTGGACGGAAAACTTGGGCAGAAATTTTTGCCCACGCCTTCAAAAATTTGGTTCCTATTTTTAGGGCCAAATATTAAGAAAGAGAGCTATACCCTGGTGTCACCCCACCCCCCATCATCATTCACTCCCTATTAAACATCATCATCTTTATCTACAGCGGCCCAACTTAAGCAGAAGACTGCTTAAGTCTTCGGCCAACCCTCCTGCGTGAACCACCGTCAGATGTGAAGTGACATTGCCATTCACGTTTCGTCCCAACTATGTCAGGCAGTTGCTTGACCATAATTGGGGGCATTGGAAGAAGCTGGTTTGAGGATTAGCCCACAGTAGAGGACAATGTCAGAAACATTCCGGACAAGGGACGGACTGCAACCTTCGGTGCCAATTACGGCGAAGGCCGCTTCCAGGACCATAGAGGGACATACAACCGTCTCTATGGTATGTTGGGGAGCGGTCGCGATTCAAAACCCTCGGGGGGGCGGCGTTGTCAATAAGTCCGCCATACAATCACACCCCTGAGAGGATCCCACCCGGATTCATCCCATCCATCATCATCCTTCATTTAATATTGGCAATTCCCACTTTCATCCAGGCGGCCGGCGAGCGTGGGAGGGGGGGGGCCTCTCTCCATCAAAGGTAAAAAACGTAAAAAACCATACACCCAATACACATACGAACTTCAAACACACATTCACACATCACAGAAAACAAACACTTATACAAAGAAGATCTGCACCCCCCTCCCCCGGTCAGAGGGGCTGCAGAAATACAAAAATGGCGGCCCACCCAGCCACAAGAGTCCCGTTAAGGGTTATAGGTGGGCACCCCAAACCGGACCGAGGTACGGTGTTTGCCACGGTCTTTGGGGAGTTGAGTGTGGGTATCCCGAGGCTGATAGATACGCCAGTCGGCTATTCTGCAGTTTGCGAGAAGGAGGCAGATGTGGAAACCCTGACAACGGAGGAGGGTCAAAAGGTGCTTAATGAGATAGGCCTCCAGCCTAGCACCCCCCCTCAGATACAGGCACACAGAAGTGTGGTGTGCAGGCAGCTCGATCCATGGATCGGGCAGCACACAAAAGAAGAGATTAAAGAAGAGATCAATAGAAATCAACCGTGGGCCAACGTGGTGGAGGTGATAAAGTTCCGCAATAGGCGGGACAACACCGAGTACCAACACGTGTTTAAGGTGATCTTTAGCGACACCAAGATGGCGCAAACTGCCAAGGAAAGGGGGCTTCTCCTCTTCAATGCCAGAGTCTCAGCAGACCAAATTGAGAGGGAAGAATTTACCCCAATCCTAATCTGCTTTAAGTGCTACAAAATGGAACAACATGCAACAAAAGATTGCAAAGAACAAATAGCCACATGCTCCAAATGTAGCGGGAAAGGCCACGGTTGGCGTGAATGTAGGGCCACCACGGAGAAGTGCCCTAACTGTGGACTTAACCACGGGGCAATGGCTATGTCCTGCCCCAAGAAAAAAAGAAATTATCAAGACGAAAAAGAGTGTGAAAAATATAAGAAGCTCCACCTCCTATGCTCAAGCTGCTGCAGCAAGAGCCTCGCCACTTTTAACCTCAGGCAAGCAGATGTCGAAAACCTTTCTCAAACTTGAGAACGAGAATTCGACAAAGATACTCACGTGCATACTATTCGCGCACGTGAATAATTTCACCAACCCGGGGACGTTCGCGAAAACCCTCAATCTCATTCTAAAGAAAAACGGCATGGCTGAGATGTGGTTTCCGGACGACCCCCCATCGGGTGACGTGCTGCAGCTGCAGTTTCAGCAAAAAGAGACTACCGAGGCACCGGCGACTCCATTTCCCCAGGAAAGAGAAGTCGACCGATCGGCAAAGGAGGCAAAGACCCCAGCGGCAAAAGCCAACCCCACCAGGACTGACCCTAGGCTGGAGGCACAGAAACGCCGAGAAAAGAGGGAAAAAAGAGCAGCCAGAAGGTTGAAAGAAGCAGAAGGCAACCTAACTAGTCAATCGTCTTCTGAGTCTGAAGTTGAAGAAGTCGAAGACAGGGCAACCAAAAGCCCTGTTAGCTCACGAAGTAGGTCAAAAACCTTGAAGCGTACATACAAGTACGACGGAGAGGAGATTGACCTCAAGATCATAACGAGCGAGGTGAACCAATACCCTCAGAGACTCTCCCCCAAGGAGATATTTCGGGGGAACCACCAGAAAATTTACAAATGGACTTACTCAACAACGGACAAAGAAAAAGACGTAGAAGAGGCAATACTAGAGGGCGCCGTAAAACTACCAAAAGAATCCTGCATCACCCTAAGTGATGCAGAATTCAAAAAAATAAGAAACGGAAAAACACATTACACTTAAACACAACAAACTCCAACACACAAATACAAGAAAAACATGGAGAACAGAAACAACGCGCTAAAAATACTTACACTGAATGTGAATGGATGGAAGGGAAAATCTCTTCTCTACGGGAATATCTTCCGGAAAGAAGACCCAGACATCATTCTCATCTCAGAACATGGAATAAACACAAACACTGACACAATAAAAATCCATAACTACACAATCATACAAAAAAATCATACACAAACAAGATTCGATGGCTGCGCCATCGCGATCAAGAAGAACTTAAAATTCAAAACACTTCCGGACTTAGATGAATCATTCGTGGCTATCGAAATCCCTACCTTGGTTGGGGGTCTTACGTTGGCGGCAGCCTATCAGCCGCCCAGGAGACAATACCTGCCGATTAACAACTTTTATACCCTCTTCGGGCACAAAAGGCTAGCATTGTTGGGCGGAGATCTAAACGCCTGTTGCCGTGCTTCTGGCTACAGGCGGGTCGATCCAAGAGGACGAAACCTGGAGCTGCTTCTTGATAGGAAGAAGCTCCAGAGAGTTGGACCAGACTTCCCAAATTTCGTGACACATAATTCGGTGTCAAAACCGGACATCGTGTTAGCAAGTCCAGAATTCCCCTTCAATATAGCCAATGCCCCAGGACCTGTGGTCCCGAGCGATCATATCCCGATCATCACTACCATCTCGCTTGCGCCTATACTCAAGCCCGTCACACTTAGGAAAAGTTACGCGAATGCTAACTGGGAGTTGTACCGAGAAATGCTCAGCACCTATCAACCAGCTGACCTGAGCGACGCTAATCTCGAGGAAATTGATGAGGAGATCGACAAGATCACTGGTCTCCTCACTCAAGCCGACGAAAGATGCGTGCCCAGAATCTCGTACAAAATGCTCCCGCAACCTAGGTGGACGGATGAGATGAGGGATATCGCCAGGGAACACAGGGACATTTATGAGGAAGTCGGCAGGACAGGCCCGAACAGGGAAAGGGCAGCCCGAATGAGACAACTAAGCGAGGAAATGAAGAACACAATCCTCGAAAAGCAGAAAGAAATCTGGGACAATATCAATATCATAGGCAAACTAGACCGGGAGACTAATCCTGTAAGTTTTTGGAACAGCATCCGAAGACTTAGGGGATTGCCTCGCAGGCAGGGAATAAAGATCAAGGATGGCGATACCATCATAGAAGAACCGGACATTCTGGAAGAAAAATTCAAAGTCATTGGAAACAGGTCTTTGCAATCTCACCTGAGGAAAACGACGACTTCGACCAGGACTTCGAAGACCGACTGCTCGACGAACTCAGACCGATGTTACATAGGACCCACCCACAACCTCAAGTTTCTAGAGAGAGAGATATGGTTGACCATGGGCGCCCGATCACTGTTGAAGAGACTATTAACACCATAAAGTCCTTCAAACAGAGGGCACCAGGATGGTCTGGGATCACTAAGAACAACCTAGTGAATGCCCCAAGGCAAATTATTCAGGGCATGGTGAATACCATGAATGCATCCCTGAATACAGGCTACTTCCCCGACGGATATAAGGTGGCAAAAATCATCTTTATTCCGAAGGGGAACAAGCCCCCAGACCAAGTGGCCAACTATCGCCCTATCTCTCTCCTAGAATTCTCCGGCAAGATCTTCGAGAAGATTTTAGCTAATAGGCTACAAAAAATCAACTCGACGAGTTGGGAGCGCATAACTCCCAACAACATGGGTTTAGACCTAAAAGGGGCACGGAAACGGCCCTGGCGCTCCTAACCGAAAAGATCGCTCACTGCCGAGCAAAGGGACAATACGTAGACATCGTGATGAGGGACGTGCAGAAGGCCTTCGTCAAGGTTTGGCTGAGTGGACTACAGTACAAAATACTCGGTCTCCAGCTAAACCCGGTCCTGGAACGGATCCTTTGTGACTTCATCATGGATAGAAGGGCGCGTATCATGATTGAAGAGCACAAAGGACCTGAATTCGAACTCACAGCGGGCGTTCACCAGGGGAGCTGCCTGAGTCCCCTGCTTTACCTGGTCTTTACCATCGACCTCCCTACTCCTATACATCGGGACACGATGTATCAGCAATATGCAGATGACGTCACCCAGATCGTCCCGAGTAGGGTCAGGAAAGCGAGGGATCAGGCAATCAACACAATTGCAGAGATCTGTAACATCAACCAATACGAACAGAAATGGAAGATCCGGACAAACCGGGAGAAATTCAAGATTCTCCCGTTGAGCCGAGAGTCTACGTGGCCCATCATAATAGATGGGAGGAGATACGGCTACTCCGCCGAAGGCACCATCCTGGGCCTAAAGATCTCCGACCGCGGATACTCGAGTCACTACAAGGAGAGGCAGACTATGGCTAGGAGAGAAATCCCCAAGCTATATAGGTTCCGTGATCTTAGCTCGGCGAACATCAGGAAGTTATACCTGATGTTCATCCGAGCTAAGCTCATCTACCCTGCGGTAGTGACTCAAATGGCCAACAAGACCACTATGAAGAGACTCCAGCGAGTGCAGAATTCAGCTACCCTCTGCATCAACAAGACGAGAAGAAGGGAGCAGATTCGGCAGAGGGTACTGCACCAAAGACAAAGACTGGAGCCCATTAATATCGCCACCCAAAAACTGGCCAAAAAGGTCTGGTCTACAATGGCCAATGATATCATCCCAGAGATAAGAAGAACTGGCGGCAGGATCAACATCCCGGCCAGATTGCGCGGGAAGGTCGCCCGAAATCGACGCTTCCCAAGCACTAAACTCTGCTCCGAGGAAAACATTGAACACATGTACACATAAACACAAAACAAAACTAACATACATACACCAAGCATACAAACCAAATTGCGTAAACCATACTCCAACGCGAAGTACATTAACAACATCGAGCACTAACAAAGGCTCGAATGCTCGAAACAGAGACAAAAATCAGTACACAACACAATAAAGACTAACAATTAGAAGAACACTAAAGAGACACAATCACAGAGACACCCGATAAATAAAACAAACCAACTGCAACATAAAAGACAACAAACGAAAACAAAAACGCCTGCGATGCCCCTAAAACAAGGGCAACCCTACCCCATTTTTCACCAACTTTTTTTTTTACCTTCTACTATCTTTTCATATAGAGTGATTATTATACCATCAGTATCAGTCCGCTCCGCCTTGCCTTGGTGAATTTTATTTTGAAAAACTAAAATTAATCCCCTTTTTACCTTTTCCATTTATATACGCATGGTCGGTTCGTTTTTTGACTTGTCCCAAAATTTTCGCCCATTAGCTTTATATAGAAAATGTTTAAGGGCAAACTTTTGTAATAAATAAATTTTTTGAAATAAAGGAGACCCCAGTGGGGGCAGATCCGAACGTTAAAGAGGAGCATACCGCACTCCGTAGCCTTAACCGCCATTGCCGAATCCGTAAACACGATCTTAAAAACATGCGTGTAATCCTTAAATTTAAGGATTTCCGCTATTTTAGCCCAGGGGTGGTTTTTTTCAACCTCAGCATGAATTTCTTCGATGCTGTGGCTGCCGACCCAAGGATCGAGGCGCCGAAGAATAATGCTGCGATGAGTTTTGATTTGTGGAGGCGTGTGGGGTCTGAGGTTTATCTTTTTTTAACGACTCTGCCGCTTTTTGAGAGGTGAGGACCTCGCAGTCACTCTCCTTTTGGCAGATAGCCGAGTAGCCATTATGTGTGTCAATGAGTCGTACTAGGGTTACCCCTAGTTCCCCATGGGTGATTGCGAAGACATCTCCCCGATCTGGCTTGGGGCCATCGGAGAGAGTCCTCAGCGGTATCCGCCGAGTCTCCCTCATTTAAGTCTCCATTTCCGCATGGGAGCTGGAGAGATAAAAGAATATGCGAAGACTCGGAGTGTGTGGCTGTGTTCGTGTGTGTGAGTACGTGATATTTATCACCAGTGAGAAAGAATAGATAAAAAAGAAGTAATCCCTGTCCAAAGGAAAAAAAAACCGATCAAAATGGCACTTTACCTTGGGTGCAGGCGCTTCTCGAGGGCCTGCAGGTCTCCGGTCCACCACAAAGGGAGTCCGGTGTGGAAAAAGGAGGGGGAGGGCGGAAGCAAGTTCACCCTCGCTACCGACGCACGAAGCGAGTGAAATTCCACTTTTTACGCGTAAGAACGCAATGACAATTTCGTACGTAGGCTGAGTCAGTATTCCCGGGTGAGCAATCACCAAACGCGCGAAAACACAATTCACTAATAATGTGCGAAAACAAACTTAAGGTTGGCTTTATCAAAAGACACGAGTGAGAAGAGCAAGACTGACTCAGGCAAGCAAAGCAGTCAGTGTAGGCGAATTTTTTCCGTGATGTCATTTATGACGTCGTGATAAATCCATGACGTACTGGCTGGCGCTGACGTCACGCGCTGCGTTCACACCTACATAGTGGCCTACGCCGACGACGAGACCATTCTCGTCAGCGGTCGGGCCCCCGAAGAAATTGCGCTAAAATTTTTGTTTGTCGTCATGGCTCGTACTAAGCAGACAGCTCGCAAGTCTACCGGAGGTAAAGCTCCGCGTAAACAATTGGCCACGAAGGCAGTGTAAAAACTTTTTGTGTAAATTCGAGTGAATTAGGCGGACGCATAGTAAAAGCGGTCCGCAATAAGTGTTAAATTTTTATTAGTGCAAAACTACGTACACACACCTCTTTCAAGAACAGCCACTAGAAGAGGGGCCCCAGCATGGGGGCAGCCCCTCAGGACTGCAAAAGGATCCCCCTCCGTACCATAGGGGGGGCTCCTAAACCGGAAAAAATGGAAGTGATACAAACAATTTATAAAAAGATCCACGTGGTGCTTATCAGACTCCTCGACACTCCCAATGGTTATGCAACCATTTGCAGCACAATGGGGGACGTCGAGAGGCTGGTCTCCGACGAAGCTCAAGCTCATCTCCAGAAGATTGGGCTTGAAGCAAGTGTACCGCAGGAAATCCTGGCCCAACGAACCCTCATATTGACAAAACTAGACCCAATCTTTACGGAAAATTCCTGTGAAGATATAAAGAAAGAACTCGAAGCGAAACAAGAGTGGGCCTGCATCACAGCAGTGTCCAAGTTCGGTAAAGGAAACGGCGTGGTAAAAATTGTCTTCAGTACCATCGATATGGCAAACCGAGCCAAAAACGACGGGCTTCTCGGCTTCTACCTAAAGGTCAGCCCGGAACAGATAGTCAAAGAAGAGTACATACAAATCGACTGCTGCTTCAAATGCTATGCAGTCGAAAAACACGCCACAAAGGATTGCACAATTGCCGACCCTGCATGCTCCAACTGCGCCAAAACCGGACACGGTTGGAAGGAGTGCAGGGAAAGGGTGCAAAAATGCGTTAATTGTGGAGGTGACCACAGGGCCCTGGCCATGAGGTGCCCAATCCGAAAAGAAGCCATCCGCAAGAAAAGAGATAAGCTAAGAGCTGAAAAAGAAGAGAGGAAAAAAACCACGTACGCGAACACGACAGCAAGAAATACCACTCAGGCGCAAACAAACGGGATGAAGTTAGTCATGCCGAAGGAAGGGCAAGAAGTCATGGCCATGGTCATGGTTGCCCACCTCGGAAACCTAACAAACCCCGGTACCTTCTCGTCCCACCTCAACCTTCTTCTTGAGAAGAACGGTTGCAAAAAAAAGGTTTGGTTCCCCGAAAACCCAGACTCGGCGGGCCTTTTTAATCTCGAGTTCATCGAAGAAGGAAAAAAGGCCCCCTCAAGTAATGGGGTAAAGGAAACCGAAAGATTAGAAGAAGAAAAAATACAAACGCCATCGGAAGGAGAAGAGGAGAAGAAAGGCGCGAAGAAGAAAAAGAGGAAAAATAAGAAGTCACCAACAAAAATACCACAGAAGCCACAATCCACTTCGGACGAGGAAGAAGAGGAGGACGAGAGGCACGAAGGGTTCCCCCTCACCGAGAAAAAGGAAATCCTCGAAAGAGGTCTCTTTTTCGATGGAAAAGACGTGGGTCTACGTGTCTTCGGCTCCCCCCTGTCCCCGGCCCCCAAAGACGACCTTGAACTACTCATCATCGGCCTAGCCGCTGGTGAGTACAAATGGACGTACGAGGGACCATACTCCAGAAAAGAAGTGTCGGCCCTACTCTTAAAATCCCTAGTGTACATCAACCCAAAAGATGTACACAACGTAAATATGACAACATTTAAAGCCATAAAGAGTGGGCAAAAAACATCCCAAATCAAATAGTGAACACCGAAAAAGTGCAACCAAAGTGAAGAATAAATGTGAGCGAATAAAAGTAATCAAATTAGTGAAATAAATCTAATTCATAAAAGTTTTATAGTGAGAATAGTAAAATAAATAGAATAAATACAAATTAAGCAAAAGTCAATAAACTGTAAATTATAGACAACAATAGAAAATCTAGTCTAAACATAAAGTAACGAACAATTAAAGTGTTACTAAACTAAATCAGTGAGAATAAATTATGTAATAAACAAATAAGCAAAAATAAAAAATTTTATACAATAATAATAAATCAATTTTAATCAAATTAATGTAAAACTATATTAAAAAATAACAACAACAGAATTAATAAACATTAAAAACTAACGTAAAGTTCAAGTGTAGTGAAATATAATAACCTAACGAATTAAATAAGTGTACAATAACAGTAATTTTAAGAATGTATGGTAAATTATCCTTAACCTATTTAAATTGTAAATAGAAAGCGTAATAAAATAAACTAAAATTAAATGAACAATAACAAATACATAACAACAGTAATCTTAAGAATGTATTGTAGATTATCCTTAATCTTTGTATAATATTTAAATTTAACCTCCAAAAGTAAAATGATAACGATTTCCATGTCTCCGGGAAGCTATCTTTTCCTACTCCTACTCAGTGCTTTTACCTCCTCTGCTAAATCTATTTTCACCACTATTTTCTATCATTCCAACTACATATTATGTAATCTTCTTGTATTTATTACTTAATAAACCGTTGAACCGTTGAACCGAAGAAATTGCGCTCCATGCTCAAAGAATACTTGACGAGAAGACAGACTACGAGGACAAATGGCTGATCGCCACGAATCCTCAGAAGACACAGATGACACTCTACGGCGCTAGAGATCACTTCATGCACAACCTACAAATCTACTCACACACACCAAACATGATCCACCAAAACCCAACAAGGCTCGCATATACACAGTGCACCAAAATCCTGGGGGTAACATTCGACAAATCCCTCAGGTTCAACCTACACCAGAACATAATACAAGCAAGAGCCTCACGTACAAACACATCGCTGGGTAGGTTCTACTCAGCGAGCAAGAAACTAAAACTACACCTATATAAAGCACTCGTGCGTCCCATTCTCACGTACGCCCCACTGTCACTCGTAGCCTCGAGTGACACCTGGAAGCGAAAGGCTCAGCGCATTCAGAACTCTGCTCTGAAGCGCGCTTGCCGTTCGCCGCTGTACTCGAGAATGGACGCACTACACAACAACAACAAACTAACTCCCCTCAACACCTACGCTCACACCAGACTTACAAAACAACTTGAAAAACTCACAACAGACCCACTTTACACCTCGCTACATGTAAGAAGGTACGCGATGGCGCCGCGATATCCCGCGGCCCACGAACACCTGCCACCCGTACCATTCTTCGCATAACCCAATAAGGCATCATGAATAACGCGTTTCCGGATGGACTGTAAGCCTCCCCCCCTGACTTTCCCCCATCCCTCGCCCAGTCAATTACCACATAACCCACACCCTCACTACAACACCTCGCTTCGGTGTATAGCCACCGACCTATCTACTCTCGCTGTCCCTTTCTTAATTATTTTCCGCAACGCTCCTCTCTGACTACCCGTCTGCCGTATTACGGCAGTCCCTCTCTGTTCTTTCTATACACAAAATGAAATGAATGAATGACACAACCTATACGAGTAGACTTGGAAGAAGAAAAATTGGAAAAATTTACGCTCTGCAAGAAGTCGTAGCCGGCAAAGGCGGTAAAGTCAAGGGCAATTTTTGAAACGCCTACCAGCTTTGCCAACTCCTTACGGGGAGCAGAATAACATCATTTAGAAGAGTGGCACACAGACGTCAAATGTCTGGCTAAATCCCCTTGCAGTCCCCCCCCCCGGAACAGGGGGACTGAGGCGAACTGAACTGACACTCATTATTCTCGCCCCAACTATGTCCGTCCACTTTGATAGACATAATTGGGGACGTAAAGGGAAGCAGGTTTGAGGATTGAAACAGGCTAACAAAGAGGTAAAAAGGCCGGATCCCAGGATCGAGGCCAAGAAAGAGAGAATGGCTGCCGCCAAGACAGTACAGCAAAAGGCACAGAGCGCAGAGAACCCGAAAGTAGTGGAGACACCCGACACCACGGACTCAGAGGGTTCTATCTGCGAAGCCAAAGCCACTAAAACGAAAAAGACTAAAAATAAGAAGATTGATGCAGATAGGATTAACCTATACCTATACGCATCGGAGCAATTCCCATTCCCGAAGGATGGGGATTCAAATAAGATCAACGTGGGTATAAAGAAAAAATTTTACAAATGGGACTATGATGCCCAATGCGAAGAGGAAACGGTGGAAGAAGCATTACATAGTCAATGTATTGCCTTCCATCGTGAAACCTTCGTGGAATTATCTCAGGCCGAGTTTAAGAGAAAGAGGAACGGGAAAAGGAAGTCAACCACCCGTAAGCACTAAAGACATCCACACAAGCCAGAACAGAGAATGGAAAACCAAAACAACAGGTTAAGTATATTAACACTCAACAGTAATGGATGGGAGGGGAAAGCCACGGCGTACGGAAACATATTCCGTGTGCTAGATCCCGACATCATACTGATTACTGAGCATGGTATCGATACGACCAGTAAGCAGTTGAAGATACCAGGCTACAGAGTAATATCAAAGAACCATTCTCAAGAGAGGTATGATGGTGTTGCCATCGCCGTCAGGAGGAACTTGTCGTTCAAACGTCTGCCAGACATGGACGAATCCTTCGTGGCGGTAGAGCTGCATACGTTAGTAGGCAAGCTCATAATAGCGGCGGCATACCAACCACCTCGACGCAGATACCTCCCTCTGACGAACTTTTACACCCTGTTTGGCCACGGCAGAATGGTATTCCTTGGGGGAGACCTCAACGCCAGATGCCGAACGGCTGGCTACGGGAACACGAACGAAAGAGGTCACAACTTGGAAATGATTATGAGATGGAAGAACATTCAGCGTATAGGACCGGATTTTCCAACCTATTTCACCGTAAGGTCCGCTACGAAACCTGACATAATCATGACAAGTGATGGCTTCCCTTTCTATCACCGTAGTGAGCCGGGCCCGACAATACCCAGTGATCACATACCGATCTTGACGACCATTTCTCTTGCACCAATTCAACTCCCGATACCACTTCGGAAAAGCTATGCTTCGGCCAACTGGGAACGCTACAAGGAAAACCTTGCCAGCTATGTACCAGTGGGCCTCGACGGAGCGAGTCTGGAGAGGATCGACGAGGAGTTGGAAGCGATTACTGCCCGCATCATCGAAGCAGATCGCGAGAGTGTACCAATGAAAGGGTACAAAACTCTCCCCCAACCCAGATGGTCTGAGGAAATGAGAGAGATCGCTAGAGTGCACAGGGAGGTGTATGAGGAAACGAGGAGAGAGGGTGTTAATCGGGAAAGAACAACGCTACTAAGACGCCTGAGTGAACAACTTAAGCAGGCTATCAACCAGCAACAGGCTGAAGTCTGGGACAGCCTGATTGAGAAAGTTGACAGCGAAGTTCGACCCGATGTGTTCTGGCGACTTGTGAACAAGTTGAAAGGTCTGACAAGTAGAGAAAAGACCCGCATTAAGGAGGGCGATGACTACTTAGAAGACCCGGCGGAATTGGAGGACAGATTCCGCAACTTCTGGCAAAATATCTTCAGGATAACACCAGAGGAAAATGCGGAATTCGACCAGGAATTCGAAGGCCAACTGATGGAAGAACTAAATCAGAATGTGCATCGAACTATACCACATGCCTATGTCGACGAAGGGAGGAATATGGTAGACCATGGCCGGCCAACTACACCGGAAGAGGTCATGGCGATCATTAAATCCTTCAAACAGAAGGCACCAGGCTGGACGGGCATCACCAGGAATAATTTGGTACATGCCCCCCGGCAGATCATTCAGGGAATTACTAACATCTACAATGCTTCCCTGAATACGGGCTACTTCCCAGATGGACTGAAGATAGCTAAAATCATCTTTATACCCAAAGGGAGGAAGCCTGATCAACTGGTGGATTACAGACCAATATCCCTCCTGGAGATAATAGGTAAAGTCTACGAGAAGCTTCTAGCTAACAGGTTACAAGACCAACTAACCGAGCTAGAAGCCCACAGCTCTCAGCAACACGGGTTTCGCAAGAGAAGGGGGACGGATACTGCCCTTGCCCTTCTCACTGAAAAGCTTGCCCGATGTAAGGCTGAGAAGAAATACGTAGACGTGGTGATGCGAGATGTGCAAAAGGCCTTCGATAAGGTTTGGCTACGAGGCTTACAACACAAGATCCTAAGCCTCCAGCTGAACCCTACCCTGGAAAGGGTCCTCTGCAACTACATCATGAGTAGAAAAGCCCGAATTTCCATCGAGGGCTACAGAGGACCTGAATTTCAACTTGAGGCGGGTGTTCCACAGGGTGGCTGTCTGAGTCCGCTGCTGTACCTTCTGTACACACTGGATTTACCTGATCCGGTAGGGGAGGATGTGATGTACCTGCAGTTTGCAGATGACATCACGCAAATCGTCCCCAGCTATTACAAGCACGCCGGATATCAAGCAAGGCAGACAGCCATCGAAATCGAAAACATCAATCGATATGAACGTATGTGGAAAATCAAGACCAACCGCCAAAAGTTCCAGATCCTACCAATTAACCGCCGCAAACGTGTGGATGTCAGAGTAAATGGCGAAGTTTACCCATATGGTAACAAAGGTAAAGTCCTGGGTCTTCAATTTACCTCCAAAGGGTACATTGGTCACATCAATGACAGAATCTCCCTAGCCAAAATACAGCTTGGCAAACTGTATAGGTTTAAAAACCTCAGCTCCAAAAACCTTAAAAAGCTATACACTGCTCTGGTGCGCTCAACATTAGTGTACCCGGCAGTGGTCATGCAGGCTGTGAGTTCCACCTCTCTCAGAAAAATGCAGAGAGTGCAGAACAAAGCAGCCCTGCTTATAGCTGGAGCAAAAAGGACGGACTACATTCAGCAGACAGTCCTGCACGCAAGAGCAGGATTAACCCCTCTGAATGTAGAACTCCAAAGGCTGGGGAGTAAGACCTGGGACAAAATCGAAGAAGAAATACTCCCGAATATGAATCAAAACATAGATATACCGAGAGCAGTAAGAGAACGGGTTAGTAGAAAATCCCTCTTCCCGAGTGGAAGGAACTGCTCCAGAGATCGAATAGTTGGTCTCTATACGTAACCAAAAGATTGATTTCAACAAAAATCACGGAAGATGAAGAAAGCGAAGACAAATGTGACAAAACAATATTCAGAAACAAAACCCCCGGCAAGACAGATACAATTTGTTAAATTACAAAAAGTAACATAAAAATTGCAAGAGCAAACAAAAAACTTGAAAGGCTTGAAAGCCACGACGGAGGAAATAGTATAGATATTTATTTTACCTAATTATAGTAAAAAAAAAAAAAAAAAAATATAAATAAGTATATAAAAAAGAATATATATATATTAACACAAACTCATATAAATAAATAGAGAAGAAAAAGATTAAGACAAGTAACAAACGAATAAGGAGAAGAGACAGATAGTTCAAGAAATGGACAAACCGGTGAGGAGCCCTCTACACCAGGGCAATTCTCAACCCATCTTTTTATCTTTATATACCTACTACACTTTTTCATGCTTCTTACATCAACTTCAACTTCAACAACAACCTATACAGCGATCGATTTTGACAAAATTCACCGATATCGACAAAACTAACCAACTAAGACAAACTACCGAAGAAGGAATCCTACACAAGAAGACAAAAATCACCAAACAAGACTACAGGAAGAAACACTGTACACTAAATACACACACTACAAAATTACGAAGAAACAAAAAGATACTAAAACAAACACAGTAAGTTAATATTAACAACTTACAAATACAACAGCTAACGCGCATAGCATAAACAAAAATATTAGCAATAAAGACAAATGGCTTGAACGCCAAACTATATGTTATATATATACCTGTATATATATATATATATATATATATGTATAAAAAACCATAAGAACAACAACGAAACCACAAACCAAATAAATTTGAAAGCGATAGGCCTGATCACCAGGCTCTAGCATCACTTTGCACCCTACCACACTTCTTTCTCTTTTCACCACTGGTCTACTTTCCGCTATCTATTCACACACCCTTTCTATCCCCTCATCTGCATACTCTCACATACACGATCGATTTTTCTACGTGAGCTCTTCGACCTAAGAGAAGTCTTAGCCGGCAAAGGAGGAAACGTTGAGGGCAAGTCACCTCCAGAACACTCCCGCTCACCAACGATTCTCTCGTGATCGAGATTCTACCCACCTCTACAAGTACCCCCGGACCTAAATAGGACCTTAAGTCACCCCCCCCAGCCCCCTCCCCCCCGAATAAAAATACCTTTATTTCCCTGGTTCGTCATCTTGATATGACGTGCTAACCCCCCCCCCCCCCCGTCCCTGCTCCGCCGTGATGTCTGGCTCCGTGAACGTGACTCTACACATATAGCTTCGTTGCAACTATGCCGTTCTACTTAGAAAAGGCATAATTGAAAACTCTGGGGAAAGGAGGTCTGAGGCTTACCCCGCTGCGGAACCCAGAGGAAGAAGCAACCTGGTTTGGGATTCAGTTACAAACGCGGGGAGGCATAACAACCTACCCTGCGGCACCGTCCAGGACCACAGAGGGAGACTCTTCCGTCTCTGTGAGATGTCGGACGTAACTGTTAAATAACCAAAACCCAATAGAGGGGGCGGCACCCCGACTGGAGTCAGTTGATTCTGGCTTCAGTCATCATTAAGTCCGCCATGTTTTTACACCCTCTAAGGAGCCCAACCAGGTCCATAAATTCATCCATCACCCTTCATCACATCCGAGTCATGTTCACGGGGTCCTCATCGGCGAGGCGGGGGCCTTCCCATAAAAAGTAGTAAAAAAACCCGTAAAAGCCTCAAAAATGGCGAACACATCCCACCTCACACTAATAAGCACCACACAACCAGCACCCGACACAATTGACCACCACACACTGCTGACGCTAGCCTCCACCCACGACACACCAATAACAAATATCATTAAAATACGCACAGGCCACAAGCTCGTCTTCCGCTCGCAGGAGGACGCGCTAACCTTCCACCAAAACTCGACCACTACACTCAACACACTCCACCTCCAGACAAGACTCGCGGACGGTATCATGAAACGATACCAGATTCGAGTGACAAGGACCAACCCTTTGTGGCTGGCCTTCACAAATGATGACCTTCGCTCCCACCTCCGTCTGGAGTACGGGGAGGAGGTCATCAAAGACCTCTACTTTAATAGGTCAAAGAACTGGGCAGTGATTACACTGTCCAGTGATAAGACTAAAAACATGCTACTAGACCAAGGCATCAAGGTCTGTGGCACCCTCACAAACCCTCAACACATTGAAGAACAACACAACATAAGACCCACACAATGCCACCGGTGCTATAAAACCGGCCACAGCACCAATACCTGCACTGCAGACCTAATCTGCTCAAAGTGCAGTGTAGCGGGGCACCACTATACAACCTGCACCTCCACCACAACCCGCTGCACAAACTGTGGCGGCGACCACGTCGCCGTCCACCCCAGGTGCCCTTACCTAGGCAAGGCACGCCACGACGCCGTGGAGGCCATTAGGCACCCACAACCAAACACACACCCCGCCCCCGCTCCCCCTCCCCTCACCATGTCATTCGCCGCTGCTGCCAGCCCTACGCTGCCGGCTGCCCCTGTTCTACCTCCGACGCACCCACCCACCCCTGCAACAACCACCCCCCCCCCCCCACACATCCCTCCCCCCCCCACTCCAGCTCAGAACACTCAGAGACCCCCCCTACTACCAACACCCACACACCACACTGCCACCCCCACCCCCACCCCACCCCACCCCTGCGACAACACTAAAACCAAACTACACCTGGCCACCCTGCTCTCAGCGGTGGCAAAAGACATGTCGAGGGGTGACCCCCGATTACACGCAAACATACTGAACACACTATTCGCCTCCAACGGCATAGAGCAAATTACCTTCCCCGAGAAGGTGTTCGCCCTAATTGACGCACACACATCCAGACCTGCACTCCTCCCCACCCCGTCGGGTACACTCCCCTGCCCGCAGGGAACCACCGCCCCTCACTCTCACCACGCTCTCCCCACACCTTCCTCAGCCACTGCCCAAGCCCCCATTCACACAACCTATCCTCCTCGCGCTTCTTCCACCCCTATATCCAAACCCCGCCTACCTCCCACTTCCACCACCCCCCTCGCACCCATCTCAGCCTCCACTGTGACTCCAACCCCCTCGCAGCCCACGACTGCTCGTCACCGACTAGCACGCACGCATACTCTTTGAAGACCGGATACACGCTGGAAAGCACTCTCCGACGATTAAAAAGCAATAACTAACAAGAACAAGAATTACACTGAAGAAATTCTTTCTCGTACAAGCACCCCCCACCAAAAGGGAAGCTTTATCGAAGTCGACATCGTTCAAACCAACTCATTCATCCCCACCAAAAGGGGAACTTTATCGAAGTCGACATCCATCCAACTTACTCATCCTCATTTCCTTTCTGCCTTCTATCAACTCTTCTCACCCCCCCCCCCCCTCATAAAAAAGAGAGTAATACTTTTCATCTAGCCATCATACATTAATATGTCAGGCTAATTTCACCACACTCCCCTGCCTTGGGGAAACTTCGTCTGGATTGGGAAGCTGTCTATCATCACCGCCTAATTCAAACTATGTCCTGCACTGTGCAAAGACATAATTTGAGGCTCCGAGGAAAGCAGGTTTGAGGCCTATCCCACTGTAGAACTCGGGGTCTTAGGCACCTGGTCAATGGGACTACTCTGCAAGCCCCGGGGTGTTCCAAAAGAACCTCCGGGGGTGCCCGGCCAAGATCATAGAGGGATTAAAGCCGTCTCTATGCAAGTTGGAAGCAGAGTAGAATATCCAAAACCCTGAGGGGGCGGCACCCCGGGCGGTGGGAGTTGATTCGACCACCGTCCATCAAAAAGTCCGCCATTTTTTCACCCCTCGGAGGATCCCACCCAGGTCCACTCATTCATTCATTCATTCAATTCATACATCCACTTACTCAACAATCATCAATCCATTAATTCGCCCAAGACAGCAAACCCAATCTGGACGAGAAAAAAAGTTTCCAAACAGGTAGGGGAACTTCACACAATCATTCAAATCAAACAATTTTTCACCTAAAACTACATACGTAAAACCAGTTACTTAAACAGTAATCATAAAGAAAAATTATCTGAAAAATAACCAATAAAGGGGGACATCCCCCCCCTCAGATATAATGGACAACTCTGATGGATCAAAAAGGGTCCCATTAAGGGTTCTGGAAGGATTCACAAAACCTGATCGTGTGAAAACGCTTCAGACCATTTTTTCGGACATTGGCGTAATAGTGCAACGATTAAAAGAACAATACAACGGATACGTCGCACTTTGTGACACAGAGAAAGACTTGGATATCCTGATCAGCGAAAATGCAGCCGAAAAACTAAAGAAAATTGGCCTGGCTGCCAGAATACCACCAGCAGTTGCTATCAAAAGGTCGATAATCTGCAGAAAACTCCACCCATGGGTGGGAGAGCACTCAGCAGAGCAGATTAAAGAGGAGATTGAAAAAAATCAGGAATGGGCGAAAGTGGAAGAAGTATTTAAATTTAAAAAACAAAATGGTGAAGAACACTCTCATGTGTTTAAGGCAGTGTTCAAAGACACAGAAATGGCGTCTAAAGCTGCTGAATGCGGGCTACTTGCATTCTACACAAAGATCGCACCCGAACAAATTGAGAGAGAAACTTTTATCTCTCTGATGGTATGTTTCAAGTGCTACGCCCTTGACAACCACACAACCCGCGAATGCACGTTTCAGGGCACAAGGTGCTCTGAATGTTCAAGCACTGAGCACAGATGGGAGCAGTGCAAAAGCGAACAGAAAAGGTGTGCAAACTGTGGAGATCCTCATAGGACTATGTCAATGGCGTGTCCACTAAAGAAACAAATCCTAAGAAATAAGAAAGCTGCAATAATAGAGGAAAAAGAAAGGAGGAAAACGACATCCTATGCAGCAGCAACAGCAAAGCCAAAGCAAGAAGTAAAAACGGTGGTCAACATAGAAAAAAATATGAGACCTGATCTTATTCTATGCATCCTTCATGCGCACTTCGTGAATATGGCAAAGCCTGGATCATACTCCGAAGAACTCAACAAAATGTTGACCAAAAATGGCCTGAAACCAATGTGGTTTCCGGATAACCCTCCGTCCAGTGACCTATATAGAATATCAATGCCAACTGAAGAGGTATCAAATGAAACAACGAATGAACAAACAAACACCGAAAATGAAAACAGCAACGAGGAATTAGAAGTCATTGAGCAAATAAAGCTCATGAAGGATAAACTAGAAAAAGAGAAAGAGAAAGCAAGGACAAATAACACCGAGAAATTCAAAATCAAAATATACGGAAGTCACACTTCTCCACTCCCCCCAGTTGAGAAGCAGAATGAAATTGTGGAAGGACTAGCTAAAGGAAAATTCAAATGGGACTATGAATCAGAATATGATGAAACCGAAATCAACAATGCCCTCAAACAAGGACATATACAAATTTCGGCAAAATCATGTTTTAATCTCACCCCAGAATTATTTAAAAAGAAACGTCCTGGACATGTCAAATCGCCCGCAAATTCTGAGAAGGCAAAAAACGGAAGATCTTATAGAAAATAAACATGCATTCAAACGCGCAATATATTAAAAATCTGAAAATCTTTACACTAAATGTCGACGGATGGAAACCAAAGAAACTAGTATACTGTAACATAATTAGAAAAATAGACCCAGACATAATTATAATAAACGAACACGGTATAAATTTACAATCAGAATATATTAAAATTCCAAATTACACAATATTAGCGGCGAGTCATACACACTCACGCTTTGACGGAACCGCAATGGGAATAAGAAAAGGCATCTCATACACTGAAATCAGAGATCTGGAAGAGTCATACATAGCTATTAAGCTAAAAATGACAACGGGGGATCTAGTGGTGGCGGGGGCATATCAACCCCCCCGGCGCTCGTACCTCCCGACCCCGAACTTCATCCGGATCTTCCGCAGACCATCATCAGCGATCCTTCTAGGAGATCTTAATGCAAGATGTAGATCTGCCGGGTATACTACCGCTTTCAATGGAAACGGAAAAACCCTAGAACTACTCTTGAGAAGACGAATAGTGTTGAGAGAAGGCCCTGATTTACCCACCTTTGTAACTCACAGGTCTTCAACCACTCCAGATATTGTATTGACTAATCCCAACTTTGCATTCAATATCCATACCACACCCAGCCCCGAGATACCTTCAGATCACATCGGACTCATTACAAAAATTTCAACTTCACCTATCCAGATTGAAATTTCCCAAAGGAAGGCACTGTCACGAACCAACTGGACAGATTACAAAAAACACCTAGAAAACTTCATTATAACGCCCCTTGCAGAAAGCCCCATAGAAGAAATAGATACACAACTAAATAACATCACAAACCTCATCAAGGAAGCAGACAGAATATTTGTCCCCAGAACAAGATACAGAACAATCCCCGCGCCCCAATGGTCCGATGAGATTAAAACAAATATGGAGGAAATTAATAACACGTACGAAGAAATCCGCCGACATGGTAGTAGTAGAGATAGATTTATGCGTTTGAGAATTCTAAGAAACCAAGTAAACAACCTCATAAAAATAAACATCAATACAACTTGGAATAACTTAATAGAAAATATGGATATAGAGAGAGATCCAAGAAGGTTCTGGAATCAATACAAAAAACTAAAAGGTTCCGTTCCTAAAGACAGAATGTACCTGAAAGATGGTGAAATGAAAATAAACGACAACAGGGAGATAGAAAAAAGATTTAGAGAACATTGGTCCCGGATCTTCTCTATCACACCAGAGGAGAACCAAAACTACGATGAGGCCCATGAACGATATGTAAAAGAAGTAATAGACAATAGAGAGCACGAACACACAACATTCCCAAAAGTAGATGAATCCCGAATTCAAAGGAATGAAGGAATGCCCTTCACTATGATAGAGTACAAAACAGCCCTAGCATCATTCAAGCAAAAATCCCCAGGAATTAGCGAAATAACAAAGAACCACCTCACAAATGCTCCCACCAATATCCACCAAGCAATCCTCAAAATCTTCAATGCATGCCTGAATACAGGCCATTTTCCAACAGCATTGAAGACAGCGAAGATGATTTTCCTTCCCAAACCCGGTAAACCCAAGGGCCACATCGAAAGTTACAGGCCAATCTCCCTGTTGGAATTCATTGGCAAGCTGATGGAAAAGCTGCTCAATGAAAGGTTAAAGACATTCCTGGAAGAAAGAAATTTGCATAGCACGCAACAGCACGGATTCAGGAAAAAAAGAGGTACGGAGACAGCACTAGCACTCATTACCGAAAAAATAGCAGTCGACGTAGCAAGAGGCAACAGAGTGGACTTGGCACTCCGCGACGTTGCCAAAGCTTTCGACAAGGTTTGGGTGCCAGGCCTTAAAGTTAAAATCATACAACTAGGTCTCGAAACGAACCTTACCAGAATCCTGTGCAGCTATTTGGAGAACAGGAAGGCAAGACTAACAATAAATAACCACACTGGCAGTACTTTCACTCTAAGGGCGGGGGTCCCGCAAGGTGGGTGCCTCAGCCCCACGTTGTACACAGTGTACACCAGAGATCTCCCTGAACCCTTAGAGGAAAGTACTATGTATATCCAGCTGGCCGATGACGTCACACAAATCATTGCCAGCGACAGAAAACACCCTCAGGATATCGCACAGAGAACTGCCAGAGAAATATTAAACATAAATGATTACGAAAGAACACACAAGATTAAAACAAACATCGCAAAATTTATACTCACACCGATGAACAGAAGAAAAACACACCGAGTCACCGCCAACAACGTCCACTACCCCTATAGTGAAGGAGGAAAAGTACTCGGACTAACTTTTACCAAGAACGGATACAGTACGCACGTAAGTCAAAAGATTATACATGCGAAAAGTATCCTTACTTCCCTGCAAAGATTCAGAAACCTATCACAGAAAAACAAAAGAAAACTTTATCTAACCCTAGTCCGCCCCATCATAACGTACCCCGTCATCCCGATGAATACCCTCCCAAAAACTCAAATGTCAAAATTACAAGTTATTCAAAACTACGCAACCAGATTTATTACTAACTCATCAAAACTGGACGCAATACCATCAGTAGAACTTCACCGTAGAACAAAATTAAAACCAATTAATCAAGTCCTCCATGAACGTGCCAGAAAAATATGGCACAAATTAGAAAATGAACTCCCACACGACATAACAGATAAAGTAATTCCCACTGACAGAGAATATAGAAGGCTACATTTTAGACAAAGGTTTAAAAGTAGCCGAAAAGATATTCAGAATGACGTCGATCCTATATATCGATAGGAAATCGAGAGAGAATATATGTAAATACTACTAGCAATTAAAGAATACAATATAAAAATTACACATTAACATAAGATAGATGGATACATGTATACAAAAAGAAAAGAAAAAAAGTGCATTAAGTTTTAAGTTAAAATAGATCTACGCGCAAAGAGAAAAATAATGATAGTATATAAAAAAAACAAAAAAAACAAAAAAAAACACCATTAAGATTTAAGCTTAAATAGATCTACGTGCAAAGAGAAAAATAATGATAGTATTGAAAAAAAAAAAATGCATTAGGATGTAAGTTTAAATAGATCTACGCGCAAAAATATAAATATTGATAGTATAAAAAAAAACCAAAAAAAAAAACCAACCTCTATACATGTATACATACTAAAATTACAAAAAGAAACAGTAAAAAGTTACTTGAAAAATCTAACTCAGCACTCGAGAGTGCATCTCATAAAACTAAAACTATCGAATGAAATAATAAGAATATTCTTCAAAGAAGAACGAAACGAAAATAAAGGCTCGAATGCTTACCTCGAAAGAGAAAACAAACTACGTACAAAGAAGTACTAAAAATATAATAAAGAAAAATATGAAAACAAAGGCTCATAAGCTGTAAAATATTAGATATTAAACAAAGCAAAATAAAATCGATTGCCAGGCAACCTGGTACATATTCACTCACACACACACACACCCAATCATACCAAAAAGCAAAAACCACACAACATAGAAAGCATTACCCTACCATAATAAGCACATCAACCATCTCCCTCTCTACACTATATTTCTATCTATCCTATATCATCTTCATCACATTCACCACTTTTTATTATCCCTATCCCTATCCCTCGCAGCCCACTACACCCCGTGCTAACCCCCAAAACCCCACCCCCAAGCCCCATCCGCGTAGACAGGCACGGGACAAACAAAACCCCCTCGCTCCCCACTGCTTCCCCCTCCACTCCCTCTCAACCCTCCCTTTCTAAACACACTCCTTCTCACTCCTCTCCTCCTCCGCCTTCCGCCCCTTCACCTAAGACTCCTTCCCCTCCAACCCCCCTTAATTCAACTCCTTCTCCTTCCCCTTCTGCCTCCACCACCCCTCCGTCGTCCCCACCTCCTCTCTCCCCCGACACCCCTCCCCTCATAATCTGCACCTCTCCAACCGCCTCCAGCCCTTCGTCCTCCAGCTCTACACCGCCCACGAACTCCCCCCACCAAGACACCACCTCTACAGAACACACTCCTCCACCCACTACGGCTCCCCCACCCAATAACACGGCCGTGCCCCACAAACAAACATCTACACGTGTCAAGGTACTCGCCCCTCACGCCTCCTGGGCAATAACTAAGGAGAAGGGGACGATTCCTGGCAAATCAGCCTCCCGCGCACTTAGACCACGACAATAGGTCGCACTAGTGTTATACAATTAAACGTACGCAGTTGGCACGGTATTCGTCATACGGTCGCCAACTGGGTACTCAACACACAAAGACCCGACCTTATACTACTAAACTCCACCAGCCTACACCCTCCCAACAACAAACTCCGCATTGCAGGCTACCACACATACTTATCCCCACAGGCGCGGCACCTAGGATCTGCAATCCTAGTAAAGCGCAACATACACCACTCCCTCGTCAACACACGCGACACCTCCTTTCTAGCCTGCAAAATCGACACAACCTCTGGTCCCATAATAGTGGCCACTCATTACAGACCACCACGATTACAGCTAAACATAGAAGTCCCACTCCGGGCCCTTTCTAACCACAATCTACCCATCTTCTTCGCGGGGGACCTCAACGCTTTTCACCCGACACTCCTTTCTAACAACACGAACGATGCGGGCAGTTACTTGGCCGGTGCCTTGCAGCGTCACCGCTGCGAGCACATCGGCCCTGCCTTCCCCACGTTCTTTGGCACGCACGGAGGCACCACATCCCCGGATGTGGTCTTTCGTAACGACCATGCCACACGTTTCTACACACACATTGCACCCGGTCCCCACGTACTATCAGACCACATACCGATATGCCTTCTCATATCCACATCCCCCATACTCATCCCCACATCACCTCTATACGACTACAAGAATACAAACTGGGCTGAATTTAGAAGCCACATATCCACAAACACACCACACAACCTCGACCTGGAGGTTGTGTCGTCCGCATTGCGGACGACACCCGCTGCATGGACCCTTCCTTCTTCTGGCGGCACGTGAAAAGGATGCTGGGTACGGAACCACACAAACCAATAACACTAAAAATAAACAACCACACACTCACAGACACCAACGACATCCTCGACGCATTCAGGTCCCACTGGGACACAGTACACACCCACAACCCACCAAAACCACATGCGCAGGAGCACTTCCAAGACATTCAGGAATGGTGCCGGACTCATGCTCACGAGCTGAGGCCTGCCCCCCTGATACGCATGGAGGTGCTCGACTACACGTCTACACTTACCACTCCAATCACCGTCGAGGAAACAAAACACTACATAAAATGGACACCAAAACGCGCCCCCGGCCCCTCCGGCCTACCGGCCACACTGATACATAACCTCCCCGCAGACATATACCCCACACTCACACACCTATTCAATGCCTCTCTAGCCTCAGGCCACTTTCCCAAAATATTCAAAGTCTCTCACAATATACTCCTTCATAAACAACACAAAGACCCAAAACACCCAAACAATTACAGGCCTATTGCTCTATTAGAGCACCTAGGCAAAATACTCGAACGAATGGTCAACTGCCGCCTACGGGAGTTCCTGGAAGAGAGGGACTGGTTCTCCCCCCATCAATACGGGTTCAGGAGAGGCAGATCCACTCAGGCGGCCGTGACCATCGTACACGACAGAATACAAAAGAAACGACAGATACACCAAAAGACTCTCTCCGTCAGTAAGGACGTGGAGAAGGCCTTTGACAAGGTGTGGCACGAGGGACTCCGTTGGAAACTCGCCAACAACACGGAGTTACCTCTCTGCACCAGAAGGCTCCTCTCACACTACCTCACTGGACGGCGATGCCACATAAGATATAACAACACCCTATCAAGACCCTTCACACCACGCTCAGGCGTTCCCCAAGGTAGCGTTCTGGCACCCACACTCTACATCATGTTCACAAACGACACGCCACGCCCACCAGAAAACTGCGTTCACACCTACATAGTGGCCTACGCCGACGACGAGACCATTCTCGTCAGCGGTTGGGCCCCCGAAGAAATCGCGCTCCATGCACAAAGAATACTTGACGAGAAGACAGACTACGAGGACAAATGGCTGATTGCCACGAATCCTCAGAAGACACAGATGACACTCTACGGCGCTAGAGATCACTTCATGCACAACCTACAAATCTACTCACACACACCAAACATGATCCACCAAAACCCAACAAGGCTCGCATATACACAGTGCACCAAAATCCTGGGGGTAACATTCGACAAATCCCTCAGGTTCAACCTACACCAGAACATAATACAAGCAAGAGCCTCACGTACAAACACATCGCTGAGTAGGTTCTACTCAGCGAGCAAGAAACTAAAACTACACCTATATAAAGCACTCGTGCGTCCCATTCTCACGTACGCCCCACTGTCACTCGTAGCCTCGAGTGACACCTGGAAGCGAAAGGCTCAGCGCATTCAGAACTCTGCTCTGAAGCGCGCTTGCCGTTCGCCGCTGTACTCGAGAATGGACGCACTACACAACAACAACAAACTAACTCCTCTCAACACCTACGCTCACACCAGACTTACAAAACAACTTGAAAAACTCACAACAGACCCACTTTACACCTCGCTACATGTAAGAAGGTACGCGATGGCGCCGCGATATCCCGCGGCCCACGAACACCTGCCACCCGTACCATTCTTCGCATAACCCAATAAGGCATCATGAATAACGCGTTTCCGGATGGACTGTCAGCCTCCCCCCCCCTGACTTGCCCCCATCCCTCACCCAGTCAATTACCTCATAACCCACACCCTCACTACAACACCTCGCTTCGGTGTATAGCCACCGACCTATCTACTCTCGCTGTCCCTTTCTTAATTATTTTCCGCAACGCTCCTCTCTGACTACCCGTCTGCCGTATTACGGCAGTCCCTCTCTGTTCTTTCTATACACAAAATGCAATGCAAATACACAACCTATTCTCCCCAAACTGTGGACTTAAGCATGGGGCCATGGCGATGTCATGCCCCAAAAAGAAAGAGCTTGTGAGAAGAAAGGAAGAAAATAGAAGGGCGGAAGGCGTAAGGAGAGCCAACACCTCCTACGCTCAAGCAGCCAGATCCCCCCCAGCAAGAACAATTGAAACCCCCCCAGCCCCAAGGACCTACTTGAAGGTCGGAAACCAGGTTTCCACTAAGATCCTCACGTGCATAATGTATGCTCACGTGAGGAACTTGACAAACCCGGGCTGCTTCGCGACTGAGATGAACACCATGCTCAAGAGGAATGGTCTGGAGGAACTCTGGTTCCCGGACAACCCTCCGTCGGGGGACATACTGCAACTGCAGTATGAGCCCGAGGAAGAGGCCCCAGCAACCCCATTCCCTACTCAGGCGGAAAGAGAAAAAATAAATGAGGAAAAGAAGACCCAGGCCCCCCAAACAAAAGTAAACAGAGACCCTAGAATTGAGGCTCAAAAGAAGAGAGAACAGAAGGAAAAGAAAGTCGCGAGGAGGATAAAGGAGGCAGAGGGAAACCTCGCAAGCTCCGCGTCTTCCTCAGAGGATGAGGAGACAGTAAACCCTCAGCCCCCCAAAGCAAGAGCAAGAAGCTCAAGCAGGGGTAAGGCTCCTCAACTGCCCAAAACCCTGGACGGAGAAGAGCTTAACATGCTCTTCTTCAAAACAGAACACACCCCCTTCCCAGAAAACCCCACCATTAGGGAAATCGTCGAAGGGGTAAAAACAGGGCAGTTGAAATGGAACTTCGACGCTCCAGTTCAAGAGGCTATAGTCGACGAGGCGCTCATGTCCTCGAAGATAAGGCTGTATACAGACTCCTGCCTCACGATTAGTGAGGTGGAATTTACAAAAATTCGAAACGGAAAGAAGAGAAAGGAGAGAAAGTGATCAAGGTAGACACACACGCACACATATAAACACACTTAGAGTGCAAAAACACTAATTTAACATGGAAAACACCAGCAACAAACTGAAAATTCTATCACTTAACACGAACGGTTGGGCTGGAAAATCCATCATATACGGAAACATCTTCCGAATGGTGGACCCCGACCTGATACTCATATCTGAACATGGTGTAAACACTGACACACATACAATCAAAATTCCAAATTACACTGTTATCACAAAAAATCACACACAAGAGAGATACGATGGCGCTGCTATCGCCATTCGTAAAAACATTAAATTTAAAACACTTCCAGACTTAGAAGAGTCCTTTGTGGCTGTGGAAATCCCAACCCTAGTTGGAGCCTTGACAGTGGCAGCGGCTTACCAACCCCCCCGCCGTAAATATCTGCCAGTTCCTAACCTATTCAACATCTTTGGTCGAGGAAAAATGGCATTGCTGGGTGGTGACCTAAACGCCTGTTGCGCAGCTTCAGGATACTGTCACACCAACCAGAGGGGAAGGAACCTGGAACTACTCATCGAGAGAGATAGACTCCAGAGAGTAGGACCAGACTTCCCGACTTGCCTTACGCAACACACGGCAACAAAGCCGGATGTTGTATTGGCAAGCCGAAACTTCCCCTTCAACATCAGCAGCGTGCCAGGTCCTGTGGTACCGAGTGACCATGTCCCCATACTGACAACCATCTCGCTGGCACCGATACTCATGCCAGTGCCACTTAGGAAAAGTTATGCGAAAGCTAACTGGGAGCTTTATAGAGAAATGCTCGGCGAATACCAACCTGCCGACCTGGGCGACGCCATCCTTGAAGAGGTGGACGAGGAGATAAACACCATCACCAATCTCCTCATACAAGCCGACGAGAGATGCGTCCCCAGGATTGCCTATAAAATGCTCCCACAACCTAGGTGGAAAGACGAGATGAGGGACAACGCTCGAGAACACAGAGAAATCCTCGAGGAAATAGGCAGGACAGGCCCAAATAGGGAAAGGACAGCCAGAATTAGACAGCTAAGCGAGGAACTCAAACACATTATCACAGAAAAACAACAGGAAATCTGGAATGACATCATTGGTAGACTGGATAGGGAGGTCAGTTCACAGAGTTTTTGGAATACAGTCCGAAGACTAAGGGGACTGCCCGCTAAAGCCAGGATAAAACTAATAGATGGAGAAGAAATCATTGAGGATCCAGAGTCTCTCGAAAAAAGATTCAGGACACACTGGAAAAAGATTTTCGCTATTTCCCCTGAAGAGAACGAAGACTTCGACCAGGACTTCGAAGACCAACTACTAGACGAACTCAGCACAATGATACATAGAACTCACCCACACCCGCAGGTGTCTCAGGAATGAGAGATGGTTGGCCACGGTTGCCCGATAACATTTGAAGAGACCATGAACACCATAAGGTCCTTCAAACAAAGGGCACCAGGCTGGTCCGGGATCACGAAGTGCAATCTCGTGAAGGCCCCAAGGCAAATCATTCAGGGACTGGTAAACACCATGAATGCCTCCCTGAATGTAGGCTATTTTCCGGACGGGTATAAGATGGCCAAAATCATCTTCATCCCGAAAGGAGGTAAGCCCCCGGATCAGGTGGCGAATTTTCGCCCAATCTCTCTTCTGGAGATGCTCGGCAAGATCTTTGAAAAGATCATAGCGAACAGGCTAAAAGCTCAGCTGAGCGAGTTAGGAGTGCACAACCCACAACAACATGGGTTCCGCCAAAAAAGGGGTACCGATACGGCCCTAGCACTCCTAACGGAAAAAATAGCCTATTGCCGTGCGAATAAGTTCTATGTAGACATTGTGTTGAGGGATGTACAGAAGGCCTTCGACAAGGTCTGGCTGGAGGGATTGCAATACAAAATCCTCAAACTCCAGTTAGATCCAGTCCTGGAAAGGATCCTTTGTGACTTCGTCATGGACAGGAGGGCATGTCTCATGATAGAAGGACACAAGGGACCCGAATTCGAACTAAAGTCAGGTGTCCCTCAGGGAAGTTGCCTGAGCCCTTTGCTTTACTTGGTCTTTACCATCGACCTCCCGAACCCGGTACATAGGGACACGATGTATCTGCAATTCGCAGATGACATCACACAGATCGTCCCGTGCCGGGTGAGGAAAGCAAGGGAACAGGCGACGCGAACAATAGCGGAAATTAATAACATCAACCAGTACGAGAGACGCTGGAAAATAAGAACAAACAGGGACAAGTTTAAGATCGTCCCAATTTGCCGCACGTTGACGGACCCCATTGTCATCGAGGGGAGGAGATACGGCTACTCCGCCGAAGGCACCGTCCTGGGCCTAAAATTCTCCGATCACGGATACGCAAGACACTACACGGAGAGGCGGAACCTGGCGAAGAGAGAAATCTCTAAGCTATAGAGGTTTAGGGATCTTAGCTCGGCCAACATCAGGAAGATATACCTGATGTATGTCCGGTCTATGCTCATCTATCCCGCAGTAGTGACTCAAGCGGCAAACAATACCTCAATGAGAAGATTGCAACGAGTGCAAAATACTGCATCCCTGCTGATAAGTAAAGTCAGAAGGCGAGAACAGCGCCGTCAGAGGGATCTCCATATTAGTAAGAAACTGGACCCTATCAACATCTTCACCAGAAAACTGGGAAAAAGGGTCTGGTTAACACTTAATAATGATGTCATACCAGAACTACGAGAAATAGGAGGCAGAATGGGCATTCCTGCGCATCTACGTGGGAAAGTCACAAGAAGCTCCCGATTCCCAAGCACCAAACATTGTACACAAGATAACACACCTGAACTGTACACATAACGGACACCAAAAACACGACACTAAGACAAAGAAAATAACATAAATACAGAACACCAAAACTGTAAACTAGGTAAATTGCCGAGCCGAAAGCTTAAAAAGGCTTGAATGCTCAACAATTTCGCCAAGAATCAGTAAAATAACATTTTGAAACATGAACAATAAGAAGAACACGCCTGATACACGTAAAATTAACAATACAGAATAAACAATACATAACACAAATAAGTAAAATATGACAACAATAAAAGGAAAAAGACTGCGATGCCCTCCTACTAGGGCCCCCCCCCCCACCATCTTATATATCTTTTATATTTTCACCTACTTTATCTACTACTATCCAAATTCTTCAGAGAGTGCAATATACCATCACGCTGGGCGAATTTTTCGTACACTGTAGCACTGCCTTACTACCTCCTGAAGAGCGTTGTTATTCACGCGTGCATATAGAAAGAGAGACTTTTGAGCCTTCGCCATCTAAGAACGCGACTCTGTCCTGGGTGTCTTTAGGAGCCTAGTCGAACTGCAAAAGATTTCACATATCTTTTTCGCTGCGAAGTAGAGGAAAAATGATGGGCTAAATACCCTCGTTGCTCCCGTCCAACGACCTGCGTGTGAACCTGCTCGGATGACTGCCCTTCATTAATTTCGTCTTAACTATGTCGGCCACTTGGACTGGCATAATTAAGGGCTTGCGTGGAAACTGGTTTGAGGCCTATCCCACAGCAGAAGCACAAGTCAGAAATTTTCTCGAATTTGGGGCAAAACTGCGAGTCCCGGACGGAGGAGAAATCCTCATCGCCCGGGGGACCCGGCCAGAATCATAGAGGGAGTTACACCCGTCTCTATGTAGTTGGATGCAGTTTTGGCGTACGTACCCGTGAGGGGGTGGCACAAACTTAGCGGTCGTTGATTCGGCCGCTATGCATTAAGTCCACCAAGCTCAACCCTCTGAGGTCCCCACTCGAGAACCATCCCCCATCCATCATCACCCCTCATCCCGGCACCATCCGAGCGGGGAAACAACAGGAAACTGGATGGGAGCACTTTTTCTCGCGTCGTTTCAAAACAAACCCTTGACTTTACCTCCTTTTTCACACATCACTTTTTTCACATACAAAATTTTTCACATATAATTTTCACACATAAAAATAAGTCAAGAAAGAAGAGAGAAGAGAGAAGACGTCGGCGACGATGGAGGCCCTCCCTAAGAGGGTCCCCCTACGGACCTTACCTGGCAAGAAGACCCCTGAAAAAAAGAATGTGTGCGAATCCTTATTTGCGAATTTAAGGATAGCATTAATTAAACTAATCGACATTCCCAACGGTTTCATCGCCATGTGCGGTGAAACCAAGGATATAGACCGGCTCCTATCCGATGAAGGGGCCGAAGTTCTGAAAACCCTCGACCTCGAAGCCAAAACCCCACCAGCAATCTCCGCAAATCGTAGCGTGATCTGCCGTAAGGTAGAAAGCTGGGTGGGTGAGAACTGCCCCGCGGACCTGAAAAATGAAATTGAAAAGAATCAAACATGGGCAAAGATAAGGGAAGTGATCAAATTCCGTTATCACACCCACGTCTTTAAGGTTACGTTTCAATCAACTGAAATGGCCCACAAGGCAGCAACCGAGGGACTCCTCATTTTCAACATGAGGATCCCAGGCGAAAATATAGAGCACGAAAAATACCACAATATACAAATGTGCTTCGACGGCTATTCTTTAGAACAGCACACCACTGCCAACTGCCCCCCAAAAGGACAAATCTGGTGCAGCGAATGTGCCACACAGGGTCATAGATATGACTCCTGCAAAAGCGACACAAAACAATGCATGAATTGCAAGGGGCCCCATCGAACGATGGCATTGAACTGCCCCAAGAGAAAAGAAATTATAAAGAAGAAGGAAGAAAATGAAAGAAATAAGAAAACCGCTACATACGCGAGCACGGTGAAAAGAGGTGAAGGGATGACATCGACTCCCTCACCGATGATTTTCACCAACGACCTGAGTGCAAAGATTCTTATTTGCATAACTCATGCGAACGTGGCTAATGCTGTAAAACCTGGATGTTACAACCAGGTTTTAAACACACTTCTTAAAGCAAACAATCTGCCATCGATCATTGTGCCAGATGATCCTGAATGCTCTAGGGCATTTAAGGACAGCATAATGGGCAATAATAAAATAGAAAATACCACCGGATTAGATAAAGTCATGGAGTCTCACTCCTCGGAGGAATCCGAAGAAGAAGAGGATGAGACTAATGACAAGGAAGAAGAAGATCAATCTACATCTTCGGATAGTGACGAGGGCCCATGCACTCGCACTAGGGCAACAAAGAGTCGATCAAAGACTCCCAGCCCTCCCCCGAAGAAGGTAAAGCCTGGGCACCCCAGACCCGCCCCACAGGCCCCCAAGAGTAAGAAAAAGAAAAAACACAGGTAACTCATCTTACCATGGAGCGGAACTCACTAAGAATTCTGGAAATAAACACCAATGGCTGGACAAACAAAAGAACTCTCTACGGAAATGTGTTCAGGGAAATAGATGCAGATGTCATCTTGATTTCTGAACATGGGGTTGACACTCGTAGTTCTGAAATTAAGATCTGGAACTACGACGTGTTAATCACGAATTACTCTCAAGAGCGGTACGACGGTGCCGCCATCGCCATCAAAAGAGGGATCAAGTATAGACCCATAAGAAACTTGGAAGAATCCTATCTTGCAATAGAGGTCGAACTCGATATAGGAAAGCTGGTCATCGCCACCGGGTACCAGCCGCCGAGACGAGAATATTTGCCAATCCATTCTCTCTCTGGCCTATTTGGCAGAAGGACCCCCACCATAATAATGGGGGACCTTAATGCCAGATGTCGGGATTCTGGGTACAGGACCTTCAATGGCAATGGAAGGTGCCTGGACACTATGATGGACCGGAACATGGTCCATAGAATAGGCCCGGACTTCCCAACCTATACTCGAGGAAGAAGTGCCACAAAACCAGACATTTGTCTGGCTAATCGTCAGCTGCCGTTCAATTACTACATGGAACCAGTCCAGGTACCATGTAGTGATCATATAGGGATCCTACTCACCATCAATAGGAACCCTATACAAGGCCCAGCTCCAGTCAGAAAAGACTACACGAGAGCCGACTGGGCACGGTACGCTGGTCTCCTCGAGGCCTATCGCCCACCAGATCTGGACGAGGCAATTCTCGAGGAGATAGACGAGGCACTCGACGACCTCAACGAACATCTAATCATTGCAGATAGGGCTTGCATCCCCAAAACCCAGTATAAAACCATCTCCTCATACAGGTGGACTGGGTATATGAAAGAACTCTATAGAGAATTGAGAGTTATGTACGAGTTGAATATAACAAATGCAACATTTGACTCGCTACAACGAAGTAGAGAGATCAAGGAAGAGCTCAACCAGCTGATCCTCGAACAACAACAGAGACAATGGGACGATGCGATCGAGAGCCTCGATCAAGATGCATCCCCCAAGGACTTTTGGAAGAAAGTCAGAAGTCTCAGAGGATCATCTGGAAAAAAGAAGAAAATGGAAATTCAAAAAGAAGATGGATCCATTGAAACTGCAGAAAATATCATCGAAGTGATATTCCGGCGTTATTGGGAAAAAATCTTCAGCATTTCGGAAGAAGAAAACGAAGATTTTGATATAGAGTTCGAAAATAACATCGTAGACGAGCTTAACACGGTAATACATCGAACGCATCCTCATCACCAGGTGGATAGACTGCGTGACGGAGACGCCGAGATCACAGAAGAAGAGATCCTTGGCGCACTCCGCTCATTCCGACAGAAAGCCCCAGGCCAATCGGGGCTTACGAAGCTTAACTTCGAAAAGGCACCAGCCAACATCATCGAAGGAATGAGACGAATTTTTAACGCATGTCTGAATACAGGGTACTTTCCAGATGCTTACAAAACGGCAAAAATGATCTTTTTGCCCAAGCATGGAAAGGACCCTACGTTGAGAGAGAGCTACCGCCCAATTTCACTCCTGGAATTTGGCGGGAAACTCTTTGAGAAGATCCTCAACGGAAGACTGGTGTCTCACCTGGAAGAAAACTCCCTCTACAACCCTTGCCAATTCGGGTTTAGAAAGAAGCGAAGTACGGAAATGGCAATTAATGTCATAACGGAAAAGCTTTCCCAAGCCAAACGGGACAGGAGTTATGTGGATATCGTTTGTCGGGATGTGTCAAAGGCGTTTGATAAGGTGTGGCAGCGGGGCATGCAGTATAAGATCTTAAGGCTGGGTCTAAGTGAAAACTTAGAAAGAACTCTCTGTGACTATGTCATGGAGAGAGCGGCGTATGTCAGTCTAGGGTGCACGGGCGGACCAAAGTTTCCGCTCACTGCGGGCCTCCCGCAGGGGGGGTGTATGTCCCCCACCCTTTACTCGATATACACCGCGGACGTCCCAGACCCTGTGTACCCCAATTCCCTCAATATTCAATACGCCGATGATTTCAACCAGATAATCGTATCTCCATGGAGGCATGCGCCGTGGCAAGCTCGGATGACAGCGATGGAAATCGCGAACCTGAACAACTACGAGGCTCAGTGGAAAATAAGAACAAACCAGGAGAAATTCAAGGTGGTCCCCATTGGACGCACCTCAAGGGCAGACGTGCGTGTGGGGGATACGCGATACTCCTACACCAACGAATGCAATGTACTCGGTATGAAAATCACCTCTACCGGGTACAAAAAGCACGTCGAAGAAAGAATTTCTCGAGCCTCGTCCGCTGTCAGAACTCTATACCGCTTCAGAAATCTACGTGAAAGCAACAAGAAGAAGATCTACAATGCCCTTGTAAGATCTACGTTGCTTTACCCCGCCTCCACCCTCTCATGTGTCTCAAAAACACAAAAGAGGCGTCTTCAAGTAGTGCAAAATAAATGCATGTACCTAATAACGGGTACACGCAGGCATGAAAGAAGACGGCAAGAAGACCTGCACAGAGAGGCGGGGATAATTCCCATTAACAAGGTCATAGAAGAACGGACCCGGAAAATGCAGGATCTGGTTAATCGTGAACTGAGTGACGAAATCACCCAGATGATTAACCAGAACACAAGAGCTGAATGTCGCCCCAGATTCCCCAGCTCCGCCAACCGAGTGGCTGGCGGAGACGAAGTGCCGTTTTATGCGTAAAATGAGAGAAAAGAAACCTGTGAAAATAAGATCAATCACAAGAACAATGAAAAAACTCGAAACCCTACTATGACAAGATACCGATAATGACAACCTTACCGAGAAATTTAAAACCAACGATTACGAAGAGAACTTCGAAAGAAGCAATCTACAAAAGAAGAGAGAAGAAAGAAGAAACAATTATATACTAAAATACACATACAATAAAACAATACAATAAGCACGCACTTAAATAAAGTTAAAAACATATACAAACAGGCAATGCACAACACAAACCATGAAAATACTAAAGCTGCTGAGACAAATGGCTTGAACGCCATAATAGTTATAATTTTATAACTTTATAATTATTACCAAAAACCCAAAACAACAAAAATGAACTCACACAAGCAAGAAAATAATAAAAGTGATAAGTCTGATCACCAGACCCTAGGCATCTCTTTGCACCTCTTCCACACTTTTTTTTCTCTCTTCTCCACTTGTCTATTTTCTCTGTCCCCCCCCACACCCTATCGTCTCCCCTCACATGCACTCGCACTTACACACAAAGTCAAAGTCCTCGCGCTTCTTCCACCCCTATATCCAAACCCCGCCTACCTCCCACTTCCACCCCCCCCCTCGCACCCATCTCAGCCTCCTCCCCCACAGCCTCCACTGTGACTCCAACCCCCTCGCAGCCCACTACACCCCGTGCTAACCCCCAAAACCCCACCCCCAAGCCCCATCCGCGTAGACAGGCACGGGACAAACAAAACCCCCTCTCTCCTGTTTCCACTCCTCCCTCGCTCCCCACTGCTTCCCCCTCCACTCCCTCTCAACCCTCCCCTTCTAAACACACTCCTTCTCACTCCTCTCCTCCTCCGCCTTCCGCCCCTTCACCTAAGACTCCTTCCCCTCCAACCCCCCTTAATTCAACTCCTTCTCCTTCCCCTTCTGCCTCCACCACCCCTCCGCCGTCCCCACCTCCTCTCTCCCCCGACACCCCTCCTCTCATAATCTGCACCTCCCCAACCATCTCCAGCCCTTCATCCTCCAGCTCTACACCGCCCACCTCCGTCACGAACTCCCCCCACCAAGACACCACCCCACCCAAAGCCACCACCTCTACAGAACACACTCCTCCACCCACTACGGCCCCCCCACCCAATAACACGGCCGTGCCCCATAAACAAACATCTACACGTGTCAAGGTACTCGCCCCTCACGCCTCCTGGGCTATAACCAAGGAGAAGGGGACGATTCCTGGCAAATCAGCCTCCCACGCACTAAGACCACGACAATAGGTCGCACTAGTGTAATACAATTAAACGTACGCAGTTGGCACGGTATTCGTCATACGGTCGCCAACTGGGTACTCAACACACAAAGACCCGACATCATACTACTAAACTCCACCAGCTTACACCCTCCCAACAACAAACTCCGCATTGCAGGCTACCACACATACTTATCCCCACAGGCGCGGCACCTAGGATCTGCAATCCTAGTAAAGCGCAACATACACCACTCCCTCGTCAACACACGCGACACCTCCTTTCTAGCCTGCAAAATCGACACAACCTCTGGTCCCATAATAGTGGCCACTCATTACAGACCACCACGATTACAGCTAAACATAGAAGTCCCACTCCGGGCCCTTTCTAACCACAATCTACCCATCTTCTTCGCGGGGGACCTCAACGCTTTTCACCCGACACTCCTTTCTAACAACACGAACGATGCGGGCAGTTACTTGGCCGGTGCCTTGCAGCGTCACCGCTGCGAGCACATCGGCCCTGCCTTCCCCACGTTCTTTGGCACGCACGGAGGCACCACATCCCCGGATGTGGTCTTTCGTAACGACCATGCCACACGTTTCTACACACACATTGCACCCGGTCCCCACGTACTATCAGACCACATACCGATATGCCTTCTCATATCCACATCCCCCATACTCATCCCCACATCACCTCTATACGACTACAAGAATACAAACTGGGCTGAATTTAGAAGCCACATATCCACAAACACACCACACAACCTCGACCTGGAGAACACCAATCCAGGACAAATAGACCACCACTGGTGCTCACTGTTAGACACCATCACCACCGCACGTAACCTACACTCACCACACAAAAACTACACCTACCTAAAACACTTCACCTTTTCAATACACACACAGAGACTTATCACACAGTACAACAACCACTACACCAGAACATCAACCAGCTACGTGCCCACATCCTTCAATGCGTGCAGCTAGATAGGAACCGGCAGTGGCGTGAGGTCGTCCGCATCGCGGACGACACCCGCTGCATGGACCCTTCCTTCTTCTGGCGGCACGTGAAAAGGATGCTGGGTACGGAACCACACAAACCAATAACACTAAAAATAAACAACCACACACTCACAGACACCAACGACATCCTCGACGCATTCAGGTCCCACTGGGACACAGTACACACCCACAACCCACCAAAACCACATGCGCAGGAGCACTTCCAAGACATTCAGGAATGGTGCCGGACTCATGCTCACGAGCTGAGGCCTGCCCCACTGATACGCATGGAGGTGCTCGACTACACGTCTACACTTACCACTCCAATCACCGTCGAGGAAACAAAACACTACATAAAATGGACACCAAAACGCGCCCCCGGCCCCTCCGGCCTACCGGCCACACTGATACATAACCTCCCCGCAGACATATACCCCACACTCACACACCTATTCAATGCCTCTCTAGCCTCAGGCCACTTTCCCAAAATATTCAAAGTCTCTCACAATATACTCCTTCATAAACAACACAAAGACCCAAAACACCCAAACAATTACAGGCCTATTGCTCTATTAGAGCACCTAGGCAAAATACTCGAACGAATGGTCAACTGCCGCCTACGGGAGTTCCTGGAAGAGAGGGACTGGTTCTCCCCCCATCAATACGGGTTCAGGAGAGGCAGGTCCACTCAGGCGGCCGTGACCATCGTACACGACAGAATACAAAAGAAACGACAGATACACCAAAAGACTCTCTCCGTCAGTAAGGACGTGGAGAAGGCCTTTGACAAGGTGTGGCACGAGGGACTCCGTTGGAAACTCGCCAACAACACAGAGTTACCTCTCTGCACCAGAAGGCTCCTCTCACACTACCTCACTGGACGGCGATGCCACATAAGATATAACAACACCCTATCAAGACCCTTCACACCACGCTCAGGCGTTCCCCAAGGAAGCGTTCTGGCACCCACACTCTACATCATGTTCACAAACGACACCCCACGCCCACCAGAAAACTGCGTTCACACCTACATAGTGGCCTACGCCGACGACGAGACCATTCTCGTCAGCGGTCGGGCCCCCGAAGAAATCGCGCTCCATGCACAAAGAATACTTGACGAGAAGACAGACTACGAGGACAAATGGCTGATTGCCACGAATCCTCAGAAGACACAGATGACACTCTACGGCGCTAGAGATCACTTCATGCACAACCTACAAATCTACTCACACACACCAAACATGATCCACCAAAACCCAACAAGGCTCGCATATACACAGTGCACCAAAATCCTGGGGGTAACATTCGACAAATCCCTCAGGTTCAACCTACACCAGAACATAATACAAGCAAGAGCCTCACGTACAAACACATCGCTGGGTAGGTTCTACTCAGCGAGCAAGAAACTAAAACTACACCTATATAAAGCACTCGTGCGTCCCATTCTCACGTACGCCCCACTGTCACTCGTAGCCTCGAGTGACACCTGGAAGCGAAAGGCTCAGCGCATTCAGAACTCTGCTCTGAAGCGCGCTTGCCGTTCGCCGCTGTACTCGAGAATGGACGCACTACACAACAACAACAAACTAACTCCTCTCAACACCTACGCTCACACCAGACTTACAAAACAACTTGAAAAACTCACAACAGACCCACTTTACACCTCGCTACATGTAAGAAGGTACGCGATGGCGCCGCGATATCCCGCGGCCCACGAACACCTGCCACCCGTACCATTCTTCGCATAACCCAATAAGGCATCATGAATAACGCGTTTCCGGATGGACTGTCAGCCTCCCCCCCCTGACTTGCCCCCATCCCTCGCCCAGTCAATTACCTCATAACCCACACCCTCACTACAACACCTCGCTTCGGTGTATAGCCACCGACCTATCTACTCTCGCTGTCCCTTTCTTAATTATTTTCCGCAACGCTCCTCTCTGACTACCCGTCTGCCGTATTACGGCAGTCCCTCTCTGTTCTTTCTATACACAAAATGCAAATGCAAGTACATCGATTCTACGTGAGCTCTTCAATCCTAAGAGAAGTCTTAGCCGGCAAAGGAGGAAACGTTGAGGGCAAGTCACCTCCAGAACACTCCCGCTCACCAACGATTTTCTCGTGATCGAGATTCTACCCACCTCTACAAGTACCCCCGGACCTAAATAGGACCTTAAGTCACCCCCCCCCCCCCGAATAAAAATACCTTTATTTCCCTGGTTCGTCATCTTGATATGACGTGCTAACCCCCCCCCCCCCCCCGTCCCTGCTCCGCCGTGATGTCTGGCTCCGTGAACGTGACTCTACACATATAGCTTCGTTGCAACTATGCCGTTCTACTTAGAAAAGGCATAATTGAAAACTCTGGGGAAAGGAGGTCTGAGGCTTACCCCGCTGCGGAACCCAGAGGAAGAAGCAACCTGGTTTGGGATTCAGTTACAAACGCGGGGAGGCATAACAACCTACCCTGCGGCACCGTCCAGGACCACAGAGGGAGGACTCTTCCGTCTCTGTGAGATGTCGGACGTAACTGTTAAATAACCAAAACCCAATAGAGGGGGCGGCACCCCGACTGGAGTCAGTTGATTCTGGCTTCAGTCATCATTAAGTCCGCCATGTTTTTACACCCTCTGAGGAGCCCAACCAGGTCCATAAATTCATCCATCACCCTTCATCACATCCGAGTCATGTTCACGGGGTCCTCATCGGCGGGGCGGGGGCCTTCCCATAAAAAGTAGTAAAAAACCCCGTAAAAGCCTCAAAAATGGCGAACACATCCCACTTCACACTAATAAGCACCACACAACCAGCACCCGACACAATTGACCACCACACACTGCTGACGCTAGCCTCCACCCACGACACACCAATAACAAATATCATTAAAATACGCACAGGCCACAAGCTCGTCTTCCGCTCGCAGGAGGACGCGCTAACCTTCCACCAAAACTCGACCACTACACTCAACACACTCAACCTCCAGACAAGACTCGCGGACGGTATCATGAAACGATACCAGATTCGAGTGACAAGGACCAACCCTTTGTGGCTGGCCTTCACAAATGATGACCTTCGCTCCCACCTCCGTCAGGAGTACGGGGAGGAGGTCATCAAAGACCTCTACTTTAATAGGTCAAAGAACTGGGCAGTGATTACACTGTCCAGTGATAAGACTAAAAACATGCTACTAGACCAAGGCATCAAGGTCTGTGGCACCCTCACAAACCCTCAACACATTGAAGAACAACACAACATAAGACCCACACAATGCCACCGGTGCTATAAAACCGGCCACAGCACCAATACCTGCACTGCAGACCTAATCTGCTCAAAGTGCAGTGTAGCGGGGCACCACTACACAACCTGCACCTCCACCACAACCTGCTGCACAAACTGTGGCGGCGACCACGTCGCCGTCCACCCCAGGTGCCCTTACCTAGGCAAGGCACGCCACGACGCCGGGGGGCCATTAGGCACCCACAACCAAACACACACCCCGCCCCCGCTCCCCCTCCCCTCACCATGTCATTCGCCGCTGCTGCCAGCCCTACGCTGCCGGCTCCCCCTGTTCTACCTCCGACGCACCCACCCACCCCCCCACTCCAGCTCAGAACACTCAGAGACCCCCCTACTACCAACACCCACACACCACACTGCCACCCCCACACCACTTTACACGCCCACCCCCACCCCACACTACACCCCCACCCCTGCGACAACACTAAAACCAAACTACACCTGGCCACCCTGCTCTCAGCGGTGGCAAAAGACATGTCGAGGGGTGACCCCCGATTACACGCAAACATACTGAACACACTATTCGCCTCCAACGGCATAGAGCAAATTACCTTCCCCGAGAAGGTGTTCGCCCTAATTGACGCACACACATCCAGACCTGCACTCCTCCCCACCCCGACGGGTACACTCCCCTGCCCGCAGGGAACCACCGCCCCCCACTCTCCCCGCACCTTCCTCAGCCACTGCCCAAGCCCCCATTCACACAACCTATCCTCCTCGCGCTTCTTCCACCCCTATATCCAAACCCCACCTACCTCCCACTTCCACCACCCCCCTCGCACCCATCTCAGCCTCCACTGTGACTCCAACCCCCTCGCAGCCCACTACACCCCGTGCTAACCCCCAAAACCCCACCCCCAAGCCCCATCCGCGTAGACAGGCACGGGACAAACAAAACCCCCTCTCTCCTGTTTCCACTCCTCCTTCGCTCCCCACTGCTTCCCCCTCCACTCCTTCTCAACCCTGCCCTTCTAAACACACTCCTTCTCACCCTACTCCTTCTCACTCCTCTCCTCCTCCGCCCCTTCACCTCCAACCCTTCCTTCAACTCCTCCGCCTCCACCACCCCTCCGTCGTCCCCACCTCCTCTCTCCCCCGACACCCCTCCCCTCATAATCTGCACCTCTCCAACCGCCTCCAGCCCTTCGTCCTCCAGCTCTACACCGCCCACGAACTCCCCCCACCAAGACACCACCTCTACAGAACACACTCCTCCACCCACTACGGCTCCCCCACCCAATAACACGGCCGTGCCCCACAAACAAACATCCACACATGTCAAGGTACTCGCCCCTCACGCCTCCTGGGCTATAACCAAGGAGAAAGGGACGATTCCTGGCAAATCAGCCTCCCGCGCACTTAGACCACGACAATAGGTCGCACTAGTGTTATACAACTAAACGTACGCAGTTGGCACGGTATTCGTCATACGGTCGCCAACTGGGTACTCAACACACAAAGACCCGACATCATACTACTAAACTCCACCAGCTTACACCCTCCCAACAACAAACTCCGCATTGCAGGCTACCACACATACTTATCCCCACAGGCGCGGCACCTAGGATCTGCAATCCTAGTAAAGCGCAACATACACCACTCCCTCGTCAACACACGCGACACCTCCTTTCTAGCCTGCAAAATCGACACAACCTCTGGTCCCATAATAGTGGCCACCCATTACAGACCACCACGATTACAACTAAACTTAGAAGTCCCACTCCGGGCCCTTTCAAACCACAATCTACCCATCTTCTTCACGGGGGACCTCAACGCTTTTCACCCGACACTCCTTTCTAACAACACGAACGATGCGGGCAGTTACTTGGTCGGTGCCTTGCAGCGTCACCGCTGCGAGCACATCGGCCCTGCCTTCCCCACGTTCTTTGGCACGCACGGAGGCACCACATCCCCGGATGTGGTCTTTCGTAACGACCATGCCACACGTTTCTACACACACATTGCACCCGGTCCCCACGTACTATCAGACCACATACCGATATGCCTTCTCATATCCACATCCCCCATACTCATCCCCACATCACCTCTATACGACTACAAGAATACAAACTGGGCTGAATTTAGAAGCCACATATCCACAAACACACCACACAACGTCGACCTGGAGAACACCAATCCATGACAAATAGACCACCACTGGTGCTCACTGTTAGACACCATCACCACCGCACGTAACCTACACTCACCACACAAAAACTACACCTGCCTAAAACAATTCACCTTTTCAATACACACACAGAGACTTATCACACAGTACAACAACCACTACACCAGAACATCAACCAGCTACGTGCCCACATCCTTCAATGCGTGCAGCTAGATAGGAACCGGCAGTGGCGTGAGATCGTCCGCAATGCGGACGACACCCGCTGCATGGACCCTTCCTTCTTCTGGCGGCACGTGAAAAGGATGCTGGGTACGGAACCACACAAACCAATAACACTAAAAATAAACAACCACACACTCACAGACACCAACGACATCCTCGACGCATTCAGGTCCCACTGGGACACAGTACACACCCACAACCCACCAAAACCACATGCGCAGGAGCACTTCCAAGACATTCAGGAATGGTGCCGGACTCATGCTCACGAGCTGAGGCCTGCCCCCCTGATACGCATGGAGGTGCTCGACTACACTTACCACTCCAATCACCGTCGAGGAAACAAAACACTACATAAAATGGACACCAAAACGCGCCCCCGGCCCCTCCGGCCTACCGGCCACACTGATACATAACCTCCCCGCAGACATATACCCCACACTCACACACCTATTCAATGCCTCTCTAGCCTCAGGCCACTTTCCCAAAATATTCAAAGTCTCTCAAAATATACTCCTTCACAAACAACACAAAGACCCAAAACACCCAAACAATTACAGGCCTATTGCTCTATTAGAGCACCTAGGCAAAATACTCGAACGAATGGTCAACTGCCGCCTACGGGAGTTCCTGGAAGAGAGGGACTGGTTCTCCCCCCATCAATACGGGTTCAGGAGAGGCAGGTCCACTCAGGCGGCCGTGACCATCGTACACGACAGAATACAAAAGAAACGACAGATACACCAAAAGACTCTCTCCGTCAGTAAGGACGTGGAAAAGGCCTTTGACAAGCTGTGGCACGAGGGACTCCGTTGGAAACTCGCCAACAACACGGAGTTACCTCTCTGCACCAGAAGGCTCCTCTCACACTACCTCACTGGACGGCGATGCCACATAAGATATAACAACACCCTATCAAGACCCTTCACACCACGCTCAGGCGTTCCCCAAGGAAGCGTTCTGGCACCCACACTCTACATCATGTTCACAAACGACACCCCACGCCCACCAGAAAACTGTGTTCACACCTACATAGTGGCCTACGCCGACGACGAGACCATTCTCGTCAGCGGTCGGGCCCCCGAAGAAATCGCGCTACATGCACAAAGAATACTTGACGAGAAGACAGACTACGAGGACAAATGGCTGATTGCCACGAATCCTCAGAAGACACAGATGACACTCTACGGCGCTAGAGATCACTTCATGCACAACCTACAAATCTACTCACACACACCAAACATGATCCACCAAAACCCAACAAGGCTCGCATATACACAGTGCACCAAAATCCTGGGGGTAACATTCGACAAATCCCTCAGGTTCAACCTACACCAGAACATAATACAAGCAAGAGCCTCACGTACAAACACATCGCTGAGTAGGTTCTACTCAGCGAGCAAGAAACTAAAACTACACCTATATAAAGCACTCGTGCGTCCCATTCTCACGTACGCCCCACTGTCACTCGTAGCCTCGAATGACACCTGGAAGCGAAAGGCTCAGCGCATTCAGAACTCTGCTCTGAAGCGCGCTTGCCGTTCGCCGCTGTACTCGAGAATGGACGCACTACACAACAACAACAAACTAACTCCTCTCAACACCTACGCTCACACCAGACTTACAAAACAACTTGAAAAACTCACAACAGACCCACTTTACACCTCGCTACATGTAAGAAGGTACGCGATGGCGCCGCGATATCCCGCGGCCCACGAACACCTGCCACCCGTACCATTCTTCGCATAACCCAATAAGGCATCATGAATAACGCGTTTCCGGATGGACTGTCAGCCTCCCCCCCCCTGACTTGCCCCCATCCCTCGCCCAGTCAATTACCTCATAACCCACACCCTCACTACAACACCTCGCTTCGGTGTATAGCCACCGACCTATCTACTCTCGCTGTCCCTTTCTTAATTATTTTCCGCAACGCTCCTCTCTGACTACCCGTCTGCCGTATTACGGCAGTCCCTCTCTGTTCTTTCTATACACAAAATGCAATGCAAATGCAAAAAAGATAATGTGGAATACACACATGTATTCAAAATTATCTTCACAGACACTGCAATGGCCCAAAAAGCTAAGGAGAACGGGCTTTTGCTCTTCAACGCAAAAATCAGCGGAGAGCAGATAGAAAGGGAGGAATTCACTCCCGTTCAGTTCTGCTTCCGTTGTTATAAGATGGAGAGCCACGCCACAAAAGACTGTCCAGAACCGCAAGAACTATGTTCGAGGTGCAGCGAGGCGGGGCACCACTGGAAAAGTTGCAGTAGCCTGAGGGAAAAGTGTGCCAATTGCGGCCTGGGACATCGTTCCATGGCTATGGCCTGCCCACTTAAAAAGGAAATCATCAAGAACAAGGTACAGAAAAAGAAGGAACAACAAAACAGGAGGCAGAACACTACGTATGCTCAGGCAGTCCTGACTGAAACAGAGGCGAGAAAGACATACCTGAGAATAGAAAATGAGAATTCGACAAAAATACTGACATGCATACTATATGCGCATGTCAGAAACCTAACTAATCCCGGGACTTTTGCCAAAGAATTAAACCAGATGCTGGCGAAAAATGGCATGAGTGAGATGTGGTTCCTCGAGAAGCCACCATCGGGGGACGTTCTCCAGCTGCAAATGGTCCCAAAGGATACAGACAACAAGAAAGAAGAGACAGTGAAATAGACCAACAAAGAGGCAAGAAGGCCGGATCCCAGGATCGAGGCCAAGAAAGAGAGTGGCTGCCACTAAGACAGTCCAGTCAAAGGCACAAAGCGCAGAGAACCCGAAAGAGGAAGAGACACCCGACACCACGGACTCCTCGGACTCAGAGGATTCTGTCTGCAAAGCTAAAGCCACAAAAACAAAAAAGACAAAGAACAAGAAAATAGATGCGGATAGGATTAACCTATACGCCTCGGAGCAGTTCCCATTCCCGAAGGATGGGGATACAAATAAAATCAATGTGGGCATTAAGAAGAAGTTCTACAAATGGGACTACGATGCCCAATGCGAAGAGGAAACGGTGGAAGAAGCATTACATAGTCAATGTATTGCCTTCCATCGCGAAACCTTCGTGGAATTATCCCAGGCAGAGTTCAAGAAAAAGAGAAACGGGAAAAGGAAGTCAACCACCCGTAAACACTAAAGACATCCACACAAGCCAGAACAGAGAATGGAAAACCAAAACAACAGGTTAAAGATATTAACGCTTAACAGTAATGGATGGGAGGGGAAGGCCACGGCGTACGGCAACATATTCCGTGTGCTAGATCCCGACATCATACTGATTACTGAGCATGGTATCGATACGACCAGTAAGCAGTTGAAGATACCAGGCTACAGAGTGATATCTAAGAACCATTCTCAAGAGAGGTATGACGGTGTTGCCATTGCCGTCAGAAGGAACCTGTCGTTCAAACGTCTTCCAGACATGGACAAATCCTTCGTGGCGGTAGAGCTGCATACATTAGTAGGCAAGCTCATAATAGCGGCGGCATACCAACCACCTCGACGCAGATACCTCCCTCTGACGAACTTCTACACCCTGTTTGGCCACGGCAGGATGGTATTCCTTGGGGGAGACCTCAACGCCAGATGCCGAACGGCTGGCTACGGGAACACAAACGAAAGAGGTCACAACTTGGAAATGATTATGAGAAGGAAAAACATTCAGCGTATAGGACCGGATTTTCCAACCTATTTCACCGTAAGGTCCGCTACGAAACCTGACATAATCATGACAAGTGATGGCTTCCCTTTCAATTACCGTAGTGAGCCGGGCCCGACAATACCCAGTGATCACATACCGATCTTGACGACCATTTCTCTAGCACCAATTCAGCTCCCAATACCACTTCGGAAAAGCTATGCTTCGGCCAAATGGGAACGCTACAAGGAAACCCTTGCCAGCTATGTACCAGTGGGCCTCGACGGAGCGAGTCTGGAGAGGATCGACGAGGAGTTGGAAGCGATTACTGCCCGCATCATCGAAGCAGATCGCGAGAGTGTACCGATGAAAAGGTACAAAACTCTCCCCCAACCCAGATGGTCTGAGGAAATGAGAGAGATCGCTAGAGTGCACAGGGAGGTGTATGAAGAAACGAGGAGAGAGGGTGTTAATCGGGAAAGAACAACGCTGCTAAGATGCCTGAGTGAAGAACTTAAGCAGGCTATCAACCAGCAACAGGCTGAAGTCTGGGACAGTCTGATTGAGAAAGTTGACAGCGAGGTTCGACCCGATGTGTTCTGGCGACTTGTGAACAAGTTGAAAGGTCTTACAAGTAGAGAAAAGACCCGCATTAAGGAGGGCGATGACTACTTGGAAGACCCGGCGGATTTGGAGGAAAGATTCCGCATCTTCTGGCAAAATATCTTCAGGATAACACCAGAGGAAAATGCGGAATTCGACCAGGAATTCGAAGGCCAACTGATGGAAGAACTAGATCAGAATGTGCATCGAACACTACCACATGCCTATGTCGATAAAGGGAGGAATTTGGTAGACCATGGCCGGCCAACTACACCGGAAGAGGTCATGGCAGTCATTAAAACCTTCAAACAGAAGGCACCAGGCTGGACGGGCATCACCAGAAATAATTTGGTACATGCCCCCCGGCAGATCGTTCAGGGAATCACCAACATCTTCAATGCTTCCCTGAATACGGGCTACTTCCCAGACGGGCTAAAGATAGCTAAAATCATCTTTATACCCAAAGGGAGGAAGCCTGATCAACTGGTGGACTACAGGCCAATATCCCTCCTGGAGATTATAGGTAAAGTCTACGAAAAGCTTCTGGCTAACAGGTTACAAGATCAACTAACCGAGCTAGAAGCCCACAGCTCTCAGCAACACGGGTTTCGCAAGAGAAGGGGGACGGATACTGCCCTTGCCCTTCTCACTGAAAAGCTTGCCCGATGTAAAGCTGAGAAGAAATACGTAGACGTGGTGATGCGAGATGTGCAAAAGGCCTTCGATAAGGTTTGGCTACGAGGCTTACAACACAAGATCCTAAGCCTCCAGCTGAACCCTACCCTGGAAAGGGTCCTCTGCAACTACATCATGAGTAGAAAAGCCCGAATTTCCATCGAGGGCTACAGAGGACCCGAGTTTCAACTTGAGGCGGGTGTTCCACAGGGTGGCTGTCAGAGTCCGCTGCTGTACCTTCTGTACACACTGGACTTACCTGATCCGGTAGGGGAGGAAGTGATGTACCTGCAGTTTGCAGATGACATCACGCAAATCGTCCCCAGGTATTACAAGCACGCCGGATACCTAGCAAGGCAGACAGCCATCGAAATCGACAACATCAACCGATATGAACGAAAGTGGAAGATCAAGACCAACCGCCAAAAGTTCCAAATCCTACCAGTTAACCGCCGCAAACATGTGGATGTCAGAGTGAATGGTGAAGTTTACCCATATGGTAACAGAGGAAAAGTCCTGGGTCTACAATTTACCTCCAAAGGGTATAAAGGTCACATTGACAGAATCTCCCTAGCCAAAATACAGCTTGACAAACTGTATAGGTTTAAAAACCTCAGCTCCAAGAACCTTAAAAAGCTATACACTGCTCTGGTGCGCTCAACATTAGTGTACCCGGCAGTGGTCATGCAGGCTGTGAGTTTCACCTCTCTCAGGCAGATGCAGAGAGTGCAGAACAAAGCAGCCCTGCTTATAGCTGGAGCAAAAAGGTCGGACTACATTCAGCAGACGGTACTGCACGCAAGAGCAGGGCTAACCCCTCTGAATGTAGAACTTCAAAGGCTAGGGAGAAAGACCTGGGACAAAATCGAAGAAGAAATACTCCCGAATATAAACCAAAACCTAGACATACCCAGAGCATTCAGAGATCGCGTGAAAAGAAGATCCCTCTTCCCAAGTGGAAGAAACTGCTCCCGAGATCAACAAGTTGGTCTCTATACTTAACCGTATGATATTAAAACATCATAAATCATAAGAACAAGAGAAGAAAGCGAAGAGTAAAAGAGGCGTAGTGCCCACAGAACCCAACCATGACAACCTACTATACAAATCAAATAACCCCGGCAAGACATTTATTAAACCTAAAATTACATTATATAACAGGAAATCAAAAGCAAACAATAAACTTGAAAGGCTTGAAAGCCACGACGGAGGAAATAGAAAAAATATTTATTTATTTACCTAGTTATAGTGATATATATTTAAAAAAAAAAAAAAAAACCCAATAAAAAATACAAAATAAAAATAAATAAATGAAAAAGAATAAATATAATAAAAACAAATACATATAATTAAATATATAAAATGATAAAGACAAATAATAGCAACAAATAAAGAGAAGAAATAAATTGTAAAAGAATAGACAAACCTGTGAGGAGCCCTCTACACCAGGGCAATTCTCAAACCTCTTTTTATCTTTATATACCTACTACACATTTCATTCTTCTTACATCAACTTCAACTTCAACAACTCCCCCAGATACAGCGATTGATTTTTCACGTGAGCTCTTCATCCTAAGAGAAGTCTTAGCCGGCAAAGGAGGAAACGTTGAGGGCAAGTCACCTCCAGCACACTCCCGCTCACCAACGGTTTTTCTCGAGGACGAGATTTACTCATCATCTACCAGTACCCCCGGACCTAAATAGGACCTTAAGTCACCCCCCCCCCCCGAATAAAAATACCTTTATTTCCTTGGCACGTCATTCTGATATGACGTGCTAACCCCTAACCCCCCCCATCCCTGCTCCGCCGTGATGTCTGGCTCCGTGAACGTGACTCTACACATATAGCTTCGTTGCAACTATGCCGTTCTACTTAGAAAAGGCATAATTGAAAACTCTGGGAAAAGGAGGTCTGAGGCTTACCCCGCTGCGGAACCCAGAGGAAGAAGTAACCTGATTTGGGATTCAGTTACAAACGCGGGGAGGCATAAAAACCTACCCTGCGGCACCGTCCAGGACCACAGAGGGAGACTCTTCCGTCTCTGTGAGATGTCGGACGTAACTGTTAAATAACCAAAACCCAATAGAGGGGGCGGCACCCCGACTGGAGTCAGTTGATTCTAGCTTCAGTCATCATTAAGTCCGCCATGTTTTTACACCCTCTGAGGAGCCCAACCAGGTCCATAAAATCATCCATCACCCTTCACCACATTCGAGTCATGTTCACGGGGTCCTCATCGGCGGGGCGGGGGCCTTCCCATAAAAGTTTAAAACCGTAATCTACAAAATGGCAAATACCTCTCATCTCACACTAACGAGCACCACACAATCGACCACCACACATTGCTCACGCTAGCCTCCACCCACGACACACCAATAACAAACATAATAAAACTACGCACAGGCCACAAGCTCGTCTTCCGCTCGCAGGAGGACGCGCTAACCTTCCACCAAAACGCCACCACTACACTAAACACACACAACCTCCAGACAAGACTCGCTGATGGTATCATGAAACGATACCAGATTCGAGTGACAAGGACCAACCCTTTGTGGCTGGCCTTCACTAATGATGACCTTCGCTCGCACCTCCGTCAGGAGTACGGGGAGGAGGTCATTAAGGACCTGTACTTCAACAGGTCAAAAAACTGGGCAGTAATCACACTGTCCAGTGACAACACAAAAAAAATGCTGCTAGACCAAGGTATTAAGGTCTGCGGCACCCTCACAAACCCCCCACACATTGAAGAACAACACAACATAAGACCCACACAATGCCACCGGTGCTATAAAACCGGTCACAGCACCAATACCTGCACTGCAGACCTAATCTTCTCAAAGTGCAGTACAACGGGGCACCACTACGCGACCTGCACCTCCACCACAACCCGCTGTGCAAACTGTGGCGGCGACCACGTCGCCGTCTACCCCAGGTGCCCTTACCTAGGCAAGGCACGCCACGACGCCGTGGAGGCCATCCGGCACCCACAACCAAACACACGCATAACCACACACCCCGCCCCCGCCCCCCCTCCCCTCACCATGTCATTCGCCGCTGCTGCCAGCCCTACGCTGCCGGCTCCCCCTGTTCTACCCCCGACGCACCCACCCACCCCTGCAGCAACCACACCCCACCCACACATCACTCCCCCCCCACCCCAGAACACTCAGAGACCCCCACTACTACCAACACCCCCACCCCACTCTACACCCCCACCCCACCCCACCTCTGCGACAACACAAAAAACAAATTACACCTGGCCACCCTGCTCTCAGCGGTGGCAAAAGACATGTCGAGGGGTGACCCCCGACTTTACGCGAACATACTGAACACACTATTCGCCTCCAACGGCATAGAGCAAATCACCTTCCCCGATAAGGTGTTCGCTCTAATAGACGCACACACATCCAGACCTGCACTCCTCCCCACCCCGACGGGTACACTCCCCTGCCCGCAGGGAACCACCGCCCCCCACTCTCACTGCACCTTCCTCAGCCACTGCCCAAGCCCCCATTCACACAACCTATCCTCCTCGCGCTTCTTCCACCCCTCTATCCAAACCCCGCCTACCTCCCACTGCCACCCCCCCCCCTCGCACCCATCTCAGCCTACACTGTCACTCCAACCCCCTCGCAGCCCACTACACCCCGTGCTAACCCCCAAAACCCCACCCCCAAGCCCCAACCGCGTAGACAGGCACGGGATAAACAAACCCCCCCTCTCTCCTGTCTCACTCCTTCCTCGCTCCCTACTGCTTCCGCCTCCACTCCTTCTCAACACACCCCTTCTCACCCTACTCCTTCTCACTCCTCTCCTCCTCCGCCCCTTCACCTAAGACTCCTTCCCCTCCAACCCCCCCTTAATTCAACTCCTTCTCCTTCTGCCTCCACCACCCCTCCTCCTCTCTCCCCCGACACCCCTCCTCTCATAATCTGCACCTCCCCAACCATCTCCAGCCCTTCATCCTCCAGCTCTACACCGCCCACCTCCGTCACGAACTCCCCCCACCAAGACACCACCCCACCCAAAGCCACCACCTCTACAGAACACACTCCTCCACCCACTAAGGCTCCCCCACCCAATAACACGGCCGTGCCTCACAAACACGCATCAACACGTGTCAAGGTACTCGCCCCCCACGCCTCCTGGGCTAAAACCAAGGAGAAAGGGACGATTCCTGGCAAGTCAGCCTCCCGCGCACTAAGACCACGACAATAGGTCGCATTAGTGCAGTACAACTAAACGTACGCAGTTGGCACGGTATTCGTCATACGGTCGCCAACTGGGTACTCGACACACAAAGACCCGACATCATACTTCTAACCTCCACCAGCTTACACCCTCCCAACAACAGACTCCGCATTGCAGGCTATCACACATACTTATCCCCACAGGCGCGGCACCTAGGATCTGCAATCCTAGTAAAGCGCAACATACACCACTCCCTCGTCAACACACGCGACACCTCCTTTCTAGCCTGCAAAATCGACACAACCTCTGGTCCCATAATAGTGGCCACTCATTACAGACCACCACGATTACAGCTAAACATAGAAGTCCCACTCCGGGCCCTTTCTAACTACAACCTACCCATCTTCTTTGCGGGGGATCTCAACGCTTTTCAACCGTCACTCCTTTCTAACAACACGAACGATGCGGGCAGTTACTTGGCCGGTGCCTTGCGGCGTCACCGCTGCGAGCACATCGGCCCTGCCTTCCCCACGTTCTTTGGCACGCGCGGAGGCACCAATCCCCGGATGTGGTCTTCCGTAACGACCATGCCACACGTTTCTACACACACATTGCACCCGGTCCCCACCTACTATCAGACCACATACCAATATGCCTTCTCATATCCACATCCCCCATACTCACTCCCACATCACCTCTATACGACTACAGAAATACAAACTGGGCTGAATTCAGAAGCCACATATCCACAAACACACCACATAACCTCGACCTGGAGAACACCAATCCAGGACAAATAGACCACCACTGGTGCTCACTTTTAGACACCAACACCGCACGTAATCTACACTCACCACGCAAAAACTACACCTGCTTAAAACACTTCACATTTTCAATACACACACAGAGACTTATCACACAGTACAACAACCACTAAACCAGAGGCCCACGACAACAGAACATCAACCAGCTACGTGCCCGCATCCTTCAATGCGTGCAGCTAGATAGGAACCGGCAGTGGCGTGAGGTCGTCCGCGATGCGGACGACAGCCGCTGCATGGACCCTTCCTTCTTCTGGCGGCACGTGAAAAGGATGCTGGGTACGGAACCATCCAAACCCTATAACACTGAAAATAAACAACCACACACTCACAGACACCAATGACATCCTCGACGCATTCAGGTCCCACTGGGACACAGTACACACCCACAACCCACCAAAACCACATGCGCAGGAGCACTTCTAAGACATTCAGGAATGGTGCCGGACTCATGCTCACGAGCTGAGGCCTGCCCCCCTGATACGTATGGAGGTGCTCGACTACACGTCCACACTTACCACTCCAATCACCGTCGAGGAAACATTATTTATTTATTTTTTTATTTAAGGGGCTATCTGGCGACTGCCGACTTAGGCATAAGTCGCCGTAAAAAAACAGCCTAGTTCTGGGCTACTTTAAAAAAATTAAACAGAAAACAATAAAAAGAAATAACAATAACAATAACAAAGCAATAACAAAAACAACAACAATTAAATCGGGTTAAATAAAAGGGAGAAGGCCGGCCTCCCCCAAAAAGTCAATAAGTCCACCAGTCAAAGTACACGCACTCGTCCCGAGCACAAGGGACAGGTGGTAGCGACCCCGCCCATCCCGGTACCGTGACAGGAGTCGTGCGCGAAGTTCACCCAGACTGGGACGTTCGACAAGAATGTGCCGAACAGTCTGGGGGACGACGCAGTCGTTGCAATAGGGCGCAGGCGAGCGCTCCATCAGATAGCGATGCGTCACACGAGTGTGTCCGATTCGGAGACGACAGAAAGCATGTCGAGGAAACAAAACACTACATAAAATGGACACCAAAACGCGCCCCCGGCCCCTCCGGCCTACCGGCCACACTAATTCACAATCTCCCCGCAGACATATACCCCACATTCACACACCTATTCAATGCCTCTCTAGCCTCAGGCCACTTTCCCAAAATATTCAAAGTCTCTCACAATATACTCCTTCATAAACAACACAAAGACCCAAAACACCCAAACAACTACAGGCCTATTGCTCTATTAGAGCACCTAGGCAAAATACTTGAACGCATGGTCAACTGCCGCCTACGGGAGTTCCTGGAAGAGAGGGACTGGTTCTCCCCCCATCAATACGGGTTCAGGAGGGGCAGGTCCACTCAGGCGGCCGTGACCATCGTACACGACATAATACAGAAGAAACGACAGATACACCAAAAGACTCTCTCCGTCAGTAAGGACGTGGAGAAGGCCTTTGACAAGGTGTGGCACGAGGGACTCCGTTGGAAACTCGCCAACAACACGGAGTTACCTCTCTGCACCAGAAGGCTCCTTTCACACTACCTCACTGGACAGCGATGCCACATAAGATACAACAACACCCTATCAAGACCCTTCACACCACGCTCAGGCGTTCCCCAAGGAAGCGTTCTGGCACCCACACTCTACATCATGTTCACAAACGACACCCCACGCCCACCAGAAAACTGCGTTCACACTTACATAGTGGCCTACGCCGACGACGAGACCATTCTCGTCAGCGGCCGGGCCCCCGAAGAAATCGCGCTCCATGCACAAAGAATACTTGACGAGAAGACAGACTACGAGGACAAATGGCTGATTGCCACGAATCCTCAGAAGACACAGATGACACTCTACGGCGCTAGAGATCACTTCATGCACAACCTACAAATCTAATCACACACACCAAACATGATCCACCAAAACCCAACAAGGCTCGCATACACACAGTGCACCAAAATCCTGGGGGTAACATTCGACAAATCCCTCAGGTTCAACTTACACCAGAACATAATACAAGCAAGAGCCTCACGTACAAACACATCGCTGGGTAGGTTCTACCCAGCGAGTAAAAAACTAAAACTACACCTTTACAAAGCACTCGTGCGTCCCATTCTCACGTACGCCCCACTGTCACTCGTAGCCTCGAGCGACACCTGGAAGCGAAAGGCTCAGCGCATTCAGAACTCTGCTCTGAAGCGCGCTTGCCGTTCGCCGCTGTACTCGAGAATGGACGCACTACACAACAACAACAAACTAACTCCTCTCAACACCTACGCTCACACCACTCACAAAACAACTTGAAAAACTCACCACAGACCCACTTTACACTCGCTTCATGTAAGAAGGTACGCGATGGCGCCGCGATATCCCGCGGCCCACGAACACCTGCCACCCGTACCATTCTTCGCATAAAACCAATAAGGCATCGTGAATAACGCGTTTCCGGATGGACTGTCAGCCTCCCCCCCCCCCTGAATTGCCCCCAACCCTCGCCCAGTCAATTACCACATAACCTACACCTTCACTACAACACCTCGCTTCGGTGTATAGCCACCGACCTATCTACTCTCGCTGTCCCTTTCTTAATTATTTTCCGCAACGCTCCTCTCTGACTACCCGACTGCCGTGTTACAGCAGTCCCTCTCTGTTCTTTCTATACACAAAATGCAATAAAAAATGTGCCATCCCATACGGACTGCTCGTCACCGACTAGCACGCACGCATACTTTGAAGATCGGATACTCGCTGGATAGCACTCTCCAACGATAAAATTACAGCAACCAAGGAGAAAAAGAATTACATTCAAGAAATTCTTTATCGCTCAAGCACCCCAGCAACAGGGAAGCTTTATCGAAGTCGACATCGATCCAAACAACTTATTCATCCTCATTCCTTTTCTGCCTTCTATCCCCTCTCTCTCTCTCTCAGAAAGTAGAGGGAGAGGTGACGCCCCCTTGTCGCGGGAAGAGAGCTTGTGTGTACCTTTGAATTTTCGAGCTATATCGACGGGGGTACCTCTCATTTGGGTACCCCTGATCGGGCTTCCCTTGTCGATTTGGTCGGAAACGAGGTTCCAGACTAAGTGCGTCATTCTTCTTTTATTCTTTTATTTTTTTTACTTTTATCCTATCTCTTTAACTTGTATAAAAAGAAAAGAAAAAACAAAACAAAAAAAAAAAACTAAAAACAAAACAGAACCCTACTACTATCAAGTCATTCCCACTCTTTTTTCAATCTTTCTAAATATAAGGACCTGGAAGCTACCTCACGCGTCAGAAGAGAGGCTTTGGAACCTCTATAAACAACGCCAATCAACGCTCACTGGTTGCGAGAGACTAAGACTTGAGGGGTCTTAGGCACTGGGGCACGATGAATGGGATGAGGGTAGTGCCCCGTTAACCCCTTTCCTGGCGCATAATTATTGACCATTCCCAGTGACCGTTGACGGGTGCCTCTGGTAGCATTGGTCCGTGGTGACGGCCCTTTGTTCCCATGTTGGTTGCCAGGCCAACAAAAAGCCTTGGGTGTAGTTTCTTGGTGTGGCGGGATATCCATTGAACGCTGCTCCGAGATCTTGGCCGTCGCGAAGGGAACTAGTAGGAGTTTAGTACGGGGCGTGTTTCGTTGTTGTTCACCTGGTGACAAATCGATGACCCCTTCGGGGACCATCTGTGCTGCTTGGTTGGGAGCCACGGCACGCCGAGGCTTGACGACTCGGTCGGACGAACAGCAGCACATGGAGCGTGCCTTCTGAAAGATCCGAAACGTCTCTGATCGATAGGCGGGAGCGACTCACGCGGGGAGAACTCACCAAACCCCCTTTTTTCTTATTGATTGGTCGTAAAGTGATTGAGTATAAAGCTTTCAGAATGACAGGAAAGAGAGGTCCAGGTGCTCTAAAATATACATGCGCAACGTGTCAGAAGGATAAGTGGTGTGTGGATTTCCCAGAGGGGTGTTTTTCGAAATGCCACCCGGGCAGTGTCTGCACCGCTTGCATCCTGAAGGGTGAGGTCCAAGAAGCAGTGGCCTACTGTAGGGAGATACAAGATCTCTATAGGGCTTCGGAGGAAAGAGCTCGAGCACTCGAGATGAAAATAGAGAATATGGAGTCAGAGCACGTGCGCAAGCTTAGCCGTCTCGAGGACAGGGTCGCAGAATTGGCCGCAAAATTAGCGACCCAGTCAACTCCAACTGCCGGAGAGCCACTCAATCAAAATGGCAACACTGCATCGTCAGTGCCCGGTGAGACGAGTGGCCAAGTTAAGAAGAAGAAAAAGAAAAACAATTGTAATCCTTCACTTCCCCCTAATAATGATGGTTCCGACGTAGCTGTTGCCGAAAGAGTAACTCATGATGGCTTCACTCCTGTCAGAAGGGGAGCCCATAGACCGAGAGGGGTTTCGATACCGACACCAGTCCCAACATCAAATAGATTTGCTCCCCTGGACTCGCGCCGGGAGTCCCCAATCGTTATCGGAGACTCTCAAGTGAGGGGCCTGACAAATCGGCCAAACGGGATGCGCAAGGAAATGTGGCGCTTACGTAGCCTACCAGGTAAGAAGACGCGAGAGATCATAAAAGAAGTTAAAAAGATTAGACTAGCACAGCAAGATACGCCGGTAGTGGCCCAAGCCAGTGGAAACGACCTGTTCCTACGGGGAGGCTCTGCAGGCTTTACTGAGCGCATCATCGAAGATGTCAGAAGTTTAGCAGCCTCGTTGAAAGAAATAACATCAAAACCAATCGTCGTTGGGATCATACCGAGACGCTCCGGGGGTACCTTGGCCAACCAAAAGGCTCTGAGCATAAATTGGAGGCTAGGTGAAATCCTATCAGGAATGGGCGTATGTTTCGTCAACCCCTTCGACGAATTCTATGGTCGGTCAGGGCTGTTTATTGAAGATGGCACTCACCTGTCTGTCCGTGGAAGAGGTGTGCTGCGTGAGCTCATCCGCCGCGGTTTATATTGGGTAAAGAAATCCGATGTAGGGGGAAGGATGACTGAGACCCCAGTGGGAGAATCCCACGAAGTAGCGCCCTCGACAGCCGAGGTCGAGCACCCAGCACCCAATCCTTCCGTCGATACAGAGGAGGGAGCGGAAGTGGGTGATGGTCAGCCTCCGAACCCAGCTTCGGAGGGGAGGACGCACGACGAACCGTCGGGAAACGGAGAAGTGGAGGGGGCAGTAGGGCTAGCGGACGCCCCCTAAGAGTTCTTCTATTAAATGCCCGCTCAATAAGGAACAAGTTCTGCGAGCTTAGAGCACTGATGTCATCAGAGATGCTCGACATAGTGGCCGTCACGGAGTCTTGGATTCGTGCAGACATCAGGGACTTCATAGGTGAATTTGCAGTACCCGGTTACGCGACCTTCCATAAAGATCGCGCTGACCGGGAAGGTGGTGGAGTTCTGGTGTATGTACGGGTCCATCTATCTCCCATCGAATGCAGAACTGTCCCAGAGCATGAGGTAGTAGGAGTCGACATCAAGGTCGACAATACAATGTACAGGTTCATAGTGGCCTACCGACCTCCTCATCGGACGGTAGAGGTTGATATAGACCTGTACCAAAAACTGTCCAGTCTCTTAGACGGCCCTCCCTCGCTGCTGGTAGGGGACTTCAATTGCCGAGTCGACTGGAGTGACCGAACGGGCGACGGAGAGGCATCTCGGCTTGTAGACTTTGCTGACAGCAACTTTCTGACTCAGTGGGTCGGCGAGCCTACCCGAGGGGGCAACGTTCTAGATCTTGTATTTACCACTGAAGATGACCTCGTCTCTGACCTGTCAGTGGATGAGTGCCTAGGTGGTAGTGACCATAACATGGTAAGGTTTGGAATACGTGCTCCCTGTACGCAAGGTACTAATGAACGAGCACGTAAATTGGATCTTAGACGTGCAGACTTCAATGGGCTTCGGGAGGCACTTGGCCAGATGCAACCAACTAACGAAGGCGGGACGAATTCCAAATGGAACGACTTCAAAAATTGTTTTATGGATCGTCAGGCCGAGTGCGTTCCCACGAAGGCTGTCAGACTAGCGAGCATTCAGCCTAGGTGGTTTTCTCAAGAAATCGCTAGTGCTATTAAAGCTAGAAAGTCAGCGCACAGAGCATGGAAGAGGAATAGTAGTGCGATGCACCATGAAGCCTATGTGACCCATGGTAGAACGGTTAAGGCACTAGTGCGCACGGCTAAGCGTAACGAAGAAATTCGTGTAGCCTCTCTCTCCAAAGAGAGCCCCAAGGAGTTCTTCGCATACGTGAACAGCCGAAAACCAGTACGCCAACGCATCGGACCCCTGAGGGACGGCGACGGCGTTCTCCAGGATTCAGATGAGGAAATAGCTGGCATACTCAACGACTACTTCTCCTCGGTTTTCACGAGGGAAAGGGGCGGAGAGATACCCAGACCGCCGATAGTGATAGATCGCGAGTTAGAATCACTAGAAGCAATAACTACAACTCCTGAAGAGGTTGCTAGGAGGCTAGGTCAGTTAAATGCGTACAAATCCCCAGGTCCTGACGGCTTCCTGCCAAGAGTACTGCGTGAGGTGAAAGATCAGGTGAGCCCTCATCTTTCTGAGATCTTCAACTCATCGCTCGACAGTGGCGAAGTACCTGCAGACTGGCGTATGGCCAATGTCACCCCGATCCACAAAAAGGGTGACCGTGGCACCGCAGGAAACTACCGACCAATAAGTCTAACTTCAATCGTGGGCAAAGTACTGGAAGGCATCATAGGGGATAGGATAATGAATCATTTAGAGTCTCACGACCTGTTGAGAGACACACAGCATGGCTTCCGAAGAAAGCGCTCGTGCCTCACGAACTTGCTTGAATTCTTCCACGGTATAATGAGTGAGTTTGACAGAAGTCGAGCGGTGGACATACTTTATTTGGATTTCCAAAAGGCTTTCGATAAAGTCCCCCACCGCCGACTGATGGCGAAAGTACATGCCCTGGAAATAAGAGGAAAGGTCGCAAAATGGTTAGAAAGTTGGTTGTCGGACAGGCGAAAGAGGGTTACCATCGGAGGCCACACCTCTCAGTGGTCGTCAGTAACGAGCGGAGTCCCTCAGGGCTCCGTGCTAGGCCCTCTATTATTCATCATCTACATCAACGATATAGATGAAGGACTGGTGAGTCGTCTAGCAAAATTTGCCGACGACACAAAACTTGGAGCTAATGTAGCGAATCCCGAAAACATCGAGATGTTGAGGGATGACCTACGGATGATCGGCGAGTGGGCTGACAAGTGGCAGATGCCTTTCAACTTAGACAAGTGTAAGGTGATGCACATCGGGTATGCGAACCCCCGGTCAGGCTACGAGCTACAAGGTATGCGTCTTGAGTCTACTGATGTCGAGAAGGACTTAGGTGTGCTGATTAGCAGCGATCTCAAATTCTCGAAGCAGTGCTTACAGGTGGAGAAAAAGGCTCATCGCTTGTTGGGTTACATCAAGAGGCAATTCAGTTTTCGAACAAAAGAGGTTGTTTTGCCTTTGTACAACTCGCTGGCGAGGCCTCACCTAGAGTTCGCTGTTCAGTTCTGGTCTCCTCATTATCGAAAAGACATCGATCGTCTGGAAAAGGTGCAAGCCAGGGCCACGAAACTGATCCCATCGCTAAGGAACAAGTCATACCAAGAAAGACTGCAAGAGCTCGATCTCTATTCGTTAGAGACTCGAAGACTGCGCGGTCGTCTAATAGAGACTTTTAAAATCTTGAAAGGATTTGAAAATGTCGACTCCACCAAATTCTTTACCCTCAACCGGAATATGACTCGAAATCACGGGTGGAAGGTGGAGCTGCCCAGATTCAATACGATTCCGGTGGGTAAGTCATTCACATATGACATTTGCGACACATGGAATAAACTACCAGCGGGAGTTGTTGAGAGTAGCAGTGTCGAACAGTTCAAGAGTAGACTTGACAAATTATATTTGAAAAATTGATGATCTCATAGCAAGTAATCAGTACATGCTAAGAATCAAAACCGCAAAAAGTGCCTCCTCGATATGGGCCGCAAGGCCTTTGAGGTACTTCTTTTCCTTGTAACTCCTTGTAACTCTTATTCACCCCCCCCCTCATCACTAAAGAGAGTAATACTTTTCATCTAGCCATCATATATTAATATGTCAGGCTAATTTCCCCACATTCCCCTACCTTGGGAAAACTTCGTCTGGATTGGGAAGCTGTCTATCATCACCGTCTAATTCAAACTATGTCCTGCACTGTGCAAAGACATAATTTGAGGCTCCGAGGAAAGCAGGTTTGAGGCCTATCCCACTGTAGAACTCGGGGTGCACCCCTTGCAGAAAGTCCCATAGAAGAAATAGATACACAACTAAATAACATCACGAACCTCATCAAGGAAGCTGACAGAATATACGTCCCCAGAACTAGATATAGAACAATCCCTGCGCCCCAATGGTCCGATGAGATCAAAACAAATATGGAGGAAATTTACAACACGTACGAAGAAATCCGCCGACATGGTAGCAGTAGAGATAGATATATGCGTTTGAGAATCCTTAGAAACCAAGTTAACAACCTAATTAGAATAAATATAAATACAACTTGGAATAGACTAATCGAAAATATGGACATAGAGAGAGATCCAAGAAGGTTCTGGAACCAATACAGAAAACTAAAAGGTTCCGTTCCTAAAGATAAAATGTACCTGAAAGATGGTGAAATAAAAATAAACGACAACAGAGAGATTGAAATAAGATTTAGAGAACATTGGTCCCGGATCTTCTCTATCACACCCGAGGAGAACCAAAACTACGATGCGGCCCACGAACAATACGTAATAGAAGTTATACAAAATAGAGAGCATGAACACTCAACATTCCCAAAAGTAGATGAATCCCGAATTCAAAGGAACGAAGGAATGTCCTTCACTATGATAGAGTATAAAACAGCCCTAGCTTCATTCAAACAAAAATCCCCAGGAATTAGCGAAATAACAAAGAACCATCTCACAAATGCTCCCACCAATATCCACCAAGCAATCCTCAAAATCTTCAATGCATGCCTGAATACAGGCCATTTTCCATCAGCATTGAAGACAGCGAAGATGATATTCCTTCCCAAACCCGGTAAACCCAAGGGCCACATCGAAAGCTACAGGCCAATCTCCCTGTTGGAATTCATTGGCAAGCTGATGGAAAAGCTGCTCAATGAAAGATTAAAGACCTTCCTGGAAGGAAGAAATTTGCACAGCGCACAACAGCACGGATTCAGGAAAAAAAGAGGTACAGAGACAGCACTAGCACTCATTACCGAGAAGATAGCAGTCGATGTAGCAAGAGGCAACAGGGTGGACTTGGCACTCCGCGACGTTGCCAAAGCTTTCGACAAGGTATGGGTACCAGGCCTTAAAGTTAAAATCATCCAACTAGGTCTCGAAGCAAACCTTACCAGAATCCTGTGCAGCTATCTAGAGAATAGGAAGGCAAAACTAACAATTAACAACCACACTGGCAGTACTTTCACTCTGAAGGCAGGGGTCCCGCAAGGTGGGTGCCTCAGCCCCACGCTGTACACAGTGTACACCAGGGATCTCCCTCAACCCTTAGAGGAAAGTACAATGTACATCCAACTGGCCGATGACGTCACGCAAATCATTGCCAGCGACAGAAAACATCCTCAGGATATTGCACAGCGAACTGCCAGAGAAATTTTGAACATAAACGAATACGAGAAAACACATAAGATAAAAACGAACATCGCCAAATTTCAACTTACACCAATGAACAGAAGAAAAACGCACCGAGTCACCGCCAACAACGTCCACTACCCCTATAGTGAAGGAGGTAAGGTACTCGGACTAACTTTCACCAAGAACGGGTACAGTACGCACGTAAGCCAAAAGGTTATACATGCGAATAGTATCCTTACTTCTCTGCAAAGATTTAAATACTTATCTGAGAAAAATAAAAGAAAACTTTACCTAACCCTAGTCCGCCCCATCATAACATACCCCGTCATTCCGATGAATACCCTTTCAAAAACACAAATGTCCAAATTACAAGTCATTAAAAACTACGCAACCAGATTTATTACCAACTCATCAAAACTGGATGCAATACCATCGGTGGAACTTCACCGTAGAACAAAATTGAAACCAATAAATCAAGTCCTCCATGAACGTGCCAGAAAAATATGGCACAAATTAGAAAATGAACTCCCACACGACATAACAGATAAAGTAATACCCACTGACAGAGAATATAGAAGGCTACATTTTAGACAAAGATTTAGAAGTAGCCGAAAAGATATTCAAAATGACGTCGATCCTATATATCGATAGAACATCGAGAAAGACTATATGTACATACAACTAGCTATTAAAGAATACAGTATAAAAATTACATATTAATATAAGTAAAATAGATGGATACATGTATACAAAAAAAAAGAAGAAAAAAGTGCATTAAGATGTAGGTTTTAATAGATCTACGCGCAAAGAGACAAATAATCATAGTATTAAAAAAAAAAAAAAAAGCATTAAGATGTAAGTTTAAATAGATCTACGCGCAAAAATCTAAATATTAATAGTATAAAAAAAAAAAACTATATCTCTATACATGTATACATACTAAGCTGAGAAAAAGATACAAAAAAAAGTTACCTGAAAATTCTAACTCAGCACCCGAGAGTGCACCTCATAATAATAAAATTATCTACTGAAATAATAAGAATATTCTTCAAAGAAGAATGAAATGAAAATAAAGGCTCGAATGCTTCCCTCGAAAGAGAAAACAAACCACGTACAAAGAAGTACTAAAAATATAATAAAGAAAAATATGAAAACAAAGGCTCATAAGCTGTAAAATATTAGATATTAAATAAAGCAAAATAAAAAAGCAACATGAAATCGATTACCAGGCAACCTGGTACACATTCACTCACACACACACACACACACACTCAATCATACCAAAAAACAAAAAACACACAACATCGAAAGCATTACCCTACCATCATAAGCACATCAACCATCTCTCCCTCTACACTATTATTTCTATCTATCCTATATCATCTTCCTCACATTCACCACTTTTTGTTATCCCTATCCCATCCCATACAGCGATCGATGACAGGAAAGAAAATTTTCACAATTCACCTAACTCTGAAAACGTATTTCGGTTTTAAAGCAACGAGGCTTTTTACGTGAATTTATTCACGTTTCCCTACGGGGAATAAAAGAGAATTACTTAATTAAAAGAGAGCACTACGAGCCCAAGAATGTCGGGCTAATTCGACCACGCATTCTCCCCCCCCCCTGCCGGGGCTGAGGAGCTGAAGTGAACTGAACTGCATTTCATTTTGCCACGTTCCAACTATGCCGTTCGTGTGATAGGCATAATTGGGGGCGGCCAGGAAAGCAGGTTTGTGGACTAGCCCACTGCAGAACTCGGCGTCAGTGGAAGCCCGGTTACGAGGCGATGCTGAAAGCTTCGGGGAAGAGTTCGCTCTAATCTCTGAGGGTAGTTTCCGGCCAAGACCACAGGGGGACATGCAACCGTCCCTGTGTAAGTTGGAAGCAGCATCGATAACCAAACCCCGGACGGGGCGGCACCACTCGGGTGGTGGTAGTTGATTCAATCACCACCCATCATTAAGTCCGTCACAACCAACCGTCTGAGGGGCCTCCCCGGGTTCACCCACATTCATTTCATCCCTTCATCCAGCAGTTCACGTTCATGGAGGCTCGCTTGCAACGGTGGTGGTGGGGGGGGGGGATGCCCCCCCCTCCAAAAAAGTAAAGCTCTTAACAACCATTGAAGAATTGTTTATTCTGGATAAACTACCCATTTTAAATAGTTGGCAAGCGCATTAAGAACCCAGAAGCAGGAGCTACCCCACAGTGGTTCATCGCCCCTTGGGGCCAGTGCAAAATGGCACAGAACCAACTCCCCCGGGTGCCTCTGCGCACCATGAGCGGTCATAGCAGACCCGCCAGAGAGACGGTCTTCGAAGCCGTCTACGGAAAATTGAAGATTGCCATGGTGAGACTTCTGGAAGTCCCCGTGGGCTATGTCGCCGTCTGTGAGACGGAAAAAGACAGAGTCTTTAACCAAAGAAGCTGCCATTGAGGTCCTCCGGGAGCTTGGCCTAACACCTGCTATCCCCCCGCAGATCCAATCACACAGGAGTGTGATATGCAGAAAACTAGACCCGTGGATAGGAGAACACTCCAGAGAGGAAATTAAGGAAGAAATCCTCAAAAACCACGCTTGGGCAAAAGTAATAGACATAATTAAGTTCAAAAACAAAAGAGATAATACGGATTATTCCCATGTGTTTAAAATAATTTTTGGGGAGACATCCATGGCAAGGAAGGCAAAGGAGTCTGGGCTCCTGCTTTTCAATGCCAAGTCAGCGGGGAGCAGATAGAGAGGGAGGAATTCCACTCGGTACAGTTCTGCTTCCGCTGCTATAAAATGGAGGCACACACAACCAAAGAATGTAAAGCGCCCGAGGAGCTATGCTCTAGATGCAGCGAGCCAGGCCATCACTGGAAGAGCTGCCAGAGCCCCCAGGAGAGGTGTATTAACTGTGGACAAGGGCATCGGACAATGGCTATGGCCTGTCCGAAGAAAAAGGAAATTATAAGAAATAAACAGAAAAATAGCCAAGAAGCGGAGACTAGGAAAGCGCACACCTCGTACGCCCAAGTCGCCAAATCTGCTCAACCGGCTGCAACTGTCAACAAGACATACTTAAAGCTTCAAAACGAGGATTCTACTAAAATTCTGACGTGTATCTTATACGCACACGTTAGAAACCTGACCCAACCTGGTTGCTTCGCTAAGGAACTAAACCAAATGCTGGCGAAGAATGGCCTGAACCAGATGTGGTTCCCGGACGACCCCCCTTCAGGGGACGTCCTCCAACTGCAGAGGGTAACCAAGGAGGTGCAACCAGCTAACGTCAAGGAGAACAAGCCACAGGAAAAAACCAAAAGACCAGACCCAAGAGTAGAAGCGAAAAAAGAGCGAGAAGCTGCAGTCAGATCTAAGATCGAAAACAGGACGGTTAAGGAGAGCTCAGATGACTCTGAATCTACGGAGTCTTCAGACAGTGATGCCGAATCGAGCGTCAAAAAAGCAGATAAGAAAAAGAGAACGACGAAAAAGGCCCTAGACGCGGATGAGCTAAATCTGAGGATTTATGCATCCGAGCAACTCCCCTTCCCAAAGGACAACGATACCAACAGGATACTAGTTGGTATCAAAAAGAAGTTTTATAAGTGGGATTTCGATGCCCAGTGTGATGAAGAGGTAGTCGAAGAGGCCCTCAATAGCCATAACATCACCCTCTACAGGGACACACTGGAAGAACTGCCCACGTCAGAATTTAAAAAGAAGAGGAACGGGCGAAAACGTCCTTTCACCAAGAAACACTAGAAGCCAGAAAAGAGTATGGAAAACCCGAACAACAGGTTGGGAGGGAGGGAAAAGCAACGGCATATGGAAACATATTCCGTGTGCTAGACCCCGACATCATATTGATTTCAGAGCACGGTATCGACACAACATCGTACCAAATAAAGATACCGGGCTACAGAGTGATTACTAAAAGCCATGCTCAGGAGAGGTTTGACGGCGCCGCGATTGCAATCAAAAAGAATCTCTCGTTCAGGCACCTTCCAGAACTGGACGAGTCATTCGTGGCGATTGAGATGCCCACATTAGTGGGCAACCTCGTGATCGCGGCGGCGTATCAACCCCCTCGCAGAGCGTACCTGCCCCTCAATAACTTTTACACCTTGTTTGGTCATGGCAGGATGGTGTTCCTTGGGGGAGACCTCAACGCCAGATGCCGAACGGCTAGCTATGGTAATACAAATAACAGAGGCCACAACTTGGAAATGATTATGAGACGTAAAAACATCCAGAGGATAGGCCCGGATTTTCCGACCTATATAACCTCTCGGGCAGCAACCAAGCCCGACATAATCATGACAAGTGGTGGCTTCCCGTTCAATTACTATAGCGAGCCAGGACCAGCAGTACCCAGCGACCATATAGCGATACCCACCACCATCTCACTCGCTCCGATCCAGATTCCGGTCCCTCTCCGCAAGAGCTACGCCTCGGCCGACTGGGAACGCTACGGAGAAATCCTAGGCGTTTACGAACCAGCCGACCTAAGTGAGGCCACATTAGAAGAGATCGACGGGGAACTGGAAAGGGTAACAGCCCTCATCATTGAGGCTGACCGCGAGTGCGTACCCTTGACAGGGTACAGAACTCTTCCACAACCACGTTGGACCGAAGAGATGAAGGAGATCGCTAGGGAGCACCGGGAGGTGTACGAGGAAATAAGAAGAACGGGTACAAATCGGGAGCGTAGCTCGCTGCTCCGTCGCCTACGCGACGAACTAAAACAGGCTATTAACCTACAACAGGCTGAAATCTGGAACAGCCTAATAGCCGGGTTGGACAGCGAGATGGCCCCCGACAAATTCTGGCGACTAGTGAAACAACTGAAAGGACTCCCAAGTAGAGGAAAGACCCGCATCAAGGAGGGCGATGACTACTTGGAGGATCCGGCGGTACTGGAGGAAAGATTCCGCACGTTTTGGAAGGAAATCTTCTCTATAACACCAGAGGACGATGCGGAATTTGACCAGGAGTTCGAAGACCATCTGATTGAGGAACTCAATCAGATCATACATCGAACGCACCCACAAGCCTACGTTGACGAAAGGAGGGAAATGGTGGACCATGGCCGACCAATAACAACGGTAGAGGTCATGGAAGTCTTAAAAACCTTTAAGCAAAAGGCACCAGGCTGGACGGGCATCACTAAGAACAATCTGGTGCATGCCCCTCGGCAGATCATTCAGGGAATCACTAACATCTTCAATACTTCCCTGAATACGGGCTACTTCCCCGACAGGCTAAAAATGGCCAAAATCATTTTTATCCCTAAAGGGAACAAACCCCCAGATCAACTGGTGGACTATAGGCCAATATCCCTCCTAGAGTTTGTAGGTAAAATCTACGAAAAGCTTCTAGCCAACAGGCTACAAGATCAGCTGTCCGAGCTGGAAGCTCACAACCCTCAGCAGCACGGGTTTCGCAGGAGGAGGGGGACTGATACAGCCCTTGCCCTCCTCACCGAAAAGCTAGCCCGCTGCAAAGCTGAAGGGAGGTACGTAGATGTGGTGTTGCGCGACGTGCAGAAGGCCTTCGACAAGGTTTGGCTGAGAGGTCTACAATACAAGATCTTAGGCCTCCATCTAAACCCGGTCCTGGAAAGGGTCCTCTGTGATTACATCATGGAAAGAACAGCCCGTATCTCAATCGAGGGCTACAGAGGACCCAAGTTTGAACTAGAGGCGGGGGTTCCACAAGGTAGCTGTCTGAGTCCGCTGCTGTACATTGTGTACACGTTGGACTTACCTGCTCCAGTTGGGGAGGATGTGATGTATCTGCAGTTTGCAGACGACATCACCCAGATCATCCCCGGTTCCTACAGGAACGCTGGAGTTCAAGCAAGGGAGACAGCTACCGAAATCGAAAACATTAATCGTTTTGAAAGAATGTGGAAGATAAAAACAAACCACCGCAAGTTCCAAATCCTCCCTATGAACCGCCGGAAACGAGACGACGTCATCGTCAGAGACGAGCTTTACCCGTACTCGAACGAGGGTAAAGTACTGGGTCTGCGCCTTACCTCAACGGGGTACAAGGCGCACATTAACAGCCGTGTCTCCCTAGCCAGAAGAGAACTTGGAAAACTTTATAGGTTCAAAGATCTCAGCTCAAAAAACATCAGCAAACTTTACAACCTTCTGGTGCGTCCAGTGCTGGTGTACCCCGCGGTGGTTATGCAGGCGGCCAGTTCTACCTCTCTCAAACACATGCAGAGAGTTCAGAACAAGGCTACCCTGCTTATAACCGGCGCGAGGAGGCTGGACTATATTCGGCAGACGGAACTGCACGCAAGAGCAGGACTTGAGCCACTGAATATAGTCCTTCAAAGGCTAGGGAGAAAGACCTGGGAAAAGGTAGAAAGCGAGATTCTCCCGCAAATAGATGCGGGCCTCGAGATACCGCAGCATGCTATCGGACGGGCTACGAGGAGAGCACTATTCCCCAGTGGAAGAACGTGCTCCCGTGAAAACCAAATAGACTTGTTCAGATAGCGAGCAAATCTTTCGTTCAGGACGCTAAAAATCAGTCCTCAAGACAACCGTTTTTTAAGAAAGATCAACGAACTCCACTCAAGAACAATAGCTCCGAATCGAGCAACAAAGAAAAAGAGGCGAAGTGCCCAACAAACTTAACTCTGAAAACCTAAATTGAATAAAAGATGGGAAGTGCCCCCCCCCCTCCCCCCCAAAAAAAGAATCTAAAGTTAAATAAAAGAGGCGTAGTGCCCACAAAGGTCACAAGACCAAAATAAACAACAACAAAATTAACAAAAGAGGCGTAGTGCCCACACAACTAGTTTAAATAAAAAGAAAACCGAACAATGACAAACAAAAGAGGCGTAGTGCCCAAACAATAAATAAACAGATAAAGCAAAGCAAGAAGAATAAATGGGGAGTAATTCCCCCATTGGCGATAAATAAAAATCACCAAACAAAGCAAGATAAATAAATAATACATAGGCTACGAGTTAGCAAAAATATAATTGAAAGGCTTGAATGCCCTCTTCAAATTGACGGAGGAAAAAGTATATACAGAGAATAATTATTTATACAGATTTTATACCAAAAGTAAGACAAATAAATTAGGAAAAATGAAAAGTAGCTTAACGCTACAGGAAGGTCAGCTGACGCTGTTCCAACCAAATGGAGGAAACCATGTAAAACGAAAAAGAGTAGAATGCCTGTGATGCCCTCTGCTCCAGGGCAAAACTACAATCTTCTTCAGCACTATCATCATCTACTACACCTTTCATCTCTTTCTACATCAATCAATCAATCAATCAATCAGCGATCGATTTCTACGTGAGCTCTTCAACCTAAGAGAAGTCTTAGCCGGCAAAGGAGGAAACGTTGAGGGAGAGTCAACTCCAGCACACTCCCGCTCACCAACGGTTTTTCTCGAGGACGAGATTTATTTACTCACCATCTACCAGCACCCCCGGACCTAAATAGGACCTTAAGTCACCCCCCCCCCCGAATAAAAATACCTTTATTTCCTTGGCACGTCATTCTGATATGACGTGCTAACCCCCCCCCCCATACCTGCTCCGCCGTGATGTCTGGCTCCGTGAACGTGACTCTACACATATAGCTTCGTTGCAACCATGCCGTTCAACTTAGAAAAGGCATAATTGAAAACTCTGGGGAAAGGAGGTCTGAGGCTTACCCCGCTGCGGAACCCAGAGGAAGAAATAACCTGGTTTGGGATTCAGTTACAAACGCGGGGAGGCATAACAACCTACCCTGCGGCCACCGTCCAGGACCACAGAGGGAGACTCTTCCGTCTCTGTGAGATGTCGGACGTAACTGTTAAATAACCAAAACCCAATAGAGGGGGCGGCACCCCGACTGGAGTCAGTTGATTCTGGCTTCAGTCATCATTAAGTCCGCCATGTTTTTACACCCTCTGAGGAGCCCAACCAGGTCCATAAAATCATCCATCACCCTTCACCACATTCGAGTCATGTTTACGGGGTCCTCATCGGCGGGGCGGGGGCCTTTCCATATGAAGAAAAAACCCCGTAAAAACCACAAAATGGCAAATACCTCTCACCTCACACTAACGAGCACCACACAACCAGCACCCGACACAATCGACCACCACACATTGCTCACGCTAGCCTCCACCCACGACACACCAATAACAAACATTATTAAACAACGCACAGGCCACAAGCTCGTCTTCCGCTCGCAGGAGGACGCGCTAACCTTCCACCAAAACGCCACCACTACACTAAATACACACAACCTGCAGACAAGACTCGCTGATGGTATCATGAAACGATACCAAATACGCATCACAAGGACCAACCCTTTGTGGCTGGCCTTCACAAACGATGACCTTCGCTCGCACCTCCGTCAGGAGTACGGGGAGGAGGTCATTAAGGACCTGTACTTCAACAGGTCAAAAAACTGGGCAGTAATTACACTGTCCAGTGACAACACAAAAAACATGCTGCTAGACCAAGTCATTAAGGTCTGCGGCACCCTCAAACCCCACACACATTGAAGAACAACACAACATAAGACCCACACAATGCCACCGGTGCTATAAAACCGGTCACAGCACCAATACCTGCACTGCAGACCTAATCTGCTCAAAGTGCAGTGTAGCGGGGCACCACTACACGACCTGCACCTCCACCACAACCCGCTGTGCAAACTGTGGCGGCGACCACGTCGCCGTCCACCCCAGGTGCCCTTACCTAGGCAAGGCACGCCACGACGCCGTGGAGGCCATCCGGCACCCACAACCAAACACACGCATAACCACACACCCCGCCCCCGCCCCCCCTCCCCTCACCATGTCATTCGCCGCTGCTGCCAGCTCCCCCTGTTCTACCCCCGACGCACCCCCGCCCCCCTGCAGCAACCACACCCCACCCACACATCCCTCCCCCCCCCACCCCAGCTCAGAACACTCAGAGACCCCCACTACTACGAACACCCACACACCACACTGCCACCCCCACCCCACCCCTGCGACAACACAAAAACCAAATTACACCTGGCCACCCTGCTCTCAGCGGTGGCAAAAGACATGTCGAGGGGTGACCCCCGACTATACGCGAACATACTTAACACACTATTCGCCTCCAACGGCATAGAGCAAATCGCGTTCCCCGAGAAGGTGTTCGCTCTAATAGACGCACACACATCCAGACCTGCACTCCTCGCCACCCCGACGGGTACACACCCCTGCCCGCAGGGAACCACCGCCCCCCACTCTCACCACGCTCTCCCTGCACCTTCCTCAGCCACTGCCCAAGCCCCCATTCACACAACCTATCCTCTTCGCGCTTCTTCCACCCCTCTATCCAAACCCCGCCTACCTCCCACTGCCACCACCCCCCTCGCACCCATCTCAGCCTCCTCTCCCACAGCCCCCACTGTCACCTCAACCCCCTCGCAGCCCACTACACCCCGTGCTAACCCCCAAAACCCCGACCCCAAGCCCCATCCGCGTACAGGCACGGGACAAACAAACCCCCCTCTGTCCTGTTTCCACTCCTTCCTCGCTCCCTACTGCTTCCCCCTCCCCTCCTCCTCCGCCTTCCGCCCCTTCACCTAAGACTCCTTCCCCTCCAAACCCCCTTCCTTCAACTCCTTCACCTCCGTCTCCTTCCCCTTCTCCCTCCACCACCCCTCCGCTGTCCCCACCTCCTCTCTCCCCCGACACCTCTCCTCTCATAATCTGCACCTCCCCAACCATCTCCAGCTCTACATCGCCCACCTCCGTCACGAACTCCCCCCACCAAGACACCACCACCTCTACAGAACACACTCCTCCACCCACTACGGCTCCCCCACCCAATAACACGGCCGTGCCTCACAAACACGCATCAACACGTGTCAAGGTACTCGCCCCCCACGCCTCCTGGGCAATAACTAAGGAGAAGGGGACGATTCCTGGAAGGTCAGCCTCCCGCGCACTAAGACCACGACAATAGATCGCATTAGTGTAGTACAATTAAACGTACGCAGTTGGCACGGTATTCGTCATACGGTCGCCAACTGGGTACTCGACACACAAAGACCCGACATCATACTTCTAAACTCCACCAGCTTACACCCTCCCAACAACAGACTCCGCATTACAGGCTATCACACATACTTATCCCCACAGGCGCGGCACCTAGGATCTGCAATCCTAGTAAAGCGCAACATACACCACTCCCTCGTCAACACACGCGACACCTCCTTTCTAGCCTGCAAAATCGACACAACCTCTGGTCCCATAATAGTGGCCACACATTACAGACCACCACGATTACAGCTAAACTTAGAAGTCCCACTCCGGGCCCTTTCTAACTAAAACCTACCCATCTTCTTTGCGAGGGACCTCAACGCTTTTCACCCGACACTCCTTTCTAACAACACGAACGATGCGGGCAGTTACTTAGCCGGTGCCTTGCGGCGTCACCGCTGCGAGCACATCGGCCCTGCCTTCCCCACGTTCTTTGGCACGCACGGAGGCACCACATCCCCGGATGTGGTCTTCCGTAACGACCATGCTACACGTTTCTACACACACATTGCACCCGGTCCCCACGTACTATCAGACCACATACCAATATGCCTTCTCATATCCACATCCCCCATACTCATTCCCATATCACCTCTATACGACTACAAAAATACAAACTGGGCTGAATTCAGAAGCCACATATCCACAAACACATCCCATAACCTCGACCTGGAGAACACCAATCCAGGACAAATAGACCACCACTGGTGCTCACTTTTAGACACCATCACCACCGCACGTAATCTACACTCACCACACAAAAACTACACCTGCCTAAAACATTTCATCTTTTCAATACACACACAGAGACTTATCACACAGTACAACAACCACTACACCAGAGGCCCACGACAACAGAACATCAAACAGCTACGTGCCCGCATCCTTCAATGCGTGCAGCTAGATAGGAACCGCCAGTGGCGTGAGGTCGTCCGCATCGCGGACGACACCCGCTGCATGGACCCTTCCTTCCTTTTGGCGGCACGTGAAAAGGATGCTGGGTACGGAACCATCCAAACCTATAACACTGAAAATAAACAACCACACACTCACAGACACCAATGACATCCTCGACGCATTCAGATCCCACTGGGACACAGTACACACCCACAACCCACCAAAACCACATGCGCAGGAGCACTTCCAGGACATTCAGGAATGGTGGCGGACTCATGCTCACGAGCTGAGGCCTGCCCCCCTGATACGCATGGAGGTGCTCGACTATACGTCGACACTTACCACTCCAATCACCGTCGAGGAAACAAAACGCTACATAAAATCGAGACCAAAACGCGCCCCCGGCCCCTCTGGCCTACCAGCCACACTAATACACAACCTCCCCGCAGACATATACCCCACACTCACACATCTATTCAATGCCTCCCTAGCCTCAGGCCACTTCCCTAAAATATTCAAAGTCTCTCACAATATACTCCTTCATAAACAACACAAAGACCCAAAACACCCAAACAATTACAGGCCTATTGCTCTATTAGAGCACCTAGGCAAAATACTCGAACGCATGGTCAACTGCCGCCTACGGGAGTTCCTGGAAGAGAGGGACTGGTTCTCCCCCCATCAATACGGGTTCAGGAGAGGCAGGTCCACTCAGGCGGCCGTGACCATCGTACGCGACAGAATACAGAAGAAACGACAGATACACCAAAAGACTCTCTCCGTCAGTAAGGACGTGGAGAAAGCCTTTGACAAGGTGTGGCACGAGGGACTCCGTTGGAAACTCGCCAACAACACGGAGTTACCTCTCTGCACCAGAAGGCTCCTCTCACACTACCTCACTGGACGGCGCTGCCACATTAGATACAACACCCTTTCAAAACCCTTCACACCACGCTCAGGCGTTCCCCAAGGAAGCGTTCTGGCACCTACACTCTACATTATGTTCACAAACGACACCCCACGACCACCAGAAAACTGCGTTGACACCTACATAGTGGCCTACGCCGACGACGAGACCATTCTCGTCAGCGGCCGGGCCCCCGAAGAAATCGCGCTCCACGCACAAAGAATACTTGACGAGAAGACAGACTACGAGGACAAATGGCTGATTGCCACGAATCCTCAGAAGACACAGATGACACTCTACGGCGCTAGAGATCAGTTCATGCACAATCTACAAATCTACTCACACACACCAAACATGATCCACCAAAACCCAACAAGGCTCGCATACACACAGTGCACCAAAATCCTGGGGGGTAACATTCGACAAAGCCCTCAGGTTCAACTTACACCAGAACATAATACAAGCAAGAGCCTCACGTACAAACGCATCGCTGGGTAGGTTCTACCCAGCGAGTAAAAAACTAAAACTACACTTATACAAAGCACTCGTGCCTCCCATTCTCACGTACGCCCCACTGTCGCTCGTAGCTTCGAGCGACACCTGGAAGCGAACTCCCTCTGAAGCGCGCTTGCTGTTCGCCGCTGTACTCGAGAATGGACGCACTACACAACAACAACAAACTAACTCCTCTCAACACCTACGCTCACACCAGACTCACAAAACAACTTGGAAAACTCACCACAGACCCACTTTACACCTCGCTACATGTAAGAAGGTACGCGATGGCGCCCCGATATCCCGCGGCCCACGAACACCTGCCACCCGTACCATTCTTCGCATAAAACCAATAAGGCATCGTGAATAACGCGTTTCCGGATGGACTGTCAGCCTCCCCCCCCCCCCTGAATTGCCCCCAACCCTCGCCCAGTCAATTACCACATAACCTACACCCTCACTACAACACCTCGCTTCGGTGTATAGCCACCGACCTATCTACTCTCGCTGTCCATTTCTTAATTATTTTCCGCAACGCTCCTCTCTGACTACCTGACTGCCGTGTTACAGCAGTCCCTCTCTGTTCTTTCTATACACAAAATGAATGAATTCGACCGTTACTCGTGCTCCGCCTGCCTTTGGTTTTACATTGTCTCATGTATAAATTTGTTTTAGAAGCAACTTCATTGTGTTCTAAATAGTAAACAGTTGCTTATTTATGTACTAATTGAATAAAGGCGCAGTGGCGCAAAACATGTCCCCTTTGGGCGTGTCGGGTTTGTATACCCCCCTACCTTCCAACTCCCTTCCCTTGGTAAGGTACTGCGTGATGCGGGAGAGGCCACGAGGGCTATTAAGATAGATTTTCAACATGGTTCTATCATATACCACTTCATGAAAATGCCCGGCCTTGGTTCGGCGTGCTCTGTGGGAGTGAGCGTTTTCGTTTTAAACGTGTGCCCATGGGGTTCGCCGGGTCCCCCTACATCATGCAAGCATGCATGGCTCCGATCTTTGCGGAATTTGCCAGGCAGGCCGGCATTGTGGTCTATACCTACCTTGACGACATTTTAGGCCTAGGTCGCCCCGCCGCCCTCCTTGATTTTGTCAACCTGGTCCGCAACTCTTCTATCAAAATCAACGAGAAGAAGTCGGTGCTATCCCCTACCCGCCAATTGGTTTATCTTGGCGTTGGCATTGACCTGCGCGCCAACAAGACCCGCCTCACCCCCAGGATGAGAAAGAAGACGGCTACCGCCCTACATTTTTTTTTTTTTTTTTTTTTAAGAGCTCATTTTGCGACTGCCTACTTGGGCATTAGTCGCCGTATTAAAACTGGCCTAGTTCTAGGCTACTTTAAAATAAAATTAAAGAAAAAAACAAAACAAAACACCCCAAAATGGGGAAAGGAAGCAAGCTGATGCGTCGGGGAGAGGTCCCCCCGGCGCAGGAGCGTGCAACTAAAGGAAAAAAACAAACAAAAAACAAAACAAAACAAAACACAAACCTTGCTTAAATAATAGGGAGAAGGCCGGCCTCCCCCAAAAAGTCAGCAAGTCCACCAGTCAAAGTGCACGCACTCGTCCCGAGTACAAGGGACAGGCGGTAGCGACCCCGCCCATCCCGGTACCGGGACAGGTGTCGTGCGCGAAGATCACCCAGACTGGGACATTCGACAAGAATGTGCCGAACAGTCTGGGGGACGACGCAGTCGTTGCAGTAGGGCGCAGGCGAGCGCTCCACCAGATAGCGATGCGTCACACGAGTGTGTCCGATTCGGAGACGACAGAAAGCAACCTGAAGCCGCCGCGGCATTGGGGGATAGGTCCATGGGAACAGTCGCGGCGCAATGGCGCGCAACTTTAAGTTCCCTTCGACCGTCTCCCATCTTCTTTGCCAAGCAGTCCGAAGAACTGCCCGTATTCCTGCCATGTAGTCGGTGTGAGGAAGAGCGAAACGCTGGTCCGGGCGCAGAGTCCTCGCGGACTCTTTGGCGCCCTCATCGGCGCGCTCATTCCCCGCAATTCCTACATGTCCAGGAACCCAGCAGAAGATAATCTCGATATCTGCCCGGCTCGCCAAAACCGTGGCGTCACGGATTTCGCGAACCAGGGGATGCGGAGATTCCAATGCCCCGAGAGCACTCAGGGCGCTTTGTGAGTCGCTATAGATCACTACCGCCCTACAATGGGCGCCACGTGTTCCCTCGTCCTCCCCCTTCTGGGCTCGTTTGGGTGGGTTGTTGAATTTTGTGGGAATGGCAGTAGGCCTACCACGTTTCTGGGCTCAGTTGGCCTATGCGCGGTCTTCCCGGGTTGCCCTTCTGGCGGTCCTCCTTCCCTCGGGTTGGGTCCCTTGGGTCGGAGACTCGTCACACAGTACAACAATCACTACACCAGAGGCCCACAACAACACAACATAAATCACCTACGTGCCCGCATCTTACAGTGCGTGCAGCTAGACAGGAACCGGCAGTGACACCCATTGCACGGACCCTTCCTTCCTCTGGCGCCACGTAAAATGGATGCTGGGCACCGACCCATGAAAACCCATCACCCTCCAAGTAAACAACCAAACACTCACAGAGACTAACGCCATCCTCGACGCATTTAGGTCCCACTGGGACACGGCACATACACACAACCCACCAAAACCACAAGCGCAGGAGCACTTCCAGGAAATCCAGGAGTGGTGTCGGGCTCACGCTCACGAGCTAAGGCCTGCCCCCCTCATACGAATGGAGGCGCTCGACTACACATCCACATTAACCACTCCAAACACAGCGGCGGAAACAAAACACTACATTAAAACAACACCAAAACGCGCCCCAGGCCCCTCCGGGCTACAAGCCACACTTATACACAACCTCCCCGCAGGCATATACTCCACACTTACACACCTATTCAACGCCTCAGGCCATTTCCCCAAAATATTCAAACTCTCCCATAACATACTCCTACATAAACAGCACAAAGACCCTAACAACTACAGGCCACGAAGGAATGCCCGAAAAAGGAAGCCGCATGTGGGGTCTGCTTAAAAACAGGACACGGATGGAAAGAAACCGGTACAGAACAACCTAAGTGTGCGAACTGCAGAGAGCGACACAGGGCCTTGGCCATAAAGTGCCCCATACGTAAGGAAGCAATCAGAACAAAACGTAAGAAAATTAAAAAAAAGAAAAGGAGGCAAAAACAAGAACATACGTGGAAGCGATGAACAAGAACAAAAATTCGAACAGAAAAAAGTGACTCCTAAGCTGCTGATGCCGAGTGAGTGCAAGGAGATAATGACCATGGTCATCTTTGCCCACTTGGCGAACCTCGCCAACTCCCGGGTCGTTTTCTGACCAGCTAAATACACTTCTACAAAAAAATGGCATCAGTAAAAAGCTATGGTTCCCGCAGAACCCGGAATCGCAAGAAATCTTGAACATTCAATTCATCGACGAAATACACAAGACAAGTAGTGAACAGAAAAAGGAAGCACAACCAGCCTGCGCACAGCAAACAAAAGGTTCAGAAGACGAAAGTACCACACAAGAAGGTGAAAATATAAAAAAAGAGGCCAAAGAAGAAACAGCAAAGGAAGAAAAATAAAACAACAGTACAAGAAGAAGAGGAACAACAAACAAAAGACACGGAATAGAACGTAGAACAAATCTTGAAATATCCCGAAGTACCTCTCACAGAGAAAAGGGATTTTCTATTAAGAGGATGTTTCTTCGGTGCAACAGTCCGCAGATCCGAGAAAGGAAACCGAGAAAAGCTACTCGCCAGAATCAAACGAGGAGACTACAAATGGACCTTCGAGGGATTGTGGTCTCCGAAGGAAATAGGATGTTGATGGAACGCGCGATGTACATACCGTTAACATGTCCACATACAAGGAAATTAAAAGTGGAATGAAAACGTCAGAAATGGACAAGTGCACGAGTGACTAACAGTGAATAAAATATTGGAGGTGTGTAAAAATAACGGAAAATGAACCACGATAAATGATAGTGGAGTGTTCAAAATAAATTAATGACGTTAACAGTAGTTATAATAATAAAACATTGTGCAGGTAACGAGTGGAAATGAATGAATAAGTAAACCAAAAGAGTTTTCAAATTAAACTAATAACGAAAGGTGTAAAATAATAACAGAGGTGAAGAAACTAAAAAAATATCATATAACGAAATAAAGGCAGCTGTAATGATTAAATAAAAAAATAAATAATGTAAAGGAATAAATAGACAATAATAATAGCACTAGTGAACGAACTAACAAATAACGATAAAAGTAGGTGAAATAAATAAATAATGTGAGTGTTAAAGAATAAATAAGGTAGACAACCTCAAATAACGGATACCAAGTATAAAATATGCAACAAAGATTTGTAAATAATAACAGAAAAGTGAGTAAAATAACAACCACAAATGTAAATAAGTGACCCTAAATAATGATTATAAGTTTGTATTAGTAAAAATAAAATCCAAATCATGTAATGTAATAACTAATGTAGAGTTTTTAAAAACATGGGTTCCTGATAATGCCGGGAGGACCCCCTTTTTATTAGTACTCTTACAACCACAAATGTAAGAAGTGAGTGACCCTTACTCTTCTCCGCTCTATTTTTAGCAACACTTTCAGCACTATTGCAACTCTATTTTTTATTTTTACATTTTGTATTAAATTTAAACTTGGAAATTTTGTACAAATGGAAAATTCAACGATCTTAAAAAGATAGAAAGTGTGGGGAAGAGTGTAGAGAATAGATAGAAAAAATGTCAATATAGTGAGAGAATAAGTGTGCCAAGTTGTCTGGCAACCTCAGTATTTGTTGCTATTATTATTATTTCTGTTCTTATTGCCATTTGAGTGTTTAGCATTCAAGCCTTTGCATTAGTAAATGGTCCTCTTGGAGATGGTAATAGAATTCACTTTGCAACTCGCTGTCTACAAATCTTTACTCTTGGTTTGGTTGTTATTAATTATATGTAACTTTATGTTTTTAATAATTTCTTCTTAACATTAGTTTGTCCACTTCGGATCTTTATTTATTTTATTTATATTAAATTTATCCACTTCGGATCTTTTATTTTTGTTCTGGTTGATATTTATTTTGTAACTTTGTTTTTAATAATTTCTTCTTAACATGAGTTTGTCCACTTCGGATCTTTATTTATTTTATTTATATTAAATTTATCCACTTCGGATCTTTTATTTTTGTTCTGGTTGATATTTATTTTGTAACTTTGTTTTTAATAATTTCTTCTTAACATGAGTTTGTCCACTTCGGATCTTTATTTATTTTATTTATATTAAATTTGTCCACTTCGGATCTTTTATTTTTGTTCTGGTTGATATTTATTTTGTAACTTTGTTTTTAATAATTTCTTCTTAACATGAGTTTGTCCACTTCGGATCTTTATTTATTATATTTATATTAAGTTTGTCCACTTCAGATCTTTTATTTTTGTTCTGGTTGATATTTATTTTGTAACTTTGTTTTTAATAATTTCTTCTTAACATGAGTTTGTCCACTTCGGATCTTTATTTATTTTATTTATATTAAGTTTGTCCACTTTGGATCTTTTATTTTTGTTCTGGTTGTTATTAATAAAAATGTAACTTTATTTGTTTTAATAATTTCTTCTTAACATTAGTTTGTCCACTTCGGATCTTTTTATTTATTATATTCATATTAAGTTTGTCCACTTCAGATCTTTTATTTTGTTCTGTTTATTCAATTTACGAAAAGTTTTAATCATTTCTGGTCTTCTATTTATTTAGATTCGTTATTACTTAGATAGTGTCCACTTCGGATCTTTTAATTCTTTGCCTGTTCTATATGTCGTTTATGCTTCTGATACAATTGTCAAGAAATTGGGCGAGTTTCCTGTTGGGATAGTAGTTGACTACTAAAGATGCTCGTCTAAATCTTAAGTTTCGTAATTCCTCGTCTGGTAGTCGTGTAGGGTGCAGCACCTATTCTGGCATGGTTTGGTAAACCTTCTGCCAAATACTTCGTGCCCGTCTACTTAGGGTAACATTTAAGGGTTCAATGTCCGTTAGCTCGCATAAAACATCTGAGGGAATGAGGTCCCACAGCGTAGCATTGGTTATGAATCTTAATGCTTTGTTTTGGACTACTTGCGCCTTTTTTATAGCAGTTTTGATCAGGGAAATGACGGGGTATTGGAGAACCGGCATCACAAGTAACATATAAAGCTTCCGCTTGTTCATTGCCGAAAGATGTTTGAATCGGTAGAGAGCCCGTAGTAATATCGTAGCAGTGGCTATCTTCTCTCTGTAGTAGGCGTTGTACGCATTGGAGGTTAACTTCAGGCCAAGAACCTGGCCTTCCCTGGAGTATTCATAGAAGTCCTCCTACACCAGTACGTCCGCTAATTTTCGGCGGCCCGTAGGAATCATTTTGAATTTCTGAACATTGGTCTTAATCTTGTTCAACCTTTCGTAGAAGTTGATTGTATCAATAGCCCTGTTCGGCTTATTAGCAACATCATTTAGGTTTTTATAGACGCTAGCAATAATCTGTGATATGTCATCTGCCAGCTGGACGTACGGGGTGAGATCTTGGTCGGGATAGGGCAGGTCGCCAGTATACACTGCATACAGTGTCGGGCTGAGACAACCCCCTTGTGGTACTCCAGTTTCCAGATTGCATGCTTCCCCTTCGATGCCATTTATTCTCACGACTGCCTCTCAGTCTTCCAGGTAGTCACAGAGTATCTTAGCCAGGTTTCCCTTCAGGCCTAGCTCGTTGATCTTTTTCTTCAGTCCCGGTAACGACACCTTGTTAAACGCTGAGGAAACGTCTCGCAACACAACGTCGACACTGCCATTTCTGGCTTTCCCGATGGCTATACTTTCCGTGATCAATGCCAGAGCCGTCTCTGTACCGAGTTTCTTCCGGAAGCCATGCTGTTGGGTATTGTACAAACCCTGGGTTTATAGAAAGGTTCTTAGTCTACTATTTTGAAGTTTTTCAGTAGTTTGCCCAAGAACTCTAGCAGAGAGATGGGCCTATAGCTGCTGATCTCCTTTTTCGGCTTGCCGGGCTTTGATGTGAAGATCATGCGGGCATTCTTAAAATGGTCCGGAAAGTAGCCAATATTGAGGAAGGCGTTATAAACCCCCAAGAAGAGCCTCATGGATGTTAACAGGGTCGTTAAGCAAATGCACTGTTGTGATGAAAGTTATCTCTGGCGCTTTTTACTTAAAACTTTTGACGGCTGCTTCATACTCTTTGTGCGAGAAAGGTCTCCCTCCTTCTTGAGTGTGACGTACCCTGTCGACGAAGTAATGTGGCGTTAGGTCAGCTCCTGAACTTCAGTTCCTGAAGTCCAATAAGAACTTTTTTCCTCGTACCTTTCGTCAAAGAACTCATTTTTCTCTTCGCTAATGTGGAAATGGTTTTTCGCCAGTAGCTTCGGAATTCTCGCTCGATGTCTTGGTCTTCTGTGTATTCCACGCCATTTACCTTGATAGTTACTCGACTCTTGGGAGGAGTGCCCCGCAATCTTCTTATTTGACTCCAGAATTTCCTAGGATCCCCTTCTACGTCAATGTTAGCAATCATTTCATCACCCTGATTTCTTGATTTCTCCATTATGAGATGTTTAATTTCATTCCTCAGATCTCGTAGTTCCTGGTACCGATGTGCCGTGATCTTGTGCATGTTTGTAAAGTAGATAGCTGCTTACAACTGATCCATCTTTTCTCTTATGCCATGGTCCCACCTTGGAGCCGGAAGTGTTTTGTGCTCCGTCCAGGGGACAGATAAGCGGTCAGCCTCTAAGATCTTTTAGGTGAGATCAAGCTTTTCATCGATATTCTCTAGTGAAGCACCTAACTGTCCAACATGCACATGTTGCAAATGATCACGGTACCTCTCCCAATTGGATCTCGCCAGGCATCTACGATTAGGAATTTGCACTTGAATCGGGGAGGTGGAGATGTGAGTGATCATACTAACATGATCCGATGGGATGAAGGGGCCAGGAAGAGTCACATGATTCAGAGAGAAGTTCCGATTCGTTAATACTATGTATGGTGTAGTCGACGAACTTTGCGTCAATCAAACGGCTCAGCTAGTCGCCAGGCCCGTTGAAGGCTGTCGTCTAGCCGACTTCCCTAAAGCGGGCACGTGCAAATCTATCTTCAGAGCTGGGTATAGGGGCGAAAGACCAATCGAACCGTCTAAGTCGCCGATTAAGATTGCTGATGTTTCTCTCCTGAAGAGTCGCAGGAAGTTAGGGATCGGAAGATATGGGCGTCGAGGTGGTTGGTACCCAACCGCAACCACAAGGTCATCGTATGTCACGGGGATCTTTATTGCAAGGTAAGATTCTTCCAAATCCTGTATCTCCTTGAATTTAATCCCTTTTTTAATGGCAAACGCCGCTCCGTCATATAGCTCTTTCGAGTGGCTAGCCATCGGTATCTCGTAATTGTAGATCTTTATCTATTCGCCATCGTCATTCAATCCATGCTCAGATATAAGAACGATGTCAGAATCAACGGATCTAATAATTTCACCATACATTCTACTTTTGGCGTGCAAACCGTATATATTTCCCCCCTTTTACCTGGCCGGTGACCTTATCCTTCCCGATCTCCTAAATTAATCCTGGTTTAGGTTAAGGCAGGATTGGGGGCAGATTTTGATCTCCCCTCGTTTAAATGCCTGGAGTAAATCTTCTGCCGCGATGTCAGCATCAAAATCCCATTTGTACCTGCCTTTAATGACTCTTTCAAGCAGATCACCGACCTTGGATTTCTTAGGTATCGGCGCTGATGGGGAGCCATAAATCCTCATGTACAGGTCCAGAATATTTTGGGAGGGTGCGTGGGGAGGGGGGGGGGGGCAGTTGTCGTTACAATGATTCAATTCTAATGTCCATGGGCACAGCCACTTCGTCTGGCAGGTTGCTATTTTCCATTTGTGAGTCTTCTACGGCGTGATCTTGCTTGGGTAGGCGTGGATCGCGAGAGGCCGAGCGAGACCACGGTGCTGTTTGCTCCCTGCTCTTCATTTGGGCGTGGAACAGGTCCCCTGACGGTGGATTGTCAGGAAACCACGTCGGTTTGAGACCATTGTGGACCAGTATCTTATTAAGCTCAGTCGCATAACTTCCCCGTTTCATTACATTGATGAGATGGGCATGCAGGATGCACATTATAAGATCTGGTCGCATATTTTGTTCGATTTGCGGCATGGTCTTATCCTGCTCGGTTTTCTTCGTCGTATGTGCATATGCACTCTCTCGAGGTGTGGCCAGATTCTGCGCACTCAGAGCATACCTTCGTCGCGGCTTTGCAGTCCCTGGTAGCATGCTTGGGGGCATGTTGAAGCGGAACAAATACTTCTCTCTCGATGCATCCGGCGGAGACCTTCGAGTTGAACATAACTAGTCCATGTTCAGCTGCTTTTGCAGCCAACTCTGTGGTCTGGAAAGTCACCTTGAATACATGCGAGTGTTCTTCACCTTCGCGATTTTTAAATTTAACAGCCTCATCTATCTTTGCCAATCCTGCTTATCTTCGATCTCTCTTTTTATCACTTCTGCGGAGTGATTACCAACGTAAGGGTCAATACGCCGACAAATAATTGAACTCTTTGCTGAGACGTGCAGAAGAACCCTTGGTACGAGACTGATTTCTTCATACTTTCAAATTCGCTGCACCGTAGGCTACATGCACCTTTTTCCCAACCAAGTTTTCAATAATTTATTCACAGCACTTCTTTTTTGTTGAAAAACTAGAAACCTGAGCACCTCAAATTCCTGATTGCAGCCAATTTCCAAATCTCGTTGTAGCTTTCGATATATCTTTAAGTATATTCTGCAGCCAAGGGAGAGCTCCCCAAATATTGAATGTTTATTTACGTTTTATAGGTTATGTAAAATATGGGTTCAATCAAGAAAAGGTCAATAAAGAAAAATGAGATGAAATATAAAAAAATGCAGATGATTTTAAAAGTATAGATGAAATTATGAATAGAGATGATTCGAAGGGTCTATCATCTTCATCGTAATCTTCTTCTGAAGAGAGTTCTTTAAATCAATTTTCGAGTGAATTTGAAGACTTGGATTAAGTGTCAAAACATAGCTCTTAAAGTAAAAGTTATTATATATATGTAAAGACTTTAAAATTAACTCAGACAACAATAAACGTAAGTAAATTTATTATTGATTTTACGGAAGTTTTTATTCCAATTTTAGTAATAATTACATTTTTTTAAAAGAACGATGGATGATTGAATTTTATTTGGATAATGTGTTGAAGATAAAAGAAAACATTTTGTTATATGAAAATGAAGAAATGGAGAATAAACTTGAAGGAATACTAAATCTTTCCGATGGTATCGAATGTTTTTTTCTGTAGAAAGGTAATTATTTCATTTTCTTTAGAGGGAATGTAATCTTTTTTTTCATTGTTGTTTTTGTTTAAAGGATATACATCGATCTCTCAATGAGCATCTTAGATAAAAAAAAACTTAAAATTAAAAAAAAAGACGATAGAGAAAATATTTCATCAATAAAACAGGTTCAAAATTTAGTGAAAAACAAAACTTTTGCCTTAATCTGTCCCTTATGCAAAAAAAAAGAAGAAGAAATTGAGATGATAAAATATGATTGCAAAATTGTTCGTAATTTGACATTTAACGATCAACATTCGAAGACGGAAGAAAAATAAATTTGTATGAAAAGTTTCAGGAACAAAATAAAGTTCTATATAGAAGAGTACTAAATAGGTGGAGTCAAATTAAAAGGAATTTAATAGATATTACAAAAGTTTTGAGAGAAAAACATTTTGAAGTTTGTGAAATGAAAAATTTTCGGCAGAGAAAATTTGCGAAGAAACATTATCAGCCAACATTTGAAAATAATAGATTTGGTTAAGTTTTTACGGGCGATGATCGATTTAGATTTATGCGAGGCAAAGACTGAAATAGAAAACTTTATTACGATCGAAATTCCCGAATTGAAAAAGTTATGTACATCTTCGCATAAAACTTATTTATTAAGAAAGGAGAAGAAAAGTCTGATATTTAGCGAATACATTGAAAAGGTATTAAATTTTCATTGAAGGATTTAAATATCTGATTTCGAAGGATGAAAATGAGACAAGTTCTATATAAACGGATGCACAGTTAGGTAATATAGTAATATTTTTGCTTTTAATTTCATCATCCGGAAGATCTGCAAATATTTGCAATCTCATAATAATATTGAACAGGTTTTTAGCAGCAAGATAGGCGAAAATGAGGAGGAATCGACAGAGGAGCAGCAAACCGAAGTTTTATACGCGATAAGTTGTGAAAATCACAAAACACAATCTATGTATGGAGACACAAAAATGATCATAACTGAGGTTGGAAACACGCATCGGAGAGATGCGTGAAATATACTAGACCAAATTTTTAGCTGGTGTTAAGAATGACAACGTTAAACAACTGTTATTCATCAGTTCACACGGAACGAGATTTTCGACCCAAGCATTATATAATGAGATGATTAAATTAACATCACAATGCCACTTAAAGAAAAATTTACAACTACAACGAATCGAAAAGGGACAACTACAGAAACCGCTCAAAAACAACCCAAATTAAAGCATAACATATGTGAATTGATGCATCATGATATAAAAACCGCTGAGAAATATTATAAAGCAATAAAAAGATATATGCTGGGCGAATATTCGACTGCGTAGCATTGCCTTACTACCCTCTGAAGAGCTCCTATCTGACGAAGGGGCCGAGGTTCTCAAGACACACACACACACACACACACACACACAAACACACTTAGAAAACAAAAACACGAAACTAATAACATGGAAAACACCAGCAACAAATTAAAAATACTCACAATCAACACCAACGGTTGGGTAGGGAAATCCATCCTATACGGAAACGTTTTCCGCATCGTGGATCCCGACCTGATACTCATATCTGAACACGGTGTAAACACAGAAACAAATACAATAAAAATACCACAACACGAGAGATACGATGGCGCTGCTATCGCAATCCGTAAAAACATTCCAGACTTAGAGGAGTCCTTTGTGGCTGTTTTCCCCTCCCCCCTCAGCCCCGATCCGGGACGGTTGGCTTGAGAAGAAGGTCAGCATCTATCCTGTGAAATTAGAGGCTGAAAAGAGAAAGTTGTGGGAGAGGTTGTATGAAAAGCGACGAGGTAGGGGAGAAATACAGGCTATCTGAAGGAAAGAAGAGAGGCTAAGCTGGGGCCGGACGGAGCGCTGGATCCCGTCAGCACGGCAGCCACGATGGCCAATCGCCACTCTCCTTAGGGGGGGCTTCCGAGCGAAGCGAGGAACAGACACGGCGCTAGCCGTAATTACCGAGAAGTTGGCAAAAGTAAAATCAGAAAAACGCCACACAAATCTGGTGCTACGCGATGTCAAAAAGGCCTTTGACAAAGTATGGAGGCGAGGCCTACAATACAAGATCTTACAACTGGGCCTCAATCCCATACTTGAGAGGATCCTTTATGACTACGTGATGGAGAGGAGGGCGTTTTGAGTATCAAAGGTCATAGCGGCCCCGAGTTCTAACTCGAGGCGGGGGTGCCGCAAGGCGGGGGTGCCGCAAGGCGGGTGCATCAGTCCCCTACTCTATGACATATACACCATTGATCAGAAAGCAACCTCTGACTGAAGGTTCCTTGACGTCCAATTTGCGGACGACATAACAATGATATGTACGGGGCCTTATCGGAATGCGAATTTCATGGCACGAAGTACGGCAGTGGAAATCGAAAACATCAACTCTTTCGAGAGAAGATGGAAGATATCCACCAATGCCCAAAAGTTCCGTGTAATTCCACTATTCCAAAGGACACTGGCAGACATCCGTGTGGGGGGTGCACGCATCCCATACCGCACGGAGGGCACGGTTCTGGGACTACAAATTACGACTGGTGGGTATAGGAGTCATGTAGCGAAAACTACACAGAATGCACGGAGGGACTTGGGTGAATTTTTCAAATTCGTAAACCTGAGCACCTCCAACAAACTTAAAATCTATAATGCGTGCATTCGCTCAAAACTCCTGTATCCCCCGGTCCCTATAAACGTAGTTCCCAAGACCCAAGTCCTTGAACTGCAAAGGGTCCAGAATAAGGCAGTATATATCATTACGGGAGCCCGAAGCAGAGAAGGGAGAAGGCAGAGTGAATTCCATGGTGAACTGGGGATGACCTCCATAAACGTGGAGCTTCACCTCAGAGCAGCCAAAATCTGGGACAAGGTGCACCGGCACCTCCCTCTCGAGTTTGTGCTCGAGCACGTTGACTTTGACAACTTAAACAACATAAGACGACCAATATCGTTTAAAAGCAGCAGACTACCGATTGACATTGACGTCGACCCAAGGTTCACTTAAAGTAAAAACCACCAATTCACAACACAAAATCACGAACAAAGCCAAGCGAAATTAGCCACTATATTAGCATTTGTTAATATTAGTTTTTATTAAATACTTCCCCAAAAGATTTGTGCGAAATATCGCCAAAAAACAACAACAAACAAACAAACAAAAACAACACCAAACAAAAACCAAAATCTGGGTGTAAAATACCCGGAAAAGAAGATGAAAATCTTCAACAAGCCACGTAGAGAGTAAAAACCACCCACTACTACAAAGGCTTGAATGCCCAGCGCATTACCCGATAGTATATTTATAGATTGTCACAAAAAAATATAACCAAAAGGCAAAGAAAGCCAGAGATACCCTTTCACCAGGGATCTGCCTTTCATACTTCTTTTCATTTTCACTTTCCTATTATTTTCCCCTATTTCCCCACTTTTTAATCCTACTAAAACCCTCTTCTACTATATTCCTCACTTTATATGTCCAATGTACGCCTCAGAACCCCCCGAAGACTCAATAGAGAAGTTAATCGAAGAGGACAGATTTAGATTCTACCCTAACGACATCAAACCGCTAAAGATGGAAATATTCGAGAAGGTGAAAAACGGAAGATGGAAAAGTAAAAGAAACGAATAGGGTAAAACCCAGAGTCAATAAGAAAACACGAAAATGAACCAAATAAAACTAAGGATCTTACACGTCAACACAAACAGATGGAAAAAGAAAGCCATCCAGTACGGAAATATTTTCAGAAACAGAGACCCTGATATCAGAACACGGTCTAAAAGAAGACGAAAACATGAAGATCCACAACTACGACATCGTTAGGAAAAACCAACGGGAGAGAGATTTGATGGAGCAGCAATTGCCATTAAAAAGAGTAAAAAGTATAGCCAGGAACGGGAAGTAGACGAGGAACACGTGGCTGCGACGGTGGAAATGGAGCACAGCCCGCTCACAATCGTAGCCGCCTACCAACCACCCCGTCGCTCATATAGTCCAATCCATTCGGTGGTCCTCTGATCCCGAGCGACCATATATCTACCCTTATCAAGATATCCTCAAGCCCCATTCAAGTACCCGTCAGGATGAGGAAGTGCTTCGCCAGAACGAACTGGGAAGAGTACCGCGCCCTTCTCAGCGAGTTCAGACCTTCACCACTCGTAGAAGCCACCCTGGAAGAGATCGACCAGGAACTGGCTAGGTTAACGGAGGCAATGGTGGATGCGGACCACGTAGCAATACCAAGAACATCGTACAAAACGCTACCAGCACCAAGATGGACTCAGGAGTTATACGACTTAACGGACGAATACAAGAGACTATTTGAAGAAATCAGCCAAACCGGCACTGACAGACTTAAAAGTAGACGCTTAAGAGTACTAAGGACTGAAATGAAGAGACATATAACCGAACAACAGGAGGCTCTTTGGAACGACCTCGTTGACAAAATGGACGAAGAAGTGGACCCCCGAACCTTTTGGAACACTCTTTCAAGACTGAAGGGTAAGCCACCTGACCGAGACACACTCCTCAAAAAGGACGATGGGACGAAAATGACCCCAATGGAGACGGAAGAAGTGATCAGGACCTTCTGGAAAGATGTATTCTCCATCACACCAGAGGAGAATGAACTCTTTGACCAAGACTTCGAAGAACAGATACACGACCAACTAAGACCAATAGTGGACAGGACATACCCGTTCAACAACACGACAGCAGACAGAGACATGGCTGGTGACGGCCGAAAAATAACCGAGGACGAAGTCCTATCGACACTACGTGCCTTCAAACAGAGAGCACAGGAAAAACCAACTTGACCAAGCTTAACTGGCTGAACGCCCCCCGTAACATCCTAGAGGGGCTGGTCAATGTTATGAACGCGTGCCTGAACGTGGGATATTTCCCTGACGAATGGAAGATCGCCAAAATGATCTTCATTCCAAAATCAGGGAAACCACCGGACGATCCAGCGAGTTTCAGACCCATTTCCCTCCTCGAAGTAGCCGGCAAGGTCTTCGAAAAGATCCTTGCCAACAGTCCATGATTTTATGGAGGCGAATAACCTCCATAACGAACACCAGCATGGATTCCGAAGGGGAAGGGGGACTGACACGGCCTTGGCCGTGATCACGGAAAAACTGGCAAAGATCACAAGCCAGAAAAGGTACGCGGACCTGGTGCTCAGGGATGTTAAGAAGGCATTCGACAAAGTATGGAGAACTGGGCTCCAGTTCAAAATACTTAGACTTGGACTCAATCCAAGAATAGAAAAGATTCTATGCGACTATGTGACTGACAGAATAGCTTATATCCAAATTTTCGACCACGCGGGACCCAACTTCGAGCTGACTGCAGGCGTACCGCAGGGTGGGTGCCTGCCCCCTGCTGTACATCATCTACACCCTTGATCTTCCAAAACCGATCAGGGATGACTGCCTGTACGTTCAGTTCGCTGACGACATCACCCAGATCACGACTGCCCCCTTCAAGAGTCCCGAACTCATGGCACAAATAACCGCCAATGAGATTGACAATGTCAACAGGTTCGAGAGGAGATGGAAGATCGCCACGAACACCCAAAAGTTCAAGGTGATCCCATTCTTCCGTATGAGACTGGCCGACATCGTAACTGATGACGCCCGAATCCCATACAGCTCGGACGGGACTGTTCTAGGACTAAAGATAGGTAAAACTGGATACGGCGGCCACGTCACTAGGACGGCAGCGAGCGCGAAGGCCGAGCTGTCCAAACTATTCAGATTTAAAAATCTGAACACGGCCAACAAGAAGAAGATCTTCAACGCGCTCGTAAGATCTAAACTGCTGTATCCACCGATACCTATCTGCACTAGTTCTGGGAACAAGATGAAACTCCTCCAGAGAGTACAGAACAAAGGCGTACTCCTAATTACAAACACCAGGAGGAGAGATAGAAGGAGGCAGAGGGACCTACACCACATGATCCAAATGACTCCGGTCAATTTGGAACTGCAAAGTAGAGCCCGCAAGATCTGGGAGAAAATACCACGACTCATGTCAGACGAGACCAGACGGAGACACATAGACATCCCACCCGATGACAGAAATCGTAGGAGACTAAACTTCACCAGCAGCAAAGCGCAGACCGAACGACAAGAAGTACCGATGTACACATAGGACTGTACCACGACAAAAAAACAAAATAAAGACAACATTAATAAACAAACAAAGACACAACACTTACGGAAAATGAAAACCCGTAATACATACAAGAGAAGAACACGAAAGAAACAGAACAACGCCTACAAAGGCTTAACGCTACATGAAGAAAGAAGCATTATACACAAACATGAAAACAAACTAATGAACAAGAACAACAAAACAAAGAACAAAAAAACAGACGAAAAAGTATCAGAATCAAACAGAACATCAAAAAAACAAAGAAAAATAGGAATAACACCAAGTATAAATAGATAAGAGCACTGAGTAACAACATCAAACTCAAATTCGCCTGCGATTCCCTATCACCAGGGATTTTCTCCCCCCCCCCACTCTCTATCCTTTTCATCAGGGAAATCTATCCCTACCTATTTATCTTCCACTATCATATGCATAGATGCATACGTGAGTGCAGTTGCATTCTCATATGTGTGTATGTATTATTTCCTTTTCAACACTTTTTATATCCAAGTCCAAGTCCACCCCCCATCATCATTCACTCCCTATTAAACATCATCATCTTTATCTACAGCGGCCCAACTTAAGCAGATGACTGCTTAAGTCTTCGGCCAACCCTCCTGCGTGAACCACCGTCAGATGTGAAGTGAGATTGCCATTCACGTTTCGTCCCAACTATGTCAGGCATTTGCTTGACCATAATTGGGGGCATTGGAAGAAGCTGGTTTGAGGATTAGCCCACAGTAGAGGACAATGTCAGAAACATTCCGGACAAGGGACGGACTGCAACCTTCGGTGCTAATTACGGCGAAGGCCCCTTCCAGGACCATAGAGGGACATACAACCGTCTCTATGGTATGTTGGGGAGCGGTCGCGATTCAAAACCCTCGGGGGGGCGGCGTTGTCAATAAGTCCGCCATACAATCACACCCCTGAGAGGATCCCACCCGGACTCATTCCATCCATCATCATCCTTTATCTAAAAAGGCAATTCTCACTTTCATCCAGGCGGCCGGCGAGCGTGGGGGGGGGGCCTCTCTCCATCAAAGGTTAAAAAACGTAATAAACCACACACCTAATACGCATACGAACATAAACACACATCACAGAAACAAACAATCAAAGAAGATCTGCATCCCCCCCCCCGGACAGAGGGGCTGCAGAAATACTAAAATGGCGGCCCACCCAGCCACAAGAGTCCCATTAAGGGTCATAGGTGGGCACCCCAAACCGGACCGAGGTACGGTGTTTGCCACGGTCTTTGGGAAGCTGAGCGTGGGTATCCCGAGGCTGATAGATACCCCGGTCGGCTATTCTGCAGTCTGCGAGAAGGAGGCAGATGTGGAAACCCTGACAACGGAGGAGGGTCAAAAGGTGCTTAATGAGATAGGCCTCCAGCCTAGCACCCCCCCTCAAATACAGGCACACAGAAGTGTGGTGTGCAGGCAGCTCGATCCATGGATCGGGCAGCACACAAAGGAGGAAATCAGAGAGGAGATCAACCGTAATCAGCCGTGGGCCAACGTGGTGGAGGTGTTAAAGTTCCGCAATAGGCGGGACAACACCGAGTACAAACACGTGTTTAAGGTGATCTTCAGTGACACCAAGATGGCGCAAACTGCCAAGGAAAGGGGGCTTCTCCTCTTCAATGCAAGAGTCTCAGCAGACCAAATTGAGAGGGAAGAATTTACCCCAATCCTGATTTGCTTCAAATTCTACAAGATGGAGCAGCATGCAACAAAGGATTGCAGAGAGCAGGTAGCCACATGCTCCAAATGTAGCGGGAAAGGCCACGGCTGGCGTGAGTGCAGGGCCACCACGGAGAAATGCCCTAACTGTGGACTTAACCACGGGGCAATGGCTATGTCATGCCCAAAGAAGAAAGAGATCATTAAGATGAAAAAGAATGAGGCAAACATAAGGAGCTCCACCTCCTATGCTCAAGCTGCTGCATCAAGAGCCCCCCGACTTACAACCTCAGGCAAGCAGTTGTCGAAAACCTATCTCAAACTTGAGAATGAAAATTCGACAAAGATACTCACGTGCATACTATTCGCGCACGTGAATAATCTCACTAACCCAGGGACGTTTGCGAGAACCCTCAATCTCATGCTGAAGAAAAACGGCATGGCTGAGATGTGGTTTCCGGACGACCCCCCATCGGGTGACGTGCTGCAGCTGCAGTTTCAACAAAAAGAGAACACCGAGGCACCGGCGACTCCATTTCCACAAGAAAAAGAAGTTGAACGTCTGGCAAAGGAGGCAAAAGCCCCAGCGGCAAAAGCCAATCCCACCAGGGCTGACCCTAGGCTGGAGGCACAGAAGCGCCGAGAAAAGAGGGAGAAAAGAGCAGCCAGAAGGCTGAAAGAAGCAGAAGGAAACCTAACCAGTCAATCGTCTTCGGAGTCTGAAGTTGAAGAAGTCGAAGACAGGGCAACCAAAAGCCCTGTTAGCTCGCGAAGTAGGTCAAAGACCTTGAAGCGTACCTACAGGTACGAAGGAGAGGAGATTGATCTTAAGATCATAACAAGTGAGGTCAACCAATACCCTCTGTGGAGAAATGGCTACATTAAGCCTCCTGGAGGAGTATAGACACATTCAAGCCCCCCCTCCCTTCATGAGGAGAAGCGTGGGAAAGGTAGCCGGCGAAAATGCTTTCCATGTGTGATCGCCTCGCCGCTGTGGGCAGTTGGAGCTAACATATGTTTGAAGGCGACCACCTAAGGTCCTTAAACGACGCTCTAACGATCGTATGACCTACGAGACCCATAAACCCGTGGTTAGGAAAAAAAAACGGTGCGAGTCAGAAGGCACGCTAAGGAGCGGTGTGGTTACGAGCCTATAATTTGCGAGCTGACTTGGGCATCCCAGTGCCACCTCAGGAATTCTCGCTCTTCCCAGATGCTAACCCACCATTCGCTCCCCCCCTTTTGCATCTGTGGCCTGGTCACTTCCCCCTTTAGATGGGGCGGCAATCCGCCTATAAATAAGCCCCGCAAAGAAAGAGAAGAGGATTATCTGAAGTCGATACGCCAGAGTAGGATTAGGTCGTGAAGATCGATCCATCGGCTAGACAAGAAGATTATTAGAAGTCGATTCGCCAGAAGAAAGATTAATTCGTAAAGATCGACCCTTCAGCCCTACAAGACTATTTCCGTGAGAAACGATAGGATCAGATTGAGAAAATCGATCCCCCCCTTTCAGGGCCGTATTAACCTAAATAGTCAAGTTTTATATCGGTGCCATACCGAAGAAGCCTTTTCCGTCTGCAAAGAAGTCCGACTGAAGAAAAGCAAAGCCGCTCACACTCGAGTGATTCTTACATCGCAAGCACCGTAAGAGTGAGAGGAGAAGAACCCAGCCCCAACGAGCTCCCGTTCTTTAATCACGTTGAAGAATCACCCCCCTCCTCGACGAAATTTCAACCTTCGGCCACCACACTTCAAGGCGAGAGATAAGTCCTCCAGCGACATCCGGCAATCCCTAATACCTACCTGTAAGTTAACAATAACATTTATATCTCTATTGCGATAGTAGAAGTTTAGTACGTCCCACGTTTTAAAGGAGCGTAGAAACCATTATTCTTGAACCTAGGTCATATGTGTTTGTAGATGACAGTACATTAATTTAATGTTTTATGCTAAACAAATAGGGTCGTGATAAAAATACTAATTGGCAATTAGTTTGTTTATTGAAAGCCTACTTGTTTATGTTTTGTCATTCAAAATTCTTTGAGGCCAAATATAGAAATGCTTTTACTGTTGGTTTGTAATATTTAATTTAAAATACATGTTTATTTTTTGGTAGATTCTGGTGTTTCCTCTTATCCTTATGTGTTTAAAAATAGCTCTTCCTTAAGGACTAAACCACAAAAATAGCACTCTTAGAACAAAGCCTACTTCATCATAGAAGTAACTCACGCCCCTTAAAGTATACCGTTACTAAAAGGGTGTCAAAGCGTAAAGTGATCAAAGCAATGGTCATTCTACGACACCCTCAAAGACTCTCCCCCAAGGAGATATAAAATTACACAAAGAATCCTGCATCACCCTAATTGATGCAGAATTCAAAAAAGTTAGAAACGGAAAAACACACTACACTTAAACACAACAAACTCCAACACACAAACACAAGAAAAACATGGAGAACAGAAACAACGCGCTAAAAATACTTCCGGAAAGAAGACCCAGACATCATTCTCATCTCAGAACACGGAATAAACACAAACACTGACACAATAAAAATTCATAACTACACAATCATACAGAAAAATCATACACAAACAAGATACGATGGCTGCGCCATCGCGATCAAGAAGAATTTAAAATTCAAAACACTTCCGGACTTAGACGAATCATTCGTGGCTATCGAAATCCCTACCCTGGTTGGGGGTCTTACAGTGGCAGCAGCCTATCAGCCGCCCAGGAGACAATACCTGCCGATTAACAACTTTTATACCCTCTTCGGGCACAAAAGGTTAGCATTGTTGGGCGGGGATCTAAACGCCTGTTGCCGAGCATCCGGCTACAGGCGGGTCGATCCAAGAGGACGAAACCTGGAACTGCTTCTTGAAAGGAAGAAGCTCCAGAGAGTTGGACCCGACCTTCCAACTTTCCTAACACATAATTCGGTGTCAAAACCGGACATCGTGTTAGCAAGTCCAGAATTTCCCTTCAATATAGCCAATGCCCCAGGACCTGTGGTCCCAAGCGATCATATCCCGATCATCACCACCATTTCGCTTGCGCCAATGCTCAAGCCCGTCACACTTAGGAAAAGTTACGCGAAAGCTAACTGGGAGTTATACCGAGAAATGCTCAGCACCTACCAACCAGCTGACCTGGGCGACGCTAATCTCGAGGAAATTGATGAGGAGATCGACAAGATCACTGATCTCCTCACTCGAGCCGACAAGAGATGCGTGCCCAGAATCTCGTACAAAATGCTCCCGCAACCTAGGTAGACGGATGAAATGAGGGATATCGCCAGGGAACACAGGGACATTTATGAGGAAGTCGGCAGGACAGGCCCGAATGAGACAACTAAGCGAGGAAATGAAAAACACTATCCTAGAAAAGCAGAGAGAAATCTGGGACAATATCATAGGCAAACTAGACCGGGAGACTAATCCTGTAAGTTTTTGGAACAGCGTCCGAAGACTTAAGGGATTGCCTCCCAGGCCAGGAATAAAGATCAAGGATGGCGATATTATCATAGAAGATCCGGACATTCTGGAAGAAAAATTCAGAAACCATTGGTTAACAGGTCTTGCAATCTCACCTGAGGAAAACGAAGACTTCGACCAGGACTTCGAAGACCGACTGCTCGACGAACTCAGACCGATGTTACATAGGACCCACCCACAACCTCAAGTTTCTAGAGAGAGAGAGATGGTTGACCACGGACGCCCGATCACTGTTGAAGAGACTATTAATACCATAAAGTCCTTCAAACAGAGGGCTCCAGGATGGTCTGGGCTCACTAAGAATAACCTAGTGAATGCCCCAAGGCAAATTATTCAGGGCATGGTGAACACCATGAATGCATCCCTGAATACAGGCTACTTCCCCGACGGATATAAGGTGGCAAAAATCATCTTTATTCCGAAGGGGAACAAGCCCCCAGACCAAGTGGCCAACTATCGCCCTATCTCTCTCCTAGAATTCTCCGGCAAGATCTTCGAGAAGATTTTAGCTAATAGGCTACAAAGTCAACTCGATGAGTTAGGAGCGCATAACCCCCAACAGCATGGGTTTAGACCTAAAAGGGGCACTCCTAACCGAAAAGATCGCTCACTGCCGAGCAATGGGTCAATATGTGGACATCGTGATGAGGGACGTGCAGAAGGCCTTCGACAAGGTTTGGCTGAGCGGACTACACTACAAAATACTCGGTCTCCAGCTAAACCCGGTCCTGGAACGGATCCTTTGTGACTTCATCATGGACAGAAGGGCATGCATCATGATTGAAGATCACAAAGGACCTGAATTCGAACTCACAGCGGGCGTTCCCCAGGGGAGCTGCCTGAGTCCCCTGCTTTACCTGGTCTTTACCATCGACCTCCCTGCTCCTATACACCGGGACACGATGTATCTGCAATATGCAGATGACGTCACTCAGATCGTCCCGAGCAGGGTCAGGAGAGCAAGGGATCAGGCAATCAACACAATTGCAGAGATCTGTAACATCAACCAGTATGAACAGAAATGGAAGATCCGGACAAACCGGGAGAAGTTTAAGATTCACCCGTTGAGCCGAGAGTCTACGTGGCCCATCATAATAGATGGGAGGAGATACGGCTAATCCGCCGAAGGCACCATCCTGGGCCTAAAGATCTCCGACCGCGGATACTCGAGTCACTACAAGGAGAGGCAGGCTATGGCAAGGAGAGAGATCCCCAAGCTATATAGGTTCCGTGATCTTAGCTCGGCGAACATCAGGAAGTTATACCTGATGTTCATCCGAGCTAAGCTCATCTACCCTGCAGTAGTGACTCAAATGGCCAACAAGACCACTATGAAGAGACTCCAGCGAGTGCAGAATTCAGCAACCCTCTGCATCAACAAGACGAGGAGAAGGGAGCGGATTCGGCAGAGGGTACTGCACCAAAGACAAAGACTGGAGCCCATTACTATCGCCACCCCAAAACTGGCCAAAAAGGTCTGGTCATCAATGGCCAATGATATAATCCCAGAAATAAGAAGAAATGGCGGCAGGATCAACATCCCGGCCAGATTGCGGGGGAAGGTCGCCCGAAATCGACGTTTCCCAAGCACAAAACACTGCACCGAGGAACACATAGAACACATATACACATAAACACAAAATAAAACCATCATACAAGCACCAGACATACAAGAATACAAGAAGAACTACGTAAACAGTACACAAACGCGAAGTGCATAACAACATCGAGCACTAAAAAAGGCTCGAATGCTCGAAATCGCGACAAAAATAAGTACACAACACGATAATGACAAACAATAAGAAGAACACTAAAGTGACACAATCACAGACACCCGACAAATAAAACAAACCAACTGCAACATAAAAGACAACAAACGAAAACAAAAACGCCTGCGATGCCCCTAAAACAAGGGCAACCCTACCCCATTTTTCACCAACTTTTTTTACCTTCTACTATCTTTTCATATAGAGAGATTATTATACCATCCGCTTTACCTCCTTTTTCACACATCACTTTTTTCACATACAAAATTTTTCACATATAATTTTCACACATAAAAATAAGTCAAGAAAGAAGAGAGAAGACGTCGGCGACGATGGAGGCCCTCCCTAAGAGGGTCCCCCTACGGACCTTACCTGGCAAGAAGACCCCTGAAAAAAAGAATGTGTGCGAATCCTTATTTGCGAATTTAAGGATAGCATTAATTAAACTAATCGACATTCCCAACGGTTTCATCGCCATGTGCGGTGAAACCAAGGATATAGACCGGCTCCTATCCGATGAAGGGGCCGAAGTTCTGAAAATCCTCAACCTCGAAGCGAAAACCCCACCAGCAATCTCCGCAAATCGTAGCGTGATCTGCCGTAAGGTAGAAAGCTGGGTGGGTGAGAACTCCCCCGCGGACCTGAAAACTGAAATTGAGAAAAACCACACATGGGCAAAGATAAGGGAAGTGATCAAATTCCGTGATCACACCCACGTCTTTAAGGTGACGTTTCAATCAACTGAAATGGCCCACAAGGCGGCAACCGAGGGACTCCTCATTTTCAACATGAGGATCCCAGGCGCAAATATAGAGCACGAAAAGTACCACAATATACAAATGTGCTTCGTGTGCTATTCTTTAGAACAGCACACCACTGCCAACTGCCCCCAAAAAGGACAAATCTGGTGCAGCGAATGTGCCACACAGGGTCATAGATATGACTCCTGCAAAAGCGATTCGAAACAATGCATGAATTGCAAGGGGCCCCATCGAACGATGGCCTTGAACTGCCCCAAGAGAAAAGAAATTATAAAGAAGGAAGAAAATGAAAGAAATAAGAAAACTGCTACATACGCGAGCACGGTGAAAATAGGTGAAGGGATGACATCGACTCCCTCACCGATGATTTTCACCAACGACCTCAGTGCGAAGATCCTAATTTGCATAACTCATGCGAACGTGGCTAATGCTGTAAAACCTGGATGTTACAACCAGGTTTTAAACACGCTTCTTAAAGCAAACAATTTGCCATCGATCATTGTGCCAGATGATCCTGAATGCTCTAGGGCATTTAAGGATAGCATAATGGGCAATAATAAAAAAGAAAATACCACCGGATTAGATAAAGTCATGGAGTCTCACTCATCGGAGGAATCCGAAGAAGAGGATGAGACTAATGACAAGGAAGAAGAAGATCAATCTACATCTTCGGATAGTGACGAGGGCCCATGCACTCGCACTAGGGCAACAAAGAGTCGATCAAAGACTCCCAGCCCTCCCCCGAAGAAGGTAAAGCCTGGGCACCCCAGACCCGCCCCACAGGCCCCCAAGAGTAAGAAAAAGAAAAAACACAGGTAACTCATCTTACCATGGAGCGGAACTCACTAAGAATTCTGGAAATAAACACCAATGGCTGGACAAACAAAAGAACTCTCTACGGAAATGTGTTCAGGGAAATAGATGCAGATGTCATCTTGATTTCTGAACATGGGGTTGACACTCGTAGTTCTGAAATTAAGATCTGGAACTACGACGTGTTAATCACGAATTACTCTCAAGAGCGGTACGACGGTGCCGCCATCGCCATCAAAAGAGGGATCAAGTATAGACCCATAAGGAACTTGGAAGAATCCTATCTTGCAATAGAGGTCGAACTCGATATAGGAAAGCTGGTCATCGCCACTGGGTAGCAGCCGCCGAGACGAGAATATTTGCCAATCCATTCTCTCTCTGGCCTATTTGGCAGAAGGACCCCCACCATATTAATGGGGGACCTTAATGCCAGATGTCGGGATTCTGGGTACAGGACCTTCAATGGCAATGGAAGGTGCCTGGATACTATGATGGACCGGAACATGGTCCATAGAATAGGCCCGGACTTCCCAACCTATACTCGAGGAAGAAGTGCCACAAAACCAGACATTTGTCTGGCTAATCGTCAGCTGCCGTTCAATTACTACATGGAACCAGTCCAGGTACCATGTAGTGATCATATAGGGATCCTACTCACCATCAATAGGAACCCTATACAAGTCCCAGCTCCAGTCATAAAAGACTACAGGAGAGCCGACTGGGCACGGTACGCTGGTCTCCTCGAGGCCTATCGCCCACCAGATCTGGACGAGGCAATTCTCGAGGAGATAGACGAGGCACTCGACGACCTCAACGAACATCTAATCATTGCAGATAGGGCTTGCATCCCCAAAACCCAGTATAAAACCATCTCCTCATACAGGTGGACTGGGTATATGAAAGAACTCTATAGAGAATTGAGAGTTATGTACGAGTTGAATATAACAAATGCAACATTTGACTCGCTACAACGAAGTAGAGAGATCAAGGAAGAGCTCAACCAGCTGATCCTCGAACAACAACAGAGACAATGGGACGATGCGATCGAGAGCCTCGATCAAGATGCATCCCCCAAGGACTTTTTGAAGAAAGTCAGAAGTGTCAGAGGATCATCTGGAAAAAAGAAGAAAATGGAAATCCAAAAGGAAGATGGATCCATTGAAACTGCAGATAATATCATCGAAGTGATATTCCGGCGTTATTGGGAAAAAATCTTCAGCACATCGGAAGAAGAAAACGAAGATTTTGATATAGAGTTCGAAAATAACATCGTAGACGAGCTTAACACAGAAATACATCGAACGCATCCTCATCACCAGGTGGATAGACTGCGTGACGGAGACGCCGAGATCACAGAAGAAGAGATCCTTGGCGCACTCCGCTCATTCCGACAGAAAGCCCCAGGCCAATCGGGGCTTACGAAGCTTAACTTCGAAAAGGCACCAGCCAACGTCATCGAAGGAATGAGACGAATTTTTAACGCATGTCTGAATACAGGGTACTTTCCAGATGCTTACAAAACGGCAAAAATGATCTTTTTGCCCAAGCATGGAAAGGACCATACGTTGAGAGAGAGCTACCGCCCAATTTCACTCCTGGAATTTGGCGGGAAACTCTTTGAGAAGATCCTCAACGGAAGACTGGTGTCTCACCTGGAAGAAAACTCCCTCTACAACCCGTGCCAATTCGGGTTTAGAAAGAAGCGAAGTACGGAAATGGCAATTAATGTCATAACGGAAAAGCTTTCCCAAGCCAAACGGGACAGGAGTTATGTGGATATCGTTAGTCGGGATGTGTCAAAGGCGTTTGATAAGGTGTGGCAGCGGGGCATGCAGTATAAGATCTTAAGGCTGGGTCTAAGTGAAAACTTAGAAAGAACTCTCTGTGACTATGTCATGGAGAGAGCGGCGTATGTCAGTCTAGGGTGCACGGACGGACCAAAGTTTCCGCTCACTGCGGGCCTTCCGCAGGGGGGTGTCTGTCCCCCACCCTTTACTCGATATACACCGCGGACGTCCCAGACCCTGTGTACCCCAATTCCCTCAATATTCAATACGCCGATGATTTCAGCCAGATAATCGTATCCCCATGGAGGCATGCGCCGTGGCAAGCTCGCATGACAGCGATGGAAATCGCGAACCTTAACAACTACGAGGCTCAGTGGAAAATAAGAACAAACCAGGAGAAATTCAAGGTGGTCCCCATCGGACGCACCTCAAGGGCAGACGTGCGTGTGGGGGATACGCGATACCCCTACACCAACGAATGCAATGTACTCGGTATGAAAATCACCTCTACCGGGTACAAAAAGCACGTCGAAGAGAGAATTTCTCGAGCCTCGTCCGCTGTCAGAACTCTATACCGCTTCAGAAATCTACGTGAAAGCAACAAGAAGAAGATCTACAATGCCCTTGTAAGATCTACGTTGCTTTACCCCGCCTCCACCCTCTCATGTGTCTCAAAAACACAAAAGAGGCGTCTTCAAGTAGTGCAAAATAAATGCATGTACCTAATAACGGGTACACGCAGGCATGAAAGAAGGCGGCAAGAAGACCTGCACAGAGAGGCGGGAATAATTCCCATTAACAAAGTCATAGAAGAACGGACCCGGAAAATGCAGGATCTGGTTAATCGTGAACTGAGTGATGAAATCACCCAGATGATTAACCAGAACACAAGAGCTGAATGTCGCCCCAGATTCCCCAGCTCCGCCAACCGAGTGGCTGGCGGAGACGAAGTGCCGTTCTATGCGTAAAATGAGAGAAAAGAAACCTGTGAAAATAAGATCAATCACAAGAACAATGAAAAAACTCGAAAACCTACTACGACAAGTTACCGATATAGACAACCCTACCAAGAAATGAAAAAGTCACCGATTACGACGAGAACTTCGAAAGAAGTAATCTACCAAAGAAGAAAGAAGAAACAATAATACTACTAAAATACACACACAATAAAACAATACAACAAGCACGCGCTTAAATATATTTAAAAACATATACAAAACAGGCAATGCACAACATAAACCATAAAAATACTAAAGTTGCTAAGACAAATGGCTTGAACGCCATAATAATTATAATTTTATAACTTTATAATTGTTACCATAACCAAAAACAACAAAAATGAATTCACACAACCAAGAAAATAAATGAAAGTGATAAGTCTGATCACCAGACCCTAGGCATCTCTTTGCACCTCTTCCACACTTTTTTTTTCTCTCTTCTCCACTTGTCTATTTTCTCTGTCCCCCCCCCCCACACCCTATCGTCTCCCCTCACATGCACCCGCACTTATACAAAGTCAAAGTCAAGTCAAAGCTCGGAATTCTTGGCAGAAAGTACCTCGTACAGGCATCTTACCAACTGGTAAAGGCGGAAAAATTTTTAGGCAATTTTTGCCTACGCCTCCGAAAAATTTGGTTCCTATTTTTAGGACCAAATATCACAAAAAACTGTAATAACCTGGTGTCACGTCCAACCCCATCATCATTCACTCACTAACCATCATCACCCCCTTTATTTTCAGCGGCCCATCTTAAGCGGATGACTGCTTAAGTCCTCGGCCCACCTCCCCGCGTGAACCGCCGTCAGATGTGAAGTGAAATTGCCATTCATGTTTCGTCCCAACTATGTCAGGCAGTTGCTTGGCCATAATTGGGGGCATTGGAGGAAGCTGGTTTGAGGAGTAGCCCACAGTAGAGAACAATGTCAGAAACATTCCGGACAAGGGACGGACTGCAACCTTCGGTGCCTAAATACGGCGGAGGCCCCTCCCAGGATCATAGAGGGTGAAAACCGTCTCTATGCTATGTTGGGGAGCAGTCGCGATTTAAAACCCTCGGGGGGGGGAGGGCGGCGTTGTCAATAAGTCCGCCATACAATCACACCCCTAAGAGGATCCCACCCGGACTCATCTCATTCATCATCATCCTTCACCTAAAAGGCAATCTTCATTTCCATCCAGGCGACCGGCGAACGTGGGGAAGGGGGGCCTCTTTTCGTCCCCAAGGAAAAATTTGAAAGTAGCATAAAAAGAAAAACTTAAAATTTTTAAACCGAAAGATACACACATAAGAAGTCTATCAGTGCCACCTATCAAGAGGCACTTGAGAAGGAGACTTGCACCCCCCAGTCGAGGGGCTGCAAGTGCAGATATAAACAATGGCTTCCCACCCAGCCACCAGAGTCCCACTGAGGACAATTGCTGGGCAAACTAAGCCAGACCGAGGAACGGTGTTCTCTACAATTTTCGGGAAGCTCTGTGTAGCCATCCCGAGATTAATAGACACCCCAGTCGGCTACTCCGCTGTCTGCGAAAGAGAGGCAGACGTGGAGACCCTGACCAAGGAGGAAGGTCGGAAAGTTTTGGAGGAAATAGGCCTCCAGCCTAGCATTCCCCCCCAGATCCAGGCACACCGTAGCATAGTGTGCCGACAGTTGGATCCCTGTATAGGCCAATATTCCAGCCAGGAGATAAAGGAGGAAATCCAGAAAAACCAAACATGGGCCAACGTGGTGGAAGTGGTGAAGTTCCGTAACAAACGGGACAACACCGATCACCAACACGTATTCAAGGTCATCTTTGCAGACACGCAGATGGCACAAAAGGCAAAGGAGAGGGGCTTGTTGGTGTTCAACGCCAAGATCAGCGCGGACCAAATGGAAAGAGAGGAATTCACTCCCATCCAAATTTGCTTCCGCTGCTACAAGCTTGAACAACACACCACGAAGGACTACAAGGAGACCAACATCACTTGCTCCAGATGCAGTGGATCAGGCCATGGATGGAGAGAGTGTAAGGCGGCAAAGGAAAAGTGCCCAAAATGCGGCCTTAACCATGGGGCGATGGCAATGTCCTGCCCCCAAAGGAAAGAAATAGTAAAGAAGAAGAAGTCAGAATATCAAAGGAGAGCCAATACCTCTTACGCCCAAGTCGCGAAGAGAGCCCCAAACACAGAAGAGACCCCACAATCCCAGAAGAAGACATACCTCAAGCTCGAGAACTCGAACTCGACAAAGATTTTAACGTGCATACTCTTCGCGCACGTGAATAATCTCACAAATCCGGGGACGTTTGCGAAGACCCTCAACCTCATGCTCAAGAAGAACGGCATGGAGGAGATGTGGTTTCCCGATGACCCACCATCGGGAGACGTCCTGAGACTCCAGTTCGGATCTGACAGAGCAGCAGAGGCCCCAGCAACCCCATTCCCCAAAGAAAAGACTGTGACAGAGATAAAAAGGTCGGGAAGCTCATTAAGCACGAAGAAGGCCAGCCCGTCCCGGCTGGACCCCCGACTAGAAGCGTGAGAAGAAGGAGAAGAAGGGTGCAAGGAAGCTGAAAGAGGCCGAGGGTAACTTGACCAGCGGAGCTTCCTCGGACTCGGAAGCGGACGAAGCAGTGAACAGGGCAACCGAGAGCCCCGTGAGCTCCAGAAGCAGGTCGAAGACCTCGAAACGTACGTACAAGTACGACGGAGAGGAGATCGACCCCAGAATCGTCTCGAACGAGCAGATCCCCCACCCAGAAACGCTCTCCCCCACGGAAATCCTTAAGGGGATCCAACAAGGGAGTATTAAATGGGTTTGCGCCGCAAGTATAAAAGAAAGAGAAGTAGAGGAAGCAGTGCATGAAGGGGCGACTGCTATTGTCCGCCTTACCCAGCGGACTCCCGCTTTGACAGCCATGGTCGAGAATTTATAAAGTGAATTTTTAGCGACATTTGTGAACAGAGTGACTTAGCTCGTTGCTAGTCGCGCGAACGTTGGTTCATCGATCGATTCGTACATCGACCACCGGCTTGCCTTGCTTTACTACGGTGCGGGGACGGATCTTCGCTCCTACGTCGATCAATCTATTGAGGTAAAGTGATTTTTGTAGTCGACATTGGATCTCCTCCACCTCTTTCTCCCCCACCACTGTCCTATACAAGTGTCTTTTCATATTCTTTCCCATGTGTAAACACCCAGAGAGAGTGGGGATGAGTAAAAAATGAGAGAGACCCTTCGAATAACTCTTCGGGTCCTCTCGGAGGGCCCGAAGCCAGGCAGAGGAACGGTATTTGAAAAAATATACACGAATATTAAGATTGCATTGGTTCGACTCATTGACATCCCCAATGGTTACTCTGCCATTTGTGCGAGGCCTCAACCTCAAGCAAGGCAGCTGAATGCCCGTAAGACGATTAACCTGATACCACACACACCACCCCAAATAAAGACACACCGTAGTGTCATCTGCCGGCGCCTCGACTCTTGGGTTGGGAGCCACTCTGCGGATGACATTAAAAACGAACTGGAAAGGAACCACCCTTGGGCGAAAGTGGCTGAGGTTTTAAAACATACACGCACGTCTTCAAGGTTGTTTTCGAAGATACGGCTATGGCGCAAAAGGCAAAGGAACAAGGATTACTATTATTCAGTGTTAGAGTTTGCTCGGAACAGATAGAGAGGGAGGAGTTTGTTAACTTACAAATGTGCTTCAGGTGCTATAAGTACGGCAAGCACACCACCTCGAACTGTCCAGCGAAGAAAGACCCGACTCTTTGCTCCATATGTGCAGGTCGCAACCATTTTTGGCGCGACTGCAAGAGCACAACAACACCGAAATGCCTGAACTGTGAAGGCCCCCACCGGACTATGTCCATGGCGTGCCCGATCAGAAAATCGGAAATCCTCAAAGAAACCAACTTAAGACGTGAATCAGAGGAAAAAAAGGTTAATTCAACCTACACCAAAGTTGCTAAAGCCGCTATCGCCGAAACAAACAACCAGAGAACCTACCTTCACATTGAAAATGAACACTCCACAAAAATTGGGTGCTGCATTTATTATGCACACATAGCCAACATAACACGCCCAGGAACTTTCGCAACCGAAGTCAATCGTATGCTAGTAAAGAACGGCCTACAGGAGATGTGGTTCCCCGACAACCCGCCGTCAGAGGAGGTTATGCGCATAAGTGTAGCCCCTCAGTGCCCAGAACCGTGCCAAAAGGTACCCACCCCGCAAAACACAGCCATCTCACGTGACCCGACTCAACAAAACCAAAAATACTTCACAGACAGAAAAACAAGCGCCACTCACACCCAAAAAAACTGACACAGTTACACCAAAAACACAGGAACAATCACCAACAAAAGAAGCAGTGCAACCGAAAGAGACCAGGTCTCCGAGGTCGAGAAAGATATCAAAAACACGTGGCCCCAGGTCAACCTCCTCATCTCGAGGCGAGAGACCCAATTAAAGTACCACTCGAGAGGTTTCAATTTGAAACTTTATGCTCCCGAATCGGCCCCTTTCCCCACCGAAATCGAGTCACACGAAGTGTCTGATGGCCTAAAAACCGGAAGATACAAGTGGGAATGCTCCGATTCAGTGCCGGAACGGCAAGTTGAGGAGGCTCTCTCGAGAAACATGGTAAAACTGACCACCGACTGCTTCTATACAATCACGGATACGGAATTCAGGAAGAAACGAAACGGCAGGGAGCGCACCCCGCCCAGCACACCACATGGGGCTAAAGTGGACCGCGAATAAGCGTCCACTTTAATCCCACACACATAAAAAACCAATAACGTTACACAAAAGGACTGACAGACTAACAATAATACAGATGAATGTCGATGGGTGGGACGGAAAAGGTTCCATCTATGGCAACATCTTGCGACAAAATGACACCGACATAATACTCATTAATGAACACGGTATGACCGCTCATAAAGAGATAAAAAATTTTCAATACGACGTCATAAGCAAAAATCACAGCCAGGAACGGTATGACGGCTGCGCAATAGCCGTCAAAAAAGGTATAAAATACAAAAGACTACCCGACTTAGACGAATCCTACCTTGCCATTGAGGTAGGCACTACCCTGGGGGGTCTAGTCGTGGCCACGGGGTACCAACCCCCAAGACGCGGCTATGTACCCCTGCACAACCTTCTACAGGTCTTCAGCCATAAGAAAAATGCAATCTTTGCTGGAGATCTGAACGCAAGGTGTGCAGCGTCAGGGTATACCTCCTACAACAATGCGGGTAGGAATATTGAGTTCCTACTAGACAGAAAATACGGGACTAGAATTGGACCAGAATTCCCGACATTCATTACAGGTAATGCAGCAACGAAGCCTGATATTATTTTATCCAGTATCAGGTTTCCATACAACTATTAAATTGAACCAGGCCCCGTTATTCCAAGCGACCACCAGGCAGTTAGAATCATAATTGGCGTAAACCCCATTCAGATTGCAATCCCAGAACGCAAAAGCTATAAGCAGGCGGACTGGGAAAGCTACAAAAACTACCTTCTAAATTATATCCCAGACCCTTTAATAGATGCAAATTTAGAAGAGATAGATGAAGAGCTGGATAAAATCACTGACCTCCTTATAAAAGCAGATAAAAATAGCATTCCCCGCAAAAAAAAAAAACCCTTCCAGCTCCTATTTGGACTCCTCCCATGAAAGCCCTGGCCCAAGAACATAAGGACCTATCCAATGTAATAGCGCTGATAGGCCTCAACCACAATTCCCATAGACGAATAAGACAGATAAAAGACGAACTCCAGACACTCATTACAGACCAACAAATACAGGTATGGGACGGACTAATTGAGGGACTTGACATAGAGAGAGACGCACGGACTTTTTGGCAGACATACAAACGGTTAAAAGGACAACCCCCTCAAAAGAAAATTGTACTTAAACGTGACGACAAAGAAATTGACGAGACTACAGAGATTGAGGAAATTTTTAGGATTTTCTGGTCTTCAATCTTTAAAATTACCCCCGAAGAAAATGACAATTATGACCTCGATTTCGAAAATGACATTATCCAACAGTTAAACACGCAAATACATAAAACCTCCCCTCATCATTGTGTATCGCAAGAAAGGGCGATGGAGGGCTATGGGAGTAAAATTACTGCCCAAGAGTTCTCCGTCGCACTAAAATCCTTTCGTCAAAGAGCACCGGGTACCACGGGGCTGACCAGGGAGAATTTCATTAAGGCCCCGCCTAATGTTCTGAGTGGGCTTCTTAACATCATGAATGCCGCTCTGAACACAGGCTATTTTCCCGACCAGTGGAAAGTGGCCAAGATGATCTTCCTTCCCAAATCGGGAAAGCCCCCGGGCTGCCCCGCAAACTTCCGGCCGATATCTCTCTTAGAATTTGCTGGCAAAGTCTTCGAGAAAATATTGGCAAATAGGGTCAACTCTTTTCTTGACGAAGCCAACCTGCATAACGAGCAACAGCACGGCTTCAGAAAGAAAAGAGGGACTGACACGGCACTAGCCGTTATTACGGAAAAACTTGCAAACATCAAAGCAAGTAAAAGGCATGCCGACCTGGTGCTCCGCGATGTCAGAAAAGCTTTTGACAAGGTTTGGAAGAGAGGCTTGCAATTTAAGATCCTGCAAGTAGGCCTCGACCCCATACTTGAAAGGATCCTATGCGATTATATAATGGAGAGGAGAGCGTATATACAGTTCAAAGAGCACAAAGGCCCCGAGTTCGAGCTCGAATCTGGGGTCCCACAAGGGGGGTGTCTCTCCCCCCTTTTATACAACATATATACACGCGACCTACCACAACCTCTTTCCGAAGGTACGATATACGTTCAGTTCGCTGACGATATATCGCAAATTTGTACAGCCGCCTACGTTCACAGGGAATTTATGGCGAATAATACGGCTAGGGAGATTTCCAACATCAACTCTTTCGAGAGGAAATGGAAGATTTCGACCAATGCCCCAAAATTCAAAATAATTCCCATGTTTCGCAAGACCTTCAATGATATACGGGTAGAGGGGGAGAGAATCCCCTACTGCTCGGAAGGGACGGTTCTGGGGCTCAAAATCACCACAGGGGGATACAAGAGTCATATCGGACGAACAGTCGCGAATGTCAAGAGAGATTTGAGGGAGTTTTATAGGTTCATGGACCTAACCCGCTCAAATTAGCTCAAGATATTCAATGCGTGCATTCGCTCGAGACTCTTGTACCCCCCGGTGCCGTTGAATGCGTGCGCCAGGACCCACATTGCGAAACTACAAACCATCCAGAACAAGGCGGTTTTACTCATTACAAATACCCGAAGAAGAGAACACAAAAAACAGAGGGAGCTCCACGCCTCGGTTGGATTATCTCCGATCAACGTGGCGCTCCACGAGAGAGCTAAGAGGATATGGGAAGCCATTCGTGCGCGCTTGACCCCTGAATTCTCTCGTACACACTTAGACATCGAGGCCGACAGACAAATAAGACCCTTTAAAAGCAGTAAATTACAGTCTGACGGTGACGTGACTCCCCATTACACACAACGCGATCGACAATAGACGAGACTCAACCAACCAGTGTAATGTAAAAGTTTTTTAATTAAAATTCAACCTCACATATGAAACAAATTCACTTAATTATTTAATAATAATCAAAATAAAGTAAATTTCAAATTAACCTAAAATTTAGGAAAATTTAATATTTTTTCAAAAACCCAAAGCGGGATGTAAAAACCCCGTCTCTAAAAAAGGCTTGAATGCCAACAACAAAATTCATCATCAAGATGAGAACCTTTAATCAAATTAGCAATGCTGATTTGATTAAATAAACTATAAATCATTATAGTTTATAACCAAAAAAAAAAAATCCAAAGAAAAAACACAAACAGAGCTACCCTTTCACCAGGGATCTTTTATTCTTTCTTCTACACATCATCTATTCTTTAAACTCACTTCTTAACCACTTTACTCTCTTACTTTTTTCTCTCTAATTCTATCTTTTCATCTCTTAGTATGTCCAATGTCCAGCACTGCATGAAGGCGCAGTTAAAATTTATAAAGACTCTTGCATTGCCCTAAACAATGAAGAGTTTAAGGAAATTTGCAACGGGAGGTTTAAAACATAAAAACACCAAGAAGAACACTAAAACACAAGCCTGCCTTGCTTGCATGAGCAGACCCCTCCCGCTTTGACAGCAAATTGTACGGATTTTCAGTAAAAGTGAATTTTTAGCGAGAAAAGTGAATAGAGTGACCCTACTTGTTGGTAGTAGCACGATACTTCGTAAACAAGTGGACTACTTGCTTTTCCAGACGAAATACGGAACGGAACAATTCTTCGCTCCTTTGTGGAAACGGAGATCGAAGCCTCGCCTGGCCCACCTGCTTGCCTAGAAAAAGTCATTTTTGAGGTAAAGTAAAAAAAATTTTTGGGACATTGAACCCGCTTTTTCTTTCTCACCTAACGCATCATAGGATGTACATAACATGAGAGAAACCCTACGAATAACTCTTCGGGTCCTCCCGGAGGGCCCGAAGCAGGCTCACAAGAACTCAGCAAGATCGGTCTAGAACCTCGACCATCTCCGGCACTAGCTGCAAGGAAAGCAGTCATCTGCAGAAGGGTAGGGGAAAGAACGGCAGAAGAAATTAAAGCTGAAATTTTGAGGAACCATCAATGGGCGGAGGTGATCGAAGTCGTGAAATTTCGTAGCCTTTCCCATGTCTTCAAAATTGTATTTCAAAACATGGACATGGCTGCAAAAGCCAAGGAATCAGGTCTCAGGATGTTCTCCATGATCATCTCATCAGACCAAATTGAGCGGGAGAGGTTCTTCGAACTTCTTACCTGCTTTAACTGTTATAAGGTAGAAGACCACTCTACTAGCGCCTGCCCCGACTCTGGAAAGCCAAAGATCTGCTCGGAATGCTCACAGACCGGGCACGACTGGATGCACTGTGTGAGCAGCACGAAAATGTGCATCAACTGCGCTGGCAACCATCGCACCCTGAGCATGCAATGCCCTGTCAGAAAAGAAGAGCTGAGGAAGAAAAGAGAGGCTGCAGACAGGCCTAAACAATCATATGCCGCTGCCGCTAAATCACAAGCACTTCCGAACCCAGCGCCGACTCAACCGCAGATAGTGCTGCAATTAAGCGACAGTACTCCTACGAAAATGCTGGCATGCATTTTACACGCTCACGTTATGAACCTTGCTTGCCCTGGTTCATTTAACACGGAGATGAATAAAATGCTGGCAGCCAATGACTTGGAGACGGTTAAATTCCCAGACAACCCCGATTCCAATAAAGTCCTCTCGGCATCATTCAACAATAATAAGCAGCCACAAACAGAATCCATTCAGGTAACCTCCAAACCTCAAGGCATCGAACAAGCATCAGCACAACAAAAGTCTGACGCCCCAGCAACCATACCCAACTCACCCAGGCAGAAGAAACCCCGAAAAGCCAAAGTGGAACCCAAGATCCAGTCAAATGAAGCCGATCAGAAAGAAGATGACCTCGAGCTAGACGGCAGAGAGATCAGACTCACTCTGGCAATTAATGCACAAAACATTGATAAGAAAGAGATCTCCACTGAGGAGGTTGCTGCCAGAGTCAAAAAAGGACTGATCAAAGTATGCTACGACGCCCCAGTCTCCGGTGAAACCATTCGAGCCTCTCTACTCGCGTGTAAGACAAAGCTCTACAACGAGAACTTCAGGCTCTATGACCCGGAACAGTACAAACAGATAAAAGCTGGCCGCCAAACGGCCAAAGATTAATAAAGACTAGCGGAATAGCCAATAGATACAGAAACAAGTTAACCATCCTGGCACACAATGTGCAAGGATGGGAACCGAACAAAAACCATCTGTGTAACGTCTACAGAGAACTGGACCCTGATGTTCTTCTGCTGTCAGAAACAAGTGTTAAAGACTTGGACAAGCAGAAGATCTATGGATATAATGTTATACAGAAGAACTGCACCGGCGAAAGATTCGACGGTGCATTAATAGCAGTAAAAAAAGATCTTCAATACAGAATAGGCAACCCTATGGATGAGTCCACGCTGTCCATCATCCTAAGGTGCTCAATGGGTGACATTGAACTTAGTGCGGGATACCAGCCCCCTCGCAGGTCATATCTTCCATACCATGACCTGTACACCCTGTTCACTAAAGAGCACCCTGTCCTGTTCGCTGGAGACCTCAACGCCAGGAACAGAGCAGCGGGTTACTCCTCTACAAATTCAAGAGGCAGATCACTTGACCTCTTGACACGTAGAGGCGTTGCAGATCGCATTGGTCCGGACTTCCCCACATTCTTTTACCCCGGGACGGCCACTAAACCGGACGTGGTGCTCACAAACCCCAACTTCCCGTTTCACCATCGTGTTGCGCCCGGACCCCTAACATCTAGCGACCATCTGCCTATGATAATTACCATAGCAACAGCCCCTATCCCAGTCCCAGTTATCCCTAGAAAGGACTTCTGGAATGCAAAATGGGAAGAGTACAGGAGTGCATTTCCAGAAGTTATCCCTGATCTACAAGACGCATCCGAAGAAGATCTGGATGACGAGCTAACTGCTATTAACGACCTCATATCAGTCGCCGACGCTATTGCTATCCCGATGACGTCACACAAATTAATCTTACCCACAAAACCAACCCCAGAGAGAGAGTGGTGCTACAGCATCGTTTCACGGAAGTCTACGAGACCATCCTCAATTTGGGCTACTCCAGACCCATGGACTTTCGTAGCGTCCAAAACTTGAGAAATCAGCTGAATTTCCGAATAGGAACAGAAATTCGGAACAAATGGAATCATCTGATTGAAAAATTAGATACTGAGAGGAACCCCAAGACCTTTTGGTCAACCATCAACAAGCTAAAGGGAAATGCTTGCATCCCTGGCCGAACGGAAATCAAGCATGAAGGTACAAAGGCGGTCACTCCTAAGGAGAAAGAGAAGCTTTTCCGCGGAGTCTGGAAGAAAGTCTTCAGAATCTCTGATGAAGAAGAAGAAGACTTCGACCTAGGCTTCGAGGATCAGGTTCTTGAGTACATGGAAAGAAGAGAAGGGAGGTTTGACCCTTACTGTACCACTTGCTACCTCCGATTTCAAGGATCCTCTCAGGACGGCATTAAAATCTCAACCGAAGAGCTTGCCAATTCCATTTCATCATTTAAGTCTAAAGCCCCAGGGCTAAGCCTAATCACTATCAGGCACCTAAAAGAAGCCCCGGAAAGACTTAAGACCAGACTGCTGAACCTATTCAATGCGTCTCTTGCAATGGGATACTTCCCGGATGGCCTGAAGACATCCAAAATGATCTTCATACCCAAGCCGGGAAAACCATCTAACCAGGTCATGAATTATAGACCTATCTCACTGCTGGAGACCATTGGGAAGGTTTTTGAAAAAATCCTCAACAGCAGACTGGCTAAACACCTAGCTGAAAAGAACCTCCTGAACGAAGAGCAGCACGGGTTCAGGGAACACCGAGGCACAGAAACAGCGATAGCCCGTATGCTGCAACATGCGGCAGCATGGCGAGCTAGAGGTTGCTGGATCGATGTCGTCTGCAGAGATGTAAAGAAGGCCTTCGACAAGGTCTGGATCGAAGGCCTCAAATACAAAATCTCCAGACTGAGACTCGCCCCTCACTTCGAAAAAATTCTCTGTAGCTATCTCACCAACAGACGAGCAGTGATAGCATTCGAAGGACACGTAGGAGAATCCTTCGACCTTGCCTCCGGTGTTCCTCAAGGAGGATGCCTTAGCCCCACTCTCTACACAATCTTCACAAGGGATATCCCTAAACCAGCTGATGGGAAAACCCTTAACATCCAGTACGCAGATGATGTCACCCAAGTTGTGGTGCGAAGGACGAAGTCGGCAAGGCTGATGGCCATGGCCTCAGCGGCTGAAGCCGAGAGAATCTCCAGATTCGAAAGACGCTGGAAGATTCAGACCAACGTGGCTAAGTTCTCCGCAACCGCAATTGGAAGACAGCGTACCATCCCCTTCAAAATCGGAAACACCGACATTGAATACACTCCTCGCGCGTCTATTCTCGGTTTCGGACTCTCCAGTTCCGGAATGAGCAAGCACGTGAGGTCCCGAATTGGATTTGCGAAAACTGAACTTGACAAACTCCACCGATTTAAGAATCTTTCCACAACCAATAAAAGAAAATTATACATCAGCTTGGTCAGATCCAAGCTGGTATACCCAAGCATCCCACTCAATGTAGCATCCGGCAGGAACATGTCGATGCTACAAAGAGTACAGAACCTAGGTCTCAAATTCGTTACAGGCTCCAAATGGTACGACTTCCGGACCTCAAGGAGCCTACACGAACAAACAAAAATCGAGCCAATCAATTTATACCTCTACAAAAGAGGGAAAAGCATCTGGGAGAAACTGGAAGGGTTTCTTCCAAACGAGACACTCGATGCTCTGGATCACGAAGATGGAGGTTACATGAGTTACCTCCCAAACACCAAAAACGTAGAGCCACAACCCAGATTCAAGTGAGTTGAACTATAAAAAAAAACAACTTTTATACATATTCATTTATGGAAGAACATACAGAATAATTGTTTGAGAAAAAATATAAGAAAAAAAAAAAAAGTTCAACCATCACTTAAAGTACCTATTCAATGGAGATGGCCCGTACACCGGGCAACTACTCTGTTAACCTTGTACTTTTTTCATTTTCGCATCTTTCGCCCCCCCCCCCCTCTCTGTACTCACTATCTACCCCCTCTTTTTCACAACTTTCTACAACTAATACTAATACTAATTCAAAATAATTCCCATGTTTCGCAAGACCTTCAATGATATACGGGTAGAGGGGGAGAGAATCCCCTACTGCTCGGAAGGGACGGTCCCGGGGCTCAAAATCACCACAGGGGGATACAAGTGTCATATCGAGCGGACAGTCGCGAATAGCAAGAGAGATTTGAGGGAGTTTTATAGGTTCATGGACCTAACTCGCTCAAATAAACTCAAGATATTCAATGCGTGCATTCGCTCGAGACTCTTGTACCCCCCGGTGCCGCTGAACGCAAGCGCCATGACCCACATTGCGAAACTACAAGTCATCCAGAACAAAGCGGTTCTACTCATTACAAATACCCGAAGAAGAGAACATAAACGACAAAGGGAGCTCCACGACTCGGTTGGATTAACTCCGATCAATGTGGCGCTCCACGAGAGAGCTAAGAGGATATGGCAGGCCATTGGCGCCCGCTTGACCCCTGAATTCTCTCGTACACACTTAGAAATCGAAGCAGACCGACAAAAAAGACCTTTTAAAAGTAGCAAGCTACAGACAGACAATGACGTGATCCCAAAATACACCTGACAGAACTGACAAAATACAAAGTAATTCGCAGGTTCCTTTAGAATATTCAAATCAAATCAAAAAACCACTTGCAAAACGCAAAAATAAAATAATTTCACTTTTTTCAAAAAATCATATTAATTAATAAATCAAAACTTTTCAAAACTTTTACTAAAGTCATAGCGGGAATAAAACCCCCGCCAAAAATAAAGGCTTGAATGCCTTAAGCAATCAACCGATCAGTAGGATCGTAATCATAATTGAATTAAACATGTTTAATTTAATTATATAAACTATGGATTTGTAATTCATAGTTTATCAAAAATATATTAAAACAACCACAAAGAACACACATAAATTTACATTGACAGAGCTACCCTTTCACCAGGGATCTTTTTATTCTTTCTCCTACACACCATCTATTCTTTAAACTCATCCTTTAACCACTTTACTCTCTTACTATTTCTCTCTCTAATTCTACCTATATTTCATCTCTTATTTTGTCCAATGTCCAATGAACACTAAAACACAAAACAACTCAGACTGGAAAACACAAACAACGCCAAAAAAATACTTACTCTGAATGTGGATGGATGGAAGGGAAAATCCATTGTGTATGGCAACATCTTCCGTACAGTGGATCCAGACATCATCCTCATATCAGGACATGGTATAAACACAACCACAGACAACATAAAGATACACAACTACAACGTTATACAGAAGAACCACACCCAAGAAAGATACGATGGCGCCGCCATCGCTATCAGAAAAAAACATAAAATACAAAACATTGCCGGACTTGATGAATCATTCGTGGCAGTCGAAATCCCGACCCTGGTTGGTGGCCTAACTGTGGTGGCAGCCTACCAGCCACCCAGGCGACAGTACCTACCGATCAACAACTTCTTCACCCTGTTCGGGCACAAAAGGCTAGCGCTGCTAGGCGGGGACCTAAACGCCCGCTGCCGTGCATCTGGCTACAGGTGCGCTGACCAAAGGGGACGAAATCTGGAACTACTATTCGAAAGAAATAGAGTCCAGTGAGTAGGACCTGACTTCCCAAATTATCTAACAGACTGTTCGGCGACAAAACCGGACATTGTGTTGGTGAGCCCGGAATTCCCCTTTAACATCGCCAACGAACCTGGCCCAGTAGTCCCGAGCGATCACGTCCCAATTATCACCACCATTTCGCTTGCGCCAATGCTCAGGCCCGTCCCACATAGGAAAAGTTATGCGAAAGCTAACTGGGAGCAGTACAGAGAAATGCTCAGCGCCTATCACCCAGCTGACCTGGAAGACGCAAATCTGGAGGAAATTGATGAGGAGATTGAGAACATCACCAATCGACTCATTCAAGCCGACGAAAGATGCGTCCCCAGGATCTCGTACAAAATGCTCCCGCAACCTAGGTGGACGGATGAAATGAGGGACATCGCTAGGGAACACAGGGAAATTTATGAAGAAGTCGTTAGGACAGGCCCGACCCGGGAAAAGAAAGCCCGAATGAGACAACTGAGCGAATCTATGAAAAACACAATCCTCGAGAAACAGAAGGAAATCTGGGATGATATCATTGGCAGACTAGACCGGGAGACTAATCCTGTACGTTTTTGGAATAGCATCCGAAGACTTAGGGGATTGCCTCCCAGGCCTGGGATTAAAATCAAAGATGGCGACATATTCATAGAAGATCCGGATAACCTAGAAAGAAAATTCAGGGACCACTGGAAAGAGGTCTTTGCGATCTCACCTGAGGAGAACGACGATTTCGACCAGGACTTCGAAGACCAACTGCTCGACGACCTCGGAACGATCATACATAGGACCCACCCACAACCGCAAGTGTCTAGAGAGAGAGAGAGAGATGGTTGACCACGGACGCCCGATCACTGTTGAAGAGACAATTAACACCATTAAGTCCTTCAAACAGAGGGCGCCAGGATGGTCTGGGCTCACTAAGAACAACCTAGTGAATGCCCCTAGGCAAATTATTCAGGGAATGGTAAACATCATGAACGCCTCCCTGAATACAGGCTACTTCCAGACGGGTATAAGATGGCAAAAATCATCTTTATCCCGAAAGGGAACAAGCCCCCAGACCAAGTGGCCAACTACCGCCCAATCTCTCTCCTAGAAGTACCCGGCAAGATCTTCGAGAAGATTATAGCCAGCAGGCAACAAAATCAACTCGACGAATTAGGAGCGCACAACCCGGCACAACATGGATTTAGACCAAAACGGGGCACTGAAACTGCCCTGGCGCTCTTAACAGAAAAGATCGCGCAATGCCGTGCGAAGGGTCACTACGTAGACATCGTGATGAGGGACGTGCAGAAGGCCTTCGACAAGGTTTGGCTGAGTGGACTGCAATACAAGATCCTAAGTCTCCAGCTAAACCCGGTCCTGGAAAGGATTCTTTGTGACTTCATCATGGACAGAAGGGCGTGTATCATGATAGAAGATCACAAAGGTCCAGAATTCGAACTTAAAGCGGGCGTTCCCCAGGGGAGCTGCCGGAGACCCTTGCTTTACCTGGTCTTTACCATCGACCTCCCTACTCCAATCCACGGGGACACGATGTACCTGCAATACGCAGATGAAATCACTCAGATCGTTCCCTGTAGGGAAAGGAAAGCAAGGAGCCAGGCAAACAACACCATCGCGGAGATCTCGAACATCAACAACTTCGAGAAAAAGTGGAAAATCCGGACAAACAGGGAGAAATTCACAATTCTCCCGCTGTGCCGTGAGTTGACGTGGCCCATCATGATTGATGGGAGGAGATACGGTTACTCCGCCGTAGGCAACATTCTGGGCCTAAAAATCTCCGACCGCGGATACTCGAAGCACTACACGGTGAGGCGGAATATGGCGAATAGAGAAATCTCTAAGCTATACAGGTTCAGAGAACTCAGCTCGGCGAACATCAGGAAATTATACCTGTCGTTCATCCGGGCTAAGCTTATCCTCCCCGCAGTAGTGACTCAAACGGCCAGCAAAACAGCTATGAAAAGGCTCCAACGTGTACAAAACTCTGCGTCCCTCTTCATTAATAAATGTAGAAGAAGGGACCAACTTCGGCAGAGGGACCTGCACCGCAGGCAGAAGCTGGAGCCGATAAATGTCGCTACCCCAAAATTGGCCAAGAAAGTCTGGTCCACAATGGCCAATGATATCCTACCAGAGTAACGAAGAACTGGACGCAGAATAAACATCCCTGCCAGGTTGCACGGGGAAGTCAGTCGTAACCGGCGATTCCCGAGCACCAAAGTCTGTTCGGAGGAAAACATAAGACTAATATACACCAAAAACACAAAACACCAGCAACACACACCATGGTGACACAAAAATCAAATCATAAAGTCATGACACGTAAAACTAAAGAAGATCATTGACACGAAGTACGCACACATAACTGCAAGCTTACAAAGGCTTGAAAGCTCAAGTACACAGTTTAAATATCACAGACAAACGAAGAACAAATACAATGAAGAACAACAAGAAGAACACGCACAGAACGAAAACATAAGAACATAACAATACTCAAACAGAGGAAAAATAAATTAATAAATAAAGCAAGCTAACGATGCCCCTAAAACAAGGGCAACCCCCCCCCCCCTTCACCATCTTTTTATCTACTACTATGCTTTCAAAGAGTGAATATACCATCGAGAATTCCTGGAGACGCTTGCTGAAGGCAGCAGAATTTCATTTTAAAAGTCGACGCTGAGAAGATCTCATTTTTGATAAAGGAGGAAAAGTCAGAGGCAAGGGAGGCTCAAAACGCCGATTTTTTTTTTGCCTCATCAACCCTACGGGGAGAATTCGCTATAGGATTTTCAACCGGCACCAGGAAGACTTGATGTCGTGCTAACCACCACCCCTCCCTCTACGGAGTCGCGAAGCTGAAATGAACTGATCTGCCACTCATCTAGTCTCGCCACAACTATGTCGCTCCACTTTGATAGACATAATTGGGGACGTAAAGGAAAGCAGGTTTGAGGATTAGCCCACTGTGGAACTCTACGGAAGAGACCACCCGGTTACGAGGCGATGCTGAAAGCTTTGGGGAAGAGTTCGCTCTAATCTCTAAGGGTAGCTTCCGGCCAAGACCACAGGGGGACACACAACCGTCCCTGTGTAAGTTGGAAACAGCATCGATATCCAAACCCCAGATGGGGCGGCACCCCGGGTGGTGGTAGTTGATTCTATCACCACCCATCATCAAGTCCGCCACTCATCACCCATCTGAGGGGCCTCGCCCGGGTCCACCCACCATCATTCATCCCCCCCCCCCATTTGGCAGTAAAGTTCACGTAAGCTTAGAGACGAAGTAGAGGGAGCTTCCAAATAACCCAATACAGAAGACCACGAAGAAGAGGTGCACCGTACTGAACAACAGCAAATTCCCCACAACGAGAGCATCTGCTACACCCAATTAACAGCGCTGAGGGGCCACTCTCAAGAAGAGATGGCCCAAGTCCACACGACCCGGATTCCTCTGCAGGTTGTCGACGGGCAACCCAAGCCCAGCAGGGAATCCACCTTCGAGGCCGTGTACGGCAAACTGGGAATTGCCATGGTGAGGCTCCTAGATATACCGTCGGGCTACATCGCGATATGCGAAACAGAAAAAGATATTGAAGACATTTCCAAGGAGAAAGCAGTCGAAGCCCTTCGAGCCATAGGACTGCAGCCAGCAGTGCCACCCCAGATCCTGGCGCACAGAAGCGTAGTGTGCCGCCGGATCGACCCGTGGATTGGGCAGCATACAGCAGGAGAGATGAAAGAAGAGATAGAGCTACGGCAGGCCTGGGCTAAGGTAGCCGAAATAATTAAATATAAAAATAGGAGGGACGGCAGCGATTACTCGCACGTATTCAAGGTGGTCTTCTCGGAGACCACCATGGCACAGAAGGCGAAAGAACAGGGTCTACTGATGTTTAACGCCAAAATTAGCGGTGAGCAGGTGGAAAAGGGTGAGTTCACCCCGGTCCAGTACTGCTTCAAATGCTACAAAATGGAGACCCACGCCACCAAGGACTGCAAGGAGCCACAGGAAACTTGCTCCAAATGCAGCCACCTTGGCCACAATTGGCGGAATTGCGTCAGCACCACGGAGAAATGCATGAGTTGCGGGCAGGGTCACCGAACAATGGCCATGTCTTGCCCCGCCAAAAAGGACGTAATGAGGAAAAAGCAGGAGGCAAAAAGGAATGAAGTTACGCGCAGGGCGAACACGTCCTACGCCCAGGCAGCAAAGGTGGCCATCTCAGAGGTGGATGCCAGAAAAACGTACCTCAAAATTGAGAATGAGGGATCGACTAAAATCAAGACGTGCATACTTCATGCGCACGTCATGAATCTGGCTCGCCCGGGCACATTCGCCACCGTGTTGAACCAGATGTTAGCCAAAAACGGGATGGAACAGATGTGGTTCCCGGATAACCCCCCTTCTGGGGATGTACTGAATTTGCAGATGACCCCAAAGGCCCAGCAGACTACGGAGCAAGCTAACCCTTGCAAACAGCAATCCGAAAAATCGAGTAATGAAGCAGTCGAGGCGAAAACTCCTGCTCCCACCCAAACCAAGACAAGCACGGCGATACATTCGAGCTCGGAAAAGAGGCAGCTCATCGGAGTCTTCGGACTCCTCAGACGCGGAAGCAACCAAACCCCTGAAAAAGAAGGGAAAAAAGAAGAAAACGAAGAGAATGCGGGCAAACTACATCAACCTGAGAGTATACGCTTGCGATCAATTCCCCTTCCCAGAGGAAATGGAACCCAGTCGTATCTTCCAAGGCATTAAAGCGAAGATATATAAATGGGAGTATGACTCTGAAGTAGACCCTGGTACAGTGGAAGAGGCCCTGCTCGCACAGAATGTTATCCTTCATCATAACGCATGCGAGCAACTCTCTAACGCTGAATTCAGAAAGAAGAAGAATGGGAGGAAGAACGTCACCCAAAAACACTAGGTAACTGAAAATGGAAAGAGTAAGAAACAGAATGAGGATTCTGACACTCAATGTGAATGGATGGGATGAGAAGGCCACGGCATATGGTAGCATATTCCGTGTGCTTGACCCCGACATCATTCTCATCACAGAGCACGGTATCGACACAACAGCTGGTCGCATAAAAATACCGGGCTACAGAGTAGTCATGAAGAATCATTCCCAGGAAAGGTTCGATGGTGCTGCAATAGCTGTCAAGAGGAACATCTCCTTCAAACAACTGCCAGAACTCGATGAGTCCTTTGTGGCAATCGAGATTCACACCCTAGCCGGAGACCTCGTGATAGCTGCGGCATATCAACCCCCTCGACGAGCATATCTCCCGTTATGCAACTTTTACACACTGTTCGGGCACCGCAGAATGGCATTCTTAGGGGGAGACCTCAATGCCAGATGCCGTGCGGCGGGCTATGGTAGCACCAACGATAGAGGCCGAAACTTGGAATTGATTATGGGAAGAAAGAACATTCAAAGGATAGGGCCGGATTTTCCGACCTATATCACTTCCCGGTCAGCTACTAAACCTGACATAATCTTGACAAGTGAAGGCTTCCCTTTCAACTACCATAGCGAGCCAGGCCCAACAGTCCCTAGTGATCACATAGCGATTCTCACTACAATATCTCTCGCACCTATCCAGCTCCCAGCCCCTCTCCGGAAAAACTACGCCATGGCCAACTGGGATCGCTACAAGCGGCGACTCAGCTAGTATGCGCCAGCTGACCTCAGCACGGCGTCGTTAGAGGAGATTGACAGGGAGTTGGAGAGGATAACGACGTCCATACTAAACGCGGACCGCGAGAGCATACCCGTAACAGGGTATAAAACACCTCCTCAGCCCAGATGGACAGAAGAGATGAGAGATATCACTCGCGTTCACAGGGAAGTGTACGAAGAAGTACGACGGGAGGGTCCCAGCCGGGAAAGGAGCTTGCCGCTTCGACGCCTAAGCTCAGAACTTAGAGAGGCTATCAACCTCCAGCAGGAGGACATATGGAACAACTTGATAGCCAAAGTCGACAGCGAACTTAGCCGGGCTAAGTTCTAAGTCCATGTCAAGAACTTAAAGGGACTTACTCCAAGACCCAAGGCTCGGATAAAGGAGAACGGTGACTATATAGATAACCCGGTGGTTCTCGAGGATATATTCAGGAACTTCTGGAAAAGCGTTTTCAGGATTACCCCCGAGGAAAACGCTGAGTTCGACCAGGAATTCGAAGTTCAACTGATTGAACAACTAAATCAGGAAATACATCGCACGCACCCACTACAGCAAGCCAACGAAGGCAGGGAGATGGCGGGTCATGGACGCCCCATAACATCAGAGGACGTCATGGCCACTGTAAAAGCCTTTCGCCAAAAGGCACCAGGCTGGACGGGTATTAACAGAAACAACTTGGTTAACGCCCCACAGCAGATCATTCAGGGTATCGTTAATATATACAACGCTTCCCTGAACACGGGCTACTTCCCGGAAGGTTTGAAGATTGCGAAGATGATCTTCATACCCAAGGGAGGTAAACCCCCTGATCAACTGGTAAACTACAGGCCAATCGCCCTGCTGGAATTCATTGCAAAAGTCTACGAGAGACTCCTAGCTAACAGGCTTCAAGAACAACTTGCCGAGCTGAGAGGACTACAGTACAAGATCCTTAACCTCCAGCTTAACCCACTCCTGGAAAGGATCCTTGGCAATTATATCTCCGATAGGAGAGCCCCAATTTCAATCGAGGGCTGCAAAGGACCCGAATTCGAACTCGAGGCGGGAGTTCCACAAGGCAGCTGTCTCAGCCCTCTGCTGTACCTCGTCTACACAATAGACCTACCTGCTCCAGTGAGGTACGATTCGATGTATCTGCAATATGCAGACGACATCACCTAAATCGTCCTGAGTCCATTCAGGAACTCTGGAAGTCAGGCGAGGGCGACAGCTGTCGAGATTGAAAATATCAACAGATATGAAAGAAAGTGGAAGATCAAGACCAACCGCCAGAAGTTCACGATCATTCCAATGAACCGCCGGAAAGTTGATGACGTCATCGTCAACAACGAAAACTATCCGTACTCCAACGAGGGTAATGTCCTGGGATTGCGACTCTATAAAACGGGTTATAAGACACATATGAATACCAGAGTCTCCCTAGCCAAACGAGAGCTGAAGAAACTTTACCGTTTCCGAGGCCTCGGCGTGCCTAATATCAAAAAACTGTACATGGCCTTGGTACGCTCAGTCCTGGTGTACCCGGCCGTGATCACGCAGATGGCAAGCTGTACCTCTCTCAGAACGTTGCAGAGAGTGCAGAATAAAGCCACGCTGCTGATAACAGGCACGCGTAGGATCGACCGTACTCGGCAATCGATTCTTCACCAAAGAATCGGTCTAAAGCCGATCAACACGGAGATCCAAAGGCTGGGGAGAAAGACATGGGACAAAATAGACCAGAATATACTCCCAAACTTAAACCTGAACATTAATATACGCACCAACCGGAGACGCGCAATAGGTAGAACTGCTCTGTTCCCAAGCAGTAGAACCTGCGCGAGAGAAGTGGTACTACCTATGTTTACATAGTGTTAGTCCACTAATCTAAAAAGTCTACGACTCTAGAACTTAAAAGTTGAAAATTAGTACAGCAGAGTTAACAAACTTTAAGAAACCAAATAAAAAAGAGGCGAAGTGCCCACATTAAAGTCCCCCCCCCTCCCCCCCTAATAGAAACATAGCAAGAATTAACAAAATTAAAACTAAATTTAAATAAAAAAGAGGCGAAGTGCCCAGACCTAATATTCAAAATTCAAGAATTAAAAGAGGCGAAGTGCCCAACTCCCCAATACCCATATGTTAACATATAAACTAAACAGAGTCAAAATAAACCATACGAAGAAAAGAGGCTAAATGCCCACATTAAAAGGATTACAAAATATTCAACACTGAGATTCATTCAGCAAGTAAAGTCAACCTTGAAAGGCTTGAATGCTTCGAAGGTGGAAATACATATAATATAGAGAAATATATATATTTATAACGGAGGAAACTGACTGTCAATGACAGTCAGCTACTTTTTGACGGAGGAATTTTTATTTTAAACTCAACATGAAGAATGCTAGTGATGCCCTAACACCAGGGCAAACTAGAAAACATATTCACACCTTTATATACCTACCACACAATTTCACCACTTTAACCTAATTTGTAATTTGTAATTTGAGACGCTTGCTCGGAAATCTTGGAAATTTATACTGGCAGTATACCTCAGAAGCGGTAAAGGAGGAAAAGTTTTGGAAAAATTTTTCCAACCCCTCCGAAATTCACCTTTGTCACGAAAGAGACGTATTAATACATCATCACTCACTAATCTCATCATCATTTCTTTTCTAGAGGGCCCCCTTAGGCAGATGACTGCCTAAGCCCCCAGCCCTGCCCCCCCAAGTGACCTGCTGCCAGATGTGACGAGGATTTGCCATTCATTTTTCGTCCCAACTATGCCGAGCAGTTGCATTGACATAATTGGGGGCATTGGAGGAAGCTGGTTTGAGGATTAGCCCACAGTAGAGAACAATGTCAGAAACATTCCGGACAAGGACGGACTGCAACCTTCGGTGCTAATTACGGCGAAGGCCGCTTCCAGGACCATAGAGGGTGAAAACCGTCTCTATGGTATGTTGGGGAGCGGTCGCGATTCAAAACCCTCGGGGGGGCGGCGTTGTCAATAAGTCCGCCATACAATCACACCCCTGAGAGGATCCCACCCGGACCCATCTCATCCATCCTAAAGGCAAATTCTCTTCCATCTAGGCAGTGGAGTAACGAGGGGGGTGCACTTCTCCCCAAGGAAAAAACCTCAAAGCATAAAATAACAAATATAAATTCCACCGTATAACACATTTAGGAGACTCATCCCCAAGAACAGAACAAGGATACTGAGTAGAAAAGTGCACCCCTCTTCAAGGGGCGGCACCTCAGATATGGCGGACTCGAACGCCCCAAGAGTACCGCTAAGGACGTTGGCGGGCAAAGAAAAACCGGATAAGGGAACGGTATACCAAACCTTATTCGGAGATTTAAATGTCGCCGTGCTCCGCCTGCTGGACGGACCGTCAGGCTATGTCGCAATCTGCGAAAAAGAGAGGGACATAGAAATACTGACCAAAGAGGAATCAGTAGAGATATTAAAGAAAATAAACCTCCAGCCTACTACCCCTCCCCAGATACAGGCACACAGAAGTGTGGTCTGTAGGAAGTTGGACCCGTGGATTGGCCAACATTCTAAGGAGGAGATAAAGGAGGAAATCGAGAAGAACCAACCATGGGCAAGAATCGCTGAAGTGGTCAAATTCAAGAAAAGGAGGGACAATACGGAATACAGCCATGTTTTTAAGGTTGTATTCAGTGACACCTCTATGGCATCCAAGGCAAAGGAAAATGGCATTCTGCTATTCAATGCCAAAATAAGCGGGGGGCAGATCGAAAGGGAGGAGTTCACGCCTATGCAGATCTGCTTCAAGTGCTTCAAGCTTGAAACACACGCTACAAAAGACTGCAAGGAGCAGGAGATCACCTGCTCCAAATGCAGTGCCAAAGGCCACGGCTGGCGAGGAACCTGACAAATCCGGGTTGCTTCTCATCTGAGCTTAACACCATGCTCAAGAGGAACGGGCTGGAGGAACTCTGGTTTCCAGACGACCCTCCATCGGGGGATGTACTGCAACTGCAGTATGAGCCCGAGGAAGAAGCCCCAGCAACCCCATTCCCTCCACAGGCTACCAAAGTAACAACAAATGAAGAAAGAAAAACCCAGGCACCCCAAATAAAAACAAACAGCAGAGATCCAAGAATTGAAGCCCAAAAGAAAAGAGAACAGAAGGCGAAAAAAGTTGCGAGGAAGATAAAGGAGGCAGAGGGAAACCTCGCAAGTTCCGCGTCTTCCTCAGAAGATGAAGAATCAGTAAAGCCTCAGCCCCCCAAAGCAAGAGCAAGAAGCTCAAGCAGGGGTAAGGCTCCCCAATTGCCCAAAACCCTGGATGGAGAAGAGCTTAACATGCTCTTCTTCAAAACGGAGCACACCCCCTTCCCAGAAGACCCCACCATAAAGGAGATCGTGGAAGGGGTAAAAACCGGGCAGCTAAAATGGAGCTTCGACGCTCCAATACAAGAGGCTATAGTCGACGAGGCACTCATGACCTCGAAGATAAGACTATATACTGATTCTTGCCTCAGAATTAGCGAAGCGGAATTCGCAAGAATACGTAACGGAAAGAAGAGAAAGGAGAAAGTGAATAAGGAAGAGACACACACACACATATAAACACACTCAAAGCACAAAAACACTAAATTAACATGGAAAACACCAGCAACAAACTAAAAATACTCACACTCAACACGAACGGTTGGGTTGGAAAATCCATCCTATACGGAAACATCTTCCGAATGGTGGATCCCGACCTGATTCTCATATCTGAGCATGGTGTAAACACTGACACAAATACAATAAAAATACCTCACTACACTGTAATCACAAAGAATCACACACAAGAGAGATACGATGGCGCTGCTATCGCTATTCGTAAGAACATTAAATTCAAAACACTTCCAGACTTAGAGGAGTCCTTTGTGGCTGTGGAAATCCCAACCCAGGTTGGAGCCTCAACAGTGGCAGCGGCTTACCAACCCCCCCGCCGAAAATATCTGCCCGTTCCTAACCTATACAACATCTTTGGACGAGGAAAAATGGCATTGCTGAGTGGTGACCTAAACGCCTGTTGCGCAGCTTCAGGCTACAGTCACACCAACCAGAGGGGAAGGAACCTGGAACTACTCATCGAGAGAGATAGACTCCAGGGAGTTGGACCAGACTTCCCGACTTACCTAACGCAGCATACGGCAACAAAGCCGGATGTTGTATTGGCAAGCCGAAACTTCCCCTTCAACATTAGCAGCGTGTCAGGCCCTGTGGTACCGAGTGACCATGTCCCCATACTAACAACCATCTCGCTGGCACCGATACTCATGACAGTGCCACTTAGGAAGAGTTATGCGAAAACAAACTGGGAGCTATATAGAGAGATGCTCGGCGAATACCAACCTGCCGACCTGGGCGACGCCAACCATCACCAATCTCCTCGTACAAGCCGACGAGAGATGCGTCCCCAGGATCGCCTATAAAATGCTCCCACAACCTAGGTGGACAGATGAGATGAGGGACAACGCTCGGGAACACAGAGAGATACTCGAGGAAATAGGTAGGACAGGCCCAAATAGGGAAAGGACAGCCAGAACTTAAACGCATTATCACAGAAAAACAACAGGAAATCTGGAATGACATCATTGGTAGACTGGATAGGGAGGTCAGTCCACAGAGTTTTTGGAATACAGTCCGAAGACTAAGGGGACTGCCCACCAAAGCCAGGATAAAACTAATAGATGGAGAAGAACTCATTGAGGATCCAGAGTCTCTCGAAAAAAGATTCAGGACACACTGGAAAAAGATTTTCGCTATTTCCCCTGAAGAGAACGAAGACTTCGACGACCAACTACTAAACGAACTCAGCACAATGATACATAGAACTCACCCACACCCGCAGATGTCTCAGGATAGAGAGATGGTTGGCCACGGTTGCCCGATAACCTTTGAAGAGACCATGAACACCATAAGGTCCTTCAAACAAAGGGCACCAGGCTGGTCCGGGATCACCAAAAGCAATCTCGTGAATGCCCCGAGGCAAATCATTCAGGGATTGGTAAACACCATGAATCCTCCCTGAATGTAGGCTATTTTCCGGACGGGTATAAGATGGCTAAAATCATCTTCATCCCGAAAGGAGGTAAGCCCCCGGATCAGGTGGCGAACTTTCGCCAAATCTCTCTTCTGGAGATGCTCGGCAAGATCTTTGAAAAGATCATAGCGAACAGGCTAAAAGCTCAACTGAGCGAGTTAGGAGTGCACAACCCACAACAACATGGGTTTCGCCAAAAAAGGGGTACTGATACGGCCATAGCACTCCTAACGGAAAAAATAGCCTATTGCCGTGCGAATAAGTTCTATGTAGATATTATGTTGAGGGATGTACAGAAGGCCTTCGACAAGGTCTGGCTGGAGGGATTGCAATACAAAATCCTCAAACTCCAGCTAGATCCGGTCCTGGAAAGGATCCTTTGTGACTTCGTCATGGACAGGAGGGCATGTCTCATGATAGAAGGACACAAAGGACCCGAATTCGAACTAAAGTCAGGTGTTCCTCAGGGAAGTTGCCTGAGCCCTCTGCTTTACTTGGTCTTTACCATCGACCTCCCAAACCCGGTACATAGGGACACGATGTATCTGCAGTTTGCAGATGACATCACACAGATCGTCCCGTGCCGGGTGAGGAAAGCAAGGGAACAGGCAACGCGAACAATAGCGGAAATTAATAACATCAACCAGTACGAGAGACGCTGGAAGATAAGAACAAACGGGGACAAATTTAAGATCGTCCCAATATGCCGCACGTTGACAGACCCCATAATCATTGAGGGGAGGAGATACGGCTACTCCGCCGAAGGCACCGTCCTGGGACTAAAATTCTCCGATTACGGATACGCGAGACACTACACGGAGAGGCGGAACCTGGCAAAGAGAGAAATCTCCAAGCTATATAGGTTTAGGGATCTTAGCTCGGCCAACATCAGGAAGATATACCTGATGTATGTCCGGGCTAAGCTCATCTATCCCGCAGTGGTGACTCAAGCGGCAAACAATACCTCAATGAGAAAATTGCAAAGAGTGCAAAATACTGCATCCCTACTGATAAACAAGGTTAGAAGGCGAGAACACTGCCGTCAGAGGGATCTCCATATTAGTAAGAAACTGGACCCTATCAACATCTTCACCAGGAAACTGGGAAAAAGGGTCTGGTTAACTCTTACTAATGACGTCATACAAGAATTACGGGAAATAGGAGGCAGAATGATCATTCCTGGGCATCTACGCGGGAAAGTTACAAGAAGCTCCCGATTCCCAAGCACCAAACAATGTACACAAGAAAACACAACAGAATTGTACACCTAACAGACACCGAAAATACGACACAAAGATAAGAAGAAAAACAAAAATACATAACACCAAAACCTTAAGCACGGGTAAATTGCCGAGCGGAAAGCTTATAAAGGCTTGAATGATCAACAATTTCAACAAAAAAAAGTAAAATAACATTTGAAACACAAACAATAAGAAGAACACGCCTGATACACGTAAAAATAACAATACATAGTAAACAACACATAACATAATAAGTAAAATACGACAAAAAAAAGGAAAAAGTCTGCGATGCCCTCCTACTAGGCCCCCCCCCATCTTAAAAATCTTTTATATATATTCACCTACTTTATCTACTACTATCCAAAATCCTTCATAGAGTGCAATATACCATCACATTCATGGAGACGGCCGAAAATCCGTTTTACTGTGTACAGCTGAAGAACTTTGGATACAGCACTTTTTACTTGTTTTAGTGTCTGATTGACTTTTGAGCGCTGCTGCAGAAACGAGCCTATTCTGGAAGTCTTAAGGTGAACCCAGATTCATCCTTCAAAAGAGAGCCATATTTTTGTACGTCGAAGTTCATAATTCAATGAGGGCTTAAGCGCTTCACTGCTCCCGTCCATCGCTCTGCGTGTGAACCCGCTCGGATGTCTGCCATTCATTGATTTCGTCTTAACTATGTCAGCCACTTGGTTTGGCATAATTGAGGACTTCTGTGAACACTGGTTTGAGGCCTAGCCCACAGCAGAAGCATAAGTCAGAAATCGTCTCGATACTGGGGCATAACTGCGAGTCCCGGACGGAGGAGGAATCCTCATCGCCCGGGGGACCCGGCCAGAATCATAGAGGGAGTTACACCCGTCTCTATCGAGTTGGATGCAGTTATGGCGTATGTACCCGTGAGGGGGTGGCAAAAACTTAGCGGTCGTTGATTCGGCCGCTATGCATTAAGTCCACCAAGCTCAACCCTCTGAGGTCCCCATCCGAGACCCACCCCCATCACCCTATCATCCCTCATACTGGCAGCATACGAGCGGGAGAGCAACAGGAGAAATGGACGGGAGCACTCTTCTCACGTCAGAGTCAAAACCAACCCTCAACTCTACCTCCTTTACCACTTGTCACTTTTTTCACATATACAACATTTAACATATATTTTTACACAAAGTAAGAAGAAACTCAAGAAAGAAGAGAGAAGACGTCGGCGACGATGGAGGCCCTCCCTAAGAGAGTCCCCCTACGGACCTTAACCGGAAAAAAGACCCCCGAAAAAAAGACCGTGTGCGAATCCTTATTCGCAAATTTAAGGATCGCCCTCATCAAATTGATTGACATTCCCAACGGTTTCATCACCATGTGCGGTGAAACCAAAGATATCGACCGGCTCCTATCTGACGAAGGGGCCGAAGTACTTAAACATTTGGACCTGGAAGCCAAAACCCCGCCAGCGATCTCCGCGAATAGAAGCATTATTTGCCGTAAAGTACAGAGCTGGGTTGGCGAAAACTCCCCCGCAGAACTGAAAACCGAAATTGAAAAAAAAACACAATTGGGCGAAGATAAGGGAGGTGATCAAGTTCAGAGATCACACCCACGTCTTCAAGGTAACTTTTAATACAACCGAAATGGCCCACAAGGCGGCAACCGAGAGACTCCTCATTTTCAATATGAGGATCCCAGGATCAAACATCGAGCACGAGAAATATCACAATATTCAAATGTGCTTCGTATGTTATGCCCTCGAAAATCATACAACCGCTAATTGTCCCCAAAATGCACAACTTGGTGCAGTGAATGTGCCACGCAGGGTCATCGCTATGACGCCTGTAAAAGCCAGGAAAAAAAAATGCATGAACTGCAAGGGGCCCCATCGAACGATGGCCCTGAACTGCCCAAAAGTAAAGACATAATTCGAAAAAAGGAAGAGGAAGAAAAGAAGAAGAAAAGCTGAACCTACGCGAGCACTTTAAAGAAAAGTGAAGGGATGGCCTCAACAATGGCAACTCCCTCACAGATGGTCTTTACGAACGACCTAAGTGCGAAGAATCTAATTTGCATTACTCATGCAAACGTGGCAAACGCGGTCAAACCCGGATGCTACAACCGGGTATTGAACGCGCTGCTAAAAGCCAACAACCTACCTCCCATCATCGTTCCTGATTACCCAGAATGCTCTAAGGCATTCAAAGATAGTGTCATTAAGAACAATAACACCGAAGCAAATGCAACAGGACTTAAACAAGTCATAGAATCTCCCCCATCGGAAGAATCAGAAGAAGAGGATGAAGTAAATGACGACGAAGAAACCACTTCTTCGGATAGTGACGAGGGCCCATGCACTCGCACTAGAGCGACGAAGAGTCTATCAAAAACTCCCAGTCCTCCCCCGAAGAAGGAAAAGCCTGGGCACCCCAGAACCGCCCCACAGGCCCCCAAGAGTAAGAAAACAAAGAAAAAACACAGGTAACTCATCTTACCATGGAGCGGAACTCACTAAGAATCATGGAAATAAACACCAATGGCTGGACAAACAAAAGAACTCTACGGAAATGTGTTCAGTGAAATAGATGCAGATGTCATCTTGATTTCTGAACATGGGATTGACACTCGTAGTTCTGAAATGAAGATCTGGAACTACGACGTGTTAATCACGAATTACTCTCAAGAGCGGTACGACGGTGCCGCCATCGCCATCAAAAGAGGGATCAAGTATAAACCCATAAGAAACTTGGAAGAATCCTATCTTGCAATAGAGGTCGAACTCGATATAGGAAAGCTGGTCATCGCCACTGGGTACCAGCCGCCGAGACGAGAATATTTACCTATTCATTCTCTCTCTGGCCTATTTGGCAGAAGGACCCCCACCATATTAATGGGGGACCTTAATGCCAGATGTCGGGATTCTGGGTACAGGACCTTCAATGGAACCGGAAGGTGCCTGGAAACTATGATGGACCGAAACATGGTCCATAGAATAGGCCCGGACTTCCCAACCTATACTCGAGGAAGAAGTGCCACAAAACCAGACATTTGTCTGGCTAATCGTCAGCTGCCGTTCAATTACTACATGGAACCAGTCCAGGTACCATGTAGTGATCATATAGGAATCCTACTTACCATCAACAGGAACCCTATACAAGTCCCAGCTCCAGTCAGAAAAGACTACAGGAGAGCCGACTGGGCACGGTACGCTGGTCTCCTCGAGGCCTATCGCCCACCAGATCTGGACGAGGCAATTCTCGAGGAGATAGACGAGGCACTCGATGACCTCAACGAACATCTAATTATTGCAGATAGGGCTTGCATCCCCAAAACCCAGTATAAAACCATCTCCTCATACAGGTGGACTGGGTATATGAAAGAACTCTATAGAGAATTGAGAGTTATGTACGAGTTAAACATAACAAATGCAACGTTTGACTCGCTACAACGAAGTAGAGAGATCAAAGAAGAGCTCAACCAGTTGATCCTCGAACAACAACAGAGACAATGGGACGATACGATCGAGAGCTTCGATCAAGATGCATCTTCCAAGGACTTTTGGAAAAAAGTCAAAAGTCTCAGAGGATCATCTGGAAAAAAGAAGAAAATGGAAATCCAAAAAGAAGATGGATCCATTGAAACTGCAGAAAATATCATCGAAGTGATATTCCGGCGTTATTGGGAAAAAGTCTTCAGCATATCGGAAGATGAAAACGAAGATTTTGATATAGAGTTCGAAAACAACATCGTAGACGAACTTAACACGGAAATACATCGAACGCATCCTCATCATCAGGTGGATAGACTGCGTGATGGAGACGCCGAGATCACAGAAGAAGAGATCCTTGGCGCACTCCGCTCATTCCGACAGAAAGCCCCAGGCCAATCGGGGCTTACGAAGCTTAACTTCGAAAAGGCACCAGCCAACATCATCGAAGGAATGAGACGAATTTTTAACGCATGTCTGAATACAGGGTACTTTCCAGATGCTTACAAAACGGCAAAAATGATCTTTTTGCCCAAGCAAGGAAAGGACCCTACGTTGAGAGAAAGCTACCGCCCAATTTCACTCCTGGAATTTGGCGGGAAGCTCTTTGAGAAGATCCTCAACGGAAGACTGGTGTCTCACCTGGAAGAAAACTCCTTCTACAACCCTTGCCAATTCGGGTTTAGAAAGAAGCGAAGTACGGAAATGGCAATTAATGTCATAACGGAAAAGCTTTCGCAAGCCAAACGGGACAGGAGTTATGTGGATATCGTTTGTCGGGATGTGTCAAAGGCGTTTGATAAGGTGTGGCAGCGGGGCATGCAGTATAAGATCTTACGGCTGGGTCTAAGTGAAAACTTGACTGCTTTGCTTGCCTGAGTAAGTCTTGCTCTTCTCACTCGTGTCTTTTGATAAAGCCAACCTTAAGTTTGTTTTCGCACATTATTAGTGAATTGTGTTTTCGCGCGTTTGGTGATTGCTCACCCGGGAATACTGACTCAGCCTACGTACGAAATTGTCATTGCGTTCTTACGCGTAAAAAGTGGAATTTCACTCGCTTCGTGCGTCGGTAGCGAGGGTGAACTTGCTTCCGCCCTCCCCCTCCTTTTTCCACACCGGACTCCCTTTGTGGTGGACCGGAGACCTGCAGGCCCTCGAGAAGCGCCTGCACCCAAGGTAAAGTGCCATTTTGATCGGGTTTTTTTTTGCTTTGGACAGGGATTACTTCTTTTTTATCTATTCTTTCTCACTGGTGATAAATATCACGTACTCACACACACGAACACAGCCACACACTCCGAGTCTTCGCATATTCTTTTATCTCTCCAGCTCCCATGCGGAAATGGAGACTTAAATGAGGGAGACTCGGCGGATACCGCTGAGGACTCTCTCCGATGGCCCCAAGCCAGGTCGGGGAGATGTCTTCGCAATCACCCATGGGGAACTAGGGGTAACCCTAGTACGACTCATTGACACACATAATGGCTACTCGGCTATCTGCCAAAAGGAGAGTGACTGCGAGGTCCTCACCTCTCAAAAAGCGGCAGAGTCGTTAAAAAAGATCAATCTCAGACCCCACACGCCTCCACAAATCAAAACTCATCGCAGTGTTATTCTTCGGCGCCTCGATCCTTGGGTCGGCAGCCACAGCATCGAAGAAATTCATGCTGAGGTTGAAAAAACACCCCTGGGCTAAAATAGCAGAAATCCTTAAATTTAAGGATTACACGCATGTTTTTAAGATCGTGTTTACGGATTCGGCAATGGCGGTTAAGGCTACGGAGTGCGGTATGCTCCTCTTTAACGTTCGGATCTGCCCCGAGCAGATCGAACGTGAGGAGTTTATCGACCTCCAAATGTGCTTCAAATGCTACAAGTATGAGGAGCACACCACAGCCAACTGCCCCAAAGGGAATGCCACCTTGTGTTCCATCTGTGCATCGGACAACCACTTCTGGAGGAGCTGTAAGAGCACCACCATGAAGTGTCTGAACTGCGCGGGGGAACATAAGACACTCTCCATGGCCTGCCCCATCAAGAAACAGATCTTAAAAAACAAAGCCACACAAAAACGAACTGAAGAGGAAAAAAAAGCCAACACTACTTATGCCAAGGTCGCAAAAGCTGCGGTAGCGGAGTCAAAAGGAAACCCGACATTTCTCCACGTCGAGAATAAAAACTTGACAAAATTATGTGTTGCATATATTATGCTCATATTGCGAATCTCTCCTCCCCGGGGTGCTTTGCAGATGAGCTTAATAAGATGCTAACTAATAATGGAATGGAGAAGATGTGGTTCCCCTCGAACCCGCGGTCAGAAGAGATCCTGAAAATTAGTCTCAAACCTCAGTGCGAGACTAATTGTCAGAATCTCCCAACCCCCAGTAATGCCACAACCTCAGCTTCCTCCAGAGACCCCAGGATCCAGGCTGCGAAAGCACGCACTGAACAGAAACAACCCAAAGAAACTACGAAAAACAAAACTACCCACGCAATCACACCCACAAAGGTGAATAACGAGAGCACGGAGACTGGAGTTGCGAGAGCCGAGGGAGGGGCACGTTCGCCCCGCTCACGTAAAACCTCGCAGCCCCAGAGACGCCCGAGATCGTCCTCTTCTTGTAAGAGGGAATCCAGGCACGCATACCATTCAAGAAAAATTAACTTGAAGGTATTCGCTGCCGAAAGGTCCACTTTTTCTAAGGAGATGGATGCCCTTGACGTATCCGAAGGCTTAATAGCCGGAATATACAAATGGGAGTTCACCTCGGACGAGCTCAGTGAAAAACAGGTCGAGGAGGCTTTACTCCAAGGCCTGATAAAACTGACTCCGGACTCCTTTATAACCCTTACCGACGGCGAATACAGGAAAAAACGTACAGGAAAAACCATAACGCCCCAAACACTCCAAAAGGACCTAAACTCGTAAGAGAATAAAGTCCTAAAAACATTATATTACACTCGAAAACCCTTAAGTGAACTACAAAATGACGACTCTAAAAATTTTACATTTGAACTCTGACGGATGGACAAACAAAAAAATATTATACGGAAACGTATTAAGACAAAGTGACCCAGACGTTATATTTATTTCTGAACATGGAATAAACGACGCTAATCAGATAAAGATCTTTCCCTACGAAGTCTTGACCAAAAATCACAGCGGAGAACGTTTTGACGGATGCGCCATAGCTGTGAAAAGGTCTTGACTTCAGATCAATAAGTGGACTCGACGAATCTTACCTTGCTGTGGAGGTCCGTACGGCAGAACGGTGTGAAAATCTTCCTGAACAAGACATACCGCAACTGGGCTCCCTCGGACGATCGCACCCTCCCCTGGATCTCCACCCTCGTGGAGCGAGGAGTGCTTGAAGAAGCCAGCATCCGCTGTGCCCACCGTATCTTCGGGGTAGCCAAGCCTAATGGCTCCGCCCGTCTCATTTACGACATGTCTCCCGCTGCAGAGGCATACCACCCCCCGAAGTTCAGTCTCCCTAGCGTTAGGAAGATCATGGACTCAGCAACCGAGCATCTTTGGGCCATGAAGCTCGACCTCAAGGATGGATTCTATCACGTGCGCCTTCATCCAAAAGCTCGTCCGTGGTTCGGAATCCGATGCGACAGTCGATCGTTTCGGTTTACGCGCCTCCCCATGGGCTTCAATGGAGCCCCCTTTCTGATGCAGAAACTCACGGCGACCACCATGAATCAGCTCGCTTCAGATCACGGCATCCGAGTTTACACCTACCTTGACGACGTGCTCTGTATAGGGCAGAAGCGCGCCCTCCGAGCCTTCATGAAGACCATAGAGCGAAGCTCCATCAACGCGAATTGGAGGAAATCGCTTACCACCCCTGTGAAGCAGATCTCGTACCTAGGTTTTCATATTGACTTGAAGCTCAAGCGCATCCGCCTTACCTCCTCTATGCGGGACAAGACTCGGACTGCTCTCCGCATTATGTCTACTCGCCCAGTCTCCCGCAAAGCATGGTCTCGCCTTGCTGGCCTTCTCAACTTTATCCTTCCTGCACTTCGCCTTCCCTTTTGCTGGGTGCAACTGTGTTACTTACAAGACGCCCACCCCAACCCGGCGCCCTTCCTCCACCTTAGCCGCCTTATCCACGGCCGGTGGACCCGCTTCCGCCCCCCTAAAGGGGCCCCTCCGGGACTCTTCGTCGACGCCTCACCATGGGGAATCGGGTGGTGGTCGCAGGGCGCCTCTATGGCCCTCGACTGCCGCCAATGGGACCTTGGGATCTTCGATCTCGAATCCTTGGGTCTCATTCTTTCTACCCTTTTCGCCCCTCGCGCCCTCACCTATGGTGATAACATCGGCGCTCTCTGGAACGCAAAGAGGGGCAAACTCCCAGAGTCAGTACTTCTCTGCCTCTCCACTACGTCTCTCCTGAACTTCTCCTCGGCCTTCAGGATCTCTTCTCGAAACTTCTCATACGTTCGTAGCAGGCACAATCCGGCTGACGTCCCGTCTCGGCACTTTGCAAGAACCTTCTAGGCGTGTGTGGACCCTCTCCTTCTCTGGACTATATAAGGACCCACACTCCCCGAGCCGGGACGGACGTTTATCAGCTCTGCTACCGGTGTGACCTGCTCCCACCTTCCACCCCTGGCTCCTCCAGTGTTTCTTTCCACACTTTCTTCGGGTCTCCGACATCTCTTTTCTCTCTTTCATTTAATCCTAGCCACTATCCCATACGGTAATATCCAGGCTTGTTAACTGGACTTTTGTATTATATTATCTCTTGTTTTTTGTTAAGAAATTTTTCAAAATTTCATTTTTTGTACTTTGGAATAATTAAAGGAAGGTCCTCCTCACCCTGCTTGAAGCACCGTAGGGACTGCGAGGCCAGGGAGGGGGATGCATACAGTGTGGCACGGAGGAGGTGCTCGTGGGGGGTCGGCAAGCACAAGAGCGCCAAGCTCCTGGGCGGCGGCCTCGAAAAAGGCGGTTACCTCGGGCACAGGTAAAGGTGGATACACACTAATGGCGGGGTCGAGTAACTCGACCACCTCTGGCACAGGGGCGGCATCAAAATCCGCAAACACTGGCTGTGGGAACTCGTCCCGATGTCCTAAGGGGACATCACACACTTCAATGTCACTATCGGCGAGGCTTGGTACAAGGGGGGGCCTTAATACATCGTACACGATGTGGGGAATTGGCACAGGGGACACTGAACGCAAGGGGGTACCGAAGAGGTCGCCGTCGATGCAGGGGATCCATTCCGGCGTGGATGAGGCGCCGGAAATGGTGAAGCCCGAAGCCGAAGAGTCCAAGGTGGGGCTAGGACTAGGGAAGTAAGGAGGCGAGCCAGGACTCAGGGAACGAAATTCCTCAGAGGTATCCGAACGGGGGCGGGCGTCGTATCCCATGCGGCGGCGGTGGCGGGCGATGCGGACTTCAGTGCGCCAGTCCACGCTGGACCTAACGTCGAGCAGGAACCTGCGGGCCCGCTCGAGACCGAGCTGCAGGGCGCCGCCGACCAACTCGTCGGGGCGCTGGGGCCCTGTACCAGGAGCCATACGCTGGGGGCGGTCTAGCCGCTGTTGAACGGTTGAGGATCCGGGAGTCATACTCAATACCGGACTCGTTGGAGGCCTGGAGCCTCGTGTCAATGGTGGCTGCGGACCAACCGTGAATAGACACCGTGTAGTACAATCGAATGCGCTGGTGAATAGTGTGAAACGTCGCAGTGGGTACACTCAGCCGGAAGGGGAATAGAGCCAGCAATAACTCTATTTCGATCCTGTCCCGTGGTCTGAAGCACGATGAGGAGAGGTGACGGCGAAGGTGTGTGAGGATCACTTCCCACCGAATGTGGGCGTAGCACTCAATGTCAACCGGCTGGGCCCTTGTTGTCTCTTCTGTGGTGGAGTCGTACGCTGGCGGCGGACGACTAGGCGTCCTAGGGGTTTCTGGATCAACTAGATAGGAGAGGGGCTCCAAGTGAAAATCTCGAAGAGCCTGAACCGGAGGGGGCGACGGTCCCCTTTCGTGGCGGACCTCCGGCCTCTCACTCGCCGGTGAAGGGGCGAGGCTGCGGGATGTGCCGGGGAGGAAATAGCGCGTGCTGCTCGCCTGAGAGCCAGCGCCGAATCCACCCTCGCCCGTGCAGGTCCCGAGCCGGGACGGACGTTTATCAGCTCTGCTACCGGTGTGACCTGCTCCCACCTTCCACCCCTGGCTCCTCCAGTGTTTCTTTCCACACTTTCTTCGGGTCTCCGACATCTCTTTTCTCTCTTTCATTTAATCCTAGCCACTATCCCATACGGTAATATCCAGGCTTGTTAACTGGACTTTTGTATTATATTATCTCTTGTTTTTTGTTAAGAAATTTTTCAAAATTTCATTTTTTGTACTTTGGAATAATTAAAGGAAGGTCCTCCTCACCCTGCGGTCAAAAAGGCAACGGGGTACCAACCCCCAAGGAGAGGGTATTTGCCCCTCCCAAACTTCTTGCAGTTATGTGATCACGGCAGAACCGTTCTCTTTGTCGGTGACCTCAATGCAAGAAGCGCTGCCTCCGGTTATACGTCGACCAACCCAGCGGGCAGAAATCTCGAGACACTTATTGATAGAAAAATTATGACTAGAATTGGACCAGACTTCCCCACATATATTACTCACAGGTCAGCCACAAAACCAGATATTGTGCTAACCAGCAATATGTTCCCTTATAATTAGTTCATTGAGCCGGGCCCCCCTATTCCCAGCGACCACCAGGCTATCCTTATTAAAGTCTCAACCTCCCCCATTCAAATCCCTATCCCAGAGCGAAAGAGCTATGCTCGAGCCAACTGGGATAAGTATAATCAACTCGAAAGTTATAACCCAGAACCCTTAAATGATGCCTCCCTTGAAGAAATTGACGAGTTGGATAAATTAAATGAAAAACTATTAAAAGCCGACAAGGAAGCCGTCCCCCGAGTTAAATATAAAACTCTCCCTGCCCCCTCATGGACCCCTAGAATGAAAACCCTCGCGAGGAAATATAAGGAACGGATCAATGAAGTGAACCTCACTGGCCCCAACATCAACACACACCGACAAACACGACTCATACGCGACGAACTAATGACTCTTATAAGGGACCAACAGAGTGTACTCTGGAATAATTTGAGTGACGGACTGAATATAGAAACTGACTCACGTACATTCTGGCAGACGGTAAAACGACTAAAAGGCGGACAGCCACCAAAGACTATTAAACTTATACGAGACGACACTGAAATTTCTGACGTGGAAAGAATCGAAGAGGAATTCAGACTCTTTTGGGCATCTATATTTAAGATTTCCCCGGAAGAGAATGATGACTTCGATTTGGACTTCGAAGACGAAATTATTAACGACCTGAATGACCAAATACACAGAACGCATCCTCACCATTGCGTATCACAGAACAGGGAAATGGAGGAACTCTCTATGACCTTAAAATCCTTCCGACAGCGAGCACCGGGGCGTACAGGACTGACGAAGGAGAATTTTATTCGAGCCCCGCCCAATATCCTATTGGGGCTCATGAATATCATGAACGCATGCCTAAACGTGGGATACTTCCCTGACCACTGGAAGGTTGCGAAAATGATATTCATTCCAAAAGCCGGTAAACCACCGGACAGTCCAGCTAACTTCAGGCCCATATCTCTCCTAGAATTTTCAGGGAAAGTCTTGGAGAAGATATTGGCCAACAGGGTAAACACGTTCCTCGAGAGAAACAACTCTCATAACAATCAACAACATGGCTTCCGTGGGAAGCGAGGAGCAGACACGGCGCTAGCCGTAATTACCGAGAAGTTGGCAAAAGTAAAATCAGAAAAACGCCATGCAAATCTGGTGCTACGCGATGTCAAAAAGGCCTTTGACAAAGTATGGAGGAGAGGCCTACAATATAAGATCTACAACTAGGCCTCAATCCCATACTTGAGAGGATTCTTTGTGACTACGTGATGGAGAGGAGGGCGTTTTTGAGTATAAAAGATTATAGCGGCCCTGAGTTCGAACTCGAGGCGGGGGTGCCCCAAGGCGGGTGCATCTCTCCCCTGCTCTATAACATCTACACTATAGACCTTCCCCAACCCTTGACTGAGGGTTCCTTATACGTCCAATTTGCGGATGATATAACGATGATATGTACGGGGCCTTATCGGAATGCGAATTTCATGGCACGAAGTACGGCAGTGGAAATCGAAAACATCAACTCTTTCGAGAGAAGATGGAAGATATCCACCAATGCCCAAAAGTTCCGTGTAATTCCATTATTCCGAAGGACTCTGGCAGACATCCGTGTGGAGGGTGCACGCATCCCATACCACACGGAGGGCACGGTTCTGGGACTACAAATTACGACTGGTGGGTATAGGAGCCATGTAGCGAGAACTACACAGAATGCAGGGAGGGACTTGGGTGAATTTTTCAAATTCGTAAACCTGAGTACCTCCAACAAACTGAAGATCTACAATGCGTGCATTCGCTCAAAACTCCTGTACCCCCAGATCCCTATAAACGTAGTTTCCAAGACCCAAGTCCTTAAACTGCAGAGTCCAGAATAAGGCAATATATATCGTTACGGGAGCCCGAAGGAGAGAAGGGAGAAGGCAGAGTGAACTCCATGGTGAACTGGGGATGACCCCCATAAACGTGGAGCTTCACCTCAGAGCCACCAAAATCTGGGACAAGGTGCACCGGCACCTCCCTCCCGAGTTTGTACTGGAGCACATCGACTTCGACATTTTACCTAACTTAAGACGACCGATTAGTTTCAAAAGCAGTAGACTACCGAATGACTTTAACGTCGACCCAAAGTTCACTTAAAAACTAAATAACCCCCATTCATAACACAGAAAAAACATGAACAAAGCCAAACGAGTTTAGCCCCCGAATTAGCACTTGCTTAATTTGGTTTAAAAAACACTTCCCCAAATTTTTGTGCGAAATATCGCCAAAAAACAACTAAAACAAAAAACAACACAAAAAATCCAAATCTAGGTGTGAAACACCCAGAATTGAAGATGAAAATCTTCCAAAAGCCACGTAAAGATATTGTACGTAGGTGATTCAAAAAGTTCTCAGACAAATGCCAGATTATTGAAATGTTCGATTTTGTACAAGTAAATACAGGGTCAAACACGACTTTCATGTTTTCTGAACAATTCCTACAAAATTCGTCATTCAATTTGTCGAGACTCTTTGTATTAGATGTGCTTCAAAAAGGTTACTTTTTTGAACCCATAAAATGGCAAATTTTGAGATAAGAGCGAACATTAAATTCCTGACTAAACTTGATTGGAAGCCTGTTAAGATTATTGACGTTCTACAACAGGTTTATGGTGACTCTTCGCCATGTAGAGCGGTAGTTTACGACTGGATTAAGCGCTTCAAGGGGGGCAGAGAAGAAGTTGAAGATGATCCACGTGAAGGGAGACCCTCCACCTCCATTAACCCAGAAAATGTCGAGCTTGTGAGGAATCTAGTGGATAAAGATCGCCGTATTACTATTGATGAAGTTGCCAATGCATGTGAAATCTCTCATGGCTCAGCATTTGGAATTCTAACTGAAAATCTTGGCCTGAGCAAGCTTTCAGCACGTTGGGTCCCAAAAGCGTTGCGAGAAGACCAGCTGAATCATAGGGCCAACCTTTCTTTGGCTATTTTGACCAAGATTGAAGCAAACGAGGATAGTTTTTTTGAGCGCCTCGTAACGGGAGATGAAACTTGGGTGTATCAGTTTGATCCTGAAAGTAAAAATCAATCAAAAGAGTGGCACCCAAGGGGGGCAGCAGGGCCTATCAAGTTCAAGACAGAGAGGTCCGTTAAGAAGATAATGGCTACAGTTTTGGGGGATTCGGAGGGAATTATTTTAATAGACTTCTTAGAAGGACAAAAAACTGTTACATCCAGCTATTACGAAGGAGTTTTAAGGAAGCTGAAAACTTCAATAGCCAAAAAACGACGAGGAAAGCTCCACAAGCAAATCTTGTTCCACCATGACAATGCCCCTGCACATTCGTCCAAAGCTGTGAGATCTCAGCTACGGGAATTTCGATGGGAAACTCTTGCTCATCCCCCTTATAGCCCTGATTTAGCACCCTCTGACTTTTTTCTGTTTCCAAATTTGAAGGGACACCTAAAAGGAACCCGGTTTCAATCATTAGATGAAGCAAAAAAGCAGGTCATTACTTGGTGCCAGAGACAACCCCGTGAATTCTACAAAGATGGTCTTTACCGTTGGATTCATAGATTAAGAAAGTGTATAGATGTTAATGGAGCTTATGTAGAAAAATGATTACAGTATTATTACAAATAAAAATTTTATGCCATTTATCTGAGAACTTTTTGACTCCCCCTCGTATATTAATACAAAGGCTCGAATGCCCAGCGCATTTACCAGATAGTATATTCATATGCTATCAAAAAAAAAAAAAAACGCAAAGAAAGCCAGTGATACCCTTTCACCAGGGATCTGTCTTTCATTCTACCTTTCATTTTTCGCTTTCCTATTATATTTTCCCCTATTTCCCCACTATTTCTCCTACTAAAACCCTCTACTACTATATTTCTCACTTGTTATGTCCAATGTCCAGTGAAAACTTAGAAAGAACTCTCTGTGACTATGTCATGGAGAGAGCGGCGTATGTCAGTCTAGGGTGCACGGACGGACCAAAGTTTCCGCTCACTGCGGGCCTTCCGCAGGGGGGGTGTCTGTCCCCCACCCTTTACTCGATATACACCGCGGACGTCCCAGACCCTGTGTACCCCAATTCCCTCAATATTCAATACGCCGATGATTTCAGCAAGATAATCGTATCTCCATGGAGGAATGCGCCGTGGCAAGCTCGCATGACAGCGATGGAAATCGCGAACCTTAATAACTACGAGGCTCAGTGGAAAATAAGAACAAACCAAGAGAAATTCAAGTTGCTCCCCATCGGGCGCACCTCAAGGGCAGACGTGCGTGTGGGGGATACGCGATACCCCTACACCAACGAATGCAATGTACTCGGTATGAAAATCACCTCTACCGGGTACAAAATGCACGTCGAAGAAAGAATTTCTCGAGCCTCGTCCGCTGTCAGAACTCTATATAGTTTCAGAAATCTACGTGAAAGCAACAAGAAGAAGATCTACAATGCCCTTGTAAGATCTACGTTGCTTTACCCCGCCTCCACCCTCTCATGTGTCTCAAAAACACAAAAGAGGCGTCTCAAGTAGTGCAAAATAAATGCATGTACCTAATAACGGGTACACGCAGGCATGAAAGAAGACGGCAAGAAGACCTGCACAGAGAGGCGGGGATAATTCCCATTAACAAAGTCATTGAAGAACGGACCCGGAAAATGCAGGATCTGGTTAATCGTGAACTGAGTAATGAAATCACCCAGATGATTAACCAGAACAGAAGAGCTGATTGTCGCCCCAGATTCCCCAGCTCCGCCAACCGAGTGGCTGGCGGAGACGAAGTGCCGTTCTATGCGTAAAATGAGAATAAAGAAACCTGTGAAAATAAGATCAAAATTAAGCACAACGAATAAACTCGAAAAAATTACTACGACAAATTACCGATAAAGACTACCCTACCAAGAGTTGAAAAACCCACCGATTACGACGAGAACTTCGAAAGAAGAAAACTACCAAAGAAGAAAGAAGACAAGGAAGAAACAAGAATACTATTATAAACACACACAAAAAAAAAACACAAAACAATAAGCACGCATCTAAATGTATTTAAAACATATACAAAGTAAACAGTGCACAACACAAACCAAATAATACTAAAGTTGCTAAGACAAAGGGCTTGAACGCCATAATAATCATAATTTTATAATTATTAAAAAATCCAACACAACAACAATGAATACACGCAACCAAGAAAACAAATAAAAGTGATAAGTCTGATCACCAGACCCTAGGCATCTCTTTGCACCTCTACCACACTTTTTTCTCTCTTCTCAACTTGTCTATTTTCTCTAGCTCTCCACACACCCTATCGTCCTCCCCTCACACGCCCCCCCCCCCCCCTTAAACTTAATTGTAATTGTAAGAATTCATAGAAGGCAGCAGAATTTCATATTAAAAGTCACGCTGAGAAGATCTCACTTTTGATAAAGGAGGTTCAAGACGCCAGTTTTTGTTGCCTCATCAACCTTACCGGGAGAATTCATTAAGGAATTTTATACCGGCACCAAGGAGACTTGATGTCGTGCTACCCCCCCCCCCCTCCCTCTACGGAGTCGCGAAGCTGAAATGAACTGATCTGCCACTCATCTAGTCTCGCCACAACTATGTCGGTCCACTTTGATAGACATAATTGGGGACGTAAAGGAAAGCAGGTTTGAGGATTAGCCCACTGTGGAACTCTACGGAAGAGACCGCCCGGTTACGAGGCGATGCTGAAAGCTTTGGGGAAGAGTTCACTCTAGTCTCTAAGGGTAGCTTCCGGCCAAGACCACAGGGGGACACACAAACGTCCCTGTGTAAGTTGGAAACAGCATGATATCCAAACCCCAGATGGGGCGGCACCCCCGGGTGGTGGTAGTTGATTCTATCACCGCCCATCATCAAGTCCGCCACTCTTCAGCCATCTGAGGGGCCTCGCCCGGGTCCACCCACCATCATTCATCCCCCCCCATTTGGCAGTTCACGTTCACGTAAGCTTAGCGACGAGGTAGAGGGAGTCTCCAAATAACTCTAAACAGAAGACCACGAGGAACAGGTGCATCTTATTGAGCAACAATAAGTAACCCACAACGAGAGCATCTGTGATAATCAAAAAGCAGTGCTGAAGGGCGACTCTCAAGAAGAGATGGCCCAAGACCACACGACCCGGATTCCTCTGCGGGTTGTCGACGGGCAACCCAAGCCCAGCAGGAAATCCACTTTCGAGGCCGTGTACGGCAAACTGGGAATTGCCATGGTGAGGCTCCTGGATATATCGTCGGGCTACATTGCGATATGCGAAACGGAGAAGGATATCGAAGACATATCCAAGGAAAAGGCAGTCGAAGCCCTTCGAGCCATAGGACTGCAGCCAGCAGTGCCACCCCAGATCCTGGCGCACAGAAGCGTAGTATGCCGGCGGATCGACGCGTGGATTGGGCAGCATACAGCGGGAGAAATAAAGGACGAGATAGAGCTACGGCAGGCCTGGGCTAAGGTAGCCGAAAATAATAGAATTTAAAAATAGGAGGGACGGCAGCGATTACACGCACGTGTTCAAGGTGGTCTTCTCGGAGACTACCATGGCACAGAAGGCGAAAGAACATGGTCTACTAATGTTCAACGCCAAAATTAGCGGAGAGCAGGTGGAAAAGGGAGAGTTCACCCCGGTCCAGTACTGCTTCAAATGCTACAAAATGGAGACCCACGCCACCAAGGACTGCAAGGGGCCACAAGAAACTTGCTCCAAATGCAGCCAGCTTGGCCACAATTGGCGCAATTGCGTCAGCAGCACGGAGAAATGCGTGAGTTGCGGGCAGGATCACCGAACAATGGCCATGTCATGCCCTGCAAAAAAGGACGTAATGAGAAAAAAGCATGAAGTAACGCGCAGGGCGAACACGTCCTACGCCCAGGCAGCAATCTCAGAGGTGGATGCCAGAAAAACATACCTCAAAATTGAGAACGAGGGATCGACTAAAATCAAGACGTGCATACTTCATGCGCACGTCATGAATCTGGCTCGCCCGGGCACATTCGCGACTGTACTGAACCAGATGCTGGCGAAAAACGGGATGGAACAAATGTGGTTCCCGGATAACCCCCCTTCTGAGAAAGTACTGCATTTGCAGATGACCCCAAAGGCCCAGCAGACTGCGGAGCAAGCTAACGCTTGCAAACAGCCATCCAAAAAATCGATTAATGAAGCAGTCGAGGCGAAAACTCCTGCTCCCACCCAAATCAAGACAAGCACGGCGAAACACTCGAACTCGGAAACGAGCAGCTCATCGGAGTCTTCGGACTCCTCGGACGCGAAAGCAACTAAACCCCAGGAAAAGAAGGGAAAAAAGAAGAGAGCGAAGAGATTGCGGGCAAATTACATCAACCTGAGAGTATACGTCTACCTTAAGGTAGGTGCGCTGCTATGCTGCCTCTCCTACTACGGCCTTCGCCACTTTAGCATAAGTTAGGTTCGCCCGAGCCTCTTCCTCGTTTTTCTTCGGCATTTGCTGCTTCCTAATGCCATTTTTCTTGGCCGGGCATGACAGCCATGGCGGCCTGGTCGCCGTTGCAATTAATGCAACGTTTGGTGGAGCTCTTACAGTCACGCCAGATGTGAGCTGTCGCACTGCAGATGGAGCAGATGGGCTCCGTTCTAGTGCAGGACTTGGTGGTGTGCTCGTTAAGCTTGTAACACTTAAAGCACGTCTGCACCTGCGTAAACTCCTCCCTTTCCACTTGCTCAGGGCAGACCCTGACGTGGAACAGGAGGAGGCCCACCTCTTTTGCCTTTTTGGCCATACCGATCTCAGTAAACACGACTTTAAATAGGTGAGTGTAATCTTTAAACTTAATCACTTCTGAGACCTTGGCCCAGGAGTGATTTTTTTCGATTTCTTCCGAAATCTCCGCACTGGAGTGGTTACCCACCCAGGAGTCGAGCCGGCGACAGACGACACTGCGGTGCGCTTGAATTTCTGGGGGTATTTTGGGGGTTAAATTGATGGAGCCAAAAACTTTGGCTCCCTTGTCTGATGCCAGGAGCTCTGCATCCGTCTCCTTTTGGCAAATGGCAGTATACCCAAAAGGGGTATCAACTAGTCTAACGAGGGCAACATCCAGCTCCCCGTAGCCAATGGAGAAGATATCTCCCCGCTCAGGTTTTATCCTTTCGGGGAGAGTCCTCAGGCTAATCCTGAGAACGTCGTCAGTCATTTTATAGTCATGGTTGTCATGTCCAAGTGTATGGTGGGAGAGGATAAGTGTAAGGGATAGAAAAGGAACGAAAGTCCAAAATCACTAGCACTTTACCTTTTGAAGGGCAGATTTGAGGTCCGGAACTTCCCGTAATCCGCGCAATTATCGTGGCACTGATACTGAGTGTGGACTTGTTATGTACCACATTCACTTTAATCGTTTTAAAAGGTTGAGGGCAAAAACATGAGAAAATCACTTTTGAATGAAAATCTAAGGAGGCGTCAGGCGAAAGTTCCTTGACGGTTTCTTCCTTTGCTGAATGTCACGTACCGAGAGAAACGTATTTCACGTACAGAATTCTTAGCAGTCAAAGTGAATTTGATGATGGTATATTGCACTCTTTGAAGAATTTTGGATAGTAGTAGATAAAGTAGGTGAATATATAAAATATTTAAAGATGGGGGTGGGGGCCCTAGTAGTAGGGCATCGCAGACTTTCTTTTTGTTGTCGTATTTTACTTAATTTGTAATGTGTTGTCTATCATGTATTGTTATTTTTTACGTATAGCAGGCGTGTTCTTCTTAATGTTCGTGTTTTAAATGTTATTTTACTTATTTTTGTTAAAAATTGTTGAGCATTCAAGCCTTTATAAGCTTTCGGCTCGGCAATTATGTATTTTTTGTTTTTCACTTTACCATTGTGTTGTATCTTTGGTGTCTGTTAGGTGTATAGCTCTGTTATGTTTTCTTGTGTACAGTGTTTGGTGCTTGGGAATCGGGTGCTTCTTGTAACTTTCCCACGGAGTCGTGGCGGGATGTTCATTCTGCCTCCTATTTCCCGTAATTCTGGTATGACATCATTAGTAAGTGTTAACCAGACCCTTCTTCCCAGTTTCTTGGTGAAGATGTTGATAGGGTCCAGTTTCTTACTAATATGGAGATCCCTCTGACGGCGGTGTTCTCGCCTTCTAACCTTGTTTATCAGTAGGGATGCTTTATTTTGCACTCTCTGCAATTTTCTCATTGAAGAATTGCTTGCCGCTTGAGTCACCACAGCAGGATAGATGAGCTTAGCCCGGACATACATCAGGTATATCTTCCTGATGTTGGCCGAGCTAAGATTGTTTTTGTTTTTTTTAAGAGCTCATCTGGCGACTGCCTACTTGGGCATTAGTCGCCGTATAGGCCGAGCTAAGATCTCTAAACCTGTATAGCTTGGAGATTTCTCTCTTTGCCAGGTTCCCCCTCTCCGTGTAGTGTCTCGCGTATCCGTGATCGGAGAATTCTAGGCCCAGGACGGTGCCTTCGGCGGAGTAGCCGTATCTCCTCCCCTCAATGATTATGGGGTCTGTCAACGTGCGGCATATTGGGACGATCTTGAATTTGTCCCTGTTTGTTCTTATCTTCCAGCGTCTCTCGTACTGGTTGATGTTATTAATTTCCGTTAGTGTTCGCGTTGCCTGTTCCCTTGCTTTCCTCACCGGGCACGGGACGATCTGGGTGATGTCATCTGCAAACTGCAGATACATCGTGTCCCTATGCACCGGCATTGGGAGGTCGATGGTAAAGACCAAGTAAAGAAGAGGGCTCAGGCAACTTCCCTGAGGAACACCTGACTTTAGTTCGAATTCGGGTCCTTTGTGTCCTTCTATCATGAGACATGCCCTCCTGTCCATGACGAAGTCACAAAGGATCCGTTCCAGGACCGGGTTTAGCTGGAGACCGAGTATTTTGTACTGTAGTCCGCTCAGCCAAACCTTGTCGAAGGCCTTCTGCACGTCCCTCATCACGATGTCTACATATTGTCCCTTTGTTCGGCAGTGAGCGATCTTTTCGGTTAGGAGCGCCAGGGCCGTTTCCGTGCCCCTTTTAGGTCTAAACCCATGTTGTTGGGGGTTATGCGCTCCCAACTCGTCGAGTGGATTTTGTAGCCTATTAGCTAAAATCTTCTCGAAGATCTTGCCGGAGAATTCTAGGAGATAGGGCGATAGTTGGCCACTTGATCTGGGGGCTTGTTCCCCTTCGGAATAAAGATGATTTTTGCCACCTTATATCCGTCGGGGAAGTAGCCTGTATTCAGGGATGCATTCATGGGGGATACGCGATACCCCTACACCAACGAATGCAATGTACTCGGTATGAAAATCACATCTACCGGGTACAAAAAGCACGTCGAAGAAAGAATTTCTCGAGCTACGTCCGCTGTCAGAACTCTATACAGATTCAGAAATCTACGTGAAAGCAACAAGAAGAAGATCTGCAATGCCCTTGTAAGATCTTCGTTGCTTTACCCCGCCTCCACCCTCTCATGTGTCTCAAAAACACAAAAGAGGCGACTTCAAGTAGTGCAAAATAAATGCATGTACCTAATAACGGGTACACGCAGGCATGAAAGAAGACGGCAAGAAGACCTGCACAGAGAGGCGGGGATAATTCCCATTAACAAAGTCATTGAAGAACGGACCAGGAAAATGCAGGATCTGGTTAATCGTGAGCTGAGTGATGAAATCACCCAGATGATTAACCAGAACAGAAGAGCTGAATGTCCCCCCAGATTCCCCAGCTCCGCCAACCGAGTGGCTGGCGGAGACGAAGTACCGTTCCATGAATAAAAAGAGATGAAAAAACCTGTGATGATAAAGAGAAAACAAGAACAGAAGAACTCGAACCACGACAAAAAACTACCAATCAAGACTACCTTTCCAAGATGAAGAAACCCCCCCCCCCCCCCTCCGATTTCGACAAGAAACATCAAAAGAAGAAACAAAAAACACTATAAAAAACACACACACAAAAAAAAAGAGAATAAGCACGCACTTAAACGTATTTGAAAACATATACAAAGCAAGTGTAGAGGAATGGTCCCCCCCCCCCCCGTTTACTCTTGGTGCAGTCACAAGGCGGTTACCGCAAAGACATCCGTCGAAGGCATCGGCGGGTTCAGTGCTTAACCGCAGTGTGGCACAACTCGGTGCCATGAAAGACCCTAAAGGTCAAAATGTAAGATCTCCCCCAGGAGAGTGAGATCCAGTTTCACGTCAAATAAGAAATTGGAGACGTGTTTCTCCCAATCTCGAAGGCTAACGAGGAGCCGATGTTTGACTTCGTGGAAAAGACCGTTTGGAAAAAGAACTCTCCTGGGGCCGTCCTAAAGCCCCTCCCCCAGTGGGGTGACGAGGTATAAATGAGGAACTCTGAGGAAAATCGGGGTAGTATACGTCAGTCTCTAGGTGACGAAGTCCTCGGATCCAACCGAACTACCGAGACTGGAGAGGTAGAGTACTTGGCTCGCCAGACCAAGAAGTATCCTGCATGAGAGGCAGGGCTACCTACCTTAAGGGGGTAAGAAGAAGCTCATCCTCGAGCTAAGTCCCTGGTTATCAAACCAATTGATAAGTTAACTTTGGTAAGTTCAACTTACTCTCGCCAGAGAGACTCCTCATATCGTGGTGCACCTTAAACACCAGGGGTTTTCCTCGTCCTTGGGGAATTAAGAAAAGAGGAAGGAAAAGGCTCCCCCTCGAGCCCGTTATTCGGTGGCCACACCGAACTCCTAAGTTAACTTGGTGAGGAACCAAGTTCAACTTGTTCTCGTCAGAGAAATCCCCCTCCGTTATACTCGCCCTTGAGGAAGACTGGAATTAAGAAAAAGCTCATCCTCGAGCTAGTTCCGGGTTACCAACCCGAACGTTAAGTAATTTATTCTCGCCAGAGAAACCCCCCTCCGTTATCCTCGCCCTTGAAGACCCTCCCCAAGTTCAGTCCTCGTCCATAAGGAAATAAGTAACGAAGGAGAAAAGCTCCTCCTCGAGCTCGTTACTCGGTGATCACACCGCACTCCAAGTTAACTTGATTTAACAACCAAGTTCCACTTACTCTCGCCAGAGAGACCACGACTGCCTAAGTGTTGCATAAAGCACCGTTGTGTTTCTCGTCCTTGAAGAACCCCCCCCCCGGAAGAACGTATGGACCCCCCTAGCTGCCACCCTCGCCAAAACAACCGTGTGATCTTGCTCATCTACATCTGAACGGCGGCAGGCGTCGAAAGTGATGGTATAATCACTCTTTGAAGGATTTCGGATAGTAGTAGATAAAGTAGGTGAATATATTCGTGTTTCAAATGCTGTTTTTACTTATTTTTGTTGAAAATTGTTGAGCATTCAAGCCTTCATAAGCTTTCGGCTCGGCAATTTACCTGTGTTTTAGGGTTTGGTTTTATGTATTCTTTGTTTTTTACTTTACCATTGTGTTTTGTTCTTCGGTGTCTGTTAGGTGTATAGTTCTGTTATGTTTTCTTGTGTACAATGTTTGGTGCTTGGGAATCGGGTGCTTCTTGAAACTTTCCAACGGATGTTCATTCTGCCTCCTATTTCCCGTAATTCTGGTATGACATCATTAGTAAGTGTTAACCAGACCCTTCTTCCCAGTTTCCTGGTGAAGATGTTGATAGGGTCCAGTTTCTTACTAACATGGAGATCCCTCTGACGACGGTGTTCTCGCCTTCTGACCTTGATTATCTGTAGGGATGCTGTATTTTGCACACTCTGCAATTTTCTCATTGAGGAATTGTTTGCCGCTTGAGTCACCACTGCGGGATAGATGAGCTTAGCCCGGACATACATCAGGTATATCTTCCTGATGTTGGCCGAGCTAAGATCTCTAAACCTGTATAGCTTGGAGATTTCTCTCTTTGCCAGGTTCCGCCTCTCCGTGTAGTGACTCGCGTATCGTGATCGGAGAATTTTAGGACCAGGACGGTGCCTTCGGCGGAGTAGCCGTATCTCCTCCCCTCAATAATTATGGGGTCCGTCAACGTGCGGCAAATAGGGACGATCTTGAATTTGTCCGTTTGTTCTTATCTTCCAGCGTCTCTCATACTAGTTGATGTTATTAATTTCCGCTATTGTTCGCGTTGCCTGTTCCCTTGCTTTCCTCACCGGGCACGGGACGATCTGGGTGATGTCATCTGCAAACTGCAGATACATCGTGTCCCTATGCACCGGGTTTGGGAGGTCGATGGTAAAGACCAAGTAAAGCAGCGGGCTCAGGCAGCTTCCCTGAGGAACACCTGGCTTTAGTTCGAACTCGGGTCCTCTGTGTCCTTCTATCATGAGACATGCCCTCCTGTCCATGACGAAGCCACAAAGGATCCTTTCCAGGACCGGATCTAGCTGGAGTTTGAGGATTTTGTATTGCAATCCCTCCAGCCAGACCTTGTCGAAGGCCTTCTGTACATCCCTCAACACAATGTCTATATAGAACTTATTCGCACGGCAATAGGCTATTTTTTCCGTTAGGAGTGCTAGGGCCATCTCGGTGCCCCTTTTTTGGCGAAACCCATGTTGTTGTGGGTTGTGCACTCCTAACTCGCTCAGTTGAGCTTTTAGCCTGTTCGCTATGATCTTTTCAAAGATCTTGCCTAGCATCTCCAGAAGAGAGATTGGGCGAAAGTTCACCACCTGGTCCGGGGGCTTACCTCCTTTCGGGATGAAGATAATTTTAGCACTCTTATACCCATCCGGAAAGTAGCCTACATTCAGGGAGGCATTCATGGTGTTTACCAGTCCCTGAATGATTTGCCTCGGGGCATTCACGAGATTGCATTTCGTGATCCCGTCCAGCCTGGTGCCCTTTGTTTGAAGGACCTTATGGTGTTCATGGTCTCTTCAAAGGTTATCGGGCAACCGTGGCCAACCATCTATCCTGAGACACCTGCGGGTGTGCGTGAGTTCTATGTATCATTGTGCCGAGTTCGTCTGGTAGTTGGTCTTCGAAGTCCAGGTCGAAGTCGTCGTTCTCCTCAGGGGAAATAGCGAAAATCTTTTTCAAGTGAGTCTTGAATCTTTTTTCGAGACTCTGGATCCTCAATGAGATGTTCTCCATCTTTTAGTTTTATCCTGGCTTTGGTGGGCAGTCCCCTTAGTCTTCGGACTGTATTCTCTGCAATTTTCTCATTGAGGAATTGTTTGCCGCTTGGGTCACAACTGCGGGATAGATGAGCTTAGCCCGGACGTAAGCCTAATTCTTACATTATTGTTGTGTGTAGAGAAAACGTTAACCAATTTTGGTGGGTAAACTAATTTAATTAATTTTTCTTTAGGATAATATTCAGAGTATTGCTCTAATTAATGTTTAGATGTTATGTATTCAATTGATAAAGGTAAAATATAAGTTTATTTTGTGAATTAATGTTCGTTTCTCTTATATATATATATATATATATCCTTACGTGTTTCGTAACGGCTCTGTTCTTTAAGATATTCTTATAATATCAATATATTAGACACACTTAGCACTCTTAGAGATAGAGCAAAAAGGGGGGAATTCTACGACATAAATAAAAGTGGTGTCAGGTTTGTAGGTTGTTATTAGAAAGAACCCAGCAGTGTCTAATTAAGAAAGAGCCAACACGTAAAGGAATATCAGGAATAAGAGAATAATTGACGAGAGGAAAATTGGTAGAATTAGGGGTGGTAACAATCTGAAGGTAATTGGTAGGTCAAGTGGTAAATTTGTTGTCGGGAGTGGTATTTCAATCAGCATAGTAGTGGGACTAAGGGTAAGTTATGCTGAGCGCTACCTGGTGAGTGGTGGCATAATTACTTGAGAATACAGAAAGGAAAAATCGACGGACCAACACAAAATGGATACGGTCAAAAGATTTTACCAACAAGCCCAAAGTCTGGGACTTGAAGGCACAGAAATGCATGACTACGTCATGGCAGAACTAAGAATAGATTGTGAAGAAGAAAGAATTTTGGATATAGAAGAAGAACAAGAATTAATAAAGTTTGAGAGAGAAACAGAGGATATAATAAGAGAATAAAAGAGAACGTGAATTAATGGAAATACGGATGAACCGGAAAAGTGAAGAATCCCGAATACAGCGGAAAATAGAAACAGAGGAAAGAAGAATGCTGAGAGGAGGTAAAACAAGCGAAAGAATAATACTGTTGAAAAGAGAAGCACGAGAATTCAGAATAAGGATAGAAATGGAAGATGAAGAAAGAAGACTAAAGATGAAGCTGGAAGATGAAGAAAGAATAACTCGACGGGAAAACGAAATAGCGAAAGCAGAACAAGAAGCCGAGGAAAGGAGAATGAAGAGGGAAAAAGAGTCGAAAGAGGGGAAAATAAAGATTAAAAAAGAAACAGATGAAAGAAGAATACAGAGGAAAAAAGGACGTGCTCAAGCTGAAAGAAAAGAGAGAGAAGAAAAGGAAAGATTGCTCGCACTCGAAAGAGCACCTATCGAGAATCTCATAGAGGCCGAGGAAGTTGTAGCCCGGCCTGGACCTAAGAAAGGACCATCGAGGGAAACCCAGCCTAATGGAAAAACGATGGAAGAAGTAGGAACTAGGAATGAGGTACCAGCAGGAGTACCTAAGGAAGAACCTACGAGAACCCAGCCAAATGGGGCTATCAGGGAAGAAGAAGGTAGAGTAGAGGAACGAGCAGGTGTACCTGAGGAACTACCTACTAAGAGAAGTGAGTCAAATGAGTTGACAAGGAAGGAGGAAAGAGGTGCTATTTCAATACACCCACGTAAGACTAGTCAAATGGTAGACGCGGATGAGTATCCCCTACCCCTAGTAGTCTCCTCCCCAAACGGAACGTCCACGAAGTTACCGCTAAATCGCCAAGTCGTAGTGAGCGCCACGCCCATTAACGACCTCGCAGGAAAAAGTTTTCTCGATCCCCAAAGATCGAACCCAGACACGATCTTCCCGTGTACCTGGTTAAAGGAGAGCTATGGGACTCAAGTTCTCATCAATTATGCCCCGCTGCAACAGGCCGCTCTAGCCATAATGTTCAATTTAAAGGTAGTCAAGTACCATAAGAAGGGTAATTCGAGTAGGTTGAAATACCGCTACTGGGGTAGACTCAATAACCCGAACGGTCGACTCAGGCGCGGTAAAGTATTGGTCTTAGAGCACCATTTTAGGAACAGCTACATCAAAGGAACCGATAAAGTACAGCTGCTCTATAGGCGGAGACGAAATACCATTGAGGGTTATTTCAGCACCTAATGAGCGTGAAACCATGCTTTCATTTGTTGTACGTGTTAATATTTATCGGTAGGATTTAAGTTCTCAAAAACTTAGAAATGTAAGGAAGTAGCTTGTTTTGTTGTTTTTTTTGTGGGTAATCGACGAATTAAATTCTTCGATGGGAGGTGTTGTAGAGGAATGGTCACGCCCCCCCCCCCACCCCCGTTTACTCTTGGTGCAGTCACAAGACGGTTACCGCAAAGACATCCGTCGAAGGCAAGGGCGGGTTCAGTGCGAAAGACCCGAAAGGTCAAAAAGGTAAGATCTCCCCCAGCAGAGTGAGATCCAGTTTCACGTCAAATAAGAAATTGGAGACATGTTTCTCCCAATCTCGAAGGCTAACGAGGAGCCGATGTTTGACTTCGTGGAAAAGACCGTTTGGAAAAAGAACTCTCCTGGAGCCGTCCTCAAGCCCCTCCCCCAGTGGGGTGACGAGGTATAAATGAGGAACTCTGAGGAAAATCGGGGTAGTATACGTCAGTCTCTAGGTGACGAAGTCCTCGGATCCAACCGAACTACCGAGACTGGAGAGGTAGAGTACTTGGCTCGCCAGACCAAGAAGTATCCTGCAAGAGAAGCAGGGCTATCTACCTTAAGGGGGTAAGAAGAAGCTCATCCTCGAGAGGCAGGGCTACCTACCTTAAGGGGGTAAGAAGAAGCTCATCCTCGAGCTAAGTCCCTGGTTATCAAACCAATTGATAAGTTAACTTTGGTAAGTTCAACTTACTCTCGCCAGAGAGACTCCTCATATCGTGGTGCACCTTAAACACCAGGGGTTTTCCTCGTCCTTGGGGAATTAAGAAAAGAGGAAGGAAAAGGCTCCCCCTCGAGCCCGTTATTCGGTGGCCACACCGAACTCCTAAGTTAACTTGGTGAGGAACCAAGTTCAACTTGTTCTCGTCAGAGAAATCCCCCTCCGTTATACTCGCCCTTGAGGAAGACTGGAATTAAGAAAAAGCTCATCCTCGAGCTAGTTCCGGGTTACCAAACCGAACGTTAAGTAATTTATTCTCGCCAGAGAAACCCCCCTCCGTTATCCTCGCCCTTGAAGACCCTCCCCGAGTTCTGTCCTCGTCCATAAGGAAATAAGTAAAGAAGGAGAAAAGCTCCTCCTCAAGCTCGTTACTCGGTGATCACACCGCACTCCAAGTTAACATGATTGAACAACCAAGTTCGACTCACTCTCGCCAGAGACACCACGACTGCCTAGGTGTTGCATAAAGCACCGTAGTGTTTCTCGTCCTTGAAGAACCCCCCCAGCTGCCACTCTCGCCAAAACAACCGTGTGATCTTGCTCATCTACATCTGGACGGCGGCACGCGTCGAAAGTAAATAACATTTCTGAGGCCCTTTAAACTTCACCTGAATCCGTAAGCCTAATTCTTACATTATTGTTGTGTGTAGAGAAAACGTTAACCAATTTTGGTGGGTAAACTAATTTAATTAATTTTTCTTTAGGATAATATTCAGAGTATTGCTATAGTTAATGTATAAATGTTATGTATTCAATTGATAAAGGTAAAATATAAGTTTATTTTGTGAATTAATGTTCATTTCTCTTGTATATATCCTTACGTGTTTCGTAACGGCTCTGTTCTTTAAGATATTCTTATAATATCAATATATTAGACACTCTTAGCACTCTTAGAGATAGAACAAAAAGGAGGGGAATTCTACGACAGCAAGCAATGCACAACATAAACCAAAAAAACTAAAGTTGCTAAGACAAAGGGCTTGAACGCCATAATAATTATAATTTTTATAATTATTACCAAAAAATCTAATACAACAACAATGAATACACGCAACCAATAAAACAATAAAAGTGATAAGTCTGATCACCAGACCCTAGGCATCTCTTTGCACCCTACCACACTTCTTTCTCTTTTCTCCACATGTCTATTTTCTCTATATTTCCACACACCCTATCGTCCTCCCCTCACTTTGATTTAGTAAGAATTAAGAATTTGTCAGATTTTGCTGAAAAAATTTCACTTGAAAAAACGACGCTGAACACATCTCATCTTTGATAAAGGAGGAAAAGGTTGAGGGAAGGGAGCTTCGAAACGCCAAGTTTTGTCTCATCAACTCTACGGGGATAATTCGCCACACGTTATACTGGCATCTATACGACTCAATGTCGAGCTAACCCCCCCCCCCTGCATCGACAGGGTCGCGAAGCTGAAATGAACTGATCTGCTACTCATCTAATCTCGCTCCAACTATGACGGTCCACTTGGATAGAAATAATTGGGGACGTAAAGGAAAGCAGGTTTGATGAATAGCCCACTGTGGAACTCTACGGAAGAGACCGCCCGGTTACGAGGCGATGTTGAAAGCTTTGGGGAAGAGTTCGCTCTAATCTCTAAGGGTAGCTTCCGGCCAAGACAACAGGGGGGACATACAACCGTCCCTGTGTAAGTTGGAAACAGCATCCATATCCAAACCCCAGATAAGGCGGCACCCCGGATGGTGGTAGTTGATTCTATCACCACCCATCATAAAGTCCGCCACACTTCACCCATCTGAGGGGCCTCCCAAGGTCCACTCACCATCATTCATTCCCCATTTGGCAGTTCACGTTCACGTAAGCTTAGCGAAGAAGTAGAGGGAGTCACCAACTACCCCAACAGATAAACCAGGAAGAGAAGGTGCACCAAGCTGAGGAAATATAAATCACCCACATCGAGAGCGGTCTGTGACAAGCAAAAGCAGGACTGAAGGGCCACTCTCAAGAGATGGCCCAGGACTACACGACCAGGATTCCTTTGCGGGTTGTCGACGGGCAGCCCAACCCTAGGAGAGTGTCCACATTTGAGGCCGTGTACGGTAAACTGAGCATTGCCATGGTTAGACTGCTGGACATTCCCTCAGGTTACATCGCTATATGTGAGAAGGAGAGGGACATAGAGGATATAACCAAGGCGAAGGCAGTAGAAGCCCTGCGAGGCATCGGGCTGAGGCCAGCAGTACCCACCCACCCCAGATCCTGGCCCACAGGAGCGTGGTATGTCGTCGAATCGACCCATGGATTGGGCAGCATACCGCGGAGGAGATACGAGTAGAAATAGAGCTTCGGCAAGCCTTCACCTTATCAAGTTTAATAACAGAAGGGACGGTGGAGAGTACACACATGTGTTCAAGGTGGTCTTCTCGGAGACTACCATGGCACAAAAGGCAAAAGAACAGGGACTGCTGATGTTCAACGCCAAAATCAGCGGGGAGCAGGTGGAAAAAGGAGAGTATACTACAGTCCAGTTCTGCTTTAACTGCTACAAGATGGAGTCTCACGCCAGCAAAGACTGCAAGGAGCCGCAAGAAACGTGTTCCAAATGCAGCCAGAAGGGCCACAATTGGCGCAATTGCGACAGCAATACGGTGAAGTGCGTAAACTGCGGGCAGGGACATAGGACTATGGCCATGTCATGCCCCGCCAAAAAAGATATGAGGAAAAAACAGGAAGCCAAAAGGAACGAGGAAACGCGTAGAGCAAACACGCCCTACGCCCAGGCAGCTAAGGCGGCCATCTCTGAGGTGGACGGCAAAAAGACTTACCTCAAAATCGAGAACGAGGGCTCCACTAAAATTATGACGTGCATCCTTCATGCGCACGTCATGAACCTGGCTCGCCCAGGCACATTTGCAACAGTTCTAAACCAAATGTTGGCGAAAAACAGGATGGAGCAAATGTGGTTCCCGAACAACCCCCCTTCTGGGGATGTGCTGCATCTGCAGATAACCCCGAAAGAACAGAAGTCAGCAGCAACGGGACAAACAGAAACTAGCATGAAGACAAACAAGAAAGTGCGAAAGGTAGCAGTCGAGGCGACAACTCCTGCTCCCATCCAAAGCAAAGCAGACTCGGCGGTAAACAATAACTCACACCAGCAGTTCTTCGGAATCATCAGATTTCTCAGACACTGAAACATCAAAACCCCAGAAAAAGAAGGAACAGAAGAAGAGAGTGAAGAGATTGCGGGCGAATTATATTAACCTGAGAATATACGCCTGCGATCAATTTCCCTTCCCGGAGGAGATGGAAACCAGGAGTATATCCAAGGTATAAAATCCAAGATTTACAAATGGGGGTACGACTCCGAGGTGGATCCTGGAACAGTGGAAGAGGCCCTGCACGCACAGAATGTGATTCTACATCACAGTACATGCGAGCAAATCTCGAACGCTGAGTTCAGGAAAAAGAACGGGAGGAAAAAGAACGTCATCCAGAAACACTAAGTGACAGAAGATGGAGAGAGTAAGCAACAGAATGAGGATTCTGACACTCAACGTAAATGGATGGGAGAAGACCCGGCATATGGTAACATATTCCGAGTGCTTGATCCCGACATCATTCTCATTACAGAGCACGGTATCGACACTACAGCTGGTCGTATTAAAATACCGGGATACAGAGTAGTCATGAAGAATCATTCCCAGGAAAGGTTTGATGGTGCTGCAATAGCTGTCAAGAGGAACATCTCCTTTAAACAACTTCCAGAACTCGATGAGTCCTTCGTGGCAATCGAGGTACACACCGTGGTAGGAGACCTCGTGATAGCTGCAGCATATTAACCCCCTCGACGAGCATATCTCACGTTATGCAACTTCTAAACACTGTTCGGGCGCGGCAGAATGGCATTCTTAGGGAGAGACCTCAATGCCAGATGCCGTGCGGCGGGCTATGGTAGCACCAACGATAGAGGCCGAAACTTGGAACTGATTATGGGAAGAAAAAACATTTAAAGGATAGGGCCGGATTTTCCGACCTATATCATTTCCAGATCAGCAACCAAGCCTGACATAATCCTAACAAGTGAAGGCTTCCCTTTCAACTACCATAGTGAGCCAGGCCCAACAGTCCCTAGTGATCACATAGCAATTCTCACAAAAGTATCTCTCGCACCAATCCAGCTCCCAGCCCCTCTCCGGAAAAATTACGCCCTGGCCAACTGGGATCGTTACAAGCAACGACTCAGTGACTATGCGCCAGCTGACCTCAGCACCGCGTCGTTAGAGGAGATTGACAGGGAGTTGGAAAGGATTACAACGTCCATACTAAATGCGGACCGCGAGAGCATACCCATAACAGGGTATAAAACACCTCCTCAGCCCAGATGGACAGAGGAGATGAGAGATATCGCTCGCGCTCACAGGGAAGTGTTCAAAGAAGTACGACGGGAGGGTCCCAACCGGCAAAGGAGCTTGCTGCTACGACGCCTAAGCTCAGAGCTTAGAGAGGCTATCAACCTCCAACAGGAGGAAATTTGGAACTTGATAGCCAAAGTCGACAGCGAACTTAGCCGGGCTAAGTTCTAAGTCCATGTCAAGAACTTAAAGGGACTTACACCAAGACCTAAGGCTCGGATAAAGGAGAACGGAAACTACATAGAGAACCCAGTGGTTCTCGAGGACATGTTCAGGAACTTCTGGAAAAACGTTTTCAGGATTACCCCTGAGGAAAACGATGAGTTCGACCAGAAATTCGAAGGCCAACTGATTGAGGAACTAAATCAGGAAATGCATCGCACGCACCCACTACATCAAGTCAACGAAGGCAGGGAGATGGCGGGCCATGGACGTCCCATAACATCAGAGGACATCATGGCCACTGTAAAAGCCTTTCGACAAAAGGCACCAGGTTGGACGGGTATCACCAGAAATAATTGGTTAACGCCCCACAGCAGATCATTCAGGGAATCGTTAACATCTACAACGCTTCCCTGAACACGAGCTACTTCCCGGAAGGTTTCAAGATTGCGAAGGTGATCTTCATACCCAAAGAAGGTAAACCCCCGATCAACTGGTAAATTACAGGCCAATCGCCCTGCTGGAGTTCGTTGCAAAAGTCTACGAGAGACTCCTAGCTGACAGGCTACAAGAACAACTAGCCGAGCTGGGAGCCCACAACCCTCAGCAGCACGGATTCCGCAAGGGACGAGGAACGGAAACAGCCCTCGCCCTCCTTGCGGAGAAACTCACTTGCAGCAAAGCTGAGAAGAGGTACGTAGGCAGTGCTGCGTGATGTAAAGAAGGCCTTCGATAAGGTTTGGCTGAGAGGATTGCAGTACAAGATCCTCAACCTCCAGCTTAACCCACTCCTGGAAAGGATCCTTTGCAACTATGTCTCCGATGAGATTTTTTTTTTTAAGGGGCTATCTGGCGACTGCCTACTTAGGCATAAGTCGCCGTAAACAAACAGCCTAGTTCTAGGCTACTTTAAAAAATTGAACAGGAAACAAAAATAAAAAGAAATAAGAATAACAAAACAATAACAAAAACAACAATTAAACGTGGTTAAATGAAAGGGAGAAGGCCGGCCTCCCCCCAAAAGTCAACAAGTCCACCAGTCAAAGTGCACCCACTCGTCCCGAGTACAAGGGACAGGCGGTAGCAACCCCGCCCATCCCGGTACCGGGACAGGTATCGTGCGCGAAGATCACCCAGACTGGGACATTCGACAAGAATGTGCCGAACAGTGTGGGGGACGACGCAGTCGTTGCAATATGGCGCAGGCGGGGCTCCATCAAATAGCGATGCGTCACACGAGTGTGTCCGATTCGGAGACGACAGAAATCAACCTGAAGCCGCCGCGGCATTGGGAGATAGGTCCATGGGAACAGTCGCGGCGCAATGGCACGCAACTTTAAGTTCCCTTCGACCGTCTCCCATCTTCTTTGCCAAGCAGTCCAAAGAGCTGCCCGTATTCCTGCCATGTAGTCGGTGTGAGAAAGAGCGAAACGTTGGTCCGGTCGCCGAGTCCTCGCGGACTCTTTGGCGCGCTCATTCCGCGCAATTCCTACATGTTGAGGAGCCCAGCAGAAGATAATCTCGACATCCACCCGGCTCGCCAAAACCGTGGCGTCACGGATATTGCGAACCCGGGAATGCGGAGATTCCAATGCCCCGAGAGCACTCAGGGCGGTTGGGAGTCCTATAGATGACAATCCGGTCTCCGAGCCGGGCACGTCGCCTAATATCCCGTACCGAGTGGTGTATTGCCACCAGCTCGGCCGTGAAGACAGACGCAGCGCCTGGTAGAGCCCCGCTGACTTCAAACAGAGGGGATACGGCGTCGAAGTCGACCCCTTCTTGGGACTTGGAGCCATCCGTATACACTAGCACGGTTCCAGCGTGACAAGACGTGTGCTCCAAAAAGGTCGAACGCAATACTCCCGGCGCCGTATAAGCTTTGGGAGAAGAGGCGTGGCGACAAATAGCCAAATTTGGTACCCTCCAGGGTGGCGTCCTGGGCAGAACCAGGGGCGCCACCGGCCCGAGAGCAATATCTAGCTCTTCAAGGAGTTTCCTGGCCCTAAACCCAAAGGGCTTAGGGTATGACTAGCGTCTCTCGGCGGCATAGGCACCGTCGAGATCAGTTGCGGATGCAGTGAAAGCTGTTGGCGACTGAGGGAGGCGCCGTGCTCGCGCGTACAGACGAGTGATGCACTGCACGCGGCATCTCCCCAGCATCGTCCAACAGGCTCTCAATGGAGGAAGTGCGGAAGACACCGGTCGCAAGGCGAAGGCCGCTGTGGTGGATCTAATCCACCTTCCGCAATAAACGCTCGGCTGCGGATGCATAAAACTCGCATCCGTAGTCGAGCTTCGAACGAACAAAGGATCGATAAAAAAAGTAGGGCAGTAGTCCTATCAGTGCCCCAAGCGCTGAACGTCACGGAACGGAGAATGTCCATGGCGCGGGTACAAGAGACCCTAAGGCTAGAATATGAGCCTCCCAGGTGAGGCGTCGGTCGAATAGAGGGGATTCAACAGGGAAGCATAAACTGGGTTTACGCCGCAAATGTCAAAGAAAAAGAAATAGAGGAAGCACTGCATGAAGGCGCAGTAAAGATTTACAAAGACTCTTGCATTGCCCTAAACAATGAAGAGATTAAAGAAATACGCAACGGGAAATTTAAGACATAAAACACTAAGAAGAACACTAACACACAAAACAACTCAAACATGGAAAACACAAACAACGCCTTAAAAATACTCACTCTGAATGTGGATGGATGGAAGGGAAAGTCCATTGTGTATGGCAACATCTTCCGTACAGTGGACCCAGACATCATCCTCATATCAGAGCATGGTATAAACACAACCACAGAAAGCATAAAGATACACAACTACAACGTTATACAGAAGAACCACACCCAAGAAAGATACGATGGCGCCGCCATCGCTATCAGAAAAAACAAAGTACAGAACATTGCCGGACTTAGATGAATCATTCGTGGCAGTCGAGGCCCGACCCTGGTTGGTGGCCTAACTGTGGTGGCAGCCTACCAGCCACCCAGGCGACAGTACCTACCGATCACTCTGAATGTGGATGGATGGAAGGGAAAGTCCATTGTGTATGGCAACATCTTCCGTACAGTGGACCCAGACATCATCCTCATATCAGAGCATGGTATAAACACAACCACAGAAAGCATAAAGATACACAACTACAACGTTATACAGAAGAACCACACCCAAGAAAGATACGATGGCGCCGCCATCGCTATCAGAAAAAACAAAGTACAGAACATTGCCGGACTTAGATGAATCATTCGTGGCAGTCGAGGCCCGACCCTGGTTGGTGGCCTAACTGTGGTGGCAGCCTACCAGCCACCCAGGCGACAGTACCTACCGATCAACAACTTCTTCACCCTGTTCGAGCACAAAAGGCTAGCGCTGCTAGGCGGAGACCTAAACGCCCGCTGCCATGCATCTGGCTACAGGTGCGCTGACCAAAGGGGACTATTTCTGTCGAATAGTAGTTCCAGATTTCGAGTCCAGAGAGTAGGACCTGACTTCCCAACTTATCTAACACATTGTTCGGCGACAAAACAGAACATTGTCTTGGTGAGCCCGGAATTCCCCTTTAACCTCGCCAACGAACCTGGCCCAGTAGTCCCGAGCGATCAAGTCCCAATTATCACCACCATTTCGCTTGCGCCAATGCTCAGGCCCGTCCCACATAGGAAGTTATGCGAAAGCTAACTGGGAGCAGTACAGAGGAATGCTCAGCGCCTATCACCCAGCTGACCTGGAGGACGCAAATCTGGAGGAAATTGAGAACATCACCAATCGCCTCATTCAAGCTGACGAAAGATGCGTCCCCAGGATCTCGTACAAAATGCTCCCACAACCTAGGTGGACGGATGAAATGAGGGACATCGCTAGGGAACTCAGGGAAATTTATGAAGAAGTCGGTAGGACAGGCCCAACCCGGAAAAAGAAAGCCCGAATGAGACAGCTAAGCGAGGATATGAAAAACACAATCCTCGAGGAACAGACGGAAATCTGGGATGATATCATTGGCAAGCTAGACCGGGAGACTAATCCTGTACGTTTTTGGAATAGCATCCGAAGACTTGGGGGATTGCCTCCCAGGCCTGGGATTAAAATCAAAGATGGCGACATTCATAGAAGATCCGGATACCCTGGAAAGAAGATTCAGGGACCACTGGAAAGAGGTCTTTGCGATCTCACCTGAGGAGAACGACGATTTCGACCAGGACTTCGAAGACCGACTGCTCGAGGACCTCGGAACGATGATACATAGGACCCATCCACAACCGCAAGTGTCTAGAGAGAGACAGATGGTTGACCACGGACGCCCGATCACTGTTGAAGAGACAATTAACAACATAAAGTCCTTCAAACAGAGGGCACCAGGATGGTCTGGGCTCACTAAGAACAACCTAATGAATGCCCCTAGGCAAATTATTTAGGGAATGGTCAACATCAAGAACGCTTCCCTGAATACAGGCTACTTCCCAGACGGGTATAGATGGCAAAAATCATCTTTATCCCGAAAGGGAACAAGCCCCCAGACCAAGTAGCCAACTACCGCCCAATTTCTCTCCTAGAAGTACCCGGCAAGATCTTCGAGAAGATTATAGCCAACAGGCTACAAAATCAACTCGACGAGTTAGGAGCGCACAACCCGGGTTTAGACCAAAACATGGCACCGAAACTGCCCTGGCGCTGTGGTGGAGCGAATGTGAGTGTGTGAAGGGGCCATTCTCCCACCCTTTTTCCCAATACACTCGCCCTCCTTCTGTAAGAAGGTGTGTGTGAGTGGGAATGGGTTTTTTTATTATATTTTCTTTTGTACATATGTATTTGATTTCATGTTGTATGTATAAGGTTATTTAACATCTCATGTTTTTTTATTAGCTACTAAATGTTAAAGATTTTATGAGACAGCGTTAAAGTACCAGAATAGAAAAAAAAAAAACATTGCCTGCATTTTGCAAGAGCGACTGTAACGAAAATATTTTGAAGATATTTAAAGAAGATATAAGAAGTCATCTAATAGTACTTGACTGGATCTTAAAGAAAACTGAGATCCGAGGTGGCAGGCACCATAACCCCCGCACACCCAATTTTGTCACAAGAGTGACTGCCGACAAGATTTTCCCCGGGGGAGGCCGGCAAATTGTAAACCGTGGTACCACGTAAGAAAACTCCTCTTTTTGTTGTCTCTTGTTTTGGTTGTCCCCTTTTGTATTTGCTGACTCTTAGTATTAATATATATTTTTTTTTGATTGATTGGGTTCCAAGATAGGATTGTTTTAGTATATATATATATAAATAGGCTCATTGGGTGCATATTTACCCATATTTTTTTGTAAATATTGTATTTTTTTTGTTAAGTGAAGGACTGTACATACAATCCGTTTCATTCTCCTTCGATTTCTCACGTCCGGATTAGTGTAGGAAGCGGGTTGGATCAATTGGGGTTAGTCTAAATTTTTCGGCCCGCTACATTTGCCGCCCGAATAGGGACGTGAGACTTCGAAACCGGGAGCGTGACGGGATTGGATTGCAGTCCATACCCAATTAGCGTGGCAGGTAGTTTGGTTGTTTTTCACCTTTGTCTATCACTGTTACTAACTTGGGAGGATGGCTTCTGTGGAACAGGGCCTCCATGATGAGATTGTGAGACTGAGGCTGGAATTGAGGCAGAAAGGAGGAATGTATGATGTTGAGGAACGTGATTGATGGATTGAAGAGTGATGTGATGAGTATGGATGAGAAGACAGACAGGATGAGGAAAGAAATGGACGAGACACAGAAGCAGGTCGACCAACGGATGAAGGACTTGTATGACATGATGAAGGGGTCAAGACCGGCCCCAGGACCCTCAACCTTGACCCCTGCTCCGACTGAAGGGGATAAAACTAATGGGATCAATGGGAGTGTGTGCGAGTCTAGAGAGGATAGGGTGATTATGAGTGATAGGAAGGACGGAGAATGGAAGAGAGTTGAATGCAAGAGAAGAAGGTATGATTGATATGAGTGAGAGTGAAGGCAGCTCAAGTGAGAGTGAAGTGAATGTGGGAAAGGGTATTTTGATAAGGGAAGTGCCAAAGATAGATAGATTTAGGTTACATGGTGGGAAAAATGTGGAAGAATTCTTCGGGGAATTTGAGCGATATTGTAAGCTCAAGTACCCGGAGAATAAGGGATACTGGATGAATGTTTGGAGGGAAAAGTATTGGAGTTTTTCCGCGTGATTACAAGTGTGGGGGAACCAAGGTACAATTTGGTGAAGAAGCGGATGATTGGACAGGTGAAACGAATGAAAGAGAGTGTGAAGTATAAAAGGGTAAATGAATTTGAGAAGGCTCGAATGGGGAAAAGTGAAAGTGTGAACATGTATGCACATAGGCTTGAGAGTATGTGCAAGAAAGAGGTATGGTGATGATGATGTAAATGAATGTAAACCAATGATGAGGAATTTTTTGGACACGATCCCGCGAAAGGTGAGTGAATGGCTGAGTCGAAAGAGAAAGGAGAGAATGAGACTGACAGGTGAACGGTTGATGTGGGAGGATGTGTTGGAGCTGTTGGAAGATGGACAATTTGATGATGAAAGCGATCTAGAAGAGGATGGATGGTACAGTGTGAATGTTGGGGGTAAGAAGCCCAGGAGCTTTCATCCACCCCAGCAGTATGTCAGCTACAGGGATGCCCTGAAGGCTGCACCAGCTGGAGTGATGTCGAACTTCCTGGGCCGGCAGAATGGATGGGTAAATGGAGGGTGGTCGAATGGAAGGGGACAGATGAATTTCAAGCGTGGGAAAGGATATATGAGAGAGAAACCGAGGTATGTCCCAGCAAACGAGAGATCGAATGGTGGGAGAAAGATTGTGTGGAATGTCATCGGTGTGGAAGGAAAGGTCATATGTTGGCAGAATGTAGGTGGACGTCTGGTGCATGTTTTGGTTGTGGTAAGAGAGGGCATATGATAAAGGATTGCCAGGAAAGTGTGAAAGAGTGCTTTGAGTGTAAAGAAATAGGCCATTTGAAGAAAGATTGTCCGAGGTTGAATGGTGGAGAAACTGCTGGGGGGAGTGTGAAGTATGCTTGTGGTAATTGTGGAAAGGCTGGTCATTATGCGAGGATGTGTCGTGACCAGAGGAATGTATGTAGCTATTGTGCGATGGAAGGACATTCAAGTGAAAAGTGTTGGATTAGACTGAAAGCGCAAGGTGTGAATGGAAAGTCTGAAGCGGGAAACTGAATTGTAAGAGGGTACCTGCTGAAGTATCCTCTGGGTGCATGAGTGTGAGTAATGTGTTGGTAAGTCTGTCGAGTGTGAAAGTGCTGTCTGGTAGGAAGTATGAGTGTCTGAGTGTGAAGGTGGAATTGAATGGAATTGAGTGTTTGGCTTTAATAGATTCTGGATGCAAGGCGAGCTTGGTGTATAAAGATGTGTATGACAAGGTTAGCGAGAAAGCCCTCCTGTCTGAGTGCAAGGGTAGTTTGGTAGGTATTGGTAATAGGAGAGTGCCTGTGATTGGAATGATAAGGTCAGCTGTTCGAATGCATGGTATGATGATGAATGAATGTGAATTCTCGGTGATTGATAAGGTGAGTAGTGAGTATGGTGTGATTTTGGGGTATGATTTTATGAAAATGAATCGTATGGTTGTGCATCCTGCAAGTGATCAGATTGAGAGAAAGATTGGTAAAAATGGGGTGTATAAGTTATATGTAGGGAAAGATGGTAGTGTTTTGAGGAGTGTGTTTACTGGTATTGAGGTGACTGCTATGGAGAATGTAAGACTTGTGAAAGGGTGGCGGTTAGAGTGAGTTGGAGTAAGGATGTTAGTTTAAATGTGGGTGAGAACACCGTGATATTGGATGGAAAGTATGCATATTATAAGGTAAGGCGTGTTGCTTGTGTGTTTGATGGCTTGATGAGAATGAATGATCCTTTTGTATGTGTGCAGGCGGACCCCAGGGTGAAGGGACAGGTGAGGGGTATCCAAGTCGGAGATGTACTAGGACACCTCTCCACTGTCACTGAGGTAGGTATGGATGATAGCACGGATATCAGGGTGAATATTGCGAATGAAAAGACATGTGAATGGATGTATAATGAGGTGAAGGACATGGTGAAATTGGATGGATGTTTGACTGAGTATGAAAGGGAGGATGTGTATCGAATGATATTTGAATGAAAGGGAGCCCTCAGTAAGGGTGATCTGGATTTCGGGGTTGCAAAGCTCCCAGAATTCAAGATTGTCCTGAAGGAGGACTCCCCAATCTATCAGCGGCCGAGGCATTTCCCACGTCCGGTGGCTGATGAGATTGAGGAGCAGTGTTTGGAATTGGAGCAATTGGGAGTGATTGAAGAGAGTGAGAGTGCATGGAATAGTCCAATTGTGCCTGTACGTAAGCCGGCTGGAAGATTGCGTCTGTGTGTGGATTATCGAAAGGTGAATGAAAGGACTGTGAAAGAAAGGTTTCCGATGTGTGTGGTATCTGAGTGTGTATATAGTATGCATGGGATGGAGTGGTTTACGAAGCTGGATCTGGTATGAGGGTATTACCAGATGCCTATTGCTGAGGAGAGCCGGCCGGTAACTGCCTTCTCTTCCACAAAGAGGTATTACCAGTTCCGGAACCTCAGCTTCGGGTTGGCTAATGCTCCCGGAGCCTTCCAGCGGGCAATGAATGTTGTGTTGAGTAAGTTTGCGAGTAAGAATGTGATTGCATTTATAGATGATATTTTGATTATGACTGAGACTTTTGAGGAGCATATGAGATTAATGAATGATGTGTTGAGAACATTGGAGTGTTGGTGTGAAGGTGAAAGTGGCGAAGTGTGAATGGTTTGCGAAAGAAGTGGAATTCCTTGGGCATATGGTGAGTGAGAATGGGTTGCGAAAATCACCAAAGTATGTTGAGAAGGTGTGAATGTTTCCTAAACCGGTGACTGTGAAGCAACTGAAGTCCTTTTGGGGTTTGATTGAGTTCCAGCGAAGTTTATACGTTATTGTTCTGGTGTGAGTAAGCCTCTGACTGAGTGGATGGGCAAGAAAGGTAGTATGGTTGTCAAGTGGAATGATAAGATGAATGAGGCGTATGAGAGACAAAGAGGCAGCGGTTGAAGATGTTGAATTGGCGTACCCAGATTATAGTGTAAATGCTACTAAAATGCTTGAATTGTATACAGATGCGAGTGGGTATTGTATGGGAGGTTTTCTGATGCAAGAGCAGCGTTTGAATGGAGAGAATGTCAGGCGAATAATTGGGTATGTATCCAAGGCTATGAATGTTGCAGAACGAAAGTATTCGACTGTGGAACGAGAGTTAGCTGCGATAAGATATTGTTTGAAAGTGTTGCGTCCGTTTTTGTATGGTGTGAGGTTTGTGATAAAAACAGATCATCAACCTCTTGTGTATCTGCAGCGTATGAAGTGGGCTGATAGTAGGATTGCAAGGACTTTGGAAGATTTGAGTGACTTTGACTATGTGATTGAGTATGTGCCTGGTGAACGGAATGGAGTGGCTGATTTGATGTCAAGGTATCCTGGTACGAATGATGAAAATGTGTGTGGAGTGAGTGATCCTGAGTATTTGCCGAAAGGGATTATGAATGGAAAAGAGAGTAAGGGTGGTGGTGATTCCTTGTTTGAGAGTGTATGGAATGGTTTGCAAGATTTGAAGAGTGATCGAGTAGACGTGAGAGTGCCCGATAGTGTGGATGATTTAAGGAAGGAGGTAATGAATGAAGTGTGTAGGAAGCCTGAAAGCATTGGTATGGCAAAGGTGCGGAACTTCATGAAAGAATTGAGAGCGATGTGTATGCAAGGGGTCCCGCCATTTCAGGAAGTGTTGATTGTAGTGAGTCGTTTGTATGGAGTGATTGTTTATGTGCACTTTGGTGGTGAGAGGCCGATTGTGTACAAGGATGAGAAGATGAAGGGTTTGAATCCTAATGTGGTACATCTGCAATGTTTGAGCGGTGTGCACTACAATTGGGTGATTGAAAAGTGTTCATATATAAGAGAGAAGAATGATTGTCTGGATGAAGATGAGCGTGTGGTGAGTGATGATATGGGAGTTAATGACAGTGCGGATATCAGTGCTGATGTTGGTGTGCTTGTTCCTTCGGTTTATTGCGAACATGGTGGACCTGATATGATGGAAGCAAGAGTGAAAGTTGGTGAAAGGTTGTTCTGTGGTTTGATTGATACTGGAGCGCAGGTGTCTTTAGTGAATTAGAGGATTCTGAGTAAGTATGATGAGTTTAAATGTTGCGAGCACAAACCTGTGAAGTTACGGATAAGTGGGTTAGGGAATGGCATGATAGTGGCATGGGAACAGGTTAGTCTGAAAGTGAGTTTGGGTAATGGTGTGAATGTGAAGCATGACTGTGATTCTGAAACATGAGCAAATGCCGTGTTGTTTCTTGCTTGGTGTAGACTTTATGAGATTGAATGATTTGTCTTTGGATGCTGATAAGGATCGTCTTATGAAAGGTGAATGTGAGGTGATGAAGTTGAATGAGTGTGCCAAGAATGTTGTCAAGTTTTGCGGTATGATTGAGTTGGTCATGGATGATGAGAATGAGATTTTAAGTGATGATGATATTCTAGAGATGCAAGAGATGTGTCCTTTTGTTAGTGAGTTGAAGAAGTGTGTAATGATGCGTGTTGATTTGAATGAATGGCCAGAGTGTTTAAGTGATTTTAAAAGGTATGCTAAGGATTTTGTTGTTTGTATGGATGTTGTATATTTTGTGAGGCATGTGAAGGGTGGTGATGTACCTGTGATGTCCTTAGTTGGTATGATTGGTCTGGTGAAGGTTGTGCATGATAATTATGGGCATATTGGTAAGTTTAAGCTGAGAACTGTTGTGAATGATGTTGCAACTACGTGTGAAAGGTGTCAGAAGCGAAAGGTGCAAGGTGTGCAAGTGAAACCACCGATGTTGAAAGTTGATGCGAAAGAACCCTTTAAATTGGTAGTGATTGATTGTGTGTCTTTGCCGCGTACGAGTGCTGGGAATGTTGGTATGGTTGTGATGGTTGATCATAAAAGTAAGTTTGTGTATGCAGCGCCTGTGAGAGATAAAAAGGAGTGTGACTGTTGCGCATGTGGTTGAGCAGTTGTTTTTTCCTATGTGTGTATGGAAGCCTAGAAGATGTCTGAGTGATAATGGGCCTGAATTTGTAGGAGAAGTGTTTGAGCAAATGTTGAGAGAGAATGGTGTGGAGCATGTGAGAACAACTCCATATGTACCGTCTTCAAATGGATTGGCTGAACGGACTATAAGAACCTTGTGTGAGATGTTGAGAATGATGAGTACGACAGTGAATGACTGGGATGTGTGTCTGGGGAGAGTGTTGTGGGCGTATAATTCAACTGTGCATAGCGCAACTGGAATGTCCCATGTCAGTTTGTGATGAATTTTGAAAGGCGAGTGAAAGATAGGTTTCGTTTGAGTGAAAGTGAGGAGCGTGTATGGCGTGAGGCACATGAAAGGTTCCGTTCATTTGAATTAGGTGCAAAAGTATTGAAGGTGAAAGAAGTGAAGGGTAGGTTGAATGTGTCAAAGATGAGTGAGAAGTTTGATGGACCTTATAGAGTTGTGAGGGTTTCGGAAAATGAGGTGACGTATGTTTTGGAGAGTTTGAATGACAGTATGACTCAGAGAGTGCGGGCTCATCAGAGTCAGTTAAGGAGATGGAGAGAACCTCCTGACTACCTGATGAGCCATCCGGTGTATGGACTGTGTAGAGAGAGAGGTAAAGTGCATGATGATGAGATTGAATGTGATAAGGAGGGGTGTGGTGGAGCGAATGTGAGTGTGTGAAGGGGCCATTCTCCCACCCTTTTTCCCAATACACTCGCCCTCCTTCTGTAAGAATGTGTGTGTGTGAGTGGGAATGGGTTTTTTTATTATATTTTCTTTTGTACATATGTATTTGATTTCATGTTGTATGTATAAGGTTATTTAACATCTCATGTTTTTTTATTAGCTACTAAATGTTAAAGATTTTATGAGACAGCGTTAAAGTACCAGAATAGAAAAAAAAAACATTGCCTGCATTTTGCAAGAGCGACAGTAACGAAAATATTTTGAAGATATAAGAAGTCATCTAATAGTACTTGACTGGATCTTAAAGAAAACTGAGCTCCGAGGTGGCAGGCACCATAAGCCCCGCACACCCAATTTTGTCACAAGAGTGACTGCCGACAAGATTTTCCCCCGGGGAGGCCGGCAAATCGTAAACCGTGGTACCACGTAAGAAAACTCCTCTTTTTGTTGTCCCCTTTTGTATATGCTGACTCTTAGTATTAATATATATTTTTTTTTTGATTGATTGGGTTCCAAGATAGGATTGTTTTAGTATATATATATAAATAGGCTCATTGGGTGCATTATTTACCCATATTTTTTGTAAATATTGTATTTTTTTTGTTAAGTAAAGGACTGTACATACAATCCGTTTCATTCTCCTTCAATTTCTCACGTCGGGATTAGTGTAGGAAGCGGGTTGGATCAATTGGGGTTAGTCTAAATTTTTCGGCCCGCTACAGCGCTCCTAACAGAAAAGGTTTGGCTGAGGGGACTGCAATACAAGATCCTAAGTCTCCAGCGAAACCCGGTCCTGGAAAGGATTCTTTGTGACTTCATCATGGACAGAAGGGCGCGTATCATGATAGAAGATCACAAAGGTCCAGAATTTAAACTAAAAGAGGGCGTTCCCCAGGGGAGCTACCTGAGTCCCTTGCTTTACCTGGTCTTTACCATCGACCTCCCTACTCCAATCCACGGGGACACGATGTATCTGCAATACGCAGATGACATCATTCAGATCGTCCCCTGCAGGGAAAGGAAAGCAAAGAACGAGGCTAACAACACCATCGCGGAGATCTCGAACATCAACAACTTCGAGAAAAAGTGGAAAATCCGGACGAACAGGGAGAATTTCACAATTCTCCCGCTGGGCCGTGAGTTGACGTGGCCCATCATGATTGATGGGAGGAGATACGGTTACTCCGCCGTAGGCAACATCCTGGGCCTAAAAATCTCCGACCGCGGATACTCGAGTCACTACACGGTGAGGCGGAATATGGCGAAGAGAGAAATCTCTAAGCTATATAGGTTCAGAGAACTCAGCTCGTCGAACATCAGGAAATTATACCCGTCGTTCATCCGGGCTAAGCTTATCCTCCCCGCAGTAGTGACTCAAACGGCCAGTAAAACAGCTATGAAAAGGCTCCAACGTGTACAAAACTCTGCGTCCCTCTTCATTAACAAATGTAGAAGAAGGGACCAACTTCGGCAGAGGGACCTGCACCGCAGGCAGAAGCTGGAGCCGATAAATGTCGCAACCCAGAAATTAGCCAAGAAAGTCTGGTCCACAATGGCCAATGATATCCTACCAGAATTACGAAGAACTGGACGCAGGATAAACATCCCTGCCAGGCTGCACGGGCAAGTTGGATGTAACCGGCGATTCCCGAGCACCAAAGTCTGTTCGGAGGAGAACATAAGACCAATTTACACCTAAAAACACCAAACACCAGCAACACACACCATGGTGACACAAAACACAATTCATAACATGTCAAACTAAAGAAGATAACTCACACGAGGTATACACACATGATCGCAAGCTTACAAAGGCTTGAAAGTTCAAACACACAGCTTAAATATTAGACAAAAGAAGAACAAATACAATGAAGAACAATAAGAACAAGCACAGAACGAAAACATGAGAAAACAGCAATACTCACACAAAGGAAAAAGAACTTAATAAAAAAAAAGCAAGCTAACGATGCCCCTAAAACAAGGGCAACCCTACCCCCACTTCATCTTTTTTTATCTACTACTATCCTTTTCAAAGAGTGCATATACCATCGAACACGGGCTACTTTCCCGATCAGTGGAAGGTGGCCAAGATGATCTTAATTCCCATATCAGGAAAGCCCCCGGACTGCCCTGCCAACTTCCGGCCGATATCTCTCTTAGAATTTGCTGGCAAAGACTGAGAAGATATTGGCAAATAGGGTCAACTCTTTTCTCGATGAAGCCAACTTGCATAACAAGCAGCAACACGGCTTCAGAAAGAAAAGAGGGACTGACACGGCACTAGCCGTTATTACGGAAAAACTTGCAAACATCAAGACAAGCAAAAGGTATGCCAACCTGGTGTTCCGCGATGTTAAAAAAGCTTTTGACAAGGTTTGGAAGAGAGGCTTGCACTTCAAGATCTTGCAAGTAGGCCTCGATACCATTCTTTGAGAGGATTCTATGCGATTACATAATGGATAGGAGAGCTTATATACAAATCAAAGAACACAAAGGCCCCGAATTCAAGCTCGAATCAGGGGTCCCGCAAGGGGGCTGTCTCAGTCCCCTGTTATACAACATTTATACACGTGACTTACCACAACCTCTCTCCTACGATATACGTCCAGTTCGCTGACAATATATCACAAATTTGTACCGCCGCTTACGTTCACAGGGAATTTATAGCGAGAAACACGGCTAGGGAGATATCTAACATCAACTCTTACGAGAGGAAATGGAAGATATCAACCAATGCCCAAAAGTTCAAAATAATTCCCATGTTTCGCAAGACCTTCAACGATATACGGGTAGAGGGAAGGAGAATCCCCCTACTGCTCGGAAGGGACGGTTCTGGGGCTCAAAATCACCACAGGGAGATACAAGTCATATTGGGCGGACAGTCGCAAATAGCAAGAGAGATTTGAAGGAGTTTTATAGGTTCATCGACCTAACTCGCTCAAATAAACAAGATATTCGCTCGAGACTCTTGTACCCCCCCGGTGCCGTTGAACGTGAGCGCCAAGACCCACATTGCGAAACTTCAAGTCATCCAGAACAAAGCGGTTTTACTTATTACAAACACCCGAAGAAGGGAACGTAAACAACAGAGGGAGCTCCACGACTCGGTTGGATTATCTCCGATCAACGTGGTGCTCCACGAGAGAGCTAAGAGGATATGGCAAGTGTGAAGAGAAGCCTCATCGATGCATTCCTTGATTTTCAGAAAGGCATGATGTATAAGTTATGCTAGTATTAAAAACATTTGAAGCAAAAATGTATTCAGTGCCAGTCTAACATGTGTCCTACCTTTTTTTTAAACCCTCATAACGACGTTCTTAGATGTGGCAAAGAGGGGTACTGCCACACAAAAGCCGGGAAACGGAAGAGTGTAGGGAGTCCTACACCCGGGGACTCCCTCAAAGTTCTGTTCAACGCGAGGTCAATCAGGAATAAGTTTCTTGAGCTCCGTGGCCTCATAGCAACAGAGGAACCTGAGATGGTGGCCATAACAAAGACGTGAATTAAAACCTCAAGCCGAGATTTTGAAGGTGAATTCACGATTCCTGGTTACCAGCTCTTCCAGAAAGATAGGCCAGACAGAGAGGGTGGCGGTGTGATGTTGTATGTCAAGGATACTCTCAACTCGACGGATTGCAACATCTTATCTGACCATGAACTACTAGGTGTTGACCTAGAGATAGGTCCTGCCAAATACAGGACCCTGGTGCTTTATAGACCTCCTGCCCAACTCCTTGAAAAGGACAGATCTGTACCAGCTACTAGGATAACTTGTCGAAGACGGAGTGTGTATCGTCATGGGAGATTTCAACACACAAGTTGACTGGGAAACCAGAGAACCCTGTGGCGAGAATGAACTACTCCTGGAGTTCACGAACGAGTTCCTCAGTCAATGGGTGAGAGAGCCAACGAGAGGAGACAATATCCTCGACTTGGTTTTTACCTCTGCGGATGACATCATTGACTAATTAGATTTGTAGTCAAAGTCCCCAAGGCAGAGTCTGCAACTAGTAAATCGAGGAAACTTGATTTGAGAAGAGCAGACTTTGCAGGTCTACGCGCGGGACTGACTGACGCGAGGCTAGGCTAGAAGAGTGCGAGGCTGTTGAAGACTCTTGGAAGTTTCAAAACCACATTCATGAGTCTTCCATCGCGTTTCATCCCTCTGAAATGCCCCCGTCGGTCCTCTGTTCAACCAGAGTGGTTTAATCGAGAAATCGGCCAACTGCTTAAGAAGAGAAATGCGTACCGCCGATCGAAGATCTCGGGTGCTTTTGACGAATACGGAGGCTATCCAGGGGAGTGAAGTCCAGCATAAGGGCGGCTAAGCGGTCTGAGGAACTCCAGGGTGGCGAGACTCTGTAAAGAGAATCCCAAGGAGTTTTTTTGATATGTGAACAGCCGTAAACCAATCCGTCGAACGATTGGCCCTTTGAGGAATGAGGAGGGGACATTAAAGCATTCAGATGCAGAAAATGCTAACCTCCTCAATGACTACTTCTCTTCAGTGTCTACTGAAGAGTGTGCTCCCATTCCCCAGCCGACGGATTCCTACTCGGGGGAAAAGTTGGAGGTAATGGACTTCACCGACCTAAAGATGAATAAGTCCACCGGACCGGATGGGTTTCTATCCAAGGTGTTGAAGGAAGCGTGCGATGAAGTATCAAGACATCTGTGCGCTATCTTTAACATGTCAATCCGGACCGGATGCGTTCCTAGATACTGGCGTGAGGCGGAGGTGATTCCGATCTTCAAGAAAGGAGACCCCAGCCATCCGTCAAACTACCGACCCATCAGTTTGACTTCGATAGTCGGTAAACTAATGGAAAGCATGATAGTGGACAAGATAACGTCTTATTTAGAGTCAAAGCTGCTACTGAGGAGTTCCCAGCACGGCTTCTGAAGGCAACGGTCATGCCTGACGAACCTTGTGGAATTCTTCCACTTCGTGTTCAGTGAGCATGATAGGGATAAAGCGGTGGATGTTGTGTACCTTGACTTCCAAAAGGCCTTTGATAAGGTACCACACCGCCGCCTTCTCCGGAAAGTGCGTGCACAGGGCATAGATGGCAACGTAGCAGGTTGGATAGAGAGCTGGCTAAGTGACAGACGGTGCCCCTTGAGGTTCCGTCCTGGGACCACTACTGTTTATTATCTGTCAACGACATGGACAGAGACATGGTTGCCAAAATCTCCAAATTTGCCGACGACACCAAGCTTGGTATCAATGTGGCAAAGGAGGGGAACACTGCCCGCCTCCAAGAGGACCTTCAAAGGATTGGGGAGTGGTCGGATACGTGGCAAATGCCTTTCAACATGGGGAAATGCAAAGTAATGCATATCGGCCACCGAAACCCCAAATCTCAACACATCCTTAAAGGCACTGCTCTTGAATCGAGTGACACTGAGGACTTGGGTGTCACTATCACTAGCGACCTCAAGTTCTCGAAACAGTGCATCGAGACAGAGAAGAAAGCCCAAAGGATGTTAGCCTACATAAAGAGGGGGTTTGGGAGATCGGACTCTAGACACTATACTGTGTCTAGAGACCGGGACCCCTCTTAGTTATGGAGGTGGGAAGAAAAGGTAGGATACATACTTGACTGGCCGATGTATTCTTACTTCAGTTTAATTATTAAATTATTTTATATCTTGTGGATGGTTTTCATCATTTTTAAAATACATTTTTGATCATTGAAATAAATTATTGTCTTTAAATTGTTTCTTAGTTATCAATTTTATTAGCAAAACAATCATTTTTTATTTTCTTAATTTGTTGATCAGCTCATAATTTTTCAAATACATTTTGAGCATTGAAATAGATCATTGTCTTCTTTAATCCTTTACACAATAAATTATGATTCTTTTTAAGAATAAATCCCAAAATAATAAACATTCTACTTATTTTAAAAGTATAAATAAATTTTCTTCTTGTGCCAATAAAACAGACCAAAATCACATTATTGGTACATCATGGGCCAAGTTACGGTTAACATGCTAAAAATGCACTTCACATTTATATATAAAAATATATTTTAAGAACTAATTTTATGACTTCTTTTGAAATTAAAATTGCTATGTGGAAAATGCCATATTTTGTAACCCAGGTTGAAAGAGTTTTTTTAGTTTATAGACAATACTATTCTCTGGCTGTGTAACAGAGGAAGCCCATTTTTGTTTTATTTGAGAACTTACTATCTATTATGTTTGTGGCCTCTCCTCCATCAGGCCGCCGCTCCCTACCACTGGTTTCAGTCCTTCCCTGGGATTTTGAGTGAATCTCCTAGGATGAAGGTTGAATGGGTAAATGCATTTTCAAATGAATGCAAAAGAACAGAATGAGATGAGCGAGCTGGTGAGCTTGTTGGAATAATTCACTATGCTAAATAAAAAAGCAAATAGAACAATAACTTACCTGGAACCTCAGTGGACACAACCTTCCAAATTAATACCAATGGCATCATCGGCTCCAGCCTTTGTCTGAGCAATAGTTTCTTCTTTAATTATCTGGTCTCCTCAGCTTGTGTTTGTGCCAGAAATGACTTAGGAGACCCAGTTTGTTACAGGGAGGGTCCACTCCAGGAAAGAAAACCGAGATGAATGCCAATCACAGGAATTTGTTTTGGCCGATTGTTGCTGTCCAACAGCCACACGCACACACTTGGCCAGTAATGCATCCACTGTTGCTCAAAACATTGAAACATGCAGTTTCAGCGAGTGTGGTTGCAATGGGCAGCCAGGTTCATGTTCTATAAAGGCCTACCTTTGTCACACTTGCTCACCAGGGTTGGCAAAAAAAGCCCACATTTTATTAGGGTTTTTTTCAAAAATCAAAACTACAAACATAAGAATAACGTAGAAAAAGCATAGCTATTTCTATAATATTAATAATTAATTAATTTAATAATTATATTAAGGTAAGAACAGATCACTGATCGAGAATTGTGGGTACCCATGATAGCCATAACCTGTAGAAGGAGAGAGGAATTATGAGTCAGTATCAGAGAAATAATCGTAATTGATACATATTTGTTGAAATTATAAATATATGTTTTGAATAAAATAATAATAATAGCATTCATTTCTTTTAAAAAAACTGCAATTTGAAAAAAAACAAATATCCAGGTTTTATTCTGGGTTTTTAAAATCTTGTTTAGTTTTAAATAACCAATGCTACACGCATTAGAATAATGTAGAAAAAGAATAGCTAATTCTATAATATTAATAAATAATTAATTTAATAATTATATTAAAGTAAGAACAGATCACAGATTGAGAATTGTGGTGGAGTGAATGTGAGTGTGTATGAAGGGCCATTCTCCCACCCCCTTTTCCCAATAGCCTCTCCCTCCTGTGCGTGTGTGAAAAACTGGAATTTAAATTTTGTTTTGTTTTTAATTTTATTGATGTTTGTATTCTCTTTTCAAAGATTATATTTTGAAAGAATAGTTTTAAAGATAAAGATTTAAAGAATTATTAAATGCTGAAAATTGTTTGGATATACATTTAGAGTGGAAGCTTGGACGGACTGCGAGAAGGGTTCTCTCAACGAGTGCTCCGCCCAGCCCTGAGACGGGGGGCTTTCATACCTCGCTAGACACCTGAACTACCACACACGCATTGGCTGACGAGCCTGCCTCCTTTTGTATTAGCCTACTACCACCCACCTCCAGCACACAAGTGATAGCGCGTGACCCTTTTCTTTCGGTTGTTGTTGTTTTTTATTTTGTGTAAATATATTTAAGTAAATTTGTTCTATTCGCCCGTTATAAAATTCTTTTGGTATCTTATTTGGATTGGGGAATTTGGCCTCATTTTGAAGTGTGCACACTCCCCTTGTAAATATAAATTATTGTAATTATAATTGTACATTTTTTTTTGTAAGTAAAGGGACTGTATATACAATCTGTTTCATTCTCCTTCGATTTCTCACGTACGGATTAGTGTAGGAAGCGGGTTGGATCAATTGGGGGTTACTCTAGATTTTCGGCCCACTACACCATGATAGCCACAACCTAGAATATTTTTTTTGTTTTTTTTAAGAGCCTATCTGGCAACTGCCTACTTGGGCATAAGTACTAGGCTACTTTAGAATAACAAAAAAAACAACAATAAAAAAGAAAAAAGGCAACAAGCACGATGCAGGCTGGAGCGTCAGTGGAAGGTCAGCCTCCAACTGGTGCAGGAGCATATGAACTACAGATAAAAACTATTTAAATAAAGGGGAGAAGGCCAGCCTCTATAAGTCCACCAGTCAATGTGCACAAACTTGTCCCAAGTACAAAGGACAGGTGGTAGCAACCCTGCCCATACTGGTACTGGGACAGGGAAAGTGCGCAGAGATCACCCAGACTGGGACATTCAACAAGAAAGTGCTGAACATTCTTGGGGACAATGCAGTCTTCGCAGTAGGGCACTGGTGAGCACTCCATCAAATGGCAGTGCGTCCAGCTAATGTGCCAATTCTGAGACGACAGAAAGCAACCTGAAGCCTTCGCAGCATTGGGAACAATCATGGTGCAATGGAACGCAACTTAAAGTTCCCTTTGACCGTTTCCCACCCTCTTTGCCAAGCAAGGTGTGAGGAAGAGCCAAACACTGGCTTACCAAAACCATGGAATCACAGATATCGTGACCAGATGCAGAGAGTCCAATGACCAGAGAGCACTCAGATCGCATGATGTATAAGTTATGCTAGTATTAAAAACATTTGAAGCAAAAATGTATTTAGTGTCAGTCTAACATGTATCCTACCTTTTTTTAAAAAACCCATATCTAAGAGGGGGTTTGGGAGATCGGACTCTAGACACTATACTGTGTCTAGAGACCTAGATACCTCCCCCTCTTAGTTATGGAGGTGGAAAGAAAAGGTAGGATACATACTAGACTGGCCGATGTATTCTTACTTATCAGTTTAATTATTAAATTATTTTTATCTTGTAGATGGTTTTCATAATTTTTAAAATACATTTTTGATCATTGAAATAAATTATTGTCTTTAAATTGTTTCTTAGTTATCAATTTTATTAGCAAAACAATCATTTTTTATTTTCTTAATTTGTTGATCAGCTCATAATTTTTCAAATACATTTTGAGCATTGAAATAGATCATTGTCTTCTTTAATCCTTTACACATAATAAATTATGATTCTTTTTAAGAATAAACCCTAAAATAATAAACATTCTACTTATTTTAAAAGTATCAATAAATTTTCTTTTTGTGCCAATACATCATACCAAGTGGTGTATTGCAACCAGCTCAGCTGTCAAGAAAGATGCAGAGCCTGGCACAGCCCCACTGACTTCAAACAGAGGGGATATGGTACAAAAACCAACCCACTCTTGTGACGGAGCCATCCATATACACTGGAACGGTTCCATCGTGACACGGGGTGTACTCTCAAAAGGATGAGCTCAATACTCCCAGCGCTGTAGAAGCTTTGGGAGCAGAGGTGTGGCGACAAATTCCCAAAGGTGGTAACCTCCAGGGAGCCGTCCTAGGCAGGCCAGGAGCGACACCGGCCCGAGAGCTATACCTAGCTTTGAAGGAGTCTCCTAGACCAAAAGGGCTTAGGCACCATCGAAGTCAGCTGCAGATGTAGTGAGAGCTGGTTGGCATCTGAGGGAGGCTCAGGGATTGCGCATACAGGCGAATAATGCAATGTGAAGAGCGTAGAGCGAGTGGAATCTCCCCAGCATCAACAACTAGGCTCTCAAAGGGGGATATGCGGAAGTCACTGGTCTCCAGGCAAAGATCGATGTGGTGGATCGAGTCCACCTACCACAATACATGCTCAGCTGCGGAATGAAGAATATCCATGGTGCAAGTACCAGAGACCCTAAGGCTATGAATATGAGCCTGCCAGGTGAAGCATCAGTCAAATACAATTTAGATATAAAGACTGGGAGGTAGCCCCTCGTCCCCATGATACTCTATCGCCATGCAGTATCATAGGCCTTCTCCAGATCAAAAAAACGTGTAGTGCTGTCTACGAGGGAAGGCCTCACAGACGGCATTTTCCAGTCGGAGCAGAGCATCCGACTTGGAGTTGAACTTGCAGAGGCTGCACTGTGCAGAAGACAGATGGCTTCCGCTGTCCAGTAAAAAGGTTAATCTAACATTTACCAATTTCTCCATCAACTTGCACATCCAAGAGGTTAGAGAGATTGGGCGGAAACTGGCCGGAGTAGAGTGATCTCTCCCCGGTTTGCAAAAGGCAAGCACAGTAGCGATTTGCCAGGAATCCAGGAGGAGACCCTCCACCCAGATCCTGTTGAACAAATCAAACAGAAAGCAGGAGTTGGTCTCTTTCAATACAAATGATATATTTGCTAAACTAAAAAATGAAGTATTTTTAATATTTATTCTTTAAAAACAACTTTTTGGGAAAGCCCTTTTGTCACAGATTCAAGCAAACGAATATCCATAGGGTAAACAAAATGTCACTGCATAGTCAAGATGAGGCCATCATTCTGAAACTGGACCTGGCATTAATGCTCTTCTTTCAACAGCACAAAAATCACAAACTACATACAGACTACTTACATCAAGAGGCACAGCCATACTAAGAAACTTTTCAAAATATAATTAAAAATTCCTTCAGTGTTATGTCTAATACTCAAAGTTAACTATCTTCCCAAACTTAAATATATTATACCAAAAAATCAAAAATGAAGAAACATCACTGAATAGAGAGCTCCCCGAGAACACATCCCATCACTACCAATGCTGTCCAAAAGCAGTGTATTTCAATGAAGGCTATTAAGAACAAATGTAGGAAGTCGTTGTGGTAGAATCAGGAGAGGGCTAGGAAACTTTCTGAGAAGAAAAAAGCATACCATAGATTACAGAGAGAAAGTACTTTTGACAATTTAAATCATTATAGGTTGATCAAAAATTTCGCTCAAAATAATAATAAAGATCGAAGAAAATTCAATAGCTATTATAGAATTAATAACATCTAACAGTGATAAAATAGGGCCCATTAGATATGAAGGCATTTTAAAAAGAATAGGATGACAAAATAGTAGAAGTTCTTAATAATTTTTCTTCAGTATTTACCCAAGAGAATCGAGATAGATTAATTGATGATAATTCTAGGTCAAGGGAAGTAGTGTTGAATAGCGTTAATAGAACAGGGAAATAATTAAAGGCCTTATATTGGACTTAAATACTAGCAAGTCATCTGGCCTAGACAGCATTCATTCTAAATTACTCAAAGAAGGTGTAGATAGTATTGCAGTAGCTCTTGAGAAGATATATACTAGATCACTAGAATTTAGAGAAATTCCGAATGATTGGAAATTAGCGAATGTAATGCCAATTTTTAAAAAAGGGAAGTAAAGAGAAGCCAAATAACTTTAGATAAAAATGAAGATAGGCGGCTCGCCCCCACATTTTTTGGGGGGCAGGTATGTTTCATTCACCTGCAGATGCATATTCAGGAGCGTTTGGTTAAATAAAAACGTTAGAACATTATTCTAGGTTTAAGGTAAGGAACCAGTGGGTTGCTGCCCAATCCAAGGGGATTCTATATGGCAGCTAGGATGAAATGAGGCAAATCATCTATAAAAGGTGGAGGAGGAGACCACTTTGGGACAAAAAATTTTAAAAATGAAGGGTTAAAAGATTCCTCCATCAATATGAATCAAAGACAGAGAATGGCGAAATGGGTGCAATCCAATAAAAGGTGGGGAACCGATTGGTCCCCACCGCAAAAACGACAGCAAGGGCTGATGTGAGCATCACCCGAAACAAGATGGCCGTGAGTAAGTCTCGTGTGGGCAATGCGAACTCGGCCAAGGGCCACCTCCAGCGACTGCATTCTATGACGACTCGAGGGCCAAGAGCGAAAAGAATTTTTAATTTTGTATAGTTTGGATGATGAACAGTCATCCCATTCATTCTGCAACGGTTGAAAAATAGATTTTCTTATTGAAGAAAAGTAGTCCCTTAAAGGCAAGCCGAGTTCTCAGGGGACACAGAATGTGCTATGTGGGCCAGCCGATCAGCCCTCTCGTTGCCCAGGACCCCCACATGCCCAGAGACCCAGCAAAAAATAATTCTATATCGGAACGCATTTTGGATCAGCCAGTTGCAAATTTCTGGGTAGATGGCTGCAGGACCCACGCTACCGTCTGACCTAGAGCCATTGGTGTATAATGGGCAGCATTGTTTGTGTGAGGTTGAATGCTATAAGAACAAGCTCTTAATGATGTGAGGGAGCACCCAGGTTAGAGAGATGATCTATGCGAAGGTTCAAAGGGTGGGAGAAAGATGGCAACTAATCATATGCCACCATTGATTCAGCAACATACAGGCATCTTTAGACCTAGGATACAGGGGTTTGCTGTACTCGGCAGAGGTATTACATGTAGATTTGAATTCTATAGTAGGGCAAAGGGAGTAGCCCATTCTCACAGTAAAGGCAAACTCCAAGGTTTTGAATAGGGTTCAGCATTTTAAGGGCTGAAGGGGCCGCCGATGAGTAAATTTGACAGCCATAATCCAATTTGGATTGGACGAGGGCTGTGTATAATGTCAACAATGTTTGTCGGTCACAGCCCCAGAAAGAGGACATCTAGAGCCTGCATAAAGCCCGTTCAAAGTCGGCATAAGTGTGGTAACCAGGATAACTTTGGATCGAGAGTTACACCAAGAAACCGAAACTCAGAGACAACCTTCTACAGGTTTTCAGCCATAAGAAAAATGTAATCTTTGCAGGAGATCTGAATGCAAGATGTGCAGCATAAGAACATAAGAAAAGAAGGACACTGCAAAAGACCATTCATGGCCTACACTTGGCAGCTCCTGTTCCAGTCAACACACAAAAGATTTCTTACCAGAGAAAAGTCATCAACATTGTCACCCTTTACAGGAGTTCGTCAGATCTAATCTACAATATACATAAAATGCATCCAGAGGATTATGTCCATTCATGCAACCGCAAAATATAATCTTCCCACTCCTTAGAAAAATATATACATATGTACATAAAAAAAAGTCAGTCCCATCTAGCAGCTTCATCCATATATTTATCTAATCTATTCTTAAAACTACCCAGAGAGGAGGCTTCTATCACATGCCTAGTGAGCCTATTCCATTCATCTACCACACGATTTGTAAACCAATTCCTCCCAATCTCCTTCCTAAACCTATACTTATCAAGCTTAAACCCATTGCTACGTGTCCTGTCATGTTCACTAAGTATAAGAACCTTACCCAGATCCCCTTTATTATATCCTTTTACCCATTTGAAGACTTCAATCAATTCCCCTCTGACTCTTCTCCTTTCCAATGTATGTAGATTTAGTTTTCTGAGCCTTTCACCATAAGGTAAGTTCCTTAGCCCACCAATCATCTTTGTCATCCTTCTCTGCACAGACTCAAGCAAATCAATATCCTTCCTATAATATGGTGACCAAAATTGTACTGCATAGTCTAGATGAGGCCTAACTAGCGCCAGATACAGTTTTAGAATGACTTCAGCACTCTTATTGCTTACACTCCTCCTAATGAATCCCAATATCCTATTAGCTTTATTCTTAGCATTTAGGCATTGCTTTCTAGGACGAAGGTCTGAACTTACCAAAATACCCAAGTCCCTCTCACAATCGGTCCTCCCTAAATTTCTCCCATTTAATTTATAACTATTCAGTGGATTATTTCTACCTATACTAAGTACACTACATTTGTCTATGTTAAACTTCATTTGCCATTTCTCAGCCCAATTGGACAGAATGGTCAATTCCTCCTGCATTACAACAGCATCAGAATCAGCCCTAATGGCCCTACCTAGCTTAGTATCATCAGCAAATTTACTCAGGTCACTACCTATGTCAAGATCATTAATATAAATTAAGAATAGCAAGGGACCCAAAACAGATCCTTGCGGAACTCTACTGCTAACACACCCCCACTCAGATTTAACTCCATCTATACTAACTCTTTGCTGTCTGTCACCAAGCCATGACTGAATCCACCTAAATATACTGCCATCGATCCCGTGTGCTTTAACTTTGCTCAGAAGCCGTAAGTGTGGCACTCGATCAAAAGCCTTACTAAAGTCCAAGTATAAAATATCATAGTTTTCATCATTATCTGCTGCTTCATACACCTTACTATAAAAAGACAGCAAATTAGTCAGGCAGGATTTACCCTTACTAAAGCCATGCTGTGATTCTTTTATCAACTTATGCTTATCCAAGTGATCCCTAATATTCCTTGCTATAATAGATTCCATCATTTTCCCTACCACTGATGTCAAACTTACTGGTCTGTAATTAGACATATTTGTTTTATCCCCTTTCTTAAATATAGGTATCACATTGGCTTTCTTCCATGCCACTGGCACAATGCCACTCTCCAATGATTTTCTAAAGATGCATGCTAGGGACTCACTTAACACATCCTTACATTCTTTCAAAATTCTAGGAAAGACCTCATCAGGACCGGGTGCTTTACTACTTTTGATTTTATCAATTTCCTTTGTCACTATCTCCTTTGTGATCAAGATATCCTTTAATTTCTCTTCATCATTACCCCGAAAGATCATTGACACCTCGGGTATATTTAGAGTATCCTCCTGTGTAAATACTGAGAGAAAAAAGTCATTTAGCATTCCAGCCATTGAGTCCCTATCACTCACTAATTCTCCATTGGAATCTATAAGTGGGCCTATTTTATCTCTAACCTTAGTTTTGTATAATTGATAAAAACTTTTAGGATCTTCCTTTGCCCTATTTGCCACTTTAATTTCATAATTTCTCCTTGCTACTCTAACTAACTTTTTAACATCTCTTGCTAGTTCATTATATCTCTGCCTTAAGTGATCCTCTCCATTTTTTATTTTCCTATAAATGCCCTTTTTAATGCCAATATAATGCTTAATTTTATCTGTCATCCATTTTGGATCATTATTTTTAGTCCTAATCTCCTTATAAGGAATGTTAATCAACTGACCTGTAATTAATTGCTCAATTATTCTTTCATACTCCTCTTCAATTGTAATCTCTTCCTCCTGGTGATTATTGTCTCCACTAACTGATATCATTGACTCTATTCCTGAATTGATTTCATTGCCTGGTTTCTGTACAACTACCTCCTACAACAATGCAGGTAGAAACATCAAAGTCTTACTTGACAGAAAATACGGGACTAGAATCGGACCAGTTGGCTGTCTGGCTTTGTTCTGGAAGGTTGTCTTGCAGGAAGCTCTTGATTCTCATTGTAAGATTGGGATATAATACTGATTTGGGTATATATTTTTTCTTGTATTTATTTAATACATCAATCACTGTGTAATAAATACATTAGTGATTAATACTTTTGGGGAAGATAACTGGCAGCAATCCTGAGCAAGAATTTTTTTTGGTGAGTGTTAACTTTTTCCTTAGTAAATTTCTGAGAGTATGGCTGTTTGTATAGATGGTGAGAGCATGCCGTTTGAAAGTAGTGTGTATGTGGTGTGTGATGCATGTGGAGTTGAAAGGAGAGTGAATGTAACTGAATGCCGTGTGTGTTTTCTGGAAGGGGAGGTTAGGAGGTTGAGTGGGGAATGTAAGAGGTTGAATGATTTGGTGTTTGAGGTGAGAAGAGATGCAAGTGTGCGATTGAAGGGTGAGATTAGTGCTAAGAGGGTGGAAGATAGGGCTAGGACTGGGAACAGTGTGGAAGTTGTGAGTGATGATGAATGGTGGGTGAAAATGGATAGGATAGATAAGTTAGGACAGGTTAGGTGTGTGAATGAGAGGGACATAGAACCTGTTAGGTTGACTAACAGATTCAATGTCCTGAGAGAGGAAGAGTGTGAAAGTGATTTGCCTGGTGTGATTGTGGATGAAAGCAGGATGGGTGGTAGTGTGACAGAGCAGGAGGGAGGGTAATGTTAGGCCAAGACAATAGGAGAATGACTGAGGTGCTAGTGATGGGTGACTCTCAGATTAGGTATTTAGATAGGAAGTTGAGTGATAGCAAGTGGAAGGGAATGAGAGTTTGTCTGCCGGGTGCTGGTGTAAGTGATGTTTGTGAGAGGTATGATAGGCTGGTTTCTGGGTGTGAGAGGGATGCAGTTGTGATTATGCATGTGGGAGTGAATGATGTAAAGAAGGTGGGTACATGTGAGTTACGTGAGCAGTATAAAAGGTTAGTTGAAAGGATGAGTAAAAGCAGGGTAAAAGGTGTTGTTTCTGGTGTGCTTCCAAGATTGGATGTGGGGGTAGAATGGTTGTCGCGTGCAATTGGTTTGAATGAATTTGTGAAAGGACTGTGTGAGGAGTTAGGATTGGTGTTTGTAGATGTCTGGGGAGGGTTTTACGGGAATAGGAGGTTGTATGCGATGGATGGGCTCCATCTTAGTCGGGCAGGTGTTGAGGTTCTATGGGGGGAGCTGGATAGTGTGATTAGGTCCTTACGGGTGGGAAACTAGAAGCTGTTAGAGGTAAGGGAATAACAGGAATAGAGGGCAGGTGTAGGAAATGGAAGGGATGCAGAGATAGAGGAATAGCTAAGGGAGAGGGCATACTGATGCGTTATAGGGGGACTAATGCACAAGTGAATGAGCAGATAACTAGGAATAGAAAAGCACGATGCAATGAAGATGGGAATAATAAAAAAACCTTAAAAATATACTACACAAATGGTCGGAGTATAAGGAATAAGATAGATCTCTTAAGAGCGTTAGCGAGTGAAGAGAATTTTGATATAATTGCGATAACAGAGTCATGGCTTGATTTGGCAGGAAATCACTTTAAACCTGAGGTTGAGATTGAGGGCTTTAACATGTTCCATACAGATAGGAATAGGAAGAGAGGAGGAGGGGTTATTATTTATATTAAAGATAATCTCCAGTGTTGTGTAAACAGTACAATTAAATTAGATGATAACACAGAGTCATTATGGCTAAATGTAAAGGAAGGTAAAAACAAGCTTGTCATAGGATTATTATACAGACCACCAAATCTTAGTAAGGAAGCTTCAAATCTTCTGTGGCAGGAGATTGAACGGGCATGTAGAAGTAAGCAAGTGTGTATAATGGGCGATTTTAATTACAGAAATATAGACTGGGAAGCTCTTGTGGGTGATCAGGAGGCTGAGGAATTTTTGAATGTTGTCCAAGATAATTTTCTGAGGCAGATTATTAATGAACCCACTAGAGGTAATAATATCCTGGATTTAGTTCTGACAAATAGGGAAGAAGTTATTAAGGATACTGAGATTGGAGGAAATTTGGGTAATAGTGACCATTGTGAAATTAGATTCAAGATGAAATGGAATGGTATTGATAGTAGCATGAACAATGTTAAAATTCCTGACTTTAGAAGAGCAAATTATAATGGGCTAAGGACTTACCTGGAGGCAGTTGTACAGAAACCAGGCAATGAAATCAATTCAGGAATAGATTCAATGATATCAGTTAGTGGAGACAATAATCACCAGGAGGAAGAGATTACAATTGAAGAGGAGTATGAAAGAATAATTGAGCAATTAATTACAGGTCAGATGATTAACATTCCTTATAAGGAGATTAGGACTAAAAATAATGACCCAAAATGGATGCCAGATAAAATTAAGCATTATATTGGCATTAAAAAGGGCATTTATAGGAAAATAAAAAATGGAGAGGATCACTTAAGGCAGAGATATAATGAACTAGCAAGAGATGTTAAAAAGTTAGTTAGAGTAGCAAGGAGAAATTATGAAATTAAAGTGGCAAATAGGGCAAAGGAAGATCCTAAAAGTTTTTATCAATTATAGAAAACTAAGGTTAGAGATAAAATAGGCCCACTTATAGATTCCAATGGAGAATTAGTGAGTGATAGGGACTCAATGGCTGGAATGCTAAATGACTTTTTTCTCTCAGTATTTACACAGGAGGATACTCTAAATATACCCGAGGTGTCAATGATCTTTCGGGGTAATGATGAAGAGAAATTAAAGGATATCTTGATCACAAAGGAGATAGTGACAAAGGAAATTGATAAAATCAAAAGTAGTAAAGCACCCGGTCCTGATGAGGTCTTTCCTAGAATTTTGAAAGAATGTAAGGATGTGTTAAGTGAGCCCCTAGCATGCATCTTTAGAAAATCATTGGAGAGTGGCATTGTGCCAGTGGCATGGAAGAAAGCCAATGTGATACCTATATTTAAGAAAGGGGATAAAACAAATATGTCTAATTACACACCAGTAAGTTTGACATCAGTGGTAGGGAAAATGATGGAATCTATTATAGCAAGGAATATTAGGGATCACTTGGATAAGCATAAGTTGATAAAAGAATCACAGCATGGCTTTAGTAAGGGTAAATCCTGCCTGACTAATTTGCTGTCTTTTTATAGTAAGGTGTATGAAGCAGCAGATAAGGATGAAAACTATGATATTTTATACTTGGACTTTAGTAAGGCTTTTGATCGAGTGCCACACTTACGGCTTCTGAGCAAAGTTAAAGCACACGGGATCGATGGCAGTATATTTAGGTGGATTCAGTCATGGCTTGGTGACAGACAGCAAAGAGTTAGTATAGATGGAGTTAAATCTGAGTGGGGGTGTGTTAGCAGTGGAGTTCCGCAAGGATCTGTTTTGGGTCCCTTGCTATTCTTAATTTATATTAATGATCTTGACATAGGTATAAGTAGTGACCTGAGTAAATTTGCTGATGATACTAAGCTAGGTAGGGCCATTAGGGCTGATTCTGATGCTGTTGTAATGCAGGAGGAATTGACCATTCTGTCCAATTGGGCTGAGAAATGGCAAATGAAGTTTAACATAGACAAATGTAGTGTACTTAGTATAGGTAGAAATAATCCACTGAATAGTTATAAATTAAATGGGAGAAATTTAGGGAGGACCGATTGTGAGAGGGACTTGGGTATTTTGGTAAGTTCAGACCTTCGTCCTAGAAAGCAATGCCTAAATGCTAAGAATAAAGCTAATAGGATATTGGGATTCATTAGGAGGAGTGTAAGCAATAAGAGTGCTGAAGTCATTCTAAAACTGTATCTGGCGCTAGTTAGGCCTCATCTAGACTATGCAGTACAATTTTGGTCACCATATTATAGGAAGGATATTGATTTGCTTGAGTCTGTGCAGAGAAGGATGACAAAGATGATTGGTGGGCTAACATAACATAACATAACATAATTTAACGGATGACAAAAGCCACAAGGGCCTATCAAAGGTCATCCGTATCCATCAAATCCCACCCATATAATGCATCCATAGGATTTTGTCAGGTCATGCAGCTACAATATACAATTTAACAATCCATAGGAATGTCCAACCATGCATCTACAATATATAATTTAAAGCCTCCATAGGAGTCTGTCAAAAACAAAATCAAAATCCCCCAAAATATACAATAAAAAGAAACTGCATCCACAGGAATGAGTCAAGAAACATATCCACATACTAAAAAGTAAGAAATTAACCCTCCATCCCCATATAATCATCCAATCTGCGCTTGAAAACATTCAAGTTTGGGCTGTCTACAGTCTCAGGTGGCAAACTATTCCAATAATCCACCACTCTGTTAGTGAAAAGGAACTTACCTTATGCTGAAAGGCTCAGAAAACTAAATCTACATACATTGGAAAGGAGAAGAGTCAGAGGGGAATTGATTGAAGTCTTCAAATGGGTAAAAGGATATAATAAAGGGGATCTGGGTAAGGTTCTTATACTTAGTGAACATGACAGGACACGTAGCAATGGGTTTAAGCTTGATAAGTATAGGTTTAGGAAGGAGATTGGGAGGAATTGGTTTACAAATCGTGTGGTAGATGAATGGAATAGGCTCACTAGACATGTGTTAGAAGCCTTCTCTCTGGGTAGTTTTAAGAATAGATTAGATAAATATATGAATGAAGCTGCTAGATGGGACTGACTTTTTTTATGTACATATGTATATATTTTTCTAAGGAGTGGGGAGATTATTTTGCGGTTGCATGAATGGACATAATCCTCTGGATGCATTTTATGTATATTGTAGATTAGATCTGACGAACTCCTGTAAAGGGTGACAATGTTGATGACTTTTCTCTGGTAAGAAATCTTTTGTGTGTTGACTGGAACAGGAGCTGCCAAGTGTAGGCCATGAATGGTCTTTTGCAGTCTCCTTCTTTTCTTATGTTCTTATGTTCAGAATTCCAGACATACATTACAGGAAAGGCAGCAACGAAACCTGATATTGTTTTATCCAGTATCAGGTTTCCGTACAACTACTACATTGAACCAGGCCCCATTATTCCGAGCGACCACACGGCTATTAAAATCACAATTGGCGTAAATCCCATTCAAGTTGCAATCCCAGAACGCAAAAGCTATAAGCAGGTGAACTGGGAATGCTACAAAAATTACCTTCTAAATTATATCCCAGACCCTTTACTCGATGCCAATTTAGAAGAGATAGATAAAGAGCTGGATAAAATCACCGAACTCCTAATTAAAGCAGAAGAAAATAGCATTCCCTGTAACAAATATAAAACCATTCCAGCTCCTATTTGGACCCCTCCCATGAAAATAAGGAACTGTCCAATGTAGTAGCGCTGATAGGCCCCAACCACAATGCCCATAGAGGAATAAGAAAGATAAAAGACGAACTCCAGGCACTAATTACGGACCAACAAATACAGGTATGGGACAGACTGATTGAAGGACTCGACATAGAAAGAGACTCGGGCACATTTTGGCAGACGTATAAACGATTAAAAGGACAACCCCCACAGAAGAAAATTACACTAAAAAATATATGATGGAACAAAAAATCCTCTGCCCTGGTGGAAATACATTGCTTTGGTTTTGTTCGTGGAAAAGCAGAATCCCTTAAGTTGTGCTCTTTTGGATACAGCATCAACCGCCAGTTGCCCTGAAAATGATATTTGAATGGGAAAGTGATCACTACCATGGAGGTCATCAATCACCCCCCAATCAAAATCAGGATGTGCATCCGAGGAGCAAGGTAAGAAAATGAAGCGGTTCTCGGACAGTGATGCGTAAACTCATCCACGTTTAGGACACCCATCTCAAGCTATTCGATCAGATCGGCAAGGACTTGTCCCCTGGGATTTATGGAGTAATCTCCCAAGAGAGGATGCCTGCCTGACAGATCTCCAATCAAGAGATAGGGCCTCGGCAACCGTGCCACGACGTGGCGGAAGACCCCTGCATCAAAGTCAGCTGATGGTGGAATGTACGCAGAAATGATAGTATACCTCCTATCCAGGTGCAGCTGCACAGCCACTGCCTGAAAGGAGGTATCTAAAGGGAATGGAAGAACCAAGACATCATGCCGGGTGTAAACCGCGCATCCCCCAGCCAGGCCATCCCGCCGTGATGGGGTCACAAGACCCTTATACCCCGGGAGGGCAGGCAGGGGGCATGCGCCTAGCATGGTCTCCTGCAAAAAGATAGCTAATGGGAAATGGGTCGAGACGAGCCTCCGCAGCTCCTCCCAGTTGTCCACAGCAATTCCATTGAAGGAATATGCCCTCCAGGCCTAGCTCGGAGACGCAGAGGCCCTCCTCGAACTGAAGGTGCCGTCGCCTTCGAGGACTTATTGGGGGAGGTTGGGCTCGCCATACGAGTGTTTTCCTCCCTCCGCCTCGAAACCTTAGGCGGGCGTTGCGGCTTTGAGGCGGGGGGGCCCTCTTTTCGAGGAACCACCGTCTCCGAGCCACTCAGTCTACCTCCGGGCATGGGCGAAGGAGCCGAAGCTCCTTTGTTGCTGTCCTCCTTTCGGGGGACAGCTTTAGGAACCCCGGAAGATGGCCTAGCAACCATCTTGAGGGGTGTTGCCTCCTGTGAGTCTAACGACTTGGTGGAGGCGCTTGGCCGTTTCGCCTTACGGGAAACGGTCACGTTGGTATGAACCCTTTTTGCCGCCAGCTTTACCAGGGGAGTGCCTGGGTTGGGTAGAGCCCGCAGAAGGGCTCTGAATGGGCTCGTTGGCCTGGATGGGCCAGGAGCAGAGGGTGCCTTTCTAACTATTGAGGCATATGATGTCTCAGTCAGAGCCGGGCACGCCAGGACCAAGTCCCCCAAAATATACAATAAAAAGAAACAATCCACAGGAATGAGTCAAGAAACATATCCACATACCAAAAAGTAAGAAATTAACCCTCCATCCCTATATAATCATCCAATCTGCGCTTGAAAACATTCAAGTTTGGGCTGTCTACAGTCTCAGGTGGCAAACTATTCCAATAATCCACCACTCTGTTAGTGAAAAAATATTTTCTAACATCCAGTCTGCACCTCTGTTTTTTAATCTTTAGGTGGTGGCCTCTAGTTCTATTACTACCTTCTAACTCAAATAACTTGCTGAAGTCCAATTTATCCATCCAAGAAAAGATTTTAAAAAGCTCAATCATATCTCGCCTCACACACCTTCTTTCAAATGAAAACATATTTAATACCCTCAGTCTATCTTCATATTCAAGGTGCTTCAGGAAAGGTATTATTTTTGTTGCCCTCCTTTGTACTGACTCTAATAAGTTTATATCATGTCTAAAATGTGGTGACCATGCCTGTATACAGTACTCTAAATGTGGCCTGACATAAAAGTTGTATAGTTTAAGGATGACCTCCTTACTCTTGTAGCTAACATTTCTTTTAATGTAACCTAGCACCCTATTTGCTCTATTTTTTGCCTCAATACACTGCTTTGAAAATTTCAGTGACCTATCTACTACCACTCCTAAGTCCTTCTCATCTTCAACTGAATTAAGCCAATATCCATCCATCTCATAGCTAAATTCCCTATTATCTCTCCCCATGTTAATAACTTTGCATTTATTAAGGTTAAAAGTCGACTCTTCCTTCGTTATTTCTAGACATGGGTCACATAGTTATACAATATTTTGTAGTTCGAAAACTTTGGCTCCCGACCTCATACCCAAACACGCCATGTGGAACCACTTCTCAAACCGATCACACGAGGGGACAAACCTGCCATTCGTCACACTACTCAATTTGTCGCAGGGCTTTCGTGGGAAATTTTAAAACTCAGTCTCATTCTACTTAGGAGAACTGCTAGAGGCGAACTGACCTCACAAAAAGAAAGAAAAACAAAATAAAATAACAATTGACGAAAATGAAAACAAAAGAGGCAAAATGCCAACGAAAATAATATTAGGCTAAATAAAGTTAACAAAAGACGAACTTCAAAGGCTAGAAAGTTAAGACGGCGGAAAAAAATTAAATAAATATATATATATATTTAAATGGAAGATTTAGACCGGCTCTGTCGATCAAAAATGCAAACAGTAGGAACACTGGAGACAAAAAAATAAATAAAAAGGACAACAAAAGAGGAAAAATATAGTAGTAAAAAGAGGGCGATGCCTTCGCAGCCAGGGTAAATAAAACTTAGAAACTTCTCTACCTCTATCACACATGCCACAAATTTCGCCACTTAACTCATGAAAATCAAAATTCGCCTTGTCGACTTGTTAGTCCTACTTTGGATAGAGCAAGCATACACAGAAGACATTGATCGCTGATAAAGTAGCCTGCCTATAAACGTGAATATTTAATCACTTTTCCCAGGTTCCCCCATCATCATTTCATCCCTCTATCTGGCAGTTCACGTTCATGGAAGCTCGCTCAAAACGGAGAAGTGGTTGCCCCTTCCCCCCCCCCTCATAGCGCTTTATTTTCAAGTAAAAAATTTGGATCCACAGAAGAGGACACAAGGATTTGGTATAGAGCCAAACACCACGAAGGAGGAGCAACCCTACCGTGTTTAACCGCCCCTCGGGGCTCCCCTCAGGCAAGATGGTTCAAGCTGATACCACTTGAGTCCCACTACGTACCAGCAGTGGCTACGGCAGAGCGGACAGGAAAAAAGTTTTTGAAGTCGTCTATGGGTGATTTAAGATAGCAATGACTAGGCTACTAGAGGCCCCCACGGGCTATGTCGCTACATGCGAAACCGAAAAGGATGCGGAGGCCATGACGAAGAAAGCAGCGGTCGAGGTCCTTCGCGAGCTCGGCCTGTAGCCAGCAATCCCTCTCCAGATCCAAACGCGCAAGAGTGTGATCTACAGGAGATTAGACCCCAGCATTGGGGAGCATTCTAAAGAGGAGATGAAAGAAGAGATTATAAAGAACCATAAATGGGCGAATGTCACTACGATTGTCAAATTTAAGAACAAAAAGGACAACTCGGACTATACCCATGTCTTTAAGATCATCACACTACGCGTGAATGCCAGGCGCCACAACAGGTATGCTCTAAGTGCAGCGAACCTAGTCACAACAGGAAGAACTGCCAGAGCCCTCGCGAGAAGTGCGCGAACTGCGGGCAAGACCACCGATCTATGGCAATGGCTTGCTCCATGAAAAAAAATAATCAGGAGAAAGCAACAGCAAAGTAAAGAAGAGGTAACTAAAAAAAAAGTCAATACGGTGTACGCTGAGGTCGCAAAGGCAGCTTACACCGAGACAGAGAGTAAGAAAACTTACCTCAAAATACAAAACGAAGAGTCCACGAAAATTTTGACGTGCATCTTGTATGCCCACATCAGAAACTTAACACCGCTAGGGACATTTTCAAATAGATTAAACCTGATGCTCGCCAAAAAAACGGCATGGGGTGCCTGGGCGATATCCCCATCAGGTGATGTCTTACAACTACAAATGGTCCAAAAACAAAGGTTAGAACAGTCAAGAAGAGAAAAAAAACAGGAGGGGAAACCTAAGAAGCAGAATAAAAGACCCTGTCCGAGAATAGAGGCAAGATAGGAAAAGGAATCTGCGGCCAAATCGCTAAATACGCCCAAACCAAATAATAAGAACCAAAAGAAGAAGGAAGAAACGGAAACTTCTGGTTCCACAGATACCTCGGACTCAGAGGTCATGCCCAAAGATGGACACCGGAAAAAAGAAAACGGGAGGCCGAAAGACCTCTAGATGCTGACAAGATTACCCTCTCAATTTACGCATCAGAGTAGTTCCCCTTCCCAAAGAATAGAGATGCCAACAAAATATGCGTCTGCATCAAGGAGAAATACTACAGGTGGAAGTTCGATGCACAGTGCGAAGAGGAAATAGTGGAGGAGGACCTCTTCAATCATAATGTTAAACTCTACAGAGAAACATTTGAAAACTTACCAGGGCAGAGTTTAAGAAGAAAAGAAACAAGAAAAGGCGTCCCAACACCAGGAAACACTAGAAAAAAGAACTGAGAACCAGAACAACAGATTAAAAATTGTGACTTTCAACGTAAATGGATGGGAGGAAGAAGCAACTGCGTATGGGAACATATTCCGCGTGCTCGAAACCCCACATCAAATTAATTACGGAGCACGGTATCGACACAACATCTTGTCAAATAAAGATAACGGGCTACAGAATTGTCACAAATAATCATTTTCAAGAGAGGTTTAACGGTGCTGCCGTTGCAATCGAAAGGAATCTCGTTAAGGCAACTTCCAGAACTGAACGGGTCATTCGCGGCGATAGAACTGCCCATATTTGTGGGCAACCTCGTGATCTCTGCGGTATATCAACCTCCTCGAAGAGCGTATCTGCCCCTCAACAACTTCTACACCCTGTTCGGCCACGGCAGAATGGCATTCCTTCGGGGCGACCTCAACGCCAGATGCCGAACGGCTGGCTATGGTAACACGAACAACAGAGGTCATAACTTGTGAATGAATATGCGAAGGAAGAACCTCCAGAGGATAGGACCGGGTTTCCCGACCTATATCACCTCCCTGGCAGCAACATAGGCAGACATAATCATGACAAGTGACTGCTTCCCATTCAACTACCATAGCGAGCCAGGCCCAACAGTTCCCAGCGACCATATAGCAATCTTGACCACCATCTCAATCGCTCCGATCCAGCTTCCGGTCCCTCTCCGCAAAAGCTACACTTCGGCCAACTGGGAACGCTAAGGAGAAATCCTTGGCGGATTCGAACCAGCTGGCCTAAACGAGGCAACTCTAGAGGAGATTGAGTGGGAGCTGGAGAGGATAACAGCCTTCATCACCGAGGCTGACCGCGAGTGTGTACCTATGAGAGAGTACAAGACTCCTCCACAGCTCAGATGGACCGAGGAGATGAAAGATATCGCTAAGGAGCATAGGGAGGTGTATGAAGATATCAGAAGAGCAGGTATGAATCGGGAACGAAGCTCGCTGCTATGACACTTGCGTGATGAGCTAAAGCTGGCTATTGACCAACAGCAGGCTGGAATCTGGGACAGTCTAATAGCCAGGGTAGACAGCGAGGGGACTTCTGATAAATTCTAGCGACTAGTAAGAAAATTAAATGGCCTACCAATTGAGTAAAGATCCGCATTAAGGAGGGCGATGACTAATGGAGGATCCGGCGATCCTGGAGAAAAGGTTCCGCACGTTCTGGAAGGAAATCTTCTCGATAACACCTCAGGACGATTCGGAATTCGACCAGCAATTCGAAGAGCTTGTGATTGAGGATCTCAATCAGACGAGAGGGAGATGGCGGATCATGGCCGACCAATTAAAATAGAAGAGGTCATGACATTCGTAAACACCTTTAAACAAAAGGCTCCAGGCTAGACGGGCATCATTAAAAAAAAATTGGCGCATGGTCCCCGGCAGATCATTCAGGGAATTACTAACATCTACAATGCTTCCCTGAATACGGGCTACTTCCCCGACGGTCTAAAAATGGCCAAAAGTATTTTTATACCTAAAAGGAAGTAGCCCCTGATCAACAGGTGGATTACGGGCTAATATCCCCCTTGAGTTCGTAGACAAAGTGTACGAGAATATTATAGCGAACAGGCTACAAAACCAACTAACAGAGCTAGACGTCCACAAACCTCGGCAACACAGGTTCCGCAAGAGAAGGGGGACTGATACAGCCCTTGCCCTTCTCACCGAAAAGGTGGTCCGCTGTTAAGCTGAGAGGAAATTCGTAGACGTGGTGATGCGAGAAATTCAAAAGGCCTTCGATAAAGTTTGGCTGAGAGGTCTACAATTCAAAATCTTGGGCCTCTAGTTAAACCCAATCCTGGGTAGAGTTCTCTGCGATTACATCATGGAAAGAAAAACGCAAATCTCGATCGAGGGCACCAGAGGACCCAAGTTCGAGCTAGAGGCGGGTGTTCCATGAGGTAGCTGTCTGAGTCCGCTGTTGTTCCTTGTATACACGTTGGACTTACCTGCTCCAGTTAAGGAGTATGTGATGGACCTGCAGTTTGCAGCGACGTCACTCAGATTAACGCCAGTTCCTATAAGAACGCTGAAGTACAACCAAGGGAGATGGCTGCCGAAATACAAAAATATAAATTGTTTCGAAGAAAGGAGGAAAATCAAGAACAAGTGCCGAAAGTTCCAGATCCTTCCATTGAACAGCCGGAAACGAGATGAAGTGACAGTCGAATATGAAATTTACCCGTACTATAGCGAGGGTAAAGTCCTGGGTCTGCGCATCGCCTCAACAGGGAATAAGGCGCACATTAACAACCGAATCTTTCTAGCCAAAAGAGAGCTTGGAAGACTATACAGGTTCAGTAGACGCTTCGCCAACAACATCAAAAAGCTGTACACTGCCCTGGTGCCTTGAACACTGGTGTACCCAGCGGTGGTAATGCAGGCAGCTATTTTTTTAAGAGCTCATCTGGCGACTGCCTACTTGGGCATTAGTCACTGTATTAAAAACTTACATAATACAAGGCTACTTTAAAATCAAATTCAAAAACACACTCACAAAAAAAAACCAAAACCCAACACCAAAAATTAAAAAAAGGGAAAAGGCAACGAGTAGGAACGCACAACCTATAAGGAAAAAACAATAAAACAAAAAACTGGTTAAATAAAAGGGAGAAGTCTGACTTCCCCCCAAAAGTCTACAAGTCCACCAGTCAAGGTATACGCACTCGTCCCAAGTACAACGGACAGGCGGTAACGACCCCGCCCATCCTGGTACCGGGACAGGTAATGTGCGCGAAGATCGCCGCCCTTACTGAAAAAAATTGACAAGAATGTGCCGAACAGTCTGGGGGACGACGCAGTCGTCACAATAGGGCGCAGGCGAGCGCTCTATCAAATAGCCAAGCGTCACACGAGTGTAGCTGATTCGGAGACGACAGAAAGTGACCTGAAGCCGTCGCGGCAATTGGGGATAGGTCAATGGGAACATTCCGGCACAATGGCACGCAACATTAAGTTCCCCTGGACCGTCTCCCATCTTCTTTGCCAAGCATTCCGAAGAGCTGCCTGTATTCGTGCCATGTAGTCGGTGTAGAGGAAGTGCAAAACACTGGTCCGGTCGCCCGTTCCTAGTGGACTCTTTGGCGCCCTCATCAGCGCGCTCATTCCCCGCAATTTTTACATGTCCAGGAACTCAGTAAAATATAATCTCGACATCCTCCAGGCTTGCCAAAACCCTGGCATCACGGATATCGCGAACCAGGGGATGCGGAGATTCTAATGCCCCGAGAGCACTCAGGGCGCTTTGTAAGTCACTATAGATCACAATCCGGTCTCCGAGCCGGGCACGTCGCCTAATATCACGTACCGAGTGGTTTATTGCCACCAGCTCGGCCGTGAAGACAGACGCAGCACCTGGCAGAGCCCCGCTGATTTCAAACAGAAGGGATACGGCGTGAAAGCCGACCCCATCTTCGGACTTGGAGCCATCTGTATTCACTGGCACACGAGGTGAACTCACAAAATGTCGAGCGCAATACTCCCGACGCTGTACAAGCTTTGGGAGCAGAGGCGTGACGACAAATAGCCAAATATGGTACCCTCCAGGGTGGCGTCCTGGGCAAAACCAGGGGCGCCACCGGCCCGAGAACTATACCTATCTCTCGAAGGAGTTTCCTGGCCCTAAATCCATAGGGCTTAGGGTATGACTGGCGTCTCTCGGCGGCATAGGCACCGGCGAAATCAGCTGCGGATGCAGTGAGAGCTGTTGGCGAATGAGAGAGGCGCGAAGCTCGCGCGTACAGGCGAGTGATGAAGTGTACGCGGCGTAGAACGAGTGGCATCTCCCCAGCATCGACTAGAAGGCTCTGAATGGGGGAAGTGCAGAAGGCATCGGCCGCAAGGCGAAGGGCATTGTGGTGGATCGAGTACACCTTCCGCAATAAACGCTCACTGCGGATGTATAAACTTCACATCCGTAGTCGAGCTTCGAACGAACAAAGGATCGATAAAAAAGTAAAGCAGTAGCTCTATCAGCGCCCCAAGTGCTGAACGTCACGGGTACAAGAGACCCTAAGGCTGCCAATATGAGCATCCCAGGTGAGGCATCGGTCAAATACAAGACCACGGAAACAGTGCGATTCAAATACTTCCAGGCGCACCCCATTAAGAAAAAAATCTGGGTCGGGGTGGAGCCGTGGATGGCGGCAGAAGTGCACCACCTTAGTCTCGGCAAGGAAAATCGAAAACTGTGCCCTTCAGGGAAGGGGGGGGGGTCCTGCGAGAACTTGCCCCGAATCCTTTTGACTCGCTTCCACACCTCTGCTAGAAAGGTCTTCCCGTTAAGTGAAGACACGTATGCCCGCCAAGAAGAGCGGCGGGAGTGCTTCAAAATATACCGGAACCTAGCCCTAGCCCGACGAAATTCAGCGACAGTGAAATAGTTCGGGTGGCGCTTATAGCGCATATAGGCATAACGCTGCTGTTTGAGGACCGTCTCACACTCGGCCGAACATCACGGGAGTGGTTGGCGTGCAAAACGGCCAGGCGTTCTGGGAATAACAGTCAGGCCCGAGGCGATGAGTTTACCGGAGAAGAACTCAACGGCTTCATCTACCGACCTAAACTCCTCGACTGAGATAGAGAATTCAGTCATTTCCTGAAATGCAGGCACCGTGCCCGCGCCAAGCACCAGCGAGGTAGGCTCTAAGGCAGCAGTTACCCTGAAAATGACATTTGAATGAAAAATTGATCATTACCATGGAGGTTATCGACCACCCTCCAATCAAAATCAGGCTGTGCAACTGAAGAGCACAGAGATAGATCAAGGCAAGAAAAGGAAGCGGTTTTCGGGCAGTAATACGTAAACTCATCCACATTTAGGACAGCCATCTCAAGCTCTTCGATCAGATCGGCAAGGACTTGTCCCGTACGATTTATTGAGTAATCTCCCAAAAGAGTATACCTGCCGTTGGGATCTCCAAGCAAGAGAAAGGGCCTCGGCAACCGTGCCACGACGCGGCGGAAGTCCCCCGCGTCAAAGTCAGCTGACGATGGAATGTACACAGAAATAATAGTATACCTCATATCCAGGTGAAGCTGCTGCAGCCACTAGCTGAAAGGAGGTATATAAAGTGAAAAGAAGAACAGAGACATCATGCCGGGTCTAAACCTCGCATCCCCCAGCCCGGCCCCCATTTCGTGGTGGTAGGGACGCAAAACCCTTATACCCCGGGAGGGCGGGCAGGTCGCCGCGCCTTGCGGGGGGCCCTGCAGAAAAACAGCTAACGGGGAACGGGACGAGACGAGGAGCCTCCGCAGCTCCTTGCAGTTGTCCCGGATTACACGGCAATCCATTGAAGGAATATGCCCTAGCTCGGAGGAGACGCGGGGGCCCTCTTCGAAGAGAAGACCCTCACGGGAATGGCCGTACGTTTCCCAGAGGCAGAACCCCAGGCGCAGTTGGCCGGACAAAGCGCTGAAGGCGCTGTCGCCTTCGAGGACTTTTTGGGGGAGGTTGGTCTCGCCATGCGAGTCTTTTCCTCCCTCCGACTCGAAACCTTAGGCGGGCGTTGCGGTTTCGCTGGCGGGAGGCCCTCTTTTCGAGGATCCACCGTCTACGAGCCACTCAGACCACCACTAGGCGTGGGCGAAGGAGCCGATGCTCCTTTGTTGCTGGCGTCATTTCGGTGACAGCTTTAGGAACCCCAAGAGATGGCCTGGCGACCAACTTCAGGGGTGTTGACTCCTGTGAGTCTAACGACTCGGTGGAGGCGCGTGGCCATTTTGCCTTACGGGAAACGGTCATGCTGGGGGAAGAGGGGAGAGCCCTGGTTTTAGCCGGGGCTGGTTGTGAACCATTTCTACCGCTAGCTTTACCAGGGGGGCGCCCGGGTTGAGTAGAACCCACAAAAGGGCTCCGAATGAGCGCTGAAACAACCGTGCTAGTTAGCCTGGAAGGGTCAGGAGCAGAGGGGGTTTTTCTAACCATTGAGGAATAAGACGTCCCAGGCAGAGCCGCGCGCGCCAGGACCTGACTGGGACATCGTGGAATGAGAGTCGATCCTGGGCCTGAACAGACAGGATTTCTTTCTCAAGGAGATGTGCACCACATTGCTTCGAAGAAGCGGGATGCGGCTCTCCGCAATTGACACACTTGGCCACACACGATTTGGACTTATCGTGTGCGGCCTTGAAGCAATTTCCACATAATTCGGGTGACCCCGACTTTGCACGGCTACATGAGCGATTCGGATGGACGAAGCGGTAACAGTAATAGCACCTCCCCGGCAGTGGCACGAATGTCTTCACGCGGTAGTGGTACCAATCGGCACGCACCGTCTCAGGGAGCTTGTCACAGTCGAACGTAACGAAGAGTGTAGGGGTGTGTCTCGAGGCCACTCCCTTTTTTTCTCATCACACGTTCGACCTTGACCGCCCCACGGTCGGCCAGCTCTGAGGTGATGTCCTCTATGGACTAGTCAACGAGTTCCCTCGCATAAACTACTCCTTTCACAAAGTGCATGGTAGAGCGTGGCGTCACACTCACCGGGGTGCCATCGAATTTCCGAAGAGCACTTATCTTGGCCGCCTCGTAGGGATTCGCCGCATTCGCCAGAAGGTACCTGTCCGAGAAACGGGTCACCTTCAGCTCTCTACCAACTACACTAGTTAATGCTCTCCTCTGGTGGATCAAGTTGCACTTGGCCAACTTGCTGCCATCAGTCGAGCGAATAAAAAGAAGCGTTTAAAGCCAGCGGGCTCGAAAACGCCAGGTAACCTCTGAATGAGGGGCCCTGATGTTATCCAGGCTCTGCGCTGCGCACTTTTGTCTTAGTCATAGTCAGGGGCTTCGCACCCGCGGGGCAGAAGGAATGGATATGCCGATCTTGGCTTGTCACTTACCGAACTCGCCCCCGCGGATGGAGAGGAGCCCCGAGTCTTCTTAGTGTTTTTCCTATTTTTTTTTCTTTTTAGGAGAGGAGGGTGAAGAATGAACCCGCTTCTCCCCTTCACCGACAGGAGCCCCCAGGCCAGATAGACCGGCCTCAGCCAGGTCCTTCTTCGAGATGAAGAAGGTCCTGGCAGTCACAGGGGCACCAGTAGAAGGCGATCCCTTCCATCCTTGTACTGCCTTCGAAACCCAGGACGTTTGAAGAGGACCTTGCATAGAGGCGGATTCGGGTTCGATGCTTGCCGCTGAGCCCAGATTCGCTCCAATGGAAGGCTCTACCGTCTGAAGCTGGGTTGCCTCAAGGACCACTTCTATGTTAGGCGGGGGGGCTCCTAGTTGGCCATCCCCCACCCCAAGGACATCTCAGGTCCCGTTGGCAGCGTCCATAGTCATGTATGAGGAGGCACAGGCCTTTACCCCGGCAAGGTTCAGTATTCTTGCCAGCAGGTCTTTTGAGGGAAGCGACTGAAGAGGCCTGAATTCCTTCTCCCCCCTAAGGGGGTTTGCCCTACCAAGCTGCTTCAATGGGGAGCGGTCGGCTATAGGCTGCCTGCTGGCTTTCTTAGCTGTCCCCTGGAAAGAAAAGGGGGGGACTGCGGCTGGGAACAGGGAGGTGCCCAAAAGCACCTCCAGAGAAGGGGGTGAGGGTGAGTCCCCTACACCCGTAGGCGAAGGAGAGGAGTAAGTCTCCTCTCCGGTTAAAGAGTTATAGAGGGTCCTCTGGGAAACCACAGGGGTGGGAACCTCCATTTTCTCTGTGGAGCTGCCCGAGGGCGGCTCCGTTGTTTTTACAGGGAAAATGGGGAGAGATTTTGATTTTCTAGGGTTTTCATTCATGGACATGGTGACCCTAGTTTTCCACGGGAAGCAATGACTCATCAACCCTCGCAGTAGTCTGCCCTGCAAAGGGTGCGTACAGGCCAGGAAGAGCCAGGTGCCGCTATTCAGGACAACCCCTCCCGTCTGGTGGCCTGGCAGTCCATCGGCATGGCGGCTCCACCTTGGATGCGGGGTAAAAACAAAGAGAGATGGTGAAGTGAGAAGAAAAGGGGATGTGAGGAAGGTATGGGTGGGGATAAAGAAGGTTGTTAATCGTTTTGGAAGGCTTCGGTTTTGATACAGATACCCTAGTTGGTGTGCGTTGCCCTTCTTTACTTTCCACGAGAGTAATTTGTTAATGCTATGGGGTGCCCTAAGCCGAGGGGTTGTCTTACACTAGCGACGGAATCAAATAGCCCAGAGTTTAGAAATAGACCACACCAGAGTAGAACACCGGTATTTCAGGTGTTAAGTAATCGCGAGGAGAATGCGCCACGGTTGGTTACCCGATAATAAGGCCTTGGACTTGAAGCAGGGAGATTGAGGAACGGCAGGATATTGAAGTCACCGAAAATAAAAATAGAATTATTATTGAAACTCTAACTTATTGCACTTTAGAGAAAGTTCTTTATTTAAGTCTTAAGGTCTAAGTTATAAGTGAATTAAGCTCGAGGTCAACTGCGGGCAAAGTCTAAAGGAGGCCGGACGAATAGAGCCTTTAAGCGTTTACACCTTAATGTCTGCGTTATGTACACGACTATATACAAGGATGAATTACGCAAATCCGAGAGATCGGACTGAACGATGTATATATATATATATATATATATATATATATATATATATATATATATATATATATATATATATATATATATATATAATAGTAGTCATTTTTACTGTTCTGGCTTCTCACAGTTTTCTACTCAATTTAAGCCACGCCCTACAGGTTTCACGTCCAACTAAGCCACACCTCCCTCATATGTGCCGGCCTGTTAATTGGTCGGCATCGATATTACTCGCCTCTTGATAAGCTACTGCCAAACATATTGATAAGGGAGGCACTCTGACTATTGGGTAAAACTCTCTGTGGGCGGTGGCATGTTGCCATGGAAACAGCTTTCTAATCTCTCGTGTATTTGTATAATTGTGATAGCTATCCGGTTTATTCTGGATTCTGCTTCGATTACAATGTTTGCCTAAGATTGCCTCGACCAACTCTAACAGAGATAACTTTGCTTCGTATACTGCCATGTAATATTCTCGTAAAAGGCGCTAACTTTGCTTTTCTCTCTCTCTCTCTCTCTCTCTGTACTTTATGTGTGTAGCGACTCTCGCGCGTGTCCTATTTTGGACATACACGCAAGCCGCTACAACTCCACGATGCGAGATAAAGAGAGAAAGGTAAAATCCAAAAGAGGTGAAGTGCCCAAATGAAAAATACAAAGCAAATAAATAAATGAAAAGAGGCGAAAGGCCTCCTAATTAACAAATTAACACTAATTGAAAACAGGAAGAAATAATTAATGAGAGACGAAGTGTGCAACATAATCAAGACAAAATAAGTAAAGAACTAAACAAATAATTGAATCGAATATTAAACAAAAATTAAATAAAAAAAAGAGGCAAAGTTCCCCCAACCCGCGAAACAAGAAAGAAAACTAATACCTAATTAAAAATAAAAATGAAAGCTAACGAGTTAGCATATATATATATATATATATATATATATATATATATATATATATATATATATATTAAAAAAGAAAGAGATAAAAAGAGATAACAATAAATAAGTGAATAAATAAAAGCAAGGTAAAATAAATGAGAAAATAGGAACGAAACACAAGGTTTCCAGAGTGATCACCCAGAAGAGTCAGCTAAAGCACTGATACAATCGAAAGATGAAGAAAAAAGGAAGTAGAATAAGGAAGAAGCTTGAGATCCTCTCTACACCAGGGAAAACTAAAAATATTCTTCACTACTATCTATACCTACAACACATTTACCCACTTGTTACGTCAAGTTAAAGTTCAAGTTCGCATTTTTCTTTGTTCGCATCGATTGGATGGTTCAGAGAGAGGAGAGGATTAGAATCGCTTAAAGAACTACATCAACCAGGCAAAAGGGGCAAAGTCAAACGCAAGAGGACTCCAAAACCGTGAAAAGAGGACTTTTCATCCCCAGCAAAAAAGTGCCCTAACACGTTAGACAGCACATCCACGTCATCAGGGATCTCCTAAACGGCCCCGACCCCTACCCCCCTCGGCTGAACCGAGACTGCATAGAGAAGAATCACCGTGTCTCAACTCTACTCTTTGCCGATAGCTGCTGAAGTAGTCCGGGGAGGCTTTGAGGCTGCCTCTGCCACCAACCCTGCTACAGAGCTGTGGATTAATTGGAGATATCTCTTGTTTCTGTTGCTCCTGGTTGGGGTGTCAACAGGCTTGGGTGGACTGATTGGAGATCTCTCATGTTTCCACCTGGCCTGGGGAGGAGGAGGTTGCCCTCGGGCACCGAGAACTCAGTCATCCCTACCCATTAGGACCTGATCAAAAGGTCGTCGGTCTGATTGGAGATACCCCCTGTCTCTCACGATACTGACAGGCACCAAGCAGGCTGAGATATACTAATTGGAGATTCCTCATGTTTCTATCTCGCTTGTGGGGAAGGAGAGAGCTACTCCACAGAGACGAAGTGGGGCATCCCGCCCCTTCAAATGATACGGAGTTCCAACCATGAACGGAGGGGGGGGGGGTGAGTCTGTGGACTTTCAAGTCTTTGAAAAGATCTTTGGGAAACTGGGGATTGGTCTCAAAAGACTAATCGAGGTCACCAGAGGGTACACCGCTATTTTTCACACTCAGGCGGACCGGGTTAAACTGACCTCGACAACCAGAAACAGAGACCTCAAAGACCTAAATGCCATAGGACTAGAGCCCAAACCCTCCCCAGCTCTAGTGACAAGGAAGACTATTGTGTGCAAACATCTCGACCTATAAGTAAGCGAGTGATCGCCTGAAGAAATCAAACAGGAGATCGAGAGAATTCAGAATTGAGCGAAGGTTGCTGAAGTCATAAAATTTAGAAACTGCACGTACGTATTTAAGATCGTGTTCAACGAGATAGAGATGGCGACCAAGGCAAAAAATGTAGGATTAAACTATTCTCCATGATAATCTCCCTAGAAGATTTTGAAAGGGAGAGATTATTCTAATTGCTCACCTGCTACAAGCTAGAAGATCACCCAACCATAACCTGCCCAGAGAAGGAAAAAGTCAAGATCTGCTTTGGGTTCGCACAAACCGGTCACGACTAGATGGATTGCGTCGGTGATATGAAGATTTGCATCAACTTCGCGGAGCGCCATCGAATCGTAAGCATGCAGTGCCCAGTCAGGAAGGAGCATCTAAAAAAGAAGAGAGAAGCAGCAGGCAGACCGAGTAGCTGTTACGCTGCAGTAGCCAAGACACAAAAACGTACGCTAAGACGGCTCCACCCCAAATTGTTATGCAGCTCACAGGCGTGGGACCTCTAAAAATGCTGGCATGCATTCTGAGCGCGCCTGTAATGTACCTAGCCTTGCCTGGCTCATCCAATTGCGAGGTGAACAAGATGCTGGCTGCGAAGGGACTAGAGCCTATCACGTTTCCGGAAAACCAGCCGTCTGACAAAATTCTTTCAGTCGCATGCACCAAGGTAGCACCGATAGAAACAGCCAAACCAGGCAAGGAAACAAAAGCAAAGAAAAAAAACCCTAGAGAGACAGACCAAGAATCTGCAGACGAACAAGAAAACCGACCTACCACGCCCAGGGCGAACAAAAAAAAACAAACGACCGAAACAGTAGGCTGAACATGAATATGACGGTAAAGAAATAAAACTCACCATCGCCCTCAACTCCCAGATCACATAACAAAAAAAGAAGGTAACCTTCGAGGACGTGGTTACAGGAGTCAGAAGAGGCCACTTTATGTGGTGCTACGACTCACCTGTAGACGAAGAATTGGTCAAGGCAGCATTACTGAACGGCAAAATGAGGCTGTACGACGACAACTTCAGGGTCTATGAACCATCCCTTCATATGAAGATTCGCTCAGGCAGACCTTCCAAATATAAGCCATCGGGCGGATCTGACTCTCAAGCTGGCAACCAGAAATAGGTTAACTATTCTAGCACATAATGTGCAGGGGTGGCTGGCACATAAACAATAGTTGTGTAACATATATCGAGAAGTGGATCCAGACATTCTTCTGCTGTCAGAAACTAGAATCACGGACGACGACAAGCAGAAGATCTTAGGATACAACGTTCTCCAAAGGAACGTTACAGGAGAGAGATTCGACGGAACTATGGGAATCCAATCGACGAATCGTTTGTATCAATTATACTGAGATGCTCTCTAGGAGATATCGGATTGGGTGCAGACTACCAACCTCCCCTTCGCCTATATCTACCTATCCACGACATGATCACCCTTTTCAAGAAAGAGCACCCAGTATTATTCGCTCGAGACCTGAACGCCAGAAATAGAGCGACGAGATACGCGAAGACAGACGCAAGAGACAGGAACCTCGATCTATTACTAAGAAGGGATGTTGCTGAGTGTATCGGGCTAGACTTCCCTACATTCTTATACCGGGGGTTGGCCACCAGGCCAGATGTCGCTCTCATGAAGTCCAACTTTTCCTTCCACCTGCTCGTCAGTCCAGGACCACTAACACCTAGAGATCACGTACCCGTTATAATCACAATAGCAGCGGCTCTTATAACAGTTCTCACTGCTCCCAGATGGAACTACTTGAAGGCCGATTGGGAAGGATCTGGAAGGCGCAACCAGAGAAGACCTCGATCTAGCCTTAGAGGATCAGGTTCTCGAGAACCTGGAGAAGAGGGAGGACAGAATCATCCCTCATGATACTGTGAACATACACCGTCTTCAGGGTAACTTGCAAGAGGGTAATCCAATCACCAGTGCAGAATTGTGCGAGGCCATTTCCTCGTTTAGGCAAAAAGCCCCAGGTCTCAGCTAGATTACCAACAGAAACTTGAAAGAGGCACCGAGGAGACTTCGGAGTAGACTGCTGAACCTACTCAACGCGTCCCTGGCAATGAGATACTTCCTGGGTGGTCTGAAGACGTTTAAAATGAATTTCATTGCAAAGCCGGGCAAACCACCCAACCATGTCATTAACTACAGGCCCATCTTACTGCTAGAAACGGTTGTGAAGGTTTTTGAGAAGATTCTCAACAGCAGGCTATCGGCTAACCTGTCAAAACACTCTCTATTGAACGAGGAACAACATGGATTCAGGAAACACCGAGTTACGGACAGACCCATAGCCCACATGCTGCAGCACGCAGTAGTAGGGCGTGCCACGGGGTGCTGGATCGACGTCATTTGCAGAGACGTTAAGAAGACCTTCGACAAAGGCTGGATCAACGGCCTGAGGCTCACGCCCCACTTTGAAAAATCCTCTGTAGTTACTTTACCAATAGGCAAGCCATTATAGCCTTCGAGCAGCATACAGGAGATGCCTTCGAACTCCTGTCCGCTGTTCCCCAAGGGGGATGCCCAAACCCCACTCTCTTCACCATCTACATGAAGGATATACTAAAACCTATTTATCCAACAACTCTGACCATACAGTATGTGGATGATGTCACCCAAGGTGAGGTAAAATGAACAAAATCCGCAAAGATGATGGCTAGAGCCACGTCTGCTGAGGCTGAAACGATCTCCATATTCGAAAGACGCTGGAAGATCCAGATCAACGTGTCTAAATTCACGGCAACAGCAATAGGGAGACATGAACCGTACCCCTCAACTTAGACGAGACCGAAATTGACTACTCACCGAATGCGTCCGTGCTCGGATTCAAACTTGCCAACAATCGCACAAGCGCACATATCAGCACACAAATAGGGATTACTAGTATCAAATTAGACAAACCAGCAAGATATAAAAATCTTAACCAACGTAATAAGACAAAGCTTTACACCACTCTGGTTAGGTCCAAACTAGTGTGTTCTCCATTGCCATACCGCTAAATGCTGCTTCGAAGAAGGATACAATAAGACTCCAGAAATTGCAGAATCGAGGTCTTAGGTATATCACCAACACAAAGTGATATGACTTCTGGACCTCGAAGAGCCTTCATGGGGAAATATGACTACAAATAATAAACATCTATCTCTACAAAAGAGGGGATATATGGTCAAAGCAAGAAGACATTCCCCCTCTATTTGCCCTAACAGCCCTTGCACCTAAGGGAGAAAGAGGTGTCTTCAAACGATACCTCTCCAACACCAGAAAACCGGAATCAGCACCTATATACTGCTGAACGAATCGAAAGAGAACAAAATATCAAGGTAAAACAACAAAATAAAAGAACATTATTCCGCTTTCAAGATTGGAAGTAAGTGAATAAACGACCCGACACGTCAAGACCACTGACGTCACCAGCCTCACTTTAAGGATCGTGGGCGGGCGGATCTTTCGTCAAAAGGCAGCGGTTCCGCATCGGAATCACCTTTCCCCTAACGACAGCAGCACACCTCGTTATCTTATAATTCCTCTGCCAGTTGATGTCTGTAGAGATCACCGGTTTCTGACGTTTCCGAATCCCGGAAGGAAGCTCTATAGGGGGCGGAGTGGTCAGGACCGGCAAGTGGGCACTGTTTAGATATAAATCCTAGGTAGGGCTGAGAAGTTGAAACGAGTTAGGGGGAATAGGGACACTATTCGGATAGGAGCTTGATAGACTCCACGAGAAGGAAGCTCCCCTAGAGGGCAGTCATGGACGACTCCAGGGGAGAGAAGAAGATCCCGCTTGGGTGAAAGAGCACTGTCCCAAACTTCCAAGGAAAAATGTGCTCAGAGTGCGCCGGCATCGGACACACCTAGAAAGAGGGCACTAATGGAGAAAACAAGAAATCCCTTAATTGTGATGGTCCCCACCGCACCCTTCAATGTCTTGCCCAATAAATAAAAAAGTGGTAAGCAAAAAGAAAAGAAATATACAAGATGAGAAAACTCGTAAGGCAAATACCAGTTACGCACAGGTGGCAAAAAGTCATGAGAAAGAAAAATCGCTACTCCAACTAGACCCGTCGATGAACCTGGAGTTGTTTATGGGCGTAATTCATGCCCACTTTGTAAATATAGCCAAACCTTGAAGCTACGTCAATGAATTAATTTAATTAAATAGAATGCTGACTCAAAACGGGATGAAACCTATGTGGTTTCCCGATAACCCTCCCTCATGTGAACTATACCAAGCACAGACAGGGAGCAAATCTGACCCGACTCCAAGAAACAGATCAAAATCTAGGGACCGCCGTTTGAACAAGCAAAATACTCCCGAAACGATGGAAACTGAACAGATAACCCAGAGAGAAAATATACCTCAAAAGGCGAGCCAACAAAACAAGAACGCCAAATTAAGAAGCAAACCGCACCTGAGCATAATATCACAGACCTTAACTTAAAGGTCTATGCCTCACAATCAGCTCAACTACCAAGATTAGCTAAAGTTAAGGATATAATTAAAGGGGAGGTCAGAGGGAAATTTAAGTGGGATTGCGATTGTGACGCCAATGAAAAAGACTTGCTCTCGGCATCAATGGGTGGCCAAATCGAAATATGCCCTGAATCATATTTAAATCTTTCTCATGATCAGTTCAAGATGAAAAGATCTAGGAGGGTGAGGTCAACTGCACGAGAAGAACCAGCGAAAATACAAAACATCCAAGCAGAATAATATGGCATACAATACGAGATTTATCAACAGAAAAAAAATCTTTTCGCTCAATGTAAATAGCCTTAATGCAGATAACAATCCCATTAAGATATACAACTACAACACCATTACGACCAGCCAGACTAATTAAACGTACGACGGTGTTGAAATAGCCGTGCGTAAGGGTATTGAGTACAAAGAGATCGCCAACCTGGAGGAATCATACCTCGCAATAAAGATCACGATTATCGATGACCTTATTATAGCTTTGGGGTACCAACCTCCAAGACGATCATACCTTTAATTCCCAATTTTCTCTTCATCTCTTCAAATACGCTCCGCTTCTATGAGGGTGGTTGTATAGCGTACGAGAAGTGCAGGCGAGCGGCTAAAAGCTTCGTTTGAATGAGTCTTTTTTGAGACTCAGGATGGCCGAGTGGATTCGCCGCTGTCTAACAGTGGTCCATCGACGCGGGAAGCTGTTCGCAACTCGCCTACGCTATTATTTTTATTTGCCCCTTTTCCTACTCTCTTCTATCTACAATGGTGTCCAGACCCGGGAGGGGGAGCGTTAGCCCTTGGATAACATTTCCAACGGGCTCTCTTCATTTCTTTAAAATAAGCACCGCTTCTAGGAGAGGGGTTGTATAGCGTACGAGAAGGGCAGGCGAACGGCTTAAAAGCTTTACTTGAATGGGTCTTTTTGAGACTTAGGATGGCCGAGTGGATTCGCCGCTGGCTACCAGTGGTCCAGGGACGCGGGAAGCTGTTCGCAACTCGCCTACGCTATTATTTTTTCTTTGGCCTCTTTCCTACTCCCCTCTATCTACAATAGGTAAGAAAAAATTGGTGTGGTAGATAAAATGATATATTGTGGATGAAAAGAGTGGGGACTGTTCTAGTTGCCTTAGCTCGTCCAATTCCTATTGCTTTCGTGAAGACTGTGTTTGTGCCTTAATTTTTATCGCACTGAGATTTGTACGTTAGTACCACACGTTTGGTGAATTCTTTTGAATAAGTTTTGGCAGTGTTGTTAAGAAATTCATTTACGAATATTGCATTTATAATTGTGAAATTTCTCACTCGCTTTTGTACAGCTGTGGCGAGGAGTAAAATCGTTTTCCCCCTACCCCTCCCCACTCTTTATCGTGTCTCCTTGTTCGGACAACAAGGACAACAAGGTAAAGTGCCTTTTAAAAAGCTATATTTTGGGGGCACTGGGACACCTCTCTTGAAAACTCTCTTTTCTCTTAAACTTGGTGATAAAGTCTCTCTCAATCTACACACCTGCACACATACAAACACAAACAATTACACAATTACTCCGTAAGTATTTTCCATTTGAAGTTTATTTTTTCCAACCTCACATATGAGGATATGGAAGGGTAAATGAGGGAGACCCGGCGGATACCGCTGGAGACCCTCTCTGATGGCCCTAAGCCTGATCGGGGGGAGGGTTTTCGCTAAAATTTATTGGATGAAGGAATTACGCTCGTAGGACTAATCGACACTCATAATGGATACGCGGCTATTTGCTCAAAGTAGAGTGATTGCGAAGCACTCACCTCCCATAAAGCGGCAGAATGCCTAAAAGCACTTAACCAAAAACCTCACACACCGCCGAAAACTAAGAATCATAGAAGCATTATCCTTCGCCGCCTCGATCCATGGGTTGGGGGACACACCGTTGAAGGAATTCATGAGGCGGTGGAAAAAAATACACACTTGGACGAAGGTAGCTGAGATTATAAAATTCAAGCAGTACACACACAGGTATTCGAAACTGGTATTTTGTGATACGGCAATGGAGGTTAAGGGTACTGAGGGAGGTTGCTTCTCTTTAACGTTCGCCTCGGCCCTGAGCAGATCGAACGTGAGGAGTTATCGACCTCCAGATGTGCTACACCTAAAAGGAGCACACCAAAGCCACCTGCAGGGGCGCTTCTTTCGTGCTCTATTGCTCGCCAGATGCACATTATTGAAGAAGCTGTAATAGCACCTCTATGAAGTGCCTGAACTGTGCAGGAGAACATAAAACGCTTTCCATGGCTTTCCAGGTCAAAAAAGAACTGTTGAAGAGAAAAGCTAATCAAAAGAAACAGGAAGAAGAAAACAAAGTGAACAGTACCTACGCCAAGGTTGTTAAAGCTGCTGTTGCGGAGTCTAAGGGAAGTCCAACATATCTCCATGTTGAGAACGAAACCTCGACAAAAATTATGTGTTGCATCTATTATGCTCACATTGCAAATCTCTCCTACCCGGGGTGCTTTGAGGATGAACTTAATAGAATGCTGACGCATAATGGAATGAAGATGTGGTTTCCCCCAAACCCACGGTCGGAGGAGATTCTGAAGATTAGTCTCAAACCTCAGTGCGAGACTAGCTGCCAGAAGCTCCCCACTCCCAGCAGTGCCCCAGCTCCCTCCAGGGATCCTAGGATCCAGCTCAGGCAGCAATAAAAGCAAAGACACGCAATGAGAAGCAGAACCACACACAATTGCATAACAGACAAACTCAATCACACACGCACACACAGAGAAGGATAGTGAGGTTACGGTGACTGAGACAGTGAAACCTGAGGGCGGCGGCACGCTCGCCCCGCTCACGAAAAACCTCATGACCTCAAAGACGTCCTAGATCGTCCTCTTCTTCTAAGAGCGAATCTGGGCACGTTTACCATTCGAAGAAGATTAACTTGAAGGTATTCGCTGCCCAAAGGTCCCCTTTTCCTAAGGAGATGGAAGTCCTTGATGTATCAGAAGGAGTAATATCCAGAAGATACAAATGGGAATTCACCTTGGACGACTGCAGCGAAAAACAAGTCGACGAGGCTTTACTCCAAGACTTAATAAAACAGGCACCCGAAACCTTTATATTCTAACGGACGGCGAATACAGGAAAAACAATCACGACACAAAACACTCCACAAGGTCTAAAGCTCGTAAGAGAATAAGTCCAAAATACAAGAGGAACACACCCAGGACAGGAATCTATAGTGAACATAACGATGGAAACATTAAAAATACTACATTTTAACTTAGAGGTTTGGACGAACAAAAAAAAAATATACGGTAACGTAATACGACATTGTGACTCAGGCGTAAAAATATTTCCCTACGAAGTCTTCATCAAAAATCACAGCGGAGAAGGTTTTGATGGATGTGCAATAGCTGTGAAAAGAGGTCTTGACTTCGGATCAATAAGTGGACTCGATGAGTCATACTTCGTTGTGGAGGTCCGTACGACAGTGGGCCCCCTGGTCCTGGCAACAGGGTACCAGCCCCCAAGGAGAGGGTACTTGCACCTTCACAACTTCCTACAGCTTTGTGGTCATGGCAGAACCGTTCTTTTTGCCGGCAACCTCAATGCGAGGAGTGTTGCCTCAGATTACTCGTCGACCAACCCAGCAGGCAGGAATCTTGACACACTTATTGACATGCAAATTATGACAAGAATTGGACCAGATTTCCCCACATTCATCACACATAGATCAGCCACAAACGAGACATAGTGCTTACTAGCATTGTGTTTCCCTACAACTACTTCATTGAGCCGGGCCATCATATCCCCAGGAACCTCCCCCATTCAAGTCCCCATTCCAGAACGCAAGGTCTACGCTCGCGCCAACGGGGATACTTATAAACAACTCCTCAGAAATTACAAGCGTGACACCTTAATTAATGCCACTTTAGAAGAGATTGACGAGGAGTAAGATAAAATTACTGAATATTTATTAAAAGTTGATAAGGAAGCCATTCCTCCAGTTAAATATAAAACTCTTCCATCAGCTTCTTGGAACCATAGAACAAAATCCCTCTCGAGGGAATACGGGGAACGGATCAATGAAGTGAACCTCACTGGCCCCAACATCACTACGCAAAGACGAACACGACAGATACGTGAAAAATTAATGACTCTTATTAAGGACCAACTGAATGAACTTTGGAGCAATTTGATAGACGGACTAAATATTGTATAGCGTACGAGAAGTGCAGGCGAGTGGCTTAAAAGCTTCGTGTGAATGATTCTTTCTTGAGACTCAGGATGACGGAGTGGATTCACCGCTGGTCCAGCGACGCGGGAAGCTGTTCGCAACTCGCCTACGCTATTATTTTTACCTTGCCCCCTTTCCTACTCTCCTCTATCTACAATAGAAACCGACTCACGTACATTCTGGCACACAGTAAAAAGACTAAGAGGCGGACAGCCACAAAAGACCATAAAACTTACACATAACAATCCCAAAATTACAAACTCGGAAGAAATGAAAAGGAATTCAGCCTCTTCTGGGCATCTATATTTAAGATATCAACGGAAGAGAAGAATAACTTTGATTTAGACTTCGAAGACGGAATAATAAATGATCTGAACGACCAGATACACAGCACCCATCCTCACCATTATGTATCGCAGGAAAGGAAAATGGAGGCACTCGGCGGTAGAATTGCTGCCGAAGAACTCTCTTTAACCTTAAAATCCTTTCGTCAACGAGCACCAGGGCGTACAGGACTGACACGGGAGAATTTTATACGAGCCCCGCCTAACATCCTTTTGGGGCTCATGAATATCATAATGCCTGCCTGAACGTGGGTTACTTCTCTGACCACTGCAAGGTAGCAAAAGTGATATTCATTTCCAAAGCCAGTAAGCCACGGACAGTCCAGCTAATTTGAGGCCTATACCTCTCGCAAAATTTGCAGGGAAAGTCTTGGAGAAAATATTGGCCATCAGAGTGAATACGTTCCGCAAAGGAAAAAAAATCGTATAGCAACCAACAACATGGCTTCCGAAGGAAGCGACGAACGGACACGGTGTTAGCTGTGATCACCGAGAAGTTGGCAAAAGTAAAAGCAGAAAGACGCCACGCAAATCTGGTGCTCCAAGACTTCAAAAAGGCCTTTGACAAAGTATGGAGGAGAGGCCTAAAATAAAAAAAATCTTACAAGAAGGCCTCAATCCCATACTTGAAAGGGTTTCTATGCGATTACGTAATTGAGAGAAGAGTGTTTGTGAACATTAAATGTTTCAATGGCCCCGAGTTCGAACTCGAGGCGGAGGTGCCACAAAGGAGATAGTGACAAAGGAAATTGATAAAATCAAAAGTAGTAAAGCACCCGGTCCTGATGAGGTCTTTCCTAGAATTTTGAAAGAATGTAAGGATGTGTTAAGTGAGTCCCTAGCATGCATCTTTACTGGCATTGTCACTGGCATTGTGCCAGTGACATGGAAGAAAGCCAATGTGATACCTATATTTAAGAAAGGGGATAAAACAAATATGTCTAATTACAGACAAGTAAGTTTGACATCAGTGGTAGGGAAAATGATGGAATCTATTATAGCAAGGAATATTAGAGATCACTTGGATAAGCATAAGTTGATAAAAGAATCACAGCATGGCTTTAGTAAGGGTAAATCCTGCCTGACTAATTTGCTGTCTTTTTATAGTAAGGTGTATGAAGCAGCAGATAATGATGAGAACTATGATATTTTATACTTGGACTTTAGTAAGGCTTTTGATCGAGTTCCACACTTACGGCTTCTGAGCAAAGTTAAAGCACACGGGATCGATGGCAGTATATTTAGGTGGATTCAGTCATGGCTTGGTGACAGACAGCAAAGAGTAAGTATAGATGGAGTTAAATCTGAGTAGGGGTGTGTTAGCAGTGGAGTTCCGCAAGGATCTGTTTTGGGTCCCTTGCTATTCTTAATTTATATTAATGATCTTGACATAGGTATAAGTAGTGACCTGAGTAAATTTGCTGATGATACTAAGCTAGGTAGGGCCATTAGGGCTGATTCTGTTGCTGTTGTAATGCAGGAGGAATTGACCATTCTGTCCAATTGGGCCGAGAAATGGCAAATGAAGTTAAACATGGACAAATGTAGTGTACTTAGTATAGGTAGAAATAATCCATTGAATAGTTATAAATTAAATGGGAGAATTTTAGGGAGGACCGATTGTGAGAGGGACTTGGGTATTTTGGTAAGTTCAGACCTTCGTCCTAGAAAGCAATGCCTAAATGCTAAGAATAAAGCTAATAGGGTATTGGGATTCATTAGGAGGAGTGTAAGCAATAAGAGTGCTGAAGTCATTCTAAAACTGTATCTGGCGCTAGTTAGGCCTCATCTAGACTATGCAGTACAATTTTGGTCACCATATTATAGGAAGGATATTGATTTGCTTGAGTCTGTGCAGAGAAGGATGACAAAGATGATTGGTGGGCTAAGGAACTTACCTTATGGTGAAAGGCTCAGAAAACTAAATCTACATACATTGGAAAGGAGAAGAGTCAGAGGGGAATTGATTGAAGTCTTCAAATGGGTAAAAGGATATAATAAAGGGTATCTGGGTAAGGTTCTTATACTTAGTGAACATGATAGGACACGTAGCAATGGGTTTAAGCTTGATAAGTATAGGTTTAGAAAGGAGATTGGGAGGAATTGGTTTACTAATCGTGTGGTAGATGAATGGAATAGGCTCACTAGACTTGTGATAGAAGCCTCCTCTATGGGTAGTTTTAAGAATAGATTAGATAAATATATGGATGAAGCTGCTAGATGGGACTGACTTTTTTATGTACATATGTATATATTTTTCTAAGGAGTGGGGAGATTATATTTTGCGGTTGCATGAATGGACAAAATCCTCTGGATGCATTTTATGTATATTGTAGATTAGATCTGACGAACTCCTGTAAAGGGTGACAATGTTGATGACTTTTCTCTGGTAAGAAATCTTTTGTGTGTTGACTGGAACAGGAGCTGCCAAGTGTAGGTCATGAATGGTCTTTTGCAGTCTCCTTCTTTTCTTATGTTCTTATGTTCTTATAAGTCCCCTGCTCTAAATATATACACCATTCACCTTCCCCAACCTCTGACTCAAGGCTCTTTGTGCGCCCAACTTGCGGACGATATAACGATCATCTGTACACCTTATCGGAATATAAACTACATGGCACAGAGTACGGCGGTAGAAATCGAAAACATTAACTCTTTCGAGAGAAGATGGAAGATATCTACCAATGCCCCAAAGTTTCGTGTAATTCCACTATCCCGACGGACACTCGCAGACATCCGTGTGGGCAGTGTACGCACCCCTTACCGCACGGAGGGCATGGTTCCGGGACTCCGGATTACGACTAGTAAATATGGGAGTCATGTAGCTAAAACTACAACGAATGCACGGAGGGACTTTGGGGAATTTTTCAGATTCCTAAACCTGAGTACCTCCAACAAACTAAAGATCTATAATGGATGCCTTTAATCCAAACTCCTGTGTTCACTGGGCCCTATAACGCGAGGCCCGAGACCCAAGTCCTTAAACTGCAAAAGGTCTAAAATAAGGTTCTATATTATAACGAGAGCCCAAAGGAGAGAGTGGAGAAGGCAGAGTGAGCTCCAACCCCCTGTCGAGGAATAGGCCGAGGGGTGGTTGGAGTTTTCTTATATATCTATATATATATATATATATATATATATATATATATATATATATATATATATATATATATATATATATATATCCTATTATCCCGAATGCGTAGAGGTTGGCTACAGAGCGATTGGAATGAACTTTGCCAGCAAGCGACCCAAAGGAGGTTAGATACACAACAATATGAAAATAAAGTTTTAATGAACACTAAACAAGAATATATATATATATATATATATATATATATATATATATATATATATATATATATATATATATATATATATATATACAAATAAGGTGCTTTGAGAGATAAATTAATAAGTGATTCTTCGATATCTCACTTGACTTGTAAATGACTATTCACTATGTAAATCCCTATACACTTGTAATGTTGATAAACTTCGCGGTGAAGTTGGGGAATGTGAAAGGAAGGGTTACCTTGGAACCTGATGTTCGGGTGGCGCTGGTGAGTGAAGGTGGTGAGATAAGGGGTGGAGACGATGAGGTAGGTTTCCCCCAGGGACCGACCTGATCCCACAATTCCGTCACGATTCTGTTGGAAGAAGGCGGTGACGGGAGCTTCTTGTTAAAGAGGGCCTTACGCTCGTGACCTCTGAGGAATCTTGGATACCTCTGTGAGGAGGGGGGTGGGGGCGCGAAGTGACCTATCGACAAGTAGGGTCAAGGAGAAAAGCCGAGATGTAGTTTTCTCGCTTAGAGAACCAGAGTGAGGCCGTTTGTAGCCTCGGCTCTGAAAACGTGATTACGAGCCTGGGTCCGCACTGACTTGCGGACCAACGGGGTAAGGAGCCTCCCTAACTGGGACCGATCTTCTCTCTGAAGACTCGATGCTTCGACGATTTACCACTACACCGATATATATATATATATATATATATATCAATTCCTGTCCCGCTAGAAGCTGTGCAAGCTCTACTACCGACAGTTAAAAGAATTTATCTTTTATACTCGAAACTCGGGAGAGGTTCACATGACTCCGGAAGTAGATTTGATATCAAGCGCCCTTCTTCGGGTGAGAGCGGCTTGATTATTTCCTCCATTTCGTCCTTTGCAAACTTCCGGGAACCACCGGAAGCCAAGATGGGCTCCCATCTATCGATAACCAGTCCAGGATGGAATTCGGTGGTTTGCTGAAATGGTCGGCGGGTTATTCCTGCGGGAGACCATCAGATATCGGGCCGAAAGGGGAAGGTTTGATAACCGGCCCGCCTGGAAGGGAGGTAGGGAAAAGGTGGGTGCATTATACTATTCTCCTACACCCCTATACAAGTGGAGCTTCACCAAAGAGCAATAAAACACTTTACGGACAATAACTGACGTGATTTCTACAATACGGTTGGTCAGGCTATTCTACGTTTGCGTGATTTTAAACCTGGGGTCATTTTGAGCTATAGTAGAGTTAAATCGCTTGTTCACTAATTTGAAACCATTTTGGCGTGCGTTGACCCTTTGTTTCATCTCGAACAATAGTCTGTAATCAATATTAGTAAATCCTTTTAAAATTTTGAATATTTCGATCAATTGTTCACGTAATCGTCTACTTTCAAGTGATAGGGGGTTTAATGAGCGGAATCTATCTTCGTACGGTTTGTTTCAGATTCCAGGAACTAGTTAGGTAGTCAGACGTTGCATTCTTTTTAACTGCGCTATATCCTTATTTAGGGAGGGACACCGAAAATGAACCGCATATTCGAGGTGTAGGCGCACGAGCGATTTGTATAGTGGCACGATTATATCTTTCGATTTGAAAGTAAAATTCCGAGCAATATATCCTAGCATTCGGTTTGCTTTTTTACAAGCTTCTGGTCTTTTTCTGAGTTAACGGATTCGATAATTTGGCCTTTCATATGGTATTCTACTTTTAAGTTATGATATCCTAAATGCATGAGTTTGCATTTACCCATGTTGAAGCTCATTTGACATTTACCCGCCCATTCGACAATTTTATTAAGGTCTCTGCATTTGTTCTACATCGGGTCTCGAATGTGCTCGGCTTCCTAGCTTTGGGTCTTCTGCAAATTTAGAGATCCTACTAAACACTCCATTATCCAAATCATTAATGTAAACAATAAATAATAATGGGCCCAGGATTGAACCCTGTGGTACGCCGCTTTTGACTGGGGTCCACTCTGAACACGCCCCATTTACAACAACCCGCTGTGAACGATTTGATAGCCAGTTTCTAATCCATTTAAGTATATTACCCCTCACTCCAATTGCTCTATTTTTCATCAATCGCTTTCGTACGGGACTGTATCAAAGGCCTTTTTAAAGTCAAGGTAAATTATATCCGCCGCTTTAGTTTGATCGTAGATGCAAATTATGGTATGAAAAAATTCGCGTAAATTGGTCAAGCACGAGCGCCCCCGTCTGAATCCATGCTGGAAATCTGCAATTAAATTATTAGCCTCACAATGGCTCACCAATCTAACTATAATTATCGATTCCAAGAGTTTTCCAATTACAGAAGTTATGATGAGTTTTATCGCTTGAACTCTATTGGAACTAGGCCTTGCTCTATTGATTGATTAAAAATCGTGCAGAGCGGTCTTACTAATTCATTTTTTAGTTCTTTAAGATGGGTTGGGTACTACACCCCATCGGGCCCGGGTGACTTCGATTTTGTAATTTTATTAATATGTGTGAGAATCTCCCCCTCATTTATACTTATGTTGGATAGGATATATTGTCTTTCAAAGTTTATGTCCTCGCCTAGTGTTTCTAAGTGTGTCACGTCCTCAATAGTAAAAACGCTCGAGAAGTGCTCATTTAATATTTCAGCAAATTGTTTTGGGACGTCTGTCATAACACCATCTTTACCTCTGATCCTATTGAACCCTTTATGGGCTTTCTACTCTTAACGTAACTGTAAAAACGTTTCAGTTCGTGCTTCGAATTTATAGCAAGTTCTTTTTCATATTTCAGCTTAGCTTCTCTAACGGCCCGCTTTACCAGCCTTCGAGAGTCTATGTATTTTTTCCGATTTGTTGTCGTTTCGTTTTTTCTAAAACTTTAATAGTCTTTATTACACTCCCGAATTAAGTTAATTATTAAAGGGCTAACCCTCGGTGCTCTCTTTGACTTTCAATTCTTTCGACGTACGTACTTAACTCGGAATCCACCGTAGGCACATTTTGCTGTAGCTCCGAGGACATACTGATTATAGACACAAAATGTGAAACCCGAAATAAGTAAGAGAATTATTGATAATAATAAAGAAGAAAACCACATAAAAATTTAATAAATAAATATATATATATATATATATATATATATATATATTCAAAAAAACAACAGAAAAAACTTACTTTAAATAAAGCGAAAGAAGCACACATAGAGAAAAAGAAAACAAAGACTCGAATGCTAAAAAAAGAAAAAAGGAAAGCGTTAACTAGGTAACCTGGTACTAATCATTATCATCTTCACATTTTGCCCCTCATCGTTTATACTACACTCATTGCCATCCCATCAACACATACACGTTTCACACAACGTTTTCTCTCTATCCTATCCTTCTCTCTACTTTCTAACTTTACGCTATCTTGAATCTAGAAATGAATAACTACCTAGAAAGAATTATATGTGACTACATTATGGAAAGATATGCATACATAGACACGGGTAATTACCAAGGCAGGCCTCGCTCAAGGAGGGTGTTTAAGTCCTTCGCTATACTCTGTGTATACTTCGGACATTCCTCACCCAGGGGTGAGGGCTGTATAAACATACAATACGCGGATGATTTCTCTCAATTTATTTATTTGTGTTTATCGGAACCCACAAATGCAGGCCAGAATAACGGCTGCAGAAATTAAAAACCTAAACGATTACGAAAGAAAGTGGAAAATTAAAACCAACAAAGATAAATTTAGAATTATACCCATGTATCGCAAAAAGATATGCGACGTTTATGTAGACGGAGTGCGATACAGGCATAACGGGGAAGGCAAGATTTTAGGCCTAACAATATGCTATAAACTAGAAAAACACACAACTACGACCTACACGGACAAGAACAAATTATGGTAGAGTGAATGCGCCACAGAAGGAGGTCGGTTCGATAAGTGCGAGAGCACTAAGAAGAAATGTCTAAACTGTAAAGGGGACATCGGACCATGGCCCTGAACTGGCCAAAACGCTGAGAAATAATCAAAAGTAAGGAGATGAAATATGCGAGCGCCGCTAAGAAGAATGGAGAAGTGAATACAACACCTGCATAGATGAGCATCACAGGAGATCTGAGTGCAAAGATTCTCTATCTGCATTACTCTCGCAAATCAAGCTAATGCAGTGAAGACTGGCTGTTATAACCAGGTCCTTAATGCACTCTTAAAGGTAAACAATCTTCCTTCAGTGATCATGCCTGCGGACCCTGAATGACCAAGGTGTTCAAGGAATCAGTCATAAGAAACAACACTGTTAAATCTGGACTGGACGAGATCATCGAATCTCCCTCATCGGAGGAATCCGAACGGGACGATGAGATGAAGAAGAACAAGAAAAGGCTGTAAATGAGGAGGGGTCCTTCTCTTCGAACAACGACGAGGGCCCCTGCACCCGTGCACGAGGTGCACGGAGCCAGTCCAAAACCCTAAGCCCCCACCCCCCACCCCACCCCTAAGAAGGAAAACCCTGGGCACAGTAAAACCGCGTGACAATCCCCCAAGAAGAAAAGGAAGAATAACATGAAGCATAGGTAAAAACAATTCACCATGTTACGGAACACACTGAAGAGACTGGAAATTAATACCAACGGCTGGACGACGAAAAGGACTCTTTACGAAATTGTATTCGGAGAAATAGATGCAGACATCATCTTAATTTCGGAACACGGGATCGACACGCGTAATACAGAAATGAAAATCTGAAACTATGAGGTGTTGATCACGAATTATTCGCAGGAGCGGGTCGACACTGCCGCTATTGAAGTGAAGAAAGGAATTAAATACAGGCAAATAAGAGATCTAGAAGAATCCTACCTCGCGATTGAGCTCGAACTCGACATCGGACACTTAGTCATTGCTACCGGATATCAACCGCCAAGGAGAGACGTGTTATCAATTTATACTCTCACTGGTCTATTTGGCAGAAGAGCCTCCACTATATTAATGGAGGATCTGAAAGCCAGATGCCGAGAATCCGGTTACAGGATCTTCAACGGTATAGGAAGAAGCCTGAGGTAAACATTGACCAGTGAATAGGCCCGCACTTTCCCACCTTTGTCAGAGGAGGAAATGCCACAAAACCAGACATCTGTCTGGCGAATCGTCAGCTACCGTTCAATTACTACATAGAACCAGTCCACATACCATGTAGTGACCATATAGGGATCCTACTCACTATCACCAGGAACCTTATACAAGTTCCAGCTGTAGCCAGAAAGAACTACAGAAGAGCAGACTGGACACGGTACGCGCGCCTTCTCGAGGCCTACGATCCGCCCAACTTGGACGAGGCAATTCTCGAGGAGATTGACGAGGCACTCGACGAGCTCAAAAACCATCACATCAACGCAGATAGGGCTTGTATCCCTAAATCCTAGTATAAAACAATCTCTACCTACAGATGAACTGAATACATGAAGGATTTATACCGTGAGCTGAAATTATTGTACGAAATCAACATCAGGAATGCATTAGTTTACTCAATTCAACGAACTAAAGAAATCAAAGAAGAACTGAACCAGTTGATTCTCGAACAACAATGGAGAAAATGGGATGATGCGATCGATAACCTCGATCACGAAGCAACTCCCAAAGATTTTTAGAATAAGATTAGACGTCCCAAAAGATCTACTGGGAAGAATAAGATCGAACTACTAAAAGAAGACTGAAACATCGAAACAGAAGAAGGAAGAATTGAAGAGCGATTCCGGAATTATTGAGGAAAAATCCAGTATAACTGAGGAGGAAAACGAAGACTATGACCTAGAGTTTGAAGCAACATCATAGACGAGCTTAACGACCAAATACACAAGACGCACCCTCACCACCAGGTGGATAGACTGTGTGATGGAGACGCCGAGATATACCAAAGAAGAATTACACGGCGCGTTCCGCCCATTCCATCAAAAAGCCCCAGGACAATAGGGGCTTACAAAGTTAAACTTAGAAAAGGCACCAGCCAATGTCATCGAAGGGATGAGAAGGATATTTAACGCCAGTCTGAACACGGGATACTTTCCAGATGCTTATAAAACGGCCAAGATGATTTTTTTGCCCAAGCACAGACTGGACCCAATGTTGAAAGAGAATTACCGGCCAATTTCACTTCTAGAATTTGGCGGGAAGCTCTTCGAGGTTATCTTCAACCGAAGACTGGTGTCTCACCTGGAGGAGAACTCACTCTTCAACCCATATCAATTCGGGTTTAGAAGAAAGCCAAGTATGGAGATGGCGATTAATATCCTCACGGAAAAGTTAGCCCAAGTAAAACGGGAAATAAGTTACGTGGACATTGTTTGTCGTGATGTATCAAAGGCGTTTGATAAGGTGTGGCAACGGGGAGTGCAGTAAAAGATCCTACGACTGGGTCTAAGTGAAAACTTAGAAAGAACTCTTTGTGACTATGCCATGGAGACAGTGACGTATATCAGTTTAGGGTGCACGGACGGACCAAAGTTTCCGCTCACTGCAGGTCTTCGACAATGAAGGGGGGTGCCTGTCCCCCACTCTCTACTTGATTTACACCGCTGATATCCCAGCCCCTGTGAACCCCACTTACTTCAACATTCAATTCACCGATGATTTCACCCAGATAATCACTTGTCCATGGATGAATGCACTTGGCAAACTCGTATGGCAGCAGCAGACATTGAGAACCTTAACACCTACGAGGGCCGGTAGAAAATCTGCATGAACCAAGAAAAGTTCAAAGTAGTCCTCATAGGCAGGAGAGTACTATACGATGTCAGGGTAGGGAATAAACGCTATCCCTACACATCAGAGTGCAATGTACTCAGGATGAAGATTTCTTCAACCGGGTACACGAAGCACGTCGCAGAAAGAATCGCCAAGGGCACAGCTGCAGTTAGAATTCTATACATGTTCAGAAATCTCCGTGAAAGCAGTAAGAAAAAGATCTACAATGCATTTGTAAGATCGACGCTGTTATATCTCGCTTCCACCCTCTCGTGTGTCTCGAAGACACAAAAGAGGAAACTACAAGTGGCGCAGAACAAATGTGTGTACCTAATTAAAGGTACACTCAGGCGAGAAAGAAGAAGCCAGGAAGGGCTGCACTGGGAGACGAGGTTAAGTCTCATTGACGTTGTCATAGAAGAACGGACAAGGAATATGCAGGAACTTGTTAATCGAGAATTGAACGATGATATCGTCCAAATGATTAACCAGAACAGAACAAGTATAAGTCACGCCAGATTTTCGAGCTCCGCTGAGCTTTTAGCTGGCGGAGCAGAAGTGCCGTTCTACGCATGAGAATAAGAATGTTTTTTACCCAAACCATTGACAATTAAAACTGAACAAGAAAACAAAACCTAATTACGAAACTTCACCAATTTGTACAAGAATTCACCGCTAATCGATAGCAAATTTACCGATCAAGACCCAACTATAGCGAAGAAGACATCAAAGCAAAAAAAGACACAATTTACACTCCCTACAAGATATAAAAAAGACACTAAGCATAATACTAAAGTAATTAAAGTGATTTATTTCTACAACAACAAATGGCTTGAACGCCATAATAATATAAACTATCCCAAAGACGACAAAGGAACCACATAACAAGAAAATATGTATATACGATAAGCTGATCACCAGTCACTTAGCATCTCTTTGCACCCTACTACAATTCTTTCTCTTTTCACCGCTTGTCTATTTTCAGCTATATGTCCCCACACCCTTTCTTTGTCCCCTACCCACACTTACCCACTTACTTCATTCAGAATTCAGGTCAAACTATTAAAAAAAACGGTTACAAGAAACACGTTACGGAAAGAATAAACAAAGCACGAGACATGCTAACTCTACTTTACAAATTAATAAATCTAAATATGAAAAATAAGAGAAAATTTACCAAGCAATGATCCAACCAACTTTGATATATCTAACAATTGCAATGTATTCGGTTTCAAGAAGCAATCTAATAAGAATGCAACGTTTACAGAATAAGGCAGTATACATAATTACTAACACACGACGACTAGAGAGGAAAAAACAAAGAGACTTACACAACGAAGCGAAAATAAAAACATTAAACAAAATAATTGAAAAAAAGTCCCCAAAAATCATTGAAAAAAACGCAAAAAGAAATAGGAGAGGAATTAAATAATCAAATACCACGAGGAGCAGGATGGAGATAACACATGCTGTTTCCTTGTGCTAAAAACAAAGCGGACCAAAGGGAAGAGGAGGAGATTTACGTGTAAACCAAATACGGACACCCGATTATGACCAAAATATTCACGAATAAGGACAAAACTCACCAAAAAGGCAACACAAAACTAACAACCAAAAGGAGCAAATTACAGAACAAATCGAAATACAACATTCAATAAAGAAGAGCGAAACAAACATATAACTAACTAAGAAACATGAATTCACACAACAGACGTGAGAATAAGCAACATAACTCACAGAACTCGAGTTGATAACAGAGCAGGAAAATAAAGCAATGCTAACAACGGTTTGAAGGCCTATCTCATATACACATAACATAAAAACAAAACAAACACAGAAATAAACAAACAGGCATACTTTCACTCTTACTTATTTCGAATTTAACTCTAAATATTAGCGTATAGTACAGAGATTAGCTTGTGACCTCCAGGCAAACTTGCACCTCTCTGCAAACCTCCAACTTCCTTCCGCTTCAATTTGTAACCTTTAATTTTTAAATTCCTTTATGTTTGAAGAACTCGATCACTTCAATAATATCGATCCAGACATAAACCATTTTGATGAATTATATCCAAATTTTAAAGAAAATAACGTAAGAAACCAATACTACGATTGTGATAAATTTAACACTACATTTTCATTTGAAAAAACAGACCTGTCCATTTTAAATCTTAACATTCGATCTTTGCACGCAAACTTTGATGAATTTTCAATATTTTTGTCAACACTTAATTATAAATTTTCCGTTTTGGCATTCACCGAGAGCTGGCTAACAAATAATAATAAACACCTTATCAGTGTCCCAAACTATAGCTCTTTTCATTCACTACGCGACGTAAACAAGATAGGGGAAGGTATAAGCGGGTATATATCTGACAGACTCAATACTAAAAAAGTTGACGAAATTAGTATTTCTTATAACTATATTGAAACTTTATTTATCGAAGTAAAATCAAATGGTAAAACAATAATCATTGGAACCGTATATAGACCTCCTGCTGGTGACCCTGAGATGTTTATAGATAATATTACTGAATTAATCAATTACTTCAATGTTACAAACTATGATGACATAATAATTACAGGAGATTTTAACTTCGATCTATTAAACTTTGAAAAACACGCATCAACTCAGTCCTTCCTCAATACTTTTTATTCTCATTCCTTACTTCCAATTATAACAAAACCGACAAGAATAAACCAAAACTCAGCAACACTAATTGACAATATTTTCAGAGTTCACCCCGAAAATTACTCTTCCGGAATTCTCCTTTGTGACATATCGAACCATCTTCCTATATTCATGATCCAAAAGTCTTTTTTCAACTCGAACAATATTCATCAAAACCGTACAATAACCTACCGCATAATTAACGAAAATACCTTATCAAACTTCTATAACTATGTTCTAAATCAGAATCTATATGAAATTTCCTATATAAATGACATCGATTCTGCTACCAAAGAGTTAATTTCAAGGGTAGACGAATCTTTTAAACTTAATTGTCCTCTAAAATATATAACCATATCATATAAACACAAAAAAAACCTTGGATAACAAACGCAATTATAAATAACATTAAAAAACGTCATAAATACTTTTCTCTTTATAAGCTTAGTCAAATTCCAAAACACACATATAAAAAATTTTCAGAATCAAGTTACTAACCAAATTAAAATAGCCAAGAAAAATTATTACCATGAACGATTTAATCAAACGAAAAACAATATAAAACAAACTTGGAAATTAATCAATTATGTGATAAAACCTGAAATTACTAAAGGAACAAACCAAATTAAACAAATTATCATTGACGTTAAACCAGTTGATGACAATAAGAAAAAAGCGAATGAATTCAATAACTTTTTTTGTCAACGTAGGTAAAAAAATCTCAGACTCCTGCAAAATAGTCGATAAATCTTTTCTTTCGTATTTTAATGAGATTAATGTACCAAATTCCTTGTTCTTTTCTCCTGTAAGCGTAGCCGATATAAAATATCATTAGTTCACTAAAAAATAAAGAATCAGGTATTAATTCAATCTCCACTAAAATTTTAAAATACATCTCCGATACAGTTGCTCCAATTTTAGCATCAATAATTAATAAATCATTTACGCAGGGTATATTCCCAAGTGTATTAAAAGTTGCTCGGGTAACACCGTTACCAAAGGCCAGAGACCTCACAAACGTCAGCAATTACAGCCCTATTTCATGTCTTACAATGTTCAGTAAAATATTTGAAAAAATAGCATTCAATAAACTTTATAAATTTCTGGAATCTAATTCACTGTTGTATAAACACCAATATGGTTTTAGACCTCAGAAATCAACGATTCACGCGATAATTAACCACCTTCAATATTTATATGATAACATTGAAAAGGGCCACATTGTATTCTCAATTTTTCTCGATTTTAAAAAAAGCTTTCGATTGTGTCAACCATAATATTCTACTGTCAAAATTAGCTATGTACGGAATTAGAGGCAACTGTCAAAATTGGTTCAAATCATATTTAACTGAAAGAAAGCAATTTGTCTCCGTCAATGGTCATGACTCATCCCACCTTAATATTACAACTGAGGTCCCACAAGGCTCCGTGCTAGGGCCACTGTTATTTTTAATCTATATTAATGATATTGTTAAATCATCTTCTCTGTTTAAATTTATATTATTCGCGGATGATAGTGCCTTATCAACTCCCTTGCCATATGACAAACCAAGCAACATTGCATCTACAATAAATAAAGAACTCGAAAATGTCTTCAGGTGGCTTAATGTTAATAAACTATCAATAAATGTAGATAAAACCAAATATATTCTTTTCTCTTCCAAAAAATCTATTGAATTGCCCCATATTAAAATGGGCGACGGAATAATCTATGAAACTACTCATATCAAATTCCTAGGAATCTTTATTGACAAAAATCTGAGTTTTAAACAACATATTACACAATCTCAACAAAACTATCAAAATCGATTGGAATATTATATAAATTAAATAAGTTTCTTCCAAAATCTATTCTCCACTCTTTATATATGACAATGGTGCAACCTTACTTGACATATGGCATAGAGAGTTGGTATGGAAAATATCAAAATTATCTCAATAAATTAGTCATATTACAGAAAAAAAGCAATTCGAGCCATCCATCAACTTGACTACAATGAGCACACTAATCGATATTTTAAGGAATCCAGAATTCTAAAATTAAATGATCTCTGTTTTTCAAACATCCTTGTTCCTTCACAAAACAATAAAGTGTTCCTATAATAGCTATATATTTAATATGTTACAAACAGCTGATAATACCCATAATCACCAAACCCGCAATAGAACAAAATTTATTTCACCCTTGTATTCAAAATCAAAATCACAATGTAGCTTTCTGTACAAATCTATCAAAATATGGAATGGCTTAGACGACAATATCAAATCCCAAAGCAATTTAGCTCAATACAAAAAAGCTCTTAAAAACAATATAATTTCGGCTTACTAAATTTCTATTCAGCTTTTGTTATTGTGTATTTATTTGTTACCGTACACTATTATACTGTGTACTACTACTTTGATTTATACATTATAGATATGTTATTATTTATATAAGACTGTTGACTATGTTAACTACAGATCTCTTGAAATAATCGCTGGAAATAAAATAGTTTTTTTATTTATCTCTAAATTTAAATAATATAATTATTCTTTATTTTCAATCTTTACAATGGTTAGGTTCTCAAATGTATATTAAGTTTTTTATATTTTTATAAACATGAAGGGATTTTTATTCTTGATAATTTTATGCTTAGTCTTAAGTTTCTGCCCTAAAAGTCACGGACTTATTTTGGGCCCATAACTAATCTTTGTATGTATAAGTACTTATTGAAACTTGTCATTAAGATTTAAAATGTAATATGTTTATACTGTACATTGGATTAGTATGGAATAAATAAATAAATAAATAAAAATATTCCTCCATTATCGCTATCCAAGTTGGGCAAAACATTTACACTAGGGACAGGTACAGCAAATAGTAACAATTAAAAATATAAGAAATCATAAAACACCGTGGTCAGGGTCCCACGTTAAGCAGGTCCACAGAGCAACTAGGTAAACTTTCAAGCCTTTGACTTTATTTCAGTCTGTCCTATCCTTACTTTTTTTTCTTCCCCTGCCTCTCTCCCTTTCTGCGGGGCTATCCTCCTTTGGTAGAGGGAGGAGGGCAAGGGAAATCAGGGGAACCGGGCTTCGCCCTGCCTCCTCGACCAGGTCCCCCCTCCGATTTTCATAGATATCAAGGTTGTCTATATCACCTACCGTCCTGTTCGCAATGTAGACTGGGATACGATAGTCGCTAGTGATCACTTGTTGTATGTCGTCAGCCAGCTGAACATACAAGGCGTAATCCTGGGTAGGCGAAGGAAGATGACACGTATATAACGTGTATAGCGTTGGGCTTAGACAACACCCTTGAGGTAACCAGTCTTTCAAGGGAAAGGGCTGTCCTTCGAAATCATTAATCTATATAATTGCCTCCCGGTCTTCAAGATAGTCACCGGGGAGTTTTATGATATTTATTTCCATTCCTAGATCACATAACTTCTTTTTCAGTCCCAGGGTCCATACTTTGTCGAAAGCCGACGTTACGTCTCTAAGCACTATATCTACGTTGTTATTCTCAGCCTTTGTTATAGCAATGTACTCGATCGCCAAGGCAAGGGCTGTTTCCGTTCCAAGGTTTTGCGGAAGCCATGTTGCTGCACGTGCGTCCAGGTAGTCCCACAGCTTGTCATTTATCAGTTTTTCAAATAGCTTCCCTTTGAACTCTACTAGGGATATCGGCCTGTAGCTATTGACTTCTCCTTTAGGCTTCCCTCGCTTTAGAAGAAAAATCATTCTAGCTTTTTTAAGTAAGTCAGGGGAAGTACCCAACATTCGGGCAAGCATTGAAGAGGTTCAGTATTGACATATTGATGTTCGCTGGGGCATTTATTAGATGCGCTCTAGTGATACCAGAAATCCCTGGAGCTTTCTGTTAGAGCCTTTTAGAGCTGCTTCAAACTCATCATGGGTAAAAGGCCTTCCTTCTTCTTCTGTCCGCCGAGTGACGTCCACATAGTGGGAGGGCGTTAAGGCTGGCCATCGCTCCTCCAAATTTGATAAGACTTATCCTCATATTCCATGTCAAAATCCACGTTTTCCTCTTCAGTAATATCAAATTTCTCATTTCAGTGTTCTTTGAACTGATGTTCAATAGCCTGGTCATCGGTGATCTTTATTTCTTCAGATAGGATGGCAATGTTTGACTTGGTGTGAAGAGTAACGTTTAATCTCTTAGTCTGGCTGGTCGTAATGTTGTTGTAGTTGTATATCTTAATGGGATTTTTATCTGCATTAAGGCTATGCTCAAAGATTAGGACAATTTCCGGGTCTACTTCTCTAATGATGTTATTGTAGACAATTTCTTTTCCTTCCCAGCTATTCACATTGAGCGAAAAGATCTTTATTCTGTTGATAAATCTCGTATTGTATGCCATATTATTCTGCTTGGATGTTTTGTACTTTCGCTGGTTCTTTTCGTGCAGTTGACTTCACCCTCCAGATCTTTTCTTCTTGAACTGATCATGAGAAAGATTTAAATATGATTCAGGGCATATTTCGATTTGGCCACCCTTTGATGCCGAGAGCAAGTCTTTTTGATTGGCGTCACAATCGCAATCCCACTTAAATTTCCCTCTGACCCCCCCTTTAATTATATCCTTAACTTTTGCTAATTTTGGTAGTTGAGCTGATTGTGAGGCATAGACCTTTAAGTTAAGGTCTGTGGTATTATGCTCAGGTGCGGTTTGCTTGCTTACTTTGGCGTTCTTGTTTTGTTGGCTCGCCTTTTGAGGTATATTTTTTATCCCCGGGTTATCTGTTCAGTTTCCATCGTTTCGGGAGTATTTTGCTTGTTCAAACGGCGGTCCCTAGATTTTGATCTGTTTCTTGGAGTCGGGTCAGATTTTCCCCCTGTCTGTGCTTGGTATAGTTCACATGAGGAAGGGTTATCGGGAAACCACATAGGTTTCATCCCGTTTTGAGTCAGCATTCTATTTAACTAAATTAATTCATTGACGTAGCTTCAAGGTTTGGCTATATTTACAAAGTGGGCATGAATTACGCCCATAACCAACTCCAGGTTCATCGACGGGTCTAGTTGGAGTAGCGATTTTTCTTTCTCATGACTTTTTGCCACCTGTGCGTAACTGGTATTTGCCTTACGAGTTATTTCATCCTGTATATTTCTTTTCTTTTTGTTTACTATTTTTATCTTTATGGGGCAAGACATTGCAAGGTGCGGTGGGGACCATCACAATTAAGGGATTTCTTGTTTTCTCCATTTGTGCACTTTTTCCAGGTGTGTCCGATGCCAGCGCACTCTGAGCACACTTTGCTTTGGAAGTTTAGAACAGTGCCCTTTCACCCAAAGCGGGATCCTCTTCTCTCCCCTGTGGTCGTCAATGACGGCCCTCTAGGGGAGCTTCCTTCTCGTGGAGTCTACCAAGCTCCTATCCAAATAGTGTCCCTATTACTCTTAACTCGTTTCAACTTCCCAGCCCTATCTAGGATTTATATCTAAACAGTGCCCACTTGCCGGTCCTGACCACTCCGCCCCCTATAGAGTTTCCTTCCAGGGTTCGGACACGTCAGAAACCGGTGATCTCTACAGACCTCAACTAACAGAGGAATTATAAGATAATGAGGTGAGCTGCTGTCGTTAGGGGGAAGGCGATTCCGATGCGGAACCGCTGCCTTTTGATGAAAGATCCGCCCGCCCACGATCCTTAAAGTAAGGCTGGTCGCGTCAGTGGTCTTGACGTGTCGGGGCGTTTATTCACTTACTTCCAATCTTGAAAGCGGAAAAATATTCTTATATTTTGTTGTTTTACCTTTATATTTTGTTCTCTTTCGATTCGTTCAGCAGTATATATGTGCTGATTCCGGTTTTCTGGTGTTGGAGAGGTATCGTTTGAAGACACCTCTTTCTCTATTAGTTGCAAGGGCTGTTAAGGCACACAGTGGGAAAATATCTTCTTGCTTTGACCATATATCCCCTCTTTTGTAGAGATAGATGTTTTTTGGTTCTAGTCCTATTTCTCCGTGAAGGCTCCTCAAGGTCCAGAAGTCATACCACTTTGTGTTGGTGATATACCTAAGACCTAGATTCTGCAATTTCTGGAGTCTTAATGTATCTTTCTCCGAAGCAGCATTTAGCGGTATGGCAGGACACACCAGTTTGGACGTAACCAAAGTGGGGTAAAGCTTTGTCTTATTACGTTGGCTAAGATATTTAAATCTTACTGGTTTGTCTAATTTGATAATTGCAATCGCTATTTATGTGCTGATATGTGCGCTTGTGCGAGTGTTGGCAAGTTTAAATCCGAGCACGGACGCATTCGGTGAGTAGTCGATTTCGGTCTCGTCCAAGTTGAGGGGTACGGTTCATGTCTCCCTATTGCTATTGCCGTAAATTTAGACACGTTGGTCTGGATCTTCTAGCGTCTTTCGAATATGGAGATAGTTTCAGCCTCAATGGCCGTGGCTCTAGCCATCATCTCTGTGGATTTTGTTCTTTTTACCACAACCTGGGTGACATTATCCGCATACTGTATGGTCAGAGTTGTTGGATCACTAGGTTTCTGTATATGCTTCATATAGATGGAAAAGAAAGTGGGGTTTAGGCATCTCCCTTGGGGAACAGCGGACATGAGTTCGAAGGCATCCCCTGTATGCTTCTTGAAGGCTATAACTGCTTGCCTATTGGTAAAGTAACTACAGAGGATTTTTTCGAAGTGGGGCGTGAGCCTCAGGCCGTTGATCCAGCCTTTGTCGAAGGTCTTCTTAACGTCTCTGCAAATGACGTCGATCCAGCACCCCATGGCACGCCCTACTACTGCGTGCTGCAGCATGTGGGCTATGGGTCTGTCCGTAACTCGGTGTTTCCTGAATCCATGTTGTTCCTCGTTCAATAGAGAGTGTTTTGACAGGTTAGCCGATAGCCTGCTGTTGAGAATCTTCTCAAAAACCTTCCCAACCGTTTCTAGCAGTAAGGTGGGCCTGTAGTTAATGACATGGTTGGGTGGTTTGCCCGGCTTTGCAATGAAATTCATTTTAAACGTCTTCAGACCACCCAGGAAGTATCTCATTGCCAGGGACGCTTTGAGTAGGTTCAGCAGTCTACTCCGAAGTCTCCTTGGTGCCTCTTTCAAGTGTCTGGTGGTAATCTAGCTGAGACCTGGGGCTTTTTGCCTAAACGAGGAAATGGCCTCGCACAATTCTGCACTGGTGATTGGATTAACCTCCTGCGAGTTACCCTGAAGACGGTGTATGTTCACAGTATCATGAGGGATGCTTCTGTCCTCCCTCTTCTCCAGGTTTTCGAGAACCTGATCGTCTAAGGCTAGATCGAAGTTTTCCTCCTTTCGTCTGAGATTCTAAAAACATTTCTCCAGACTCCGTGAAAGAGCTTCTCCTTCTGTATTGACGAGGTTGCAGAAATACCTTCGTGCGATATTGTGGTTGAGTTGTGTATTTGACTGGTCCCCTTTAGTCTGTTGATTGCTGCCAAGAAAGACTTCGGATTACTTTCAGTATCTAGCTTCTCGATCAGACTGTCCCATTTTACTTTCAGTTCATGGGCCAGTGCGTTGTTGAGTTTTCTCCTGAGGTGATCAACGAGATGAAAATCCATGGGCCTAATGTAGCCCATGTCGAGATGCGGTTGTAAAAAGTTTCGAACCTATTTTATAGCACCACTCTCTCCTGTGTAGGGGTAGTTGGCAGCATAGTTCTGTGGGGGAGCGTCGGAATTGATGTTGCGTCTGCGTTGGAAATGCACTCATTGATAGCAGTTAGCTCTTTGTCGATGTCTTCCTCGGTAGCGCCTTACAGATCTGGAAAGTCCAATGGGAACGCCCTCTTGTACCCTTCCCAATCGGCCTTCAAGTAGTTCCTTCTGGGAGCAGTGGGAACTGTTATAGGAGCCGCTGCTATGGTGATTATAACGGGTACGTGATCTCTAGGTGTTAGTGGTCCTGGACTGACGAGCAGGTGGAAGGAAAAGTTGGAATTCATGAGAGCGACATCTGGCCTGGTGGCCAACCCCCGGTATAAGAATGTGGGGAAGTCTAGCCCGATGCACTCAGCAACATCCCTTCTTAGTAATAGATCGAGGTTCCTGCCTCTTGCGTCTGTCCTTGCGTATCTCGCAGCTCTATTTCTGTCGTTAAGGTCTCGGGCGAATAATACTGGGTGCTCTTTCTTGAAAAGGGTTATTATGTCGTGGATAGGTAGATATAGGCGACGGGGTGGTTGGTAGCCTGCACCCAATCCGATATCTCCTAGAGAGCATCTCAGTATGATTGATACAAACGGTTCGTCGATTGGATTCCCATAGTTCCGTCGAATCTCTCTCCTGTAACGTTCCTTTGGAGAACGTTGTATCCTAAGATCTTCTGCTTGTCGTCGTCCGTGATTCTAGTTTCTGACAGCAGAAGAATGTCTGGATCCACTTCTCGATATATGTTCACAACTGTTGTTTATGTGCCAGCCACCCCTGCACATTATGTGCTAGAATAGTTAACCTATTTCTGGTTGCCAGCTTGAGAGTCAGCTCCGCCCGATGGCTTATATTTGGAAGGTCTGCCTGAGCGAATCTTCATATGGAGGGAGGGTTCATAGACCCTGAAGTTGTCGTCGTACAGCCTCATTTTGCCGTTCAGTAATGCTGCCTTGACCAATTCTTCGTCTACAGGTGAGTCGTAGCACCACATAAAGTGGCCTCTTCTGACTCCTGTAACCACGTCCTCGAAGGTTACCTTCCTTTTTGTTATGTGATCTGGGAGTTGAGGGCGATGGTGAGTCTTATTTCTTTACCGTCATATTCATGTTCAGCCTACTGTTTCGGTCGTTTGTTTTTTTTGTTCGGCCTGGGCGTGGTAGGTGGGGTTTCTTGTTCGTCTGCAGATTCTTGCTCTGTCTCTCTAGGGTTTTTTTCCTTTGCTTTTGTTTCCTTCCCTGGTTTGGCTGTTTCTATCGGTGCTACCTTGGTGCATGTGACTGAAAGAATTTTGTCAGACGGCTGGTTTTCCGGAAACGTGATAGGCTCTAGTCCCTTCGCAGCCAGCATCTTGTTCACCTCGCAATTGGATGAGCCAGGCAAGGCTAGGTACATTACAGGCGCGCTCAAAATGCATGCAGGATTTTTAGAGGTGTCGCGCCTGTGAGCTGCATAACAATTTGGGGTTGAGCCGTCTTAGCGTAAGTTTTTGGTTGTGTCTTGGCTACTGCAGCGTAACAGCTACTCGGCCTGCCTCTGCTTCTCCCTTCTTTTTTAGATGCTCCTTCCTGTCTGGGCACTGCATGCTTACGGTTCGATGGCGCTCCGCGAAGTTGATGCAAATCTTCATATCACCGACGCAATCCATCTAGTCGTGACCAGTTTGTGCGAACCCAAAGCAGATCTTGACTTTTTCCTTCTCTGGGCAGGTTATGGTTGGGTGATCTTCTAGCTTGTAGCAGGTGAGCAATTAGAATAATCTCTCCCTTTCAAAATCTTCTAGGGAGATTATCATAGAGAATAGTTTAATCCTACATTTTTTGTCTTGGTCGCCATCTCTATCTCGTTGAACACGATCTTAAATACGTACGTGCAGTTTCTAAATTTTATGACTTCAGCAACCTTTGCTCAATTCTGAATTCTCTCGATCTCCTGTTTGATTTCTTCAGGCGATCGCTCGCTTACTTATAGGTCGAGATGTTTGCACACGATAGCCTTCCTTGTCGCTAGAGATGGGGAAGGTTTGAGCTCTAGTCCTATGGCATTTAGGTCTTTGAGGTCTCTGCTGCTAGTTGTCGAGGTCAGTTTAACCAGGTCCGTCTGAGTGTGGCAAATAGCGGTGTACCATCTGGTGATCTCGATTAGTCGTTTGAGATAAATCCCCAGTTTCCCAAAGATCTTTTCAAACACCTTGAATTTGTCGGATTTTTCATTCCTAATCAGCCTCAGTGGGCCTCGAAAGTACACAGCCCCCCCTTCCCCTCCCTCCGTTCATGGTTGGGACTCCGTATCATTGGAAGGGGGGGATGCCCCACTTTGTCTCCGTGAAGTAGCTCTCTCCTTCCCCACAAGCGAGATAGAAACATGAGGAATCTCCAATTTGTATATCTCAGCCTGCTTGGTGCCTGTCAGGATCATCGGCACTTCGCCTCTTTGGTTTTTACTTTTCTCTCTTTATGATTGGTTGTCTCGTATCGTGGAGTTGTAGCGACTTGCGTGTACGTCTAAAATAGGTCATACGCGAGAGTCGCCACACACATAAAGTACAGAGAGAGAGAGGGAAAGAGAGAGAGAGAGAGAGAGAGAGAGAGAGAGAGAGAGAGAGAGAGAGAGAGAGAAGCAAAGTTAGCTCCTTTTACGAGCATATCACACGGCAGTAAACGAAGCACAGTTATCTCTGCTAGAGTTGGTTGAGGCAATCTTAGGCAAACATTGTAATCGAAGCAGAATCCAGAATAAACCGGATAGCTATCACAATTAAACAAATACACGAGAGATTAAAAAGCTGTCTCGATGGCAACATGCCACCGCTCACAGAGAGTTTCCCCCAATAGTCGGAGTGCCCCCCTTATCAATATGTTTGGCAGTAGCCAATCAAGAGGCGAGTAATGTCGATGCCGACCAATCAACAGGCTGGCACATAAGAGGGAGGTGTGGCTTAGTTTGACGTGAAACCTCTAATAATGCGTGGCTTAAATTGAGTATAAAACTGTGGGAAGCCGGAACAGTAAAACTGACTACTATTATTATTATATCGCGATATATATATATATATATATATATATATATATATATATATATATATATATATATATATATATCGTTCAGTCCGATCTCTCGGATTCGCGTAATTCATCATTGTATATAGTCGTGTACATAACGCAGACATTAAGGTGTAATGCTTAAAGCTCTATTCGTCCGGCCTCCTTTTGTCTTTGCCGCACTTGAAATCGAACTTAATTGTTATAACTTACAACTTAAAACTTAGAGAACTTTCTCTAAAGTGCAATAACTTAGAGTTTCAATAATAATTCTTTTTATTTTCGGTGACTACAATATATTGCCGTACCTCAATCCCCCTGTTTCAAGGCCAAGGCCTTATTATCGGGAAACCAACCGTGGCGCATTCTCCTCGCGATTAATTAACTCCCGAAATACCGGTGTTCTACCCTAGTGTGGTCTATCACCATCCTCCAGGCTATTTGACCCCGTCGCTAGTGTAAGAACGCCCCTCGGCTTAGGGCACTCAATAGCATTAACCAATTGCTCTCGTGGGAAGTAAGGAAGGGCAACGCAAACCAACTAGGGTATCTCTATCAAAACCAAAGTCCTTTCCAAAGGATTACACGATAACTCGGTAACTTGTCAAAGAACTGGCAACCAGCGTCCCCCTTTCAAGGTTCTTGGGTTGTCTTCTTTTTCCTTCAGACACTTGTGTTTATCTCCTGTTTCCTTGCTTTTCATACAACCTCTCCAACAACTTTCTAGGGTTAGCCTCTATTTTCTCAGGGTAGATACTGACCTTCTTCTCAGCCAACTATCCCGGATCTGGGCTGAGGGGAGAGGGAACAATGTTCCCTTGCCCTTGAGCTCCGGTTTGAGATGGTAGGCTTTTAACAACCTTTTTTTTCCACCCATACCTTCCTCACATCCCCTTTTCTTCTCACTTCACCATCTATCTTTGTTTTTACGCCGTGTCTAAGTTGGAGCCGCCATGCCGATGGACTGCAAGGCCACCAGATGGGAGGGGTGGTCCTGAATGGCATCACCTGGCTCTGCCAGGTCCTGTACGCACCCCTTGCAGACCGGGCTACTGTGAGGGGGTGATGAGCGATTGCTTCCTGTGGAATAAATAGGGTCACCATGCCCATGAATGAAAAAATACAAAATACAAAATCTCTCCCCATTTTCCTTTGTACATCGACGGAGCCGCTCTCGGGCAGCTCCACCGAAAAAATGTAGGTCCCCCCCACCTGTGCTTGCACAGGGGACCCTCCATAATCTTCAACCGGAGAGGAGGCTTACTCCTCTCCTTTGCCTACGGGTGTTGGGGACTCACCCTCAACCCCTTCTCTGGATATGCTTTCGGGTACCTCCCTGTTTCCAGCCGCAGTCCCACCTTTTCTTTCCAGGGGGACTGCTAAGAAAGCCAGCAGGCAGCCCATAGCAAACAGTTCCCCATTCAAGTGGCTCTGTAGGGCAAACTCCCTTAAAGGGGAGAGGGAAGCCAGGCCCCTTCGGTAGCTTCCGTCAAAAGACCTGCTGGCTAGAATACTGAACGAACCTTGCCAGGGTCAAGGCCAGTGCCTCCCCATACATGACTGAGGACGCTGCCAACGGCACCTGCGATGTCCTTGGGAAGGGGGGGGGGGCTAAAGCAGCCCCCCCCCGTGAGAAGGCACATGGTCCTTGAGGAAACCCAGCCTCAGACGGTAAGACCTTCCATGAGACCGAATCCGGGCTAGGCGCCAAGCACCGAACCCTAATCTGCCCCTATGCAAGGTCCTCAAACGGCCTGGGTTTCGAAGGCAGTAAAAGGAGGGAAGGGATCTCCTCCGACCGGTGCCCCTGTGACTGCCAGGACCTTCTCCATCTCAAAGAATGACCTGGCTGAGGCGGGTCCATCTAGCCTAGGGGCTCCTGCGGGCGAAGGCGAGAAGCGGGTTCATTCCTCGCTCGCCACTCCTTAAAAGAAAAACAAATAGGAAAAACACTAAGAAGACTCGGGGCTCCTCTCCCTCCAGGGGGGCTGCGGGGATGGATGGGTCTGCTGCGAGTTCGGTAAGCGACCAAGCCAAGATCGGCACATCCAGCCCCTCTACATCCCCACCCCCCCGGGTCCGGAGCCCCTGACTAAGACCAAAAGTGCACAGGGTTATAGCAATGCCTCAGGGCATTCCTATAATAATACCTCCTGGGAAACTTAAATATGTATATACATCCATTATTATGTAAAATTCATTATGCATTACTTTAACTTTATTAATTTAATCATTTAATTATTTTACTTTAACGGTCAATTTAATTATTTAACTTAACTTTGTCTATTTAATCTTCCAAATTAATGTACTTCAACTTTTGTAAATAAAATCAATTTATGTTAAACTTAATAATTAATTAATTCATTTATTTTCTTATCAATTCAATTAACGTATACTTTTCCAAACAACATCTCTTAAACACACGTTCCCAGCTCGACCAAATAAACACGCTTTCTTCCCACTTCACTCGCCGCTTTCGTCGTCTAAAGGTCGGTAACCAATTTTTCTACAATTATTCGTTTACCTCCAAATAAATAATACTGAGTTAATTCCACTCTCACATTCTTTGCAAACGACAATACGAGAGTAAGTCCTAATTATATTTGCTTCTCATTGCAGCCCCAATTCACAGTCCATTATAGATACTTTAAAATACTCTAAATTACGACACTATATTACTTACAACTCAATATTATTTACTATATCAGAGATACTCTATTATTCACTCCATATTGTTTCACCATATCATTCACCATATTTACTTAACCTACTTATCTCTGTAAATTGGTTGAATTTTATAAATATATTTATATTTGTGTAATTGTCTTTCTTAAAGCCCAAGTCACATTCCAAAATTTACTTTGCTGTCGCATTAGACCTAAAGCTAACGGCAGACATCTTCGATAAAACCAAATTTAAGGGGATGGTTTTCGAAACACTATCTAGGCTGATTTATTAACCGAAGATAAATCACATTGAAAACCATACACTATAGGGTGAAGCCTCGATAACATCGGGTATCGAGGCTTCACCCTATAGTGTATGAGGTTACATGGCGTTTTCGATCCCGCTGGCTTTAAACGCTTCCTCGTTAATCGCTCCACTAATGGCAGCATGTTGGCCAAGGGAAACTGAGCGGAAGGTGACCCGTTTCTCGGGCGGGAGCCTTCTGGCGAATGCGGCGGCTACCCTCCGAGGCGGGCAAGATAAGTGCTCTTCGGAAACTTGATGGAACCCCGGTGAGTGTGACGACGAACTCTGCCATGAACTTAGTGAAAGTAGTTTATGCGAGGGAACTCGTTGACTACTCCATAGAGGTCATCAACTTAGAGCTAGCAGACTATGGGGGCGTCAAGGTCGAACGTGTGATGAGAAAACAAGGAGTGGCCTCGAGACCTACCCCTACATTCTTCGTCACGTTCGACTGTGACAGGCTCCCTGAGTCGGTGCGTGCCGGTTGGTACCGCTCCCGCCCCGCGTGAAGGCATTCGTGCCACTGCCGGGGAGGTGCTATTACTGTCACCGCTTCGGCCATACGAATCGCTCATGTAGACGTGCAAATTCGGAGCTCACTCGAAGTCTGTGTAAATTGCTTCAAGGCCGCACACGATAAGTCCAAATCGTGTGTGGCCAAGTGTGTCAATTGCGGAGAGCCGCACCCCGCTTCTTCTAAGCAATGTGGTGCATATCTCCTTGAGAAAGAAATCCTGGCCGTTCAGGCCCAGGATCGACTCTCATTCCGTGAAACTAACGACATGGTCTCTGAGCGCCCGGCTCTGCCTTGGACATATTATGCCTCAATGGTCAGAAATACACTCTCTGCTCCTGACACATCCAGGCCAACGAGCACGGTTGTTTCCGCGCACATTCAGAGCCCTTTTGCGGGTTCTACTCAACTGGGGCGCTCCCCTGGTAAAGCTTGCGGCACAAAGGATTCATACCCAGCCCCGGCTAAAACCAGCCCCCCACCCCTTCCCCCAGCGTGACCATTTCCCGTAAAGGAAAACGGCCAGGCACCTCCACCGAGTCATTAGACTTACAGGAGGCAACACCCCTGAAGTTGGTCGCCAGGCCATCTACCAGGGTCCCTAAAGCTGTCCCCGAAAGGAGGCCAGCAACAAAGGAGCTTCGGCTCCTTCGCCCACGCCTAGTGGTGGAGCGAGTGGCTCGGAGATTGTGGTTCCTCGAAAAGAGGGCTCCCCGCCTCCGAAGCCGCAACGCCCGCCTAAGGTTTCGAGGCGGAGGGAGGAATAGACTCGCATGGCGAGCCCAACCTCCCCCAATAAGTCCTCTAAGGCGACAGCGCCCGCGGTTCTGCCTCTGTGAAGCGTACGGCCATTCCCGTGAGGTTCTTCCTTTCCAAGAGGGCCCCCGCGTCTCCTCCAAGCAAGGCCTGGAGGGCATATTCCATCAATGGAATTGCCGTGGACTCTAGGCCAACTGGGAGGAGCTGCCGAAGCTCGTCTCATCCCGTTCCCCGTTAGCTATTCTGCAGGAGACCATTCTAGGCGCGCGCTCTCTGTCCACCATCCTGGGTTATAAGGGTTTTGCAACCACACCACCACGAGATGGGGGCCGGGCTGGGGGTGGGCGGTTTACACCCGGCATGATATATGTGTTCTTCTTTTTACTTTATATTCCTCCTCTTAGCTAGTGGCTGTGCAGCTTTACCTGGATAGCAGGTATAGTATTCCACCGTCAGCCGACTTCGACGCGGGGGACTTCCTAAGAGGCGTGGCACGATTGCTGAGGCCCCTTCTCTTGCTTGGAGATCCCAACGGCAGGCATGCTCTCTGGGGAGATTAATCAATATATCCCAGGGGACAAATCCTTGCCGATCTGATCGAATAGCTTCTGATAGGTGTCCTAAATGTGGATCGGTTTAGGCATCACTGCCCGAGAACCGCTTCATTTTCTTGCCTTGATCTATCTTTGTGCTCTTCGGATGCACCGCCTGATTTTGATTTGAGCGTGGTCGATGACCTCCATGGTAATGATCACTTTCCCATTCAAATATAATTTTCAGGGTAGCTGCCGCCTTAGAGCCTACCTCGGTGTTGCTCGGCGCGGACGAGGTGGCCTGCATTACAGGAAATTCTCTATCTCAGTCGTAAAGTTTAGGTCGGTAGATGAGGCTGTTTAGTTCTTCTCCATCAACTTCATCGCCGCGGGCCTAACTACTATTCCCAGAACGTCTGGCCGTTTTGCACGCCGACCACGCCCGTAGTGGTCGGTTGAGTGTGAGACGGCCCTCAAACTGCAGCGTTATGCCTATATGCGCTATTAGCACCGCCCGAACGATTTCACTGTCGCTGAATTTCGTCGGGCTAGGGCTAGGTTCTGGTATATTTCGAAGCACGCTGGCAGCTCTTCTTGGCGGGCATACGTGTCTGCACTTAACGGGAAGACCATTTTAGCAGAGTTGTGGAAAAGAGTCAAAAGGATTCGGGGCAAGTTCTCGCAGGACTTCCCCCCCCCCCCTCCTCCCGTTCTCAGGAGAATTGGACCGCAATCTCGGACCCCGCGTCCGTGGCGAAATCTTTCGCTACCATTTTCTCTGCATTCTATAGCCGGTATGCTGCTCCGCCAGCATTCAATGCACGTCGTGATATCGCGGAAGGCCGCCGACTGGACTTTACCTCCAGAGGCGGAAAACCCTTCAACGACAGGTTTACTTTGAGTGAGTTGCGTTCCGCTCTTGCTTCGTGCGCGGACACCACCCATGGTCTATACGATGTCCCGTACGCCATGCTTCGACACCTGGGTGAGTGAGGTATGGCCTTTCTGTTAGACTTGTTCAACAGGATCTGGGTGGAGGGTCTCCTACCAGATTCCTGTAGAATCGCTACTGTGCTCGCCTTTCGCAAATCGAGGAGAGATCACTCTACTCGGGCCGGTTTCCGCCCAATCTCTCTCACCTCTTGAGTGTGCAAGTTGATGGAGAAATTGGTAAATGTTGGATTAACCTTTTTCCTGGACAGTGGAGGCCATCTGTCCTCTGTACAGTGCGGCTTACGCGAGTCCAACTCCACGTCGCATGCTCTGCTCCGACTGGAAAATGCCGTCTGCGAGGCCTTCCGTCGTAGACAGTACTACGCCACGGTGTTTTTCGATCTGGAGAAGGCCTGTGATACCGCATTGCGATACGGTATCATGGAGACTCTCTACACGATGGGGGCGAAGGGACGTCTCCCAATGTTTATATCTGATTTTTTGCGAGACCGTCGATTCCGCATACGAGTGATGGGGGCCCTCTCCTTCCCAATGGAGTAGGAAGAGGGGGTTCGCATGGAAGTGTCCTCAGTGTCACACTCTTTGCCCTGAGCATCAACGGCATCACCTCGGTGGTACCGGAAGATGTTCTCGCTACGTGGACGACCTTTCGATCTCTTTTGACACAGCCCAGATGCCAACTCTGGAGTCTCGACTGCAACAGGCATTGAGCCGCGTCTCTCGCTATGCCGAAGTTCACATGTTTCGGTTTTCCTTGGCTAAGACTAAGGTGGTTTACTTCTGCTGCCTTCCACAGCTCCACCCCGACCCAGATTATTTTCTTAATAGGGTGCGCCTGGAAGTTGTTGAATCGCACCGTTTCCTTGGTCTTATATTTTACCGATGCCTCACCTGAGAGGCTCATATTCGCAGCCTTAGGGTCTCTTTGACCCACTCCGTGACATTCAGCGCTTGGGGCGCTGATAGGGCTACTGCCTTACTTCTGTATCGATCCTTGGTTCGTTCGACGCTCGACTACGGATGCGAATTGTATACATCCGCAGCCGAGCGTTTATTGCGGAAGGTGGACTCGATCCACCACACCGCCCTTCGCCTGGTGACCGGTGCTTTCCGCACTTCCCCCATTGAGAGCTTACTAGTCGATACTGGAGATATACCACTCGCTCTACGCCCCGTATAGTGCATCACTCACATGTACGCGCGAGCTTCGCGCCTCCCAAATTCGCCAACAGCTCTCACTGCATCCACAGTTGATTTCGACTGTGCTTCTGCAGACGAGAGACGCCAGTCATATCCTAAGCCCTTTAAGTTTAGTGCTAGGGCTCTACCCTGCAGGGTACCACATTTGTTTATTTGTCGCCACGCCTCTGCTCCCAAAGCTTGTACAGCGTCGGGAGTATTGTATTCGACTTTTTTGGAGCACACCTCGTGTGCCAGTGCATACGGATGGCTCCAAGCCTGAAGAGGGGTTCGGCTTCTAGGCCGTATCCCATCTGTTTGAAATCCGCGGGGCTCTGCCAGGCGTTGCATCTGTCCTCAGGGCCGAGCTGGTGGCAATAAACCACTCGGTACGGGAGATTAGGCGACGTGCCCGGTTCAGAGACCGGATTGTGATCTATAGTGCCTTGGAATCTCCGCATCCCCTGATTCGCGATATCCGTGACGCCACGGTTTTGGCGAGCCGGGCGGATGTCGAGATTATCTTCTGCTTGGTTCCTAGACATGTAGGAATTGCGGGGAATTAGCCTCCCGATGAGGGCGCCAAAAGTGCGCTAGGAACGGGCTACCGGACCAGTGCTTCGCTCTTCCAAACACCGACTACTTGCCAGGAATACGGGCAGCTCTTCGGACTGCTTGACAAATAAGATGGGAGACGGTCCAGGAAAACTTAAAGTTGCGTGCCATTGCACCGTGACTGTTCACATGGACTTATCTACCAATGCCGCGACGGCTTTAGGTCGCTTTCTGACTTCTCCGAATCGGGCACACTCGTGTGACGCATCGCGATTTGATTGAAGGCTCACCTGTGCCCTATTGTGACGACTGCGTCGCCCCCCAGACTGTTCGCCATATTCTTGTCGAATGTTCTAGTCTAGATGATCTTCCTGCACGTTACCTGTCCCGGTACTGGGGTGGGCTGGGTCGCTACTGCCTCTCCCTTGTACTCGGGACGAGTGTGTGCACCTTGACTGGTGGACTTGTAGACTTTTGTGGAGAAGTCGGTCTTCTCCCTTTTATTTAATCAGTTTTTTTGTTTTGTTTTTGTTTTTTTTCCCCTGATAGGTTGCACGTTTCTGCTCGTTGCCTTTTCCCTTTTTTTAAATTTTTGGTGTTGGGTTTGGGTTTTTTTTTGTGAGTGTGTTTTTGAATTTGATTTTAAAGTAGCCTTGTATTATATAAATTGTACTCCAGCATTCCTATAGAAACTGGGGATAATCTGAGTGACGTCGTCTGCAAATGCAGGTTCCACACATCCTCCCTAACTGGAGCAGGTAAGTCCAACGTGTATACAAGGTACAAAGCGGACTCAGGCAGCTACATTATGGAACACCCGCCTCTAGCTCGAACTCGGGTTCTCTGTTGCCCTCGATCGAGATTGGGGTTTTTCTTTCCACGATGTAATTGCAGAGGACTCTACCCAGGATTGGGTTTAACTGGAGGCCAAAGATTTTGAATTGTAGACCTCTCCCCTAAACTTTATCGAAGGCCTTTTGAATATCTCGCATCACTATGTCTACGTATTTCCCCTCAGCTTAACAGCGAACGACCTTTTCGGTGAGAAGGGCATGCACTGTATCAGTCCCCCTTCTCTTGCGGAACCTGTGTTACTGAGGTTTGTGAGCGTATAGATCTGTTAGTTGGTTTTGTAGCCTGTTCGCTATAAGCTTCTCCTACCCTTTGTCTACGAACTCAAGAGGGATATTAGCCTGTAATCCACGTGTTGATCGGGGGCTAGTTCTTTTAGGTATAAAAATAATTTTGGCCATTTTTAGACCGTCGGCGAAGTAGCCCGTATTCAGGGAAGCATTGTAGATGTTAATAATTCCCTGAATGATCTGCCGGGGACCATGCGCCAAATTGTTTTTAGTGATGACCGTCTAGCCTGGAGCCTTTTGTTTAAAGGTTTTTACGACTGTTATGACCTCTTCTATTGTAATTAGTTAGCCATCATCCCCCATCTCCTCCCCTTCTGATTGAGATCCTCAATCACATGCTCTTCGAATTGCAGGTCGAATTCCGCATCGTCCTGAGGTGTTATCGAGAAGATTTCCTTCCAGAACTTGCGGAACCTTTTCTCCAGTATCGCCTGATCCTCTAAGAAGTCAGGGCCCTCCTTAATGCGGATCTTTACTCAATTGGTAGGCCTTTTAATTTCCTTACTAGTTGCTAGAATTTATCGGAGGTCACCTCGCTGTATATCCTGGCGATTAGGCTGTACAAGATTTCAGCCTGCTGTTGGTTAATAGCCAGTTTTAGCTCATCATGCAAGTTTCGTAGCAGTGAGCTTCGTTCCCGATTCGTACCTGCTCTTCTGATATCTTCATACACCTCTCTGTGCTCCCTAGTGATCCCTTTCATCTCCTCGGTCTATCTGAGCTGTGAATGAGTTTTGTACTCTCTCATAGGTACACACTCGCGGTCAGCCTCGGTGATGAGGGCTGGTATCCTCTCCAGCCCCCCCTCAATCTTCTCTAGAGTTGCCTCGTTTAGGTCAACTGGTTCGAATCCGCCAAGGATTTCTCCTTAGCGTTCCCAGTTGGCCGAAGTGTAGCTTTTGCGGAGAAAGACCAGAAGCTGGAACGGAGCGATTGAGATGATGGTCAAGATTTCTATATGGTCGCAGGGAACTGTTGGGCCTGGCTCGCTATGGTAGTTGAATGGGAAGCCGTCACTTGTCATGATTATGTCGGGCTTTGTTGCTGCCAGAGAGGTGATATAGGTCGGGAAACGCGGTTCTATCCTCTGGAGGTTCTTCCGTCGCATATTCATTTACAAGTTATGACCTCTGTTGTTCGTGTTACCATAGCCAGCCGTTTGGCATCTGGCGTTGAGGTCGCCCTCAAGGAATGCCATTCTGCCGTGGCCGAACAGGGTGTTGAAGTTGTTGAAAGGCAGATACGCTCTACGAGGAGGTTGATATGCCACCGAGACCACGAGGTTGCCCACTAATATGGGCAGTTCTATCGCCACGAATGACCCGTCCAGTTCTGAAAGTTACCTTAAAGAGATTCCTTTTGATTGCAAGGGTAGCACCGTTAAACATCTCTTGAAAATGATTCTTTGTGACAATTCTGTAGCCCGTTATCTTTATTTGACAAGATGTTGTGTCGATACCGTGCTCCGTAATTAATTTGATGTGGGGTTCAAGCACGCTGAATATGTTCCCATACGCAGTTGCTTCTCCCTCCCATCCATTTACGTGAACGTCACAATTTTCAATCTGTTGTTCTGGTTTTCAATTATTTTTTCCTTGCTCCTAGTGTTTCCTGGTGTCGGACGCCTTTTCTTGTTCCTTTTCTTCTTAAACTCTGCCTTGGTAAGCTCTTCAAATGTTTCTCTGTAGAGTTTAGCATTATGATTGAAGAGGTCCTCCTCCACTATTTCCTCTTCGCACTGTGCATCGAACTCCCACTTGTAGTATTTTTACTTGATGCAGACGAATATTTTGTTAGCATCTTTATCCTTTGGGAAGGGGAGTTACTCTGATGTGTAAATTGATAGGGTAATCTCGTGAGCCTCTAGAGGTCTTTCGGCCTCCCGTTTACTTGTTTCCAGGTGTCCATCTTTAGGCATGACTTTTGAGTCCGAGGTATCTGTGGAATAAGAAGTTTCCGTTTCTTCCTTCTTCTTTTAGGCTTATTATTTATTCTGCTCCTTAGGTTTCTCCTTAGGCACCACATCTGCTTCATGCCGTTTTTTTTTAGCATCCGGTTTAATTCATTTGCAAATGTCCCTGGCTTTTTTCGATTTCTGACGTGGGCATACAATATGCACGTCAAAATTGTCGTGGACTCTTCGTTTTTTATTTTGCGGTAAGTTTTCTTACTCTCTGTCTCGGAGTAAGCTGCCTTTGCTACCTCAGCGTACATCGTATTGGCTTTTTTTAGTTACCTCTTCTTTACTTTGCTGTTGCTTTCTCCTGATTATTTTTTTCATGGGGCAAGCCATTGCCATAGATCGGTGGTCTTGCCCGCAGTTCGCGCACTTCTCGCGAGAGCTCTGGCAGTTCTTCCTGTGGTGACTAGGTTCGCTGCACTTAGAGCATACCTGTTGTGGCGCCTGGCATTCTCGCGTAGTGTGTGCCTCCATTTTGTAACAACGGGAGCAGACTTGGATAGGGTGGAACTACTCCCTCTCGATCTGCTCCCCGCTGATCCGGGCGTTAAAAAGCAGGAGCCCAGACTCCTTTGATTTCTTAGCCATGGATGTGTCTCCAAAGATGATCTTAAAGACATAGGTATAGTCCGAGTTGTCCCTTCTGTTCTTAAATTTGACAATCGTAGTGACATTCGGCCATTGATGGTTCTTTATAATCTCTTCTTTCATCTCCTCTTCAGAATGCTTCCCAATACTGGGGTCTAATCTCCTGTAGATCACACTCTGGTGCGTTTGGATCTGGAAAGGGATTGCTCGCTGCAGGCCGAGCTCGCGAAGGACCTCGACCGCTGCTTTCTTCGTCATGGCCTCCATATCCTTTTCGGTTTCGCATGTAGCAACATAGCCCGCTGGGGCCTCTAGTAGCCTGGTCATAGCTATCTTAAATCGTCCATATACGACTTCAAAAACTTTGTTTCTGTCCGCTCTGGTGTGGGGACTGATGGTGCGCGGCGGGACCCGAGTGGTCTTAGCTTGAACCATCTTGTCTGAGGGGAGCCTTGAGCAGTGGTTAAACGCGGTAGAGTTGCTCCTCTTTTGTGGTGTTTAGCTGTATACCAAATCCTTGTTTCCTCTTCTGTGGGTCAACTCTCCGATAGAGGAATGAAATTATGATGGGTGAACTCGGGGAGCCCTGACGAGGTGTGATTCTATAGCAAACTTTTATTGGTTAGCGCATAATCAACCACCGCTAACCGAGCGTCCTCCCTAGAGGGTTTGTGAATAACAACTGCATCCTGCGTAAATAGAGATGGGTGTTACTTCCCTCTATGGTATTGGCAGGGCATCCTAGGTAGAGGGGAAGCCCCCACCCTCGATCCGCAAGTTGCAGTCCTGTCCTTTGTCCCGGTGCCTCTGACGCCGAGTTCTACAGTGGGCTACTCAAACCTGCTTTCCTTGCCGCCCATAATTATGCCTATCATAGAGAATGTCATAGTTGGGACGGAGCTAGACGAATGCCAGTTCAGTTCACTTCAACTCCCTTACACCGGTGGGGCGGGGGGAGTAGGGAAAAGTGCTTAAATATTCACGTTTATAAGCACGCTACTTTTTCGCCAAATAATATCTTCTGAGTATGCTTGCTTTATCCAAAGTAGGACTAACAAGTCAACAAGGCGAATTTTGCTTTTCATGAGATAGGTGGTGAAATTTGTGGTATTGGGCGATAGAGGTGAAGAAGTTTATAAGTTTTATTTACCCTGGCTGCGGGGGCATCGCCTTCGTTTTACTACTATATTTTTCCTCTTTTGTTGTCTTTTTTTTTTTTTTAATCTGTCTCCAGTGTTCCCACTGTTGGCATTTTTGATCGACAGAGCCGGTCTGAATCTTCCATTTAAATATATATATATATATATATATATATATATATATATATATATATATATATATATATATTTATTTAAAAAAAAAATTCCTCCATCTTAAGTTTCTAGCCTTTCAAGTTTGTCTTTTGTTAACTTTATGTATCCTAATATTATTTTCGTGGGCATTTTGCCTCTTTTGTTTTCATTTTTGTCAATTATTATTTTATTTTGTATTTCTTTCTTTTTGTGGTCAGTTCGCCTATAGCAGTTCTCTTAAGTAGAATGAGACTGAGTTTTAAAAATTCCCACGAAAGCCCTGCTGACAATTTTTTTCAGGAGACAAAGGAAAGTAATGAAAGAAAAGGCAATTATGATGGCAAATAATGCATACTCAGTAATAAAAAAGATCTGCAACAAATTGATGGTAGGGAAGACCTTCTGGAAGGCAGTGGCATTGCCAGGAATATTATATGGAGGAAAGGTGGTTGGATTTAGTAAAAAAGAAATAGAAGAGCTCAAGAAAATTGAGAACAGAGCATACATAGTGATTTTAGGGGCAGGGCAGGGCAGGGAGATGTGGTTGAGGTTTTAAGAGGAGAGATAGGGGCAACATCAATGGTAGTGTAGGGGGGCGAAGATGTATCAGAGAAAAATTCCTTCCAAATCGATAATATAAATAGCCCATTAATTTACCAAATCAGCGCGGACTAAGCCGTGGCGTAATGGCTAAGAACAGTCTCGTTTAAATCTACTGGTACCGCGTTCGAAACTCAAAGTCCACAACCTTTTATGAAAAATACGGAAGTCAAGGAAAACGCTGAAGGACCAACTCAAGAAGACTTAAGATAAATGAATCGCCTCAAGAAAGAAAAACTGAAGAAAACGACTTCAACGACTAACTCATCAAGAATCAAAGAAATCGTCAACTCATCATAATTGACGAAAATGAAGATACATCGAGAAAGAAATCGAAAATTTATGGGGAGGGGGGAGGGCTCTTCTTATGTTCAACTTATGTATTTATCTTGAAATCTTTCTTTGTCTTTATCGTATCAAATTGCCCCTTCTTGAATGAATTTCCTTATTTCTTCTCTTTTAAGTTAGCCCTTCAAACATTGTCTTCCATTCACCTTGACTCCATATTCTAGTTGGTTAGGTTAGTTCTTGATCTTCGATTTCTTACTTTATGCATCTTGACTTCCTCATTCTTCTTAATCTTGATGCATCTTCCCTTTTCTTCGATTATCTTGATGTGATGATTCCTTCTTGATTATTGATGATTTGAAGAGTTAGTCCTTGAAGTCGTTTTCTCCCGTTGTTTTCTTTCTTGAGGCGATCCATTTATCTTGAGTCTTCTTGATTCTAGTTGAGTTGGTCCTTCTTCCGTTTTCCTTGACTTTCGGTTTCTTCTGGAGAATTCTTCGTAAAAATTGTGGACTTTGAGTTTCGAACGCGGTAATTTGAGATCTAAACGCCTATGCTCTTAGCCATTACGCTACGGCCGAGTCCGTGCTGAGTTGGTAATTTAATGGGCTATTTTTATTACCGATTTGGAAGGAATATTTCTCTGATACATCTTCGCACCCCTAAACAGGTCCCTTTCTAGAAAGCGGAACAAATTTGAGGATTAGGAAGAGACTAGTCTTGGATTTCTTAATCGAGGAGAGTAGTAGCTCTCCCTCCTACGACCTCCGGGTCTGCAGGATGAGTGGAGTTATTTCAGTGGGATTGAGGAGAGCGAACGAACGAAGTCTTGTCTCTTAATCAATGAGTAATAGCATCTCCTGAAGTTCCCAGCAGCACATTTTCTTAATCTCTAGTAGGAGAGCAGCTGCAGTTGTAACGGAGATCAGAAGATTGTTCGGCCTTTGAGGGTCATCAGTTATGGGGGGGGGGGGCTCTTCCTTATATCTGCTTATTTATTTATAAATATTATTTTCATCTTGAGTTTCTCTTATTATTCGAATCTATTTACTTCTTCTTGACTGAAGTTGCCCCTTCAAACATTGTCTTCTATTTATCTTGAATTCCGTATTTTTGGCTGGGTTAGTTCTTGATCTTCATATCCTTCCTTTCTGGATGCATCTTCATTTTATTGCATTTATCTTGGGCTGATGATTCCTTCTTGATGAGTTGATGATTTTGATGAGTTAGCCCTTGAAGTCGTTTCCTTCCGTTTTTCTTTCTTGAGGCGACCACATGAGGAGGATGAAGAGCGAATGTTGGGGAAATTCTTATTTGAAAGAGATGAAGTGAAAATGGAGAGAAACAAAGAAATTTAGGAAAAAATGATAATGAAAAGGAAAATATTTACAGCGAGAAGATAAAAAAGCCAAAAGGGGAGCTGTTACAAAAGCAATCCCCGAACAGCATTCAAGTCAAGTCAAGATTGTGTTGACCTCACGTGAATACGTTCAGCTCGATCTCTCGACTTCTTTTGAACCGGACTTTTTTGATCGCTCTCACTTCGTCGTCGAGCTTTATATTACCTTCTCACTCACGGTCGCCCGCAACTACAATTATTAAAGATAATCTCAAGTGTTGTGTAAACAGTACAATTAAATTAGATGATAACACAGAGTCATTATGGCTAAATGTAAAGGAAGGTAAAAACAAGCTTGTCATAGGATTATTATACAGACCACCAAATCTTAGTAAGGAAGCTTCAAATCTTCTGTGGCAGGAGATTGAACGGGCATGTAGAAGTAAGCATGTGTGTATAATGGGCGATTTTAATTACAGAAATATAGACTGGGAAGCTCTTGTGGGTGATCAGGAGGCTGAGGAATTTTTGAATGTTGTCCAAGATAATTTTCTGAGGCAGATTATTAACGAACCCACTAGAGGTAATAATATACTGGATTTAGTTCTGACAAATAGGGAAGAAGTTATTAAGGATACTGAGATTGGAGGAAATTTGGGTAATAGTGACCATTGTGAAATTAGATTCAAGATGAAATGGAATGGTATTGATAGTAGCATGAACAATGTTAAAATTCCTGACTTTAGAAGAGCAAATTATAATGGGCTAAGGACTTACCTGGAGGCAGTTGTACAGAAACCAGGCAATGAAATCAATTCAGGAATAGATTCAATGATATCAGTTAGTGGAGACAATAATCACCAGGAGGAAGAGATTACAATTGAAGAGGAGTATGAAAGAATAATTGAGCAATTAATTACAGGTCAGATGATTAACATTCCTTATAAGGAGATTAGGACTAAAAATAATGACCCAAAATGGATGACAGATAAAATTAAGCATTATATTGGCATTAAAAAGGGCATTTATAGGAAAATAAAAAATGGAGAGGATCACTTAAGGCAGAGATATAATGAACTAGCAAGAGATGTTAAAAAGTTAGTTAGAGTAGCAAGGAAAAATTATGAAATTAAAGTGGCAAATAGGGCAAAGGAAGATCCTAAAAGTTTTTATCAATTATACAAAACTAAGGTTAGAGATAAAATAGGCCCACTTATAGATTCCAATGGAGAATTAGTGAGTGATAGGGACTCAATGGCTGGAATGCTAAATGACTTTTTTCTCTCAGTATTTACACAGGAGGATACTCTAAATATACCCGAGGTGTCAATGATCTTTCGGGGTAATGATGAAGAGAAATTAAAGGATATCTTGATCACAAAGGAGATAGTGACAAAGGAAATTGATAAAATCAAAAGTAGTAAAGCACCTGGTCCTGATGAGGTCTTTCCTAGAATTTTGAAAGAATGTAAGGATGTGTTAAGTGAGCCCCTAGCATGCATCTTTAGAAAATCATTGGAGAGTGGCATTGTGCCAGTGGCATGGAAGAAAGCCAATGTGATGATACCTATATTTAAGAAAGGGGATAAAACAAATATGTCTAATTACAGACCAGTAAGTTTGACATCAGTGGTAGGGAAAATGATGGAATCTATTATAGCAAGGAATATTAAGGATCACTTGGATGAGCATAAGTTGATAAAAGAATCACAGCATGGCTTTAGTAAGGGTAAATCCTGCCTGACTAATTTGCTGTCTTTTTATAGTAAGGTGTATGAAGCAGCAGATAATGATGAAAACTATGATATTTTATACTTGGACTTTAGTAAGGCTTTTGATCGAGTGCCACACTTACGGCTTCTGAGCAAAGTTAAAGCACACAGGATCGATGGCAGTATATTTAGGTGGATTCAGTCATGGCTTGGTGACAGACAGCAAAGAGTTAGTATAGATGGAGTTAAATCTGAGTGGGGGTGTGTTAGCAGTGGAGTTCCGCAAGGATCTGTTTTGGGTCCCTTGCTATTCTTAATTTATATTAATGATCTTGACATAGGTATAAGTAGTGACCTGAGTAAATTTGCTGATGATACTAAGCTAGGTAGGGCCATTAGGGCTGATTCTGATGCTGTTGTAATGCAGGAGGAATTGACCATTCTGTCCAATTGGGCTGAGAAATGGAAAATGAAGTTTAACATAGACAAATGTAGTGTACTTAGTATAGGTAGAAATAATCCAATGAATAGCTATAAATTAAATGGGAGAAATTTAGGGAGGACCGATTGTGAGAGGGACTTGGGTATTTTGGTAAGTTCAGACCTTCGTCCTAGAAAGCAATGTCTAAATGCTAAGAATAAAGCTAATAGGATATTGGGATTCATCAGGAGGAGTGTAAGCAATAAGAGTGCTGAAGTCATTCTAAAACTGTATCTGGCGTTAGTTAGGCCTCATCTAGACTATGCAGTACAATTTTGGTCACCATATTATAGGAAGGATATTGATTTGCTTGAGTCTGTGCAGAGAAGGATGACAAAGATGATTGGTGGGCTAAGGAACTTACCTTATGGCGAAAGGCTCAGAAAACTAAATCTACATACATTGGAAAGGAGAAGAGTCAGAGGGAAATTGATTGAAGTCTTCAAATGGGTAAAAGGATATAATAAAGGGGATCTGGGTAAAGTTCTTATACTTAGTGAACATGACAGGACACGTAGCAATGGGTTTAAGCTTGATAAGTATAGGTTTAGGAAGGAGATTGGGAGGAATTGGTTTACAAATCGTGTGGTAGATGAATGGAATAGGCTCACTAGACATGTGATAGAAGCCTCCTCTCTGGGTAGTTTTAAGAATAGATTAGATAAATATATGGATGAAGCTGCTAGATGGGACTGACTTTTTTATGTACATATGTATATATTTTTCTAAGGAGTGGGGAGATTATATTTTGCGGTTGCATGAATGGACATAATCCTCTGGATGCATTTTATGTATATTGTAGATTAGATCTGACGAACTCCTGTAAAGGGTGACAATGTTGATGACTTTTCTCTGGTAATAAATCTTTTGTGTGTTGACTGGAACAGGAGCTGCCAAGTGTAGGCCATGAATGGTCTTTTGCAGTCTCCTTCTTTTCTTATGTTCTTATGTTCTAACCTCTTGGAGTATCTCTAGCCTAGCTCTGGGAGACCTAGGCCGCCAGGCCCAGGTGAACGGTCCCCCAATGGAAGTTTCCCTAACCCCTAAGGGCAAATGTGGCCCCAGCCCTTCCGCCGAAGCGGACCTTCGCCTGACTTCACGTCCTTGCTTCAATCAAGACGTTCCAAGACCTAATATTCCTCGATCTCACCATGCCTCCAACTCAACCCTGGCTCCAAATGACAACTCTGAGTCTCAGAATGTTGTTTTCATTAGATCATCTGAAAACAAGGCCGTATTTTCCCATCCATTAAGAGTCACAGTTGCCCTAAACTCATCACCATTCCATAAGCTTATAAAAGAGGGATCCTGCCGAATCTTGGGAAAAGGTACAGCCCTAAGAATTGAACTCTCTAATATAAATAAACTAGAGGTAGATCTTGAAGATGTCTCCACCCTGAGGGAATGGCCAGTCAAGTGCTGGTGCCTGGAAGATGCCTCATTAGGCAAATACAAATATGGAAGGATCTCTGGCCTTCCAGTCTCCCTACAGCAAGAAGACCTCAGAAACAACCTGCAGATCCTTGATTCTAACAGCCTGTCCAGTCTTATGGAGATTTCTAGATTACCTTCCCATCCTGAGGCTTCCACCTACTCAGCGCGTCTCAAATTTGCAGGAGGACTACCAGAAAGAATGGCTCTGGGCTTCACCTCCTACTCAGTTCTCCCATACTATCTCCCCCTTCTGAGGTGTTTCACATGCCAGCGTTTTGGCCATGGATCACTGACCTGCAGATCCACACAAAGATGCAGCAGATGCAGGCCAAGAATGTTCAAATCTCCCCTACTGCTACTTCTGCAACGACAACCATCGCCCCTCCTCCAACAACTGTCCATTCTCAGAAAAGGCAAGGCAGATCCAATGCAAATCAGTGGATGATAGTATCCCTATTTATACCATCCATGCCCAGCTCCGCTCCATCTACTCAGCCCCAAAAGACTCCAGGACAACTTCCGCTGCCTCCAAAACTACACCCTCACTATCCTCCCAGGATATCCGCTCTTCTCCTAAAACTCCACCAAGAAAGCCCCTCCAGACCCCCTCCCCCCGTAAGGGGCGCGGCGATTTGCCATCCTGGCCGCCGTGCTGACGGGATCCAGCGCTCCGTCCGGCCCCAGCTTAGCCTCTCTTCCTTCCTTCAGATAGCCCGATTTCTCCCCTACCTTGTCGCTTTTCATACAACCTCTCCCACAACTTTCTCTGGTCAGCCTCTAATTTCAAAGGGTAGAATGCTGACCTTCTTCTCAAGCCAACCACCCCGGATCGGGGCTGAGGGGGGAGGGGACATTGTCCCCTAACCCCTGAGCTCCGGTTCGGGATGGGGGTTTTTTAACAACCTGCTTCATCCCCACCCATACCTTCCTCACATCCCTTTTCCTCTCCTCTTCACAACCTATATTTTTTACGCCGTGTCCAAGGTGGAGCCGCCATGCCGATGGACTGCCAGGCCACCAGGCAGGAGGGGTGGTCCCGAATGGCGGCGCCTGGCTCTGCCGGGCTTGTAAGCACCTCTCGCAGTGCGGGCTACTGCGAGGGGTGATGAGCTATTGCGTCCCGTGGCAAAAATAGGGTCACCATGCCCATAGATGAACAACAAAAAAAAAAACCCAAACCCCTTTAACTCCCCCTTGCTCATCGACGGAGCCGCCCTTGGGCAGCTCCACCGAAAAAATGGAGGTCCCCCCCCCTGTGCTTGCACAGGGGACCCTCCATATTTCTCTAACCGGAGAGGAGGCTTACTCCTCTCCTTCGCCTACGGGTGCAGGGGACTCCCCCTCACCCCCTTCTCTGGAGGTGCTTTCGGGCACCTCCCTTTTCCCAGCGGCAGTCCCATCTTTTCTTTTCAAGGGGACTGCCAAGAAAGCCAGCAGGCAGCCCTTAGCCAGCCGCTTCCCATCAAAGCGGCTCGGTAGGGCAAACCCCCTTAGGGGGGAGAGGGAAGCCAGGCCCCTTCGGTCGCTTCCCTCAAAAGACCTGCTGGCAAGAATTTTAAACCTTGCCGGGGTCAAGGCCTGTGCCTCCCCATACAAGACTGGCGACACTGCCAAGGGGACCTGCGATGTCCTGGGAGGGGATGGCCAATTGGAGGCCCCTCCTGTGATAGACATGGTCCTTGAGGAGACCCAGCCCCAGACGGTAGGGCCTTCCATGGGGTGGAATTCGGGCTCGGCGCCAAGCACCGAACCCGAATCCGCCCCTATGCAAGGTCCTCCTCAAATGGCTGAGGGCTCCGAGGCAGTAGAAGGAGGGGAGGGATCTCCTCCGACAGGTGCCCCTACGACAACCAGGACCTTCTCCATTTCGGAGAGGGACCTGGCTGAGGCTGGTCCATCTGGCCTGGGGACTTCTGCCGGCGGAGGTGAAAAGCGGGTTCATTCCCCGCCCTCCTCTCCGAAAAAGAAAAAGACTAAAAAGACCAAAAAGACTCGGGGCTCCTCTCCATCCGCAGGGGCTGCGGGGACGGATGGGTCTGCTGCCACTCTGGCAAGCGACCAAGCCAAGATCGGCACATCCGCCCCTCTGCCCCCCCGGTTGCGGAGCCCCTGACAAAGAAGACTACTACCAAGAGTGCACAGGGCGGAGCCTCGATGACATCGGGGCCCCTCATTCAGAGGTTACCTGGCGTTTTCGAGCCCGCTGGCTTCAAACGCTTCCTCGTTATTCGCTCCACTGATGGCACCATGTTGTCCAAGGGCAACATGATCCATCAGCGGAGAGGATTAGCTATTGCAATTGGTAGAGAGCCGAAGGTAACCCGTTTCTCGGACGGGAGCCTTCTGGCGAACGCGGCGAATCCCGCCGAGGCGGCCAGGATTAGTGCTCTTCGGACACTTCATGGCACCCCGGTGAGTGTGACGCCGCACTCTACCATGAACTTTGTGAAAGGAGTAGTTTATGCGAGGGAACTCGTTGACTACTCCATTGAAGACATTACCTTAGAGCTGGCCGACCATGGGGCGGTCAAGGTCGAACGTGTGATGAGAAAACAGGGAGGGGCCTCGAGACCCACCCCTACACTCTTCGTCACGTTCGACTGTGACAAGCTCCCTGAGTCGGTGCGTGCCGGTTGGTACCGCTACCCCGTGAAGGCATTCGTGCCACTGCCACGGCGGTGCTATTACTGTCACCGCTTCGGCCATACGAATCGCTCATGTAGACGTGCAAAGTCGGGGTCACCCGAAGTCTGTGTAAATTGCTCCAAGGTCGCACACGATAAGTCCAAATCGTGTGTGGCCAAGTGTGTCAATTGCGGAGAGCCGCACCCTGCTTCTTCGAAGCAATGTGGTGCATATCTCCTTGAGAAAGAAATCCTGGCCGTTCAGGCCCAGGATCGACTCTCATTCCGCGAGGCAAAGGACTTGGTCCTGGCGCGCCCGGCTCTGCCTGGGACGTCATATGCCTCAATAGTTAGGAAGGCACCCTCTGCTCCCGGCCCATCCAGGCCAACGAGCACGGTTGTTTCCGCGCCCATTCGGAGCCCTTCTGCGGGCTCTACCCAACCCGGGCGCTCCCCTGGTAAAGCTGGCGGCAAAAAGGGCTCATACCCTGCCCCGGCTAAAACCAGGGCTCCCCCCTCTTCCCCCAGCGTGACCGTTTCCCGTAAGGCGAAACAGCCACGCGCCTCCACCGAGTCGTTAGACTCACAGGAGGCAACACCCCTGAAGATGGTCGCTAGGCCATCTTCCGGGGTTCCTAAAGCTGTCCCCCGAAAGGAGGACAGCAACAAAGGAGCTTCGGCTCCTTCACCCACGTCCCGAGGTGGAGCGAGTGGCTCGGAGACGGTGGTTCCTCGAAAAGAGGGCCCCCCGCCTCCGAAGCCGCAACGCCCGCCTAAGGTTTCGAGGCGGAGGGAGGAAAAGACTCGCATGGCGAGCCCAACCTCCCCCAATAAGTCCTCGAAGGCGACAGCGCCTTCAGCGCTTTGTCCGGCCAACAGCGCCCGGGGTTCTGCCCCCGGGAAGCGTACGGCCATTCCCGTGAGGGTCTTCAATTCGAGGAGGGCCCCCGCGTCTCCTCCGAGCTAGGCCTGGAGGGCATATTCCTTCAATGGAATTGCCGTGGACTCCGGGCCAGCTGGGAGGAGCTGCGGAGGCTCGTCTCGTCCCGTTCCCCGTTAGCTATTTTTTTGCAGGAGACCATGCTAGGTGCGTGCCCCCTCCCTGCCCTCCCGGGGTATAAGGGTCTTGCGACCACACCACCTCGGGATGGCCGGGCTGGGGGATGCGCAGTTTACACCCGGCATGATGTCTCCGTTCTTCCTTTCTCTTTAGATACCTCCTTTCAGGCAGTGGCTGTGCAGCTGCACCTGGATAGGAGGTATACTATCATTTCTGCGTACATTCCACCGTCAGCTGACTTCGACGCGGGGGACTTTCGCCGCGTCGTGGCACGGTTGCCGAGGCCCTATCTCTTGCTTGGAGATCTGAACGGCAGGCATCCTCTCTGGGGAGATTACTCCATAAATCCCAGGGGACAAGTCCTTGCCGATCTGATCGAAGAGCTTGAGATGGGTGTCCTAAACGTGGATGAGTTTACGCATCACTGTCCGAGAACCGCTTCATTTTCTTGCCTTGACCTATCTTTGTGCTCTTCGGATGCACAGCCTGATTTTGATTGGGGGGTGGTCGATGACCTCCATGGTAGTGATCACTTTCCCATTCAAATATCATTTTCAGGGCAACTGCCGCCTGAGAGACCACCTCGGTGGTGCTTGGCGCGGGCGCGGTGGCCTGCATTTCAGGAAATGACTGAATTCTCTATCTCAGTCGAGGAGTTTAGGTCGGTAGATGAGGCCGTTGAGTTCTTCTCCGGCAACCTCATCGCCGTGGGCCTGACTACTATTCCTAGGACGTCTGGCCGTTTTGCACGCCGACCACTCCCATGGTGGTCGGCCGAGTGTGAGACGGCCCTCAAACAGAAGCGTTATGCCTACATGCGCTATAAGCGCCGCCCGAACGATTTCACTGTCGCTGAATTTCGTCGGGCTAGGGCTAGGTTCCGGTATATTTCGAAGCACGCCCGCCGCTCTTCTTGGCGGGCATACGTGTCTTCACTTAACGGGAAGACCCCTTTAGCTGAGGTGTGGAAGCGAGTCAAAAGGATTCGGGGCAAGTTCTCGCAGGACCCCCCTCCCGTTCTCCAGGAGAATGGGACCGCAATCTCGGACCCCGCATCCGTGGCGGAATCCTTAGCGACCGCTTTTTCCGCATTCTCTAGCCGTGATGCTGCTCCGCCAGCATTCAATGCACGTCGTGATGTCGCGGAAGGCCGCCGGCTGGACTTTACCTCCAGAGGCGGAGAACCCTTCAACGACAAGTTTACTGTGAGTGAGTTGCGCTCCGCTCTCGCTTCGTGCGCGGACACCGCCCATGGTCCGGACGATGTCCCGTACGCCATGCTTCGACACCTGGGTGAGCGAGGCATGGCCTTTCTGTTAGATTTGTTCAACAGGATCTGGGTGGAAGGTCTTCTCCCAGACTCCTGGCGAATCGCTACTGTGCTCGCCTTTCGCAAGCCGGGGAGAGATCACTCTACTCCGACCGGTTTCCGCCCAATCTCTCTAACCTCTTGCGTGTGCAAGTTGATGGAGAAATTGGTAAATGTTAGATTAGCCTATTTCTTGGACAGCGGAGGCCATCTGTCTTCTGCACAGTGCGGCTTCCGTAAGTTCCACTCCACGTCGGATGCTCTGCTCCGACTGGAAAATGCCGTCTGCGAGGCTTTCCTTCGTAGACAGCACTACGCCACGGTGTTTTTTGATCTGGAGAAGGCCTATGATACCGCATGGCGATACGGTATCATGGAGACTCTCCACACGATGGGGGCGAGGGGACGCCTCCCAATGTTTATATCTGAATTTTTGCGAGATCGTCGATTCCGCGTACGGGTGGGGGTAGCCCTCTCCGTCCCAAAGGAGCAGGAAGAGGGTGTCCCGCAGGGAAGTGTCCTCAGTGTCACACTCTTTGCCCTGAGCATCAACGGCATCACCTCGGTGCTGCCGGAAGATGTTCTCGCTACGCTCTACGTGGACGACCTTTCGATCTCTTTTGGCGCGGCCCAGATGCCGACTCCAACAGGCATTGAACCGCGTCTCTCGCTATGCCGAAGCGCACAGGTTTCGGTTTTCTTTGGCCAAGACTAAGGTGGTGCACTTCTGCCGCCACCCACGGCTTCACCCCGACCCAGATTTGTTTCTTAATGGGGTGCGCCTGGATGTGGTTGAGTCGCACCGTTTCCTTGGTCTTGTATTCGACCGACGCCTCACCTGGGAGGCTCACATTCGCAGCCTTAGGGTCTCTTGTACCCGCGCCATGGACATTCTCCGTTCCGTGACGTTCAGCGCTTGGGGCGCTGATAGGGCTACCGCCTTACTTTTTTATCGATCCTTTGTTCGCTCGAAGCTCGACTACGGATGCGAGTTTTATGCATCCGCAGCCGAGCGTTTATTGCGGAAGGTGGATTCGATCCACCACACCGGCCTTCGCCTTGCGACCGGTGCCTTCCGCACTTCCCCCATTGAGAGCCTGTTGGTCGATGCTGGGGAGATGCCACTCGCTCTGCGCCGCGTGCAGTGCATCACTCGCCTGTACGCGCGAGCCCGGCGCCTCCCTCAGTCGCCAACATCTCTCACTGCATCCGCAGCTGATCTCGATGGTGCCTATGCCGCCGAGAGACGCCAGTCATACCCTAAGCCCTTTGGGTTTAGGGCCAGGAAACTCCTTCGAGAGGTAGATATAGCTCTCGGGCCGGTGGCGCCCCTGGTTCTGCCCAGGACGCCACCCTGGAGGGTACCACATTTGGCTATTTGTCGCCACGCCTCTGCTCCCAAAGCTTGTACTGCGCCGGGAGTATTGCGTTCGACCTTTTTGGAGCACACATCGTGTCACGCTGGTACCGTGCCAGTGTATACGGATGGCTCCAAGTCCCAAGAGGGGGTCGGCTTCCACGCCGTATCCCCTCTGTTTGAAGTCAGCGGGGCTCTACCAGGCGCTGCGTCTGTCTTCACGGCCGAGCTGGTGGCAATACACCACTCGGTACGGGAGATTACGCGACGTGCCCGGTTCGGAGACCGGATTGTGATTTATAGCGACTCACAAAGCGCCCTGAGTGCTCTCGGGGCATTGGAATCTCCGCATCCCCTGGTTCGCGAAATCCGTGACGCCACGGTTTTGGCGAGCCGGGCAGATGTCGAGATTATCTTCTGCTGGGTTCCTGGACATGTAGGAATTGCGGGGAATGAGTGCGCCGATGAGGGCGCCAAAGAGTCCGCGAGGACTCTGCGACCGGACCAGCGTTTCGCTCTTCCTCACACTGACTACATGGCAGGAATACGGGCAGCTCTTCGGACTGCTTGGCAAAGAAGATGGGAGACGGTCGAGGGGAACTTAAAGTTGCGTGCCATTGCGCCGCGACTGTTCCCATGGACCTATCCCCCAATGCCGCGGCGGCTTCAGGTTGCTTTCTGTCGTCTTCGAATCGGACACACTCGTGTGACGCATCGTTACTTGGTGGAGCGCTCGCATGTGCCCTATTGCAACGACTGCGTCGTCCCCCAGACTGTTCGGCATATTCTTGTCGAATGTCCCAGTCGGGGTGATCTTCGCGCACGATACCTGTCTCGGTACCGGGATGGGCGGGGTCGCTACCGCCTGTCCCTTGTACTCGGGACGAGTGCGTGCACCATGACTGGCGGACTTATTGACTTTTTGGGGGAGGCCGGCCTTCTCCCCTTTATTTAAGGTTCCTTTTTTTTGTTATTGTTTTGTTTTAGGTTGCACTCTCCTGCACCGGGGTGAGGGGGACCTCCCCCCGCTGCCGGAGATTGCTTCGATTGTTAAGTTTTTCCAATTTATATTGATTGTTAAGTTTTCATATTTTAACTTTAAAGTAGCCTAATTCTAGGCTGTCGTGTTTTTCGGCGACTTATGCCCAAGTGGGTAGTTGCCAGATGGGCTCTATAAAAAAAAAAAAAAAAAAACCAGACCCCCTCCTATGCAGAGATGGCTGCTGCTCCCATCCCACCAAGGAACCTCGGTAAACCAAATCCACCTGTAACCTCCCCCTCTTCACACAGAACCAACAGAGAGACCACTCCCAAGAGGCCCTGCCCCAGCCAATATTATCACCACAAGAGCCCTTCTCCAATTCCTCCTCCATACCCACTTTCCCCAGTCATCCAGAATGTGCCTCTTCACCACCGCAAAGGAGCACCCTCAGCTCAGCCACTCATAGTAAAGATCACAAATCTCCTAAAAGAATTCATCACCCTGCTCCAATCTGGCTCTCCTATCCAACAAGTCCTTATCACTCTCCTCCCTAGTGTAATCAATTTGTTCACTTCATTCCTCTCATAATGGCTTCAATGCACAGCCCTATAATTTTCTGGAATGCCCGCTCCCTTCGTCACAAGATGAGAGACCTCTCTCTACTCATCAACTCTCTATCACCCAATATAGTTGGCATATGTGAGACCTGGTTCCAGCTTGAAATCTCACCCTCATTCCAAGGTTACACTGCATTCCGCAGAGACAGGTCAAATTGGGCAGGTGGTGGCCTCCTCATTAAACATGGATTGACCCACCGTCTCCACACACTCATACCATACCCCCAAGGCCTTCTAGAACTGCTGGCAGTGCAGATAGCCATCGGCGGAACCTGGTGTGACATTCTCATCTGCTACAACCCATGCCTCCCGGTCACTGAGCAAGAATTTAACCACTATTTTGACCAACTCTCCCCTACAAGCCTCATCATGGGAGATTTCAATGCCCCCTACCCCCACTGGGATCCATCAGCCATCACAAGCCGCCCAGGCTCTGCCCTCCTCTCCTCGACCCACCTCTCCCTTCTCACCCCACCAGGCCTCTGCACCAGGGTGGACCCAGCAAAAGCCGTGCCTTCAACCCTGGATCTGTGTATTGGCAGTGGGTCCTTCACCTCTTCAGTAGTTTCTACCGGCCAATACATGGGAAGCGACCATCTACCAGTGATCATCTCCTCAAATGGCCTCACAAACCCTCCCCCTAGGTCAATCCGCCCTCATTGGAAAACAAACCCAGGAAAATGGACAAAATTCCAAGCCTCACTCTAACCTCCCCCCCCCAAATCTCCTCTCAGTTGAAGAAAAAATCAACTGGTTTTCAGAATCCCTCAAGGCAGCTGGGGAACACACTTTTCTCCTGACCACCAGTCGCTTCAATGGCCGCCCCCGCTGTCCTTGGTGGACAGAAGAGTGTGCATCAGCCATCCGCCTCAGACGACTAGCATTTGCAAGATGGAGACGTCAGCCCTCCCAAACTAACAAAATTGGATTTAACAGACAGGACGCCAAGTGCAAAAGGATCTTACTTCAGGCAAAAAGAAACTCCTGGCATAAATTCTGTAGCTCGCTTTCCTTTTCCACCCCCTCCACTAAAGTCTGGACTTTCTTCAGACACATGACCTCACCTTCAAAGCACAATTCCTATCCCCTCTGCTCAGGTGGCTTCCCACTAACAAATGAAAAAGACAAGGCTGAAGCCTTTGCCACAGAATACAGCCGACTATACAGCAGCAAAGCAGACTCTCTCTTAACCAGACCTCAAGCCAGGCTTCTCATAGAGAGTATTTCCAACACCACATATGACCCACTTGCATCCCCTTTCCAACTCAAAGAATTGCATGGGGCACTTTCTTCCATGAAAAAAGGCAAGGCCCCCGGCTCCGACATGATCCTCTCTGACTTCCTAAGTCACTTGTCTGAAGTTCACCTAAACTTCTTACTGGAGCTATTCAACGACAGCTGGACCCAAGGCCAATTCCCCTCCCCATGGAAACTTGCCCTCATCCTCCCCATCCCCCAAAAAGGAAAAGACCCTAGTGATCCGGCATCATACAGACCAATTAGCCTCCTTTCCTGCACCAGCAAACTCCTGGAAAAAATGGTCCAAAAGCGTCTAGCCTGGTGGCTGGAATCCCACCACCATCACCACCCTAACCAATATGTCTTCCGACCAGGTGAAGCACGACGGATGCACTCACACATCTAGACCACCTGGTGCAATCCACCTTCAAGGAACATCTAGTGGCAGAGGCCGTCTCCTTTGATCTGTCAAATGCTTTTGACACGGTTAACCATGAGGCCTTGCTGCACAAACTATTGAACCTGGGAATGCACAGTCCCCCCCTCTCTTGGATCAAAGACTTCCTCTCTAACCGTCTCTACACAGTGCTGATAGGGTCAACCCAAGCTTCTCCCCGCAAGATCAACCAAGGAGTCCCACAAGGATCCCCTCTGAGCCCCCTCCTATTCACAATATACATAGCAGACATACCGGACAGTGTGCATACAACATCTCTATTATATGCAGATGACATATCCATCTTCTGCACTGCCCAAACTCCCCAACTAGTCCATGACAGACTCCAAAACGCAGTAAACGACCTCACAGCATGGGCTCAAAGTTGGAACCGGCACCTAAACAAGACCAAGTCCAAATCACTCTGGTTCACTCATCGCCATCTAGGACCACCACCACCCTTGCTCATTTCTGGCACACCTATTGAACGGGTGTCTGCCCATAAGCTTCTTGGACTATGGTTAGATAGCCCAACTCTAAGCTGGAACACCCAAATCAACCAACTGCGAGAGAAATGTTTCAACTGTCTCGCCTTGATGCGCCGCATTGCTGGTGTGAAATGGGATGCCTCCCGGGAAACACTCCTTCAATTCTACACAGCCTACATACAAAGCAAACTAGACTATGGTTCGATTGTCTACTCTGCGGCAAATAAGACCCAGCTGGCAAAACTAAACCCTATTCAGCACAGTGCAATGAGAATTGCCCTAGGAGCCTTCAGATCATCCCCCATTTCAGCGCTTCATGCAGAAAGTGGCATCCTTCCCTTAGAATACAGAAGAAAGAACCTCCTTGGAAAATGGCTCTATCGGACCACATACCTACCAGAAGACCACCCTCTTGCAACAATCATAGCCTCCCACGCATATCTTCAACCCTGGCCAACTTCTTCACATCGCCCAGTAGCAGTCCGTGCAGCCCAGACTTTTGCTCAATTTGCTTTTCCTCTCCCACGGCAGGCTCCACTTCCAGCAACGCCTTCCATTCCACCTTGGATATCACTATCCGCAGTGATATCACCCTCCCTCCCATGTCAATGGACAAAATATGACCCACCCCACAAATTGAGAGCAATCTTCTGCAGCCTAGAAAATGCCACTTACAAAATAGCCCGGACACTTGTCCCCTCCAGGAAAATAATCATCTACACTGACTCAATGTCCTCGCTTCAGCTTCTCCTCTCCTCTGCACCCCTCACCCACCCACAACTCTGCTATGAAATTCAGGCATTGCTCCTTGACTTCCTCATCCACCCTCTATGGGATGTGAAGCTGCAATGGATCCCAGCCCACTCTGGTATCATCGGCAATGAAAAAGCGGACAGAGCAGCAAACCAAGCTCACTCCACTCCCATTTTGGGAACACTTCCCATCTCTCCAGCCACACGAACCTCCCTCTGGAAGGCACACACCAGAGCTACATGGGAAGAAGACCTCCGCCAACAGCTCCATGGATCCTCCAGATCCATCCTTTATGAGGACTCTGGTCCTATACTTTGGTCAAGTTCAATCAATCGTCGTCTTGACTCTGCCCTCGTCCGATTGAGAATTGGACATTCTGGTCTGTCTGCTCATCTCTTCCGCCTGGGTCTCTCTCCCTCTCCAGACTGCCCCTGGTGCCCCAATCAACCAGAAACCATCCAGCACTTCCTACTAGAATGCCTGCACCATCACTCCCATCGAGTACTACTCGAGTACTAATGCAATTCACAATCCCAGTCATCCTCAACGGAATCGGTTACCCCATCCCTATCCGCCAAGCAATTTCCAATTATCTCCAGTTCTTTCTGACTAAAACTGGACAGTTACATAGAATATAAATCATAGATCATCCCCTCCCTCCTGTACTAACATGGCTTATCTCCTGTTAGATTGCTAAGTCAGCCCAGCAAGCAAAGTTGGCTAAATCTTTCCTAAGCCAAAGTACAGAGAAATATAAATGGCATTGACCTTCTCCAGGGCCCATAGTGCTGACCCACGCACTCTCTGGCCCTCAATTTACCAAATTACCAAAAATACGTTCAGCTCCTCGAAAAAACAACAAAGAGGCAAAGATTGGTGGGTCTGTGTGAATTAGGTGAGGAATGGTTATTCTGCTTCACACTCAAACGGACATTGACTCATGGACGACGGAGGTACTTCAGATTTTTGGAAGATATCGCGTTTTGAAAAACAAAGGTCCACATTTATAATAGGCCTTTTCGGAAAGGTTCTCTAAGAGATTTATTCGTACCGGTTCTCTCTCGTTTGTTTTCCCTAATCGTTTTTGGAGTAACAACACGGAAAACATCCGGATGTATACCTAGTGCGTCATGGGTAAATCTGAGGAAGAGGAAGACGAACCAGCTGCTGCCATGCAGGTAAATCACGCACCGGCAGCTAAGCGACCCCTGGAGGCGGAAGCCGATTGTGACCATCAACCACCAACCTCAAAATCTGCCAGGAACGCAAACCAGCCCCCACCACAGCCGGTAAGGGTAAATTACCATGATTGTGACCAGCCAAGAGAGGGTGGACCAGGTGAAGAACAGGCAAATGTAAAAATTGGTAAATATGTAGATTATCGGCGCGAACGATGGGACGTACTATTTCGTCCGTGTTCCAAAATGTTTCACGTTTTGGGAGTACATTTAAGTTGAAGGCTCGTGTGGGGGTAAACACAATGGGTGGACTACACCACGATGATCCTGAGTTTCATTAAATTGGGGGGGTCTGGGGGGCTATATAATCCTAATTGTTTATAGAATAATAATTTGAAAAGGACTCAAACGCGCATGACAATTCCGACACGAGTGAACGATAATATTTACACACAATTTTTTTTCCGGCCGGGCCGCTAATCTACATATTTACCTAAAAATTTACATCAAGTCCACTGAAGGTAAGATGCTGACCGCCCACCCAACAGCCCTGACCAGGGCCCTTAATGAATCCCTGCTGGGGAAATACATACTACAAGCCGCGTCAGGGAGCTGGGCACCGGCCAGGCTATACGGTTGGAGGTGACCCGTGATGGCCTGAACAAGCTTGCATGCAGACTAGAAGATATCACCACCCTTGGCCCATGGAGGGTGCAGTGCTGGCAGTCCAGAGGCCTCAACCCCGGCTTGCTGTATGGTAAGGTGGGACTGTTCAGCCCCCAGTACACTGCTGAGAACCTGGCTGAAGAATTTGACTTCCTTGACCATGTTGGCGTCGCTCTCAAGGAGGTCCTACTCTTACCACCGCGAGCAGATGGGTCCAGGTTCTTCAGGCTGGCCTTCCAGGGCACTCAGCTCCCCAGGCAAATAGCACTGGGGGCACCAAGTGAAGAATGTGATCGAATTCAAATTACCAGCCCTCCGGTGCCGCAGATGCTATCAGTTTTGGCCATGGAGCACTAGCTTGCAGGTACAAAGTCAGGTGCAATAACTGCAGTGGCTACCATCCCTTCAAGACACCAGGGGAATCAGTGCATGAACACCCCATACTGTTACTTCTGCCGGGAAGATCATCGTTTATTAAGCAAGAACTCTCCAGCAATGCTGAAGCCAGAAGAGATTAATGAATACTGCAGACAACAAAAAGTGAACACAGAGGACACAAACACAAAACTCAAACAAATCCGACCAAAGCCCATTTCCCCAAACATAATCTAACACCAGTACACGCACCCAAAGAACTCGCATCCCTCCTCCTGCTGCACCGAACAAAGTGCCTACCACATTGATTCTAAATAATTCCTTTGCTATCCTTAATGACACGATAGATGAGGATCAGTACACATGCAAGGCAGACGCCACAACCTCTCAGTGCACTGACACCCACACACACTGCCCCTGCCCAAGCACACTGCCGTTTTACAGGCAACACACCGGCCCGCCAGCACGTTCTCTCCAGCACACACCATCCGTTTGCTGACATTGAGGTCCACCCCACACCTACAGGAACTAAATCTAGGACCAGTCCCGCACCCCAAATGCCGGAGAAGACAGGCGACTCGGCAGACATCGACTGGTGGTCACTGGTCCCTTCACTTATCAACATATTCTGAAAAGGTTATTCACTCTACCAACAAGGCTGCTCCATATTATCAATCCTCCACCATCTCATCCCTGCCCTTCTTGCTATCTTCACCCAGTAATCATGGCATATCAGCAAAACACCATCATATTCTGGAATGCTCGCTCACTTTCCCGCAAGCTGGCAGATGTCAAACTGCAGGCAAAACCGTGCTGACCACTACTAATAGGAATTTGTGAGACATGGCTCCAACAACACCTCAGTATATCATTCCAGGGCTACAACATCCATAGGAAGGACCATCAAAATGGGCAAGGTGGAGGGCTTGTCCTACTTACACACAAGAAAATGGCATGTGCAGAATTCCCACTGCAGCAATTCCCGGGAGGGATACTTGAAACCATGGCAGTGCAAATATCTTTGAAAAGGAGATGGGCCACCATATTTATATGCTATAACCCATGCACTGATGTAACAGAAGCAGAACTCACTCACTACTTCAACCAGCTAACCCCACCAACACTAGTCATGGCGGACTTCAATGCAAGACACCCACACTGGCAACCGGGTATTCCTCGAAGCACCATAAACCCCACGGGTCATTCCCTCTTTAATTCACTGCTCATCCCACCACTAACCCTCCTCACTCCCCCAGGCCTACCCACAAGGATTGATCCGTTCAGGGGCACCCACTCTACCCTAGACCTCTGCCTGGGAAGTGGGCTATTCAGTGATGCAGAAGTTGAAGTAGGCCCATACATGGGTAGTGACCACCTCCCAGTGTTCATCCATCTAGGAGGCAATACCCCCCCACCAATCTCCCTGAGACCACGCTGGCTCTTAAATACAGGAAAATGGGAAGCTTTTAATGCAGATGCCGCCGCAATACAAACTCCCACATCCCCAAACACTGAGAGCATGGCAGCTGACCTAACAACACAGCTGAATGAAATAGGCCACAAACACTTCAAAAAGTCAAACAGTACATACGACCGCCATCCTCGAGTCCCCTGGTGGAATGAACTCTGTGAGACGGCGGTACATTAGCAGCGAAGAGCCTGGAGCGCCTGGAGGAAGTATCCCTGCCTACACCACCAAATCACATATCACAGACTCGACGCGGTCAAGAGGAAAACAATAGCCCACGCAAAAAAGGCCTCATGGATCGCCCATTGTTCATCCCTATCCTTCCGTAGCAGTCCAGCTCAAACATTTAAATTCATCCGTGCCATGTCTGGTCGACCCACCCCTTCCTCTCTCCCCCTAATAGGTCCAGACACAAGAGTCCTACATCCATCTGAACAAGCGGAACTACTGGCTGCACACTACAACACCATCTATGGCCTCCCAGACCCTGTTGTTTTCTTGGCTCCTCCCCAAACACCAGAAATTATGCATGCCTCAACAAGCATGTCATCTCCACTCACCCTCCATGAACTGGACTGTGCAATAAAGAATCTAAAAAAAGGGAAGGCAGTGGGATCAGACCAAGTGCCTAATGAGTTCATCACCAACCTTCCCAACACAGCACGTGCCCAGCTCCTCACACTTCAGAAACATTCCCAACACCGTGGAAGCATGCAACGCTGATCCCCATACCAAAGGCAGGCAAGGATCCAAAGCTCCCCAACTCCTACAGGCCCATCAGTCTTCTCTCATGTCTGGGCAAGTTGATGGAGAGGCTGATCAACACTCGTCTTACCTGGTGGCTGTAACACAACAACCTTCTTCCAGTATACCAGTTTGGTTTCCGCCCTCAGAGAGGCACAGAGGACCTCCTCCTCATCATGGAACATAACATCAGGAGAGCCTACCAGACCTGAACCGTCCTCCTCACAGTTTTCATCGACCTGCAGGGAGCGTTTGACACAGCATCGCATGGGGGAATACTTCAGAAACTGTCAATAATGGGATTGAATGGTGCCCCCCTAAGATGGTTCCAGGATTTCCTTACCCTCAGGACATTTTCAGTTGCTGTGGGAAACAGTTCCTCCTCACCACACCCACTCCAGTGTGGCATACCACAGGGATCAGTCCTGAGCCCCACACTCTTTAACATCCTGATGAGAGACATCCCAACATCACAGTCCACCCTGTTAGTCTATGCAGATGACATCACCATACTGCACAGAGCTGATACACTCCTACAGGCACAAGAGGGGTTGCAAGAAACAATAAACCTGTTACACCAGTGGACAACACAATGGGACCTGAAGATAAATCCACAGAAAAGCCACCTCTTGTGTTTCACAAAGAAGAGGATTCCCCAGCTACCAACAATCACCATAGAAAGGGCAGCCATCCCATATGTCACATCACATAGTCTCTTAGGCCTAGTTTTTGATGGCCCCATCCTCACTTTCAAGCAGCACATCACATACCTCCGCACTGCCTGCCTCAAGCACATTGACGTCATGAAGCGGGTCTCGGGGATCAGCTGGGGAGCTGACAGGGATACACTCCTCATGCTGTATAGAACCTTTATCCTCAGCAAATTACAATATGGGGCGGCCATTTATGGATCCGCTTCACCTATCAACCTAAAAAAGCTGGATACTGTGCAGAACACTACACTGAGGATAGCTCTTGGGGCATTTATATCCACACCCATCCCCTACCTCCACATGGAATCAGGACTCCTGCCACTGGACCACACCTGCCATGTGAAAATGTGCAACACAGTCTACAAGGCATCCACAGCTCCACCCAGCCACCCAGTCACCACAATACTCAATGATGCCCTGAAGTCTCCAGGAGTTGGCCCCATCAAGAACCTCCCCCTGATAGAAAAAAACCCCCCACTCAATCCTTGAAGATGCCTCACTCCCTCTGCCCCACATACCAGGTCCAAACTCAGCTGTCTCACCAATTCCACCACAGTACGATCTTGCATCCCAAATCTCCCTCCACCTAGACCTCAAGTTCCATAAGGAAATGGACCCACCCCAACTTGCCCAGCAACTTTTCCTCAACAGGCACAATGAGCTGTACTCCTCACACACCCCAGTTTTTACAGACGGATCCCACTCACCAGAAAAGGGCATTTCATCATCTGCAGTCTACTTCCCCATCTCCAAACTTTGCAGAACCGGGAGGCTACCACCCAGCCACTCTAATATAGCTGCAGAACTCCATGCCATCCTGTGTGCCCTGGACAACATCAACCTTATAACAACTGACAAGGTGGTGATATACACTGACTCCCAAACTAGTCTGGCACTAATTACCAATAGGCTCAGGCTCACCCGCACCTACACTACCCTGGTGCACAAGATACACGCACAACTACACCACCTTAAAAAAGGAGGATGGCTAATCCCAATCAATAATCGATCCAACCCGCTTCCTACACTGTCCGGACGTGAGAAATCGAGGGAGAATAAAACGGATTGTATATACAGTCCCTTTACTTACAAAAAAAATACAATGATAGTTACAGTTTATATTTACAAAATTTTATATTTACTAGGGAAGTGTGCACACTTCAAAATGAGGCTAAATTCCCCAATCAAAATAACGATACCAAACGAGAATCTTATAACGGGCGGATACAACAATTTACGTATATTCTACACAAAACAAAAAAAACACAACCACAACCGAACAAAAAGGGAACACGCGCTATGACTTGCTGGAGGTGGGTGGTAGTTGGGTAACTAGAAGGAGGCAGGATTGTCAACGAAGGCAGGTATGGCGGTTCAGGTGGTTAGAGACACGAAAGCCCTCCTCTCAGGGCTGGGTGGAGCACTCTTCTATAGAACCCCTCTTGCTGCCAGTCCACACTTCCACTCTCTGAAGAAGAGATATATCCTCCTTCAGTGACCCATTTTTTTATACATGGATGGCGAAACTAATAAGTGGGCATTACCCGAAAATACATCGACTAGCTTACCTCTTTCCAGAATATGACGCCTTGATAAAAGTTAATTTAAACAAAGAACTATCTTATTATAGTGATATTTCAAAATTAGCTATTATCTTTCCAGAATAACGCCTGGAAAGAAAGAAAAACATGGTAATCATTTTATACATGAATTAAACAAAAATAAAACAAACCCATTCCCATTCACACACATTCTTACAGAGGGAGGGAGAGGGTACTGAGAAAAGGGGTGGGAGAATGGCCCTTTTACACACACTCACATTCGCCCCACCACACCCCTCCTTCCTTAAGCCATTCGACCAGCCACTCACTAAACCCTTTCAATCACTCTTCACGGTACCACTTGTGCTCAATCGCACCCTTCTGCACCCATTCACACTCGTCTACTGGTCCCTGGCTACGCGTAGCAATTAGTCGGGGTTGTTCGTCAGTCGTCCTGTCAGTCTCATCGTCACTATTTATCATCTCATCAACCATACTCTTAGCCCTCATTACCAGTTCTCCCATCTCACGACAGAATTCTTTCATACTCTTCCGTTCAGAACCCTCACTCTTCATACCCCCATTCATCAGCTCCTCACTCACAGCTCTCATCCAACTCAAGGTACATTCCCCCGAAACAGACAGGCCACTCACATCCCCTGTATTCTCAACAGGCATACCAGAAACCCCTTCGACTGGTTCCCACCAGAAACCTGAAAAATCAGCCACTTCATCATTCACTACATCAAACTCACCCCTACTATTACCATTCATAAAACCCGAAAAATCAGCCACACTAGGTTCATTCTGCCCAAACACACTATCATTCATACTGTTCCCAAAACCAGAAAAATCAGGCACAGGCAGCTCACTCACTCGTCTACTTATACCAGCCAAATCACTCACCTGTTTACGCAAAAACTCAATCTCCCTTTCAAGATCCCCCATACCAGAAACACTCTGCTCAGACTTACTTTCATTCGTACTTGCATTCTTCCTTTCACTCTTCTTTGTACGCTTCTACTCCTCGAGACTAAGACTAGCTCTTTCCCAGACAGATCCATACTATCACATTCAATCTCATCATCATGCACTTTACCTCTCTCTCTACACAGTCCATACACCGGATGGCTCACCAGGTAGTCAGGAGGTTCTCTCCATCTCCTTAACTGACTCTGATGAGCCCGCTCTCTCTCAGTCATGCCGTCATTCAAACTCTCCAAAACATACGTCACTCCATTTTCCCAAACCCTCACAACTCTATAAGGTCCATCAAACTTCTCACTCATCTTTGATACATTCAACCTACCCTTCACTTCTTTCACCTTCAATACTTTTGTACCTAATTCAAATGAACGGAACCTTTCATGCGCCTCACGCCATACACTCTGCTCACTTTCACTCAAACGAAACCTATCTTTCACTCGCCTTTCAAAATTCATCACAAACTGACATGGGGACATTCCAGTTGCACTATGCACAGTTGAATTATACGCCCACAACACTCTCCCCAGACACACATCCCAGTCATTCACTGTCGTACTCATCATTCTCAACATCTCACACAAGGTTCTTATAGTCCGTTCAGCCAATCCATTTGAAGACGGTACATAAGGAGTTGTTCTCACATGCTCCACACCATTCTCTCTCAACATTTGCTCAAACACTTCCCCTACAAATTCAGGCCCATTATCACTCAGACATCTTCTAGGCTTCCATACACACATAGGGAAAAACAACTGCTCAACCACACGCGCAACAGTCACACTCCTTTTTTCTCTCACAGGCGCTGCATACACAAACTTACTTTTATGGTCAACCATCACAACCATACCAACATTCCCAGCACTCGTACGCGGCAAAGACACACAATCAATCACTACCAATTCAAACGGTTCTTTCGCATCAACTTTCAACATCGGTGGTTTCACTTGCACACCTTGCACCTTTCGCTTCTGACACCTTTCACACGTAGTTGCAACATCATTCACAACAGTTCTCAGAAACGGGTGGAACACATGCTCCTTCATACACTCCCACAGCTTAAACTTACCCATATGCCCATAATTATCATGCACAACCTTCACCAGACCAATCATACCAACTAAGGACATCACAGGTACATACATATCATCACCACCCTTCACATGCCTCACAAAATATACAACATCCATACAAACAACAAAAACCTTAGCATACCTTTTAAAATCACTTAAACACTCTGGCCATTCATTCAAATCAACACGCATCATTACACACTTCTTCAACTCACTAACAAAAGGACACATCTCTTGCATCTCTAGAATATCATCATCACTTAAAATCTCATTCTCATCATCCATGACCAACTCAATCATACCGCAAAACTTGACAACATTCTTCGCACACTCATTCAACCTCATCACCTCACATTCACCTTTCATAAGACGATCCTTATCAGCATACAAAGACAAATCATTCAATCTCATAAAGTCTACACCAAGCAAGAAACAACAAGGCATTTGCTCACCTTTCAGAATCACAAAGTCATGCTTCACATTCACACCATTACCCAAACTCACTTTCAGACTAACCTGTTCCCATGCCACTATCAAGCCATTCCCTAATCCACTTATCCGTAACTTCACAGGTTTATGCTCGCAACATCTAAACTCTTCATACTTACTCAGAATATTCTCATTCACTAAAGACACTTGCGCTCCAGTATCAATCAAACCACAGAACAACCTTTCACTAACTTTCACTCTCGCTTCCATCATATCAGGTCCACCATGTTCGCAATACACAGAAGGAACAAGCACACCAACATCAGCACTGATATCCACACTGTCATTAACTCCCATATCATCACTCAACACACACTCATCTTCATCCAGACAATCATTCTTCTCTTATATATGAACACTTTTCAATTACCCAATTGTAGTGCACACCGCTCAAACATTGCAGATGTACCACATTAGGATTCAAACCCTTCATCTTATCATCCTTGTACACAATCGGCCTCTCACCACCAAAGTGCACATAAACAATCACTCCATACAAACGACTCACTACAATCAACACTTCCTGAAATGGCGGGACCCCTTGCATACACATCGCTCTCAATTCTTTCATGAAGTTCCGCACCTTTGCCATACCAATGCTTTCAGGCTTACTACACACTTCATTCATTACCTCCTTCCTTAAATCATCTACACTATCGGGCACTCTCACATCTACTCCATCACTCTTCAAATCTTGCAAACCATTCCATACACTCTCAAACAAGGAATCACCACCACCCTTACTCTCTTTTCCATTCATAATTCCTTTCGGCAAATACTCAGGATCACTCACTCCACACACATTTTCATCATTCGTACCAGGATACCTTGACATCAAATCAGCCACTCCATTCCGTTCACCAGGCACATACTCAATCACATAGTCAAAGTCACTCAAATCTTCCAAAGTCCTTGCAATCCTACTATCAGCCCACTTCATACGCTGCAGATACACAAGAGGTTGATGATCGGTTTTTATCACAAAACTCACCATACAAAAATGGACGCAACACTTTCAAACAATATCTTATTGCAGCCAGCTCTCGTTCCACAGTCGAATACTTTCGTTCTGCAACATTCATAGCCTTGGATACATACCCAATTATTCGCCTGACATTCTCTCCATTCAAACGCTGCTCTTGCATCAGAAAACCTCCCATACAATACCCACTCGCATCTGTATACAATTCAAGCATTTTAGCATTTACACTATAATCTGGGTAAGCTAATTCAACATCTTCAGCCGCTGCCTCCTTCAGTCTCTCATACGCCTCATTCATCTTATCATTCCACTTGACAACCATACTACCTTTCTTGCCCATCCACTCAGTCAGAGGCTTACTCACACCAGAACAATCACGTATAAACTTTCGCTGGAACTCAATCAAACCCAAAAATGACTTCAGTTGCTTCACAGTCACCGGTTTAGGAAACATTCGCACCTTCTCAACATACTTCGATGATTTACGCAATCCATTCTCACTCACCATATGCCCAAGGAATTCCACTTCTTTCGCAAACCATTCACACTTCGCCACTTTCACCTTCACACCAACACTCTCCAACGTTCTCAACACATCATTCACCAATCTCATATGCTCCTCAAAAGTCTCAGTCATAATCAAAATATCATCTATAAACGCAATCACATTCTTACTCGCAAACTTACTCAACACAACATTCATTGCCCGCTGGAAGGCTCCGGGAGCATTAGCCAACCCAAAGCTGAGGTTCCGGAACTGGTAATGCCTCTTTGAGGAAGAGAAGGCATTTACTGGCCGGCTCTCCTCAGCAATGGGCATCTGGTAATACCCCCGTACCAGATCCAGCTTCGTAAACCACTCCATCCCATGCATACTATACACACACTCAGATACCACACACATCGGAAACCTTTCTTTCACAGTCCTTTTATTCACCTTTCGATAATCCACACACAGACGCAATCTTCCATCCGGCTTACGTACAGGTACAATTGGACTATTCCATGCACTCTCACTCTCCTCAATCACCCCCAATTGCTCCAATTCCAAACACTGCTCCTCAATCTCTTCAGCAACCGGACGTGGGAAATGCCTCAGCCGCTGATAGATTGGGGAGTCCTCCTTCAGGACAATGTTGAATTCCGGGAGCTTTGCAACCCCGAAATCCAGATCACCCTTACTGAGTGCTCCCTTTCGCTCAAATATCATTCGATACACATCCTCCCTTTCATACTCAGTCAAACATCCATCCAATTTCACCATGTCCTTCACCTCATTATACATCCATTCACATGTCTTTTCATTCGCAACATTCACCCTGATATCCGTACTATCATCCATACCTACCTCATTGACAGTGGAGAGGTGGCCCAGTACATCTCCGACTTGGATTCCCCTCACCTGCCCTTTCACACTGGGGTCTGCCTGCACACATACAAAAGGATCATTCATTCTCATCAAGCCATCAAACACACAAGCAACACGCCTTACCTTATAACACGCATCCTTTCCATCCAATATCACAGTGTTCTCACTCACATTCAAACTAACATCCTTACTCCAACTCACTCTAACAGACACCCTTTCACCCTTCACAAGCCTTACATTCTCCATAGCAGTCACCTCAATATCAGTAAACACACTCCTCAAAACGCTACCATCTTTCCCTACATACAACTTATACACCCCATTTTTACCAATCTTTCTCTCAATCTGATCACTCGCAGGATGCACAACCATACGATTCATTTTCATAAAATCATACCCCAAAATCACACCATACTCACTACTACTCACCTTATCAATCACAGAAAAATCACATTCATTCATCATCATACCATGCATTCGAACAGCTGACCTTATCATTCCAATCACAGGCACTCTCCTATTACCAATACCTACTAAACTACCCTTGCACTCAGACAGGAGGGCTTTCTCGCTAAACTTGTCATACACATCTTTATACACCAAGCTCGCCTTGCATCCAGAATCTATTAAAGCCAAACACTCAATTCCATTCAACTCCACCTTCACACTCAGACACTCATACTTCCTACCAGACAGCACTTTCACACTAGACAGACTTACCAACACATTACTCACACTCATGCACCCAGAGGATACTTCAGCAGGTACCCTCTTACCATTCAGTTTCCCGCTTCAGACTTTCCATTCACACCTTGCGCTCTCAGTCTAATCCAACACTTTTCACTTGAATGTCCTTCCATCGTACAATAGCTACATACATTCCTCTGGTCACGACACATCCTTGCATAATGACCAGCCTTTCCACAATTACCACATGCATATTTCATACTTTCCCAACCAGTTGCTCCACCATTCAACCTCGGACAATCTTTCTTCAAATGGCCTATTTCTTTACACTCGAAGCACTCTTTCACACTTTCCTGGCAATCCTTTATCATATGCCCTTTCTTACCACACCCAAAACATGCACCAGATGTCCACCTACATTCTGCCAACATATGACCTTTCCTTCCACACCGACGACATTCCACAATCTTTCTCACACCATTCGGTCTCTCATTTGCTGGGACATACCTCGGTTTCTCTCTCATATCCGTTCCCACGCTTGAAATTCATCTGCCCCCTTCCATTCGACCACCCTCCATTTGCCCATCCATTCTGCCGGCCCAGGAAGTTTGACATCACTCCAGCTGGTGCAGCCTTCAGGGCATCCCTGTAGCTGACAAACTGCTGGGGTGGATGAAAGCTCCTGGGCTTCTTACCCCCAACATTCACACTGTACCATCCATCCTCTTCTAGATCGCTTTCATCATCAAATCGTCCATCTTCTAACAGTTCCAACACATCCTCCCACATCAACCGTTCATCTGTCAGTCTCACTCTCTCCTTTCTCTTTCCACTCAGCCATTCACTCACCTTTCGCGGGATCGTGTCCAAAAACTTCCTCATGAGTGGTTTACATTCATTTACATCATCATCACCATACCTCGTTCTTGCCATACTCTCAAGCCTATGTGCATACATATTCACACTTTCACTCTTCCCAATTCGAGCCTTCTCAAATTCATTCACCCTCTTATACTTCACACTCTCTTTCATTCGTTTCACCTGCCCAATCAATCTCTTCTTCACTACATCGTACTTTGGCTCTCCCACACTCGTTATCACTCGCAAGAACTCCAACACTTTCCCATCCAAACAATCTCCCAGAACACTCACCCAGTGACCCTTGTTCTGCGGGTACTTGAGCTTGCAGTACCGCTCAAAATCCCCGAAGAACTCATCCATACTCTTTCCCCCATGCAATCTAAACTTATCAATCCTTGGCACTTCCCTAATCAAAATTCCTTTCCCCACATTCACTTCACTCTCCGAAGAGCTACTCTCGGTCTCACTCATTCCAATCATATTGTCACTCTCTCCCTCATCTGAGTATAGCGAATCCACACTCTTCCCTCTCGCCTTCCTATCCTTAACCTTAGAACCATGCTTACTTCCTCTCTTACTTTCCACTCTCTTCCATTCACCACCTTTCCTACCACTCACAGTATCTTCTTTAGACTCAACCCTACTGCCATCCATTCCATTTAGCGGAGTCCCTTCAGTAGGAGCAGGGGTCAGGGTTGTAGGTCCTGGGACTGATCCAGCCCCTGTCATCATGTTATACAGGTCCTGCATCCGTCGGTCCGTCTGATCCTGTCGGTCTCCCATTTCCTTCTTCATCTTATCAGTCTTTTCATTCATCCCTTTTATTTTATTCTCCATTCCCTCCATCATTCCCCGCAACATTTCACACTCCTCTTCTTTCTTTCTCAACTCCATTCTCAATCGCACTACTTCTTCATTCAACTTTTCCGCTACAGCCATTGTTCCCAAGTTAGTAAAAAGATAGGAGAAGGGAAAAATCAATCAAACTACTTGTCACACTAATTGGGTATGGACTGCAATCCAATCCAGTCACGCTCCCAGTTTCGAAGTCTCACGTCCCTATTCGGGCGCCAAATGTAGCGGGCCGAAAATAGATCTCTAATCCCAATCGATAATCGATCCAACCCACTTCCTACACTGTCCGGACGTGAGAAATCGAGGGAGAATAAAACGGATTGTATATACAGTCCCTTTACTTACAAAAAAAATACAATGATAGTTACAGTTTATATTTACAAAATTTTATATTTACTAGGGAAGTGTGCACACTTCAAAATGAGGCTAAATTCCCCAATCAAAATAACGATACCAAACGAGAATCTTATAACGGGCGGATACAACAATTTACGTATATTCTACACAAAACAAAAAAACCACAACCACAACTGAACGAAAAGGGGACACGCGCTATGACTTGCTGGAGGTGGGTGGTAGTTGGGTAACTAGAAGGAGGCAGGATTGTCAACAAAGGCAGGTATGGCGGTTCAGGTGGTTAGAGACACGAAAGCCCTCCTCTCAGGGCTGGGTGGAGCACTCTTCTATAGAACCCCTCTTGCTGCCAGTCCACACTTCCACTCTCTGAAGAAGAGATATATCCTCCTTCAGTGACCCATTTTTTTATACATGGATGGCGAAACTAATAAGTGGGCATTACCCGAAAATACATCGACTAGCTTACCTCTTTCCAGAATATGACGCTTTGATAAAAGTTAATTTAAACAAAGAACTATCTTATTATAGTGATATTTCAAAATTAGCTATTATCTTTCCAGAATAACGCCTGGAAAGAAAGAAAAACATGGTAATCATTTTATACATGAATTAAACAAAAATAAAACAAACCCATTCCCATTCACACACATTCTTACAGAGGGAGGGAGAGGGTACTGAGAAAAGGGGTGGGAGAATGGCCCTTTTACACACACTCACATTCGCCCCACCACAACAACATCAACCTTATAACAACTGACAAGGTGGTGATCTACACTGACTCCCAAACTAGTCTGGCACTAATTACCAATAGGCTCAGGCTCACCCGCACCTACACTACCCTGGTGCACAAGATACACGCACAACTACACCACCTTAAAAAAGTAGGATGGCAGATCACACTACAATGGGTTCCGTCACATGTTGGAATTCAGGGAAATGAAAATTGTTGATCAAGCCACAAGGGAGGCGGTTCCAGACACAGAGGAACCTCCCCAACTTGAATACCAAGATGCCTGAACTCTTACCAGGAAAGAGATCAAAAAGAAGTGGGACACCAAACTTAGACTTGTGCTACAAGACACCAGCCTTGGACAAATCCGCAGCGACACCTCCCCTGCACCGTGGACCTGCCACAAGCACCGTCACCTGGATGTGGCCCTATTCCGCCTGAAGACTGGACACTGTGGCCTGAACAGGCACAGGTACAAACTTCGCTTGACAGACTGCCCATACTGCAGGTGGTGCCAGAATCAGGAGACAGTGGAACACTTCCTGCTACACTGCCATCGCTTCTACAGCCTCCGTATCACACTAAGGGCCCTCCTATCAAGCCTGGGAATCCATCAGCTAACCTTGGCAATCTGGCTAGATGGAGCAGGTTTTGACCCCCCCATCCGTCAACAAATCCTCAATGAGACAGCAAAATTCATCACAAACAGTGGACAGCTCTCAAGAATATGAGCAATAAACTTAAGTCCCAACTATTACTAATTAAGTACCATCTAAAATAACTTGACCAAGTATCATACATGCAACAAACTACTTGCAGCAGGGCTCATGTGACTACCATCCAAGTAGCCCAAATCAACAACAACAACAACAAAGATTGGTGGATAAGTATATGAGCAAATTATCCTAATAACAAACTAGTATCTATTTAAGAATAGAAGATTGTTGAACCCACACTATATTAGGAAAGTAATTGATTGGAAGATGGCTGAGAAAAAGAGTCTGAATGAAATGAAGATGGATGAGCTGAGGGTACTATGCAATGAGAGAGGTATCAGCCCGAGGGCGGCTAAGGCAGTACTAGTGGAGAGACTGAAGAATGTTAAAGTGGCAAGAGAGATGACTGCGATTGCGACCCTGTATTGGAGAGAGGAATTAAATAGGGGAGGAAAGATACAAAGGATCACAGTGGCAAAAATGTACAGTCAGGGGAAGGATAGGAATATAGTGATAGTGCATGAACCGGGAGAGAGGTCTATAATGTGTTGGAACTGTGAAATGTGGGTCTACACTAAAGATAAAAAAAGATAAAGTTAGGGTAACACTTCACTTCCGGGGTGCACGGTAGGTGGTGCTGTTTATAGGCTGCAATTTTGGGCTACAATATGTCTTATGATGTCAGACGGTAGCGTCAGATATGAACAATTGCAGCGTTATATTTTTTTGTATATGAGTATATACTGGGAGGCTGCGCCCCCAGACCTCCCCAATTGATTGAAACTCAGGATCATCACAGGGTGGTCTCCCCACAGTGATATCTCCCCCACAAGCAGTCCCCTTGAATTTACTGTTTTTTTCCCCCAACAGCTTTATACTGTCAGAAAAACCTAACTTAATGACAAACAATTCTTACTTTTATAGGTTTCTTGATTAGTTTATGCGCCTCTAAATAATCTAAAAGTTTTTCGTGGTCATGCAAAATAAATCCAAATTCAAATAACGAAGAAGCACAACTAGAGCATGAAAAAGCCATGATGAAACAAAAACATTTGTAAAACGGGTCCTATTTATATGCTACAACGTTGCCAGTAAGAAGCTGTTATCGTTCGTAGCAAACCAAAAATACAAAAACTATAAACGAGTCGAGGCGCAGATATTTAGTATATAATCCAGACTAAAAGTTACAAATCCCCAAAACAAAAAAAAATATAATGCTGTGATTGGTCACATCTGAAGCTACCGTCTGACGTTATAAGAGATATATTGTAGCCTACTAACAGCGCCACCTACCGTGCACCCCAAATCTGAAGTATTACCAAAGTTAGAATGAAGGAACTAGAGGAGAGCATATTCACATGCAAGGTGCAAGGAATACAAGAAAATAGAAGAGGAACAAATAGAACTAAGGAAAACCAGACATGGAAGAACAGGGTAGAGGTCGTAGGAAGAGCAAATATACAACTGGCAGAAGAGTTAGATGGGAGTGAAAGGATGATGGTGGAGCGAGAAAAAGCACGGATAGAGGAGGAGCATGCTTGCGTGAGAGCACAGGGAGAGAGAAGCATAGATAGTGAAAAAAGGGAGCCAGGCAAAGGCGGAAAAAATAAGAAAATGGTGAGCGATCAGGGAGTGGGACCGGACAAGGGGAGGAAGAAGGACAAGAAGAACAATTGAATAGGGGAAGGATAAAGAAAGGACAGCCAGACAGGAGGACAGAGGAGAAATGAGTGAGAAGTTAAAAGAAAGGTAAAAGAGGTATAAAGTAAGAGAGGAGAACAAGAGACGGTAGCAACTGAAGGGCCAAGGGACATAGAAAGGCTGGAGGTACTGGCGGAAGTGAGAGAGAACAGCCATGAAGAGGAAAGGACAAGCCAGTAAGATCAAACAGAGGAGAGGGGTAATAGACATCAAGATAGGCCGAACAGCAACAAGTTGAAGATATTTGTTTACAGTATAGGGAAGAACTTACCCACATGGTTTGAGGGGTTCTCTAAGGAGTTATAGGTTACCGCTATGCCAGGAAAGGACATAGTAGATATAATGAAAGAAACTAAAATGGCAGAAGGGGATTGGATGCTGATACAACCAAGCGGGAATGGACTTATGAAAAGGAGTGCTACAGGCTACATGAAAGCTATCGGAGGACTTGTAAGAGAAGTGAAGGCTAGGCACCCTGGAGTAAAGGTAGCTGTAGTCCCAATAACACCAAGGTGGTATGAAGGATATAACTATGAGAAAAGGAGGAGAGAGGTAAACAGAAGAATAAGGATGATGGCAATTGAGGAAGGAGGAAACACCATTGAAATGGGAGAAGATCTGAAAAAATGGAAATACTGGGTAAGGAGAGATGGAGTCCACCTCCAAGGTACAGGGACCAGCAAACTAGTGAGAGAAATGAAGAGGTCGACTTGGGCACTGAGGCAAGTGGAGCAGGTCAAGTGTAATGATAGATAGGATAGAGGGCCAAAGTGGCCCTGTGTAAATACAAGGAAGAAAAGAGAGGAAAGTGGATACAAGAGAGTAAAGGTAGGATTCTTGAACTGTCAAGGAAGCGATTGTAAGGGAATGTGAAAGAGCAGAGATAGAGATAATGGCACTAGCAGATATGAGGGTTATTGAAGAACAAATGGAAATTGGTAGATATCATCTGAGGGGGAAAGGTAGGACTCAGGAGGAGGATGGATACAATGGAGTAGGTATACTAGTTAAAGAAGGCTATGAGGAGGTGGAGCCGAATAAAAGAGCAATACAGCGAGGATTGGAAGGAAGGCTACATACAGATAGGGTCACAAGGGGCAAAACCAACATAGTAGTGACAGTAGTGTACAATTATGTGGAAGGTACCAACTGGAGGAAGAGTGAATGGCTAATAGAAGAACTTAGGAGCCTGACACGAGAAATGGAAAATGAAAAATGGTTAGGGATGGGGGATTTTAATGCGCATGTGGGCCTACTGGGGGGAAGAAATGAACAGCAATGGAAGGAGGGTGTATCGATGGATAATTGAAAGCGATGTAACTCTGAAGAATCTAGAAGTGCAAGGAATCACAACCTGGCAGCAAGGACAGAGGAGGAGTGCAATAGACTTTGCTATAATGAACAGAAAGTGTGGCGAGATAGATGAAGGCATATGTATTGATGTGGACAGGAAATAGAGATCCAAACTGACCATAAAGCTATAATAGTGAAAGTAAAATGGGACCCGGTATGGGAAATGAGAAAGTGGAGAAATATATAGAAAAGAAAAGGGGCGGATTGGAGAGCATATGAAAATAGAATGGAAGAAGCATTGGCAGGACTAATAATCTCTGAGGATATGGAGGCAAATTATACGGAGTTAGAATGAAAAATAAAAGGTGGCGATGCAAAAGATTGGGACAAAATGGATCCAAACAGGAGGGAAAAGGTCAAGCAAGGGGTGGTGGAACAAGGAAGTGGAGAAAGAGTACTTAACTAGGAGAAAGATGAACAAACAACTAAGAAAACTAAGGCAAAGTAGAGAGAGAGGGGAGAGGGTTAACATAACATAATTTCACGGATGACAAAAGCCACAAGGGCCTATCAAAGGTCATCCGCATCCGTCAAAACCCACCCACAAAAAGCACCATTGCCAGGGAAAGACAAAATCAAAGTCCCCCACAATATAATATAACAGATGACAAAAGCCACAAGGGCCCATCATAGGTCATCCGAGTCAAATGGCCTCTTTTTCAAGGCACCCAGACTCCCAAGAAAACTACATCCAGAGGATTGCATCCAGAAACAAGGGTATCACCAATCAAGGCTTGTCAAGAACTAAATCATGCAGCTATAGATATATACAAACAATATTAATATATGCAAAACTTAGGAACCATCACAACCTTCCCTCCCCATAAACTCATCCAACCTACTCTTAAATACATTTAAATTTGGACTACCTACTACCCTCGGCGGCAATTTGTTCCAGAAGTCTACCACTCTATTGGTGAAAAAATATTTTCTTAAATCCAACCTACACCCTTGCTTTTTAATTTTCAAGTGGTGACCTCTAGTCCGATTTCCATCATCTAACTCCCAAAACTTGCTAACATCCAATTTATCTATCCCAGAAAATTTTTTTAACAGCTCAATCATATCCCCTCTCACACACCTCCTTTCGAACGAGAACATATTTAATACCCTCAGTCTATCTATATATTCAAGGTCCCTCAGGGAAGGAATAATCTTTGTTGCCCTCCATTGCACTGACTCAAGAAGGTTAATATCATGTCTAAAATGTGGGGACCATGCCTGTATACAGTACTCTAGATGTGGCCTAACATAAGAGTTATAGAGTTAAGAATAACCTCCTTACTTTTGTAACTGACATTTCTCTTAATAAAACCCAGCACTCTATTTGCCCTATTTCTTGCTTGAATACACTGCTTAGAAAACCTTAACGACTTATCTATTACTACTCCTAGATCTCTCTCATCCTCTACTGAGCTGAGCCAATGCCCATCCATTTCATAGTTAAATTCTCTATTATCTTTTCTCATGTTAATAACTTTGCACTTATCAAGGTTGAAAGTCATTTGCCACTTATGTGCCCAGGATAACAATTTATTTAAATACCCCTGCACTTTAAAATTATCATCAATATCTTTAACTACAGCTGCTAATTTGGTATCATCCGCAAAAATTGACACTTTGTTATTAACTGCCTCCCCAAGATCATTTATACTAATGACAAATAATAATGGACCGAGAACTGATCCCCGAGGAACCCCACTGATAACATCCCTCCACTCTGAATTTACACCATTTAGCACTACCCTTTGCTTCCTCTCTTTCAGCCACTCCGCTATCCAATTTGAAACACCCCCACATATCCCAATCATTTTTAATTTATGAACTAGTCTCCTATGTGGTACCTTATCAAATGCTTTACTAAAATCCAAGTAAATTACATCTATATTCTCTCCCTTATCTACTTGATTTGTTATGAAGTCCAGAAAGTCTAGTAAATTAGTCAAACATGATCTACCTGATCTAAACCCATGCTGAGCATCGCTGATTAACCCCTTCCTCTCTAGATGTTGGCAAATCCCTTAACTATTTTCTCAAGAATTTTACAGACTACAGGAGTTAGGCTAACCGGTCTAAAGTTATTTGGATCCTCTTTACTACCCTTCTTGAAAATGGGGAGATACTTTCTACCCCTTCTTTAAGTATCCTAGAATGAATATTATCAGGGCCGGAGGCCTTGGTAGCATCTAACTCACCTATTAGTACTTTTATCGTCCTCCAATCCACATTAATGGTAGTAAACACTTCTTTCCCTGACCCATGAGTACTATACATAAGACTATTTAGTTTCTCCTTTGTAAATACTGATGCAAAATGACCATTTAGTACCTCAACTATTTCCTCATCAGTTTCTCTCACAACCCCTTCATATTTGATAAGTCCTATTTTAACTCTGCCAGACTTATTAATTTTATAGTAACTAAAGAACTTTCTAGGATCTTTGTTGCTATCCTGAGCTAATTTAATTTCTGACACCCTTTTGTTCTTCTTTATAATCTTATTTAACTCATTCCTAGCCATTCTATAATCACTTAAATTTTGAATATTATTTTTTCTACCTGTAATTTTTTATATGCCCTTTTCTTCTCTGAAATTTTTCTAGCTATTTCCTGATTCCACCATAATGGTTTCCTACTTTTGTTCCTAATAGCCTTCATTGGGATACATTGCTCTTGGACTACATTTATTATATGCTTGAAAGTATCCCACATCCCATAAGCATTTTTACCTCTGAATTCTACATCCCAGTCTATCAAATTTAGCAAGCTTCGAATTTTACATAATCTCCCTTATAAAAATTTTGAACTTTTACAGCATTCTTGGTTATTTTACCCTTCTTAATTCCCAAGTTAAAATGAACTATCTGATGGCCACTATTTCCGAATGCTTCCCCAACAGTTAATTCTTGAACTAAATGATCACTGTTAGAAAGTACTGAATCTAATATATTGTCCCCCCTCATTGGCTCATTAACAAATTGATTAAAAAAATTATCCTCAAACCATTCTATGAACCTGCCACTTGTTCTATCCCTACCTATCATATTTTCCCAGTCCACAGAGTTTAAGTTGAAGTCCCCAATAATAACTGCATCTGTTTCACATCCCTTACTTATTTCCCTTATCATTAGTTCATCCATATCATCAGTCTGCCCAGGTGGTCTATAAAAAGCTCCCAAATGCACCATTCTATTTTTACTGAACCTAATATCTATCCAAAGTGACTCAACTCCATCCTGCTTTATTGAAGTATTTAAACTTGAAACAATGTTGTTTTTTATATAGATAATTATTCCTCCACCAATTCTACCTGTCCTGTGACTAATGTACATATTATAGCCCTGTAAATCAAATTCACTTAATCCATGATTCAGTAACACATAATATATCTACATCCTCATCGCTAATATAACTAAATAGCTCATCCTTCTTGTTTCTAAGATTATGAGCATTTGTATAGAAACAATTTAACTCCCCTATCTCTGAAGCACCTCTTCCAACCTGAATGACCTCACCTCTATTGCCTTGGAACCTATTTCTGTTATCTGCCAAGTCCATTCTACTTTCAGTTTCCCACCCGCAAAGACCTAATAACATGATCATACTCCTCCCACAACACATCTACCCCCTCCTACTCAAATGCAGTCCATCCATTGCATACATTTCTTTCATTCCAACAAACCTATCCCACACATCCACAAACATGACACCTTCCATCTCACACATCCTCCTCACATAATCATTCAGCCCAATCGCACGAGACATCCATTCTACCCCACCATCCATTCTTGGAAGCACACCTGTCACAACACCTTTCATTCTACTTTCTTTCACCTTTTCAATCAACCTCTTGTTCCTCTCACATAACTCACATGCACCCACTTTCTTCACATCATTCACTCCTACATGTGTAATTACAACCGCATCTCTTTCACAGCCAGACACCAGCTCCTCATACTTATCAGACAGATCTGTCACTCCAGCACCCGGCAAACACACCCTCAAACCATTCAATCTACTTGCATTCAACTTCCTATTGAAATATCTAACTCGCGAATCACCCATCACAAGCACTTCAGTCAAGTGGAAAGGATGGAACTAGAATATAGGAAGCAAAAGCAAAAAGTAATCTGGGATGCAAAGATCAAGGAGGAAGAGGAAAAAATAAGACAGTGGAACAAGTTGGGGGTAAATGACCGAGAAAGAGAGCATTGGAGATATCTGAGGAGGGCCTTGGAAGGGGGATAAAAGGGAGGACAAAATAATAATGAAGACAATGGAAGGAGAGTGCGAGGATGAGGAAAAAGTAAAGATGCAAATTGAAGAATATTGGGGAAAAATCATTCGGGTACAGGAGGGATGGGAAGAAATCGAAGCCAATGTGGAACTTCTGTATGCAGTACAAGAATTAAAGGATGAACGTATAGGAATCATCAGGGAGGACATGGAGTATGGGTTGAATAGGTTAAAAAACCATAAGGCAGTGGATGAAGAAAGGATAGTGGTGAATTTCTGAAATATGGAGGAGAAAGGATGAAAGAGTTACTGACAACCCTATTCAACGATATGCTGGTGAATAGATGGATGCCTGAGACTTGGCAGAAAAGTAGGATCAATTTGTTGCCCAAAAGTGGTAAAGACAAAAAACTGGTGGATAGATACAGGCCGGTAGCCATAATGAGTGTGATAAGAAAGGTGTTTGGCAGCATCATGACAAAGAAACTGAAGGAGTGGGATGAACGTGAAGAGATACTTGGGGATGAACAAAATGGATTAAGGACTGGAAGAAGAGCCATAGACAATCTCTATATACTACGGAATGTAATAGAGAGGGAGTGTTATATGTCTGCTTTCTCGATATAGAGAAAGCCTTTGATAGAGTGGATAGAACGAAATTGTTTGCAAGACTAAGAGACTTGGGGATGGATGTAAATATTCTAAATGTAATACAAAAACTGTATGAAAACAACAAAATCAAACTAAATCTGAAGGATATAGAAAGAGGTTGGATGGTGAATGACATTGGGATTAGACAAGGGTTTACCATGTCTCCTAGCTTGTTCAGCTTCTTCATTGAAGAAATGTTTGAAAGAGCAAAGAGGGAAGGTCAAGGAGTCATGGTTGGAGACCGCATATTGACAACCCAGGGATTTGCAGACAACATAGTTCTGGTTAGTGAAACAGCTGAGGGTTTGCAGAGATTTTTGAATTTTGAATGTGATGTACCGGTATCAAGAAGAATGGAGAGTAAAATTTAGTAGAGGAAAGTGCAAAATAATGATATTTGGAGAACGAAGAGATGAAGGATGGATCCTAGGAAATGACATCCTAGAAGTAGTCAATGAATATAGATACTTGGGTGTGACAGTATGTAACCAGAAGGATATATTTGAGAAACATAGGAGACAAAATGAACTAAATATGCTAAGAATGACTGACAAGCAAGCAAACAAGTATAAAATGATAAGGGAACTGTGGAAAGGGATAGCAGTCCCAAGAAGCCTGTATGGGTATGAAGTCTGCAAAGTGTATGCTGCCTACGATAGGACTGAGTGGCGCAAAGAGATAATGAGAGTGGATACGAAATATGAATTAGAAACGATCTATATAGAAGACAGAGCAAAAGGAAAGCTGAAACAAAAAAATAGTAGATTCAGGAGAAAGGCTCTGGAGAAGAGGAATAAATGGAAAGAGAAGTCTGAACATATACAGAGGCAAAAAGGAGCCTTGCATCGAGAATATGTATGATGGGAGTTTTGCAAGCCAGCTACTATTCAAGGCACGGACTGGATCCTAGAGTTGAAGGGGAGGATATGCAGATGGAATGGAGGGAAGGACAGATGCGAATGGTGCCTATTGGGGCAGAGAGAATCTATAGAACATTTGATAGTGGAATGTGTGGGACACAGTCTCGAGAGTTGGGAAGGGAAAAGTGGGAGGAGGTGGAGAGAAGGGAGGACTATGGACTGAATGTGGAATAAAGGATATAGATGATAAGAAATCAAGAATAGTAAGAGCAACAAAGAAATTCTTGCAGTGTGTGTGGAAGAAAAAAAATGAACAAGGCTAATAAATTATTTCTCTTCTCCACAGAAAATAAATGCCATATCCCGATACAAAGGGTGGCTAAACAACCTGAACCTGAATAGCAGTGGTGGCCTGTCGTGTGAGCGGTTTGAGAAGTGGTTCCACATGGTGTGTGTGGGTATGAGGTTGGGAGCCAAAGTTTTCAAACTAGAAAATATTGTATACCTATGTGACCCATGCCTAGAAAGAAGGAGTGGACGAAGGGGGTTGAAGTTAGGGAGAAGCAGGTGCAGACGGAAAAAGACCAGGTTGAAAAGGGCACCCAGGTAGGCCAGTATAGTGGGGGGACAGTAGGAAGTCACCAACCCCAAAAGGAACCGAGCTCAGGAATAATGAGGCACTAAAAGATGGTCAAAAAGCAGGTCCCAGTGAGAATTATTGGGCTAAAATTGGTAAATATGTAGATTGGTGGCTCGAACGATGGGACGTATTCTATTTCATCCGTGTTCCAATATGTTTCACGTTTTGGGAGTAAATATAAGGGGATGGCTCGTATGGGGGTAAACAATGGGCGGACCACCCTACGATGATCCTGAGTTTCAATCAATTTGGGGGGTCTGGGGGCATAGCCCCCCAGTATAGCGTTTTTCATTTTGTTAATTCAGTCATTTTTATAAAAAAAATGACGCTGGGGATATTTCAAATAGGACTCCAACACGCATGAATAGTCATGCAGGGGTGAATGAAATATAAACAAACAAAAATCCACTTTTTCGGCTGAGCCGACAATCTACATGTTTACCCTAAAATTAGAAGTATGGGGTAAAGGGTTGAGCAGGATGCAGAAAAGATGAAAGATAGTATGCTGGTCATCCAAGGTGGAGGGAATAGCCTGGAGGAATTGGGAGAGGAACAAACCATTAATTTACCTTAAGTATGGTCATTTATTACCCGATTATGGTATTTAGACCCGTACCAAGATAGGGGGATCCTCTTCAGAGTATCGGCGTTGCTTGTTAATAGTGCCTCATATAGGCACTAATAGGAGAATCTGTAGCTGAATTTGTCAGGGTGATTGCTCCATTCCTTCTCGAGCTTGTCTTGAATGTGTTGACTGTGGGTGCGTTGATAGTTTCCTGGCTGAGGATGTTCCAAGCCTGGGTCACCTGCGCTGCAAAGAAGTGGTTCCTTGGACTTGGCTGATGTTGGACCTACAGTTTACTGTCGTGTCCTCTGGTGGTCCTGCTGAGTGATGGCCTGAACATTATGTTGCGGCAGACAGGGCATTCTCTATTAAACCGCACCGAGTTGAACCCCCTGATTATTTTGAAGACCTGAAGGATGTCTGTCTGCTGCCGCTTGTACTTCAGTGTTGGAAGGTCAAGAGTTTGTAAGCGTTCTGGATAGGAGAGTGAAGCAAACCCCTGGACCAATCGAGTTGCTCTTCTCTGTATGTTTTCGAGTGGTAGCAGCAGTAGAAGGGAAAAATATGAAGGTTGCAGTGGTAGGAGTGATGAGAAGGCTGTGTGCGGGGTAGCAATATGAAAGATTAAGGAGGAGAACAAATGAGAGGATATTTTGGGAGCTGATGAAAATGAAAGTGGCTTGGATGAAACAGAAGAAAGGGAATGTTAGCTTCATTGACTTGGATGCTCAACTTGCAGATGATAGAATGTATGCCACAGATGGAGTACACCTGAATGAGGCTGGAAATTAGAGAATGGAGCGAGGTTTGTGTGAATGGCTGAGGGCAGGTGTGCTGTGCCCTTTGGATGAGTGACAATCTAAGCCAGATGAGGTGAAAGAGAAAAGACTAGGCACAAACCAGGGTAGTAGTTACATGAAAATTGGACGCATAAATGTTAGAGGATGGGGTGTAGGAAAGTATGAGTATGTATGCCAAGAATTAACAGAGTGGAATATTGACATTGTGGGTCTGACAGAGACTCAGCTGAGAGATGAGGTGCAAATCGATGAGAGCAAATATGTGATGATTGGTAAAGGGTAAACATGTAGATTGGCTGCTTGGCTGAAAAAGTGAATTTTTGAGGGTTTATATTTCATTCACCTGTGCCTGAATATTCATGTGCGTTTGATTCTAAATCTTTTCTTCAGGGTTTGTTCCCAGAGAGGCTCTGGCCTTCTTGTAGTGAGGGGGGTCAGCCCTGGGCCCCTTAGGGGACCCATGGTGCTGTTAACAAGACTTTTAAGATGCCCCTCTTTCTTTCCTCCTCTATTACGATCTTCCACTGCTCTTTATTTCCCCTTCTTCCTTCACCTATCCAGTGGTCCTTATCGATACCCGACCTCTGCTCGTTTAATGGATTGATTCCGAATTGTTCTTTTATGAAGGTGAAAGAAGTTGGGCATCTCCACCGCCTTCGTCTACTGCATGCCCAAGGAGAAACCCATCGTTAGCCCCTTTTCTCTGTGCGTAGGAGAACTCAGGCAGCCTTTTAGGTTTCTAAAGATGGTACGGTGGATCCGTATCCATTCTCCAAGAGGACATACCGGATGTAGCTGATTGTATAGTTGCAATAGTGCCGGGCCCTTGTAGGCCACCATGGTGGGGAGCCCAGAGGGAGAATGCAAAGTTTTTCCTTTTTGCAATGGCTAGCCATAAATCCAAAACCTTCCCTTCTCGTAAGGGTTCTCGTACCAAATGTTCCTTAGCTCCCCTTTCAGCCTTCCCTCACTCGTTGGACCCCTATTCCAATGAAGTAGACCCAGATCTTGATTATCCTCGCTTTCTTGTCATGAATTCATCATCCGACATCCCACTTGCAAAAGTCGATGTGTTTGACGTCAATGAATCTTTTGAGTCCTGCTGTGGTGAACCCTGCCGGATGTGGTCAAGAGGAAGTGGTGATGTCGTAGTCAAGGTCTCATCCCACTCTCAACCCAACTATGTGCAAAATCTATCTTTGATAGCTGAAATTCCAATAACTGTCTCGCCCATCTGCATCTGAATTTTGTAAAAGGTGCTGTCCGTTCAAATGAACTAAAGGACTATGACCCCATCCGCCTTCAGAGTAAGCTCAGTACCCAACGTGTCACACAAGTACACAGAGAACTAAAACATTAGGCTCCACTAAGGTTCCAACCGCTACACTGATTTTAACATTTGAACGACAAGAACTGCCGCAGTATATTAAAGGTGGGTACCTTCGTGTCCCGGTAAGTCCCTACATCAAACTACCCAGACGCTGCTGCAATTACCTGTTGGCAACCTTGCTCCTGCGTGAATTGTAGCTCTGACTACCATGGCCCCGAATGCACCAAAACACCCCGTTGTGCCAACTTCGGAGGTACCCACAGTGCTGCATCGAAACTCTGCTCTATATTTTTATATGAAAAGGAAGTGCTCTCTTTGTGCGACTCCCTACGTCTAGATATAAGAGAGGCCTGCTAGCATGCCCGAGCACAAACCTCACCACTCGGCTGACTCTTCTCTGACGTTTTACGTGACGCTGGATGAAACTGACCATCACACGCGGGTTCCGACCAGCCTGAAGCACTTCACCCTAGATCTACTCGCAGCATCGAAAACATTCAGAATATGCAGTCGAAGCATCGCTCTCACACCAAGATAACCAATGTAGCTTCCCTGTCTTCAGCAGCTCTAGCTGGAAGAGACGCTCAGGGTGAGACACTTGAAGACATCAGACGCTATTTGAAAGAAACCTCAACATCGACTAGTGAAGGTTCATCCGCCCGGCCCCGAGACCCAAAGCCCAGTGGTAAGAGGAAGGATTCCTCACCTGGGTCATCGACCATCAATAAGCGGCAGCCTCTGGAGCTGACTCCACCGAACCCCGAGAATCTTCAATGGACTCCTCCCCTATGGCTGAACATTCTATGCCCTTAAGTCCATCCCGCCCTTCATAAGACTTAGGCCCCATCCTGATCCAAACGATGGCAGATATACACCCAGCTCCACACACCTTGCTCAGATCACCTGTTCATTCCGCTCACCCTTCAACCCAAGATCCGATGGAAGCAGTTGATACTCGAACATCACCAATCGTGGCGGTTGGACCAACTCCTCAGACACTGAAAATACTCTTGACCCATGAATCTGGATCTACCGACCGAAAATTCCTTCTTGATCTTCCTTTTCCGCCAGGTTGTGAGCCCAAATTACAATCAAGGGCCTCAGTCGGTTCTCCAAAACCTACAAAAAAAAACCCAGTTACTGCTCCATCTAGGATCTCTTTCCCTGCAAAAGCAGGCTCCTCAAAATCAGCTCTCCATCTGCCAAGCTCTTTGGGACGAACCTTAATTACAATATTGGCCTCAAAAGAGAAAAAGAGATCCACAGTGGTATCTAATCGTCACACATAATATCTTCCATTTTACAATGGAATTGTCAAGGCGTTCTTCCAAAGTGGGAAGAACTCAAAATTCTTTTGACTACTATCCAACCCGCTGTTATATGTCTTCAGGAGAATAAACTGGGTATACGGCCCTTTCTGCCGGTACCTGGCTTTCTCACTTTCAACTCTATAGCTCATGCTGGAAGCCCCTCTCATGGAGGGGTGTCAATCATGGTATCTTCATCCCACCATGTTTCTCCCATCTCCCTACATACTACCCTCCAAGCTGTTGCCATGACGGTTTTCTTACTAAGCTTTTTACCATTTTCTCTATTTACCTACCCCCTTGCTTATCATTGTCAAGACCCGACCTTTTAGAACTTATAGACCAGTTGCTCTCCCCATTCTTATTACTAGGAGATTTTAACGCCTTTACCCATACTGGGGTGACATCTCTCGAAATGCCAAAGGCAGTGTTTTAGAGTCTCTTTTATTATCCAACTTTCTTTGTGTTTTAAACACTGGCGATTTTACTTGTGTTGACCTGTCTGTTTGTTCCCCAGATTGCTTCACAGAATTTTGATGGTCAATTCTTGATGATCTCAATGGGAGTGACCACTTCCCTATTGTCCTGTTGGCCCTTCAAGTTAGCCCTCATACAACCATGCCCTTAAGTGGGACTTAGGTCATGTAGATTGGGAAGGTTTCCAAGAGGCATCCTTCACAAGTGCATCCTCGGGTACTTTCAATGGAGTGGATGCGGCGGTAGAATACTTTACATCGACTATCTACAATGCAGCAACACAGACCATTCCACAGAGGCAACCTGCCACGGGTCGCTCAACCGTGTCCTGGTGGACCTCGGCTTGTGCAACTGCTATTAAAAACTACAAGTTAGCACATGCTCGATTCCGAAAGAACCCACCGCTAAGATCTGGAAGAGGATTAATAAGATTAGGGGCTGTTATGCTGACCATCATACCCCACACTCAACTTACACAGTTCCTTGGAGAATGACATCCTGGTGGTCAGCAATGCTTTTGCTGACCATTTCCGCGCTGTCAGCAGTGTCAGCCGTTACGATAAGGCTTTTCAATCCTACAAATCAAAGGAAGAATCTCATTCTCTCAACCTCACAACGAAATCTAACTCTCCATATAATGCCCTATTCAGCATCCATGAGCTGCATAGCGCTTTGTCCCTTTGCAGATCTACTTTCCCTGACCTTGACAAGATCCATTTCAATATGATTCTCGGCACCTACTTCCACACTCTACTCTCTTCTTACTTGATTTGTACAACCTTATATGGGTGAAATGTTTTTCCCCCTCATCATGGCATATTGGGATCATCCTTCCCTTTGTCAAACCGGGCAGGGTCGGGTTGGACGCAGATCACTACCGCCCTATAGCTCTCACCAGCTCTTTGAGTAAGTTGCTGGAAAAAATGGTGTTGGAGCACCTAAACTGGTTCTTAGAAACCAATCACCTTCTCTCTCCATTTCAATGTGGCTTCCTCAAAGGTCTTAGTACCCTTGACCTACTAGTATTGTAGCGGGCCAAAAATCTAGACTAACCCCAATCGATCCAACCCGCTTCCTACACTAATCCGGACGTGAGAAATCGAAGGAGAATGAAACGAATTGTATGTACAGTCCTTTACTAACAAAAAATATACAATAATATTTCCCCTGAAAAATAAATAAGTCCTACTTAGAAATATTATTGATCGATCCTAAGAACAATGAAAAATAATCAAGTAACCCAAATAAAATTGGGACTCTACAGTCAATGAATAAGAGAGAAAAATGGCCTCACGTGGTACAACAGAAATCTTTGTATTGAAAACTAGCGCCTCCAAGCTTGGACTGAGATAACTGACCTGTTACAGTTGTGTGGCTATTTTAAGCCTTCCTTCCTCAAAGCTTAACTATTTTACATTCTCAAGTAAGACAGAGCACGGCCTGGAACCTTTGTCCTATACTAGTGGCCTTAGGCTTTGATAATATTCGATCATTATAGTTAGCTTCTAGTACAAGGGTAAATTTACAAGTGCTGGTCCTTTTTATCTTTCCAAATTATGGTGCCTGGAAAGAAAAACCATCTTATAATAACATGCTAATGAATTTAAAAAAAACAAACAAAAAAAACCAAACCCATTCCCATTCACACACATTCTTACAGAGGGAGGGAGAGGGTAAAGAGAAAAGGGGTGGGAGAATGACCCCTTATACACACACTCACATTCGCTCCACCACAGTATGTTTTGAGGGATCAGTCCAGAAAGCTTTCTCATTAAATCACTGAGTCCTGGCCATATTTTTCAATATTGAGAAAGCCTACGACACAACATGGAGTTATGGCATCTTTAACCAGCTATACATTACAATCGCGATCTGTGGGAAAATTTTTTCACCTACAGTATCTGCAGTAGTTGGAACGCACTTCCAGTGGAAGTTGTCAACAGTGAATCTGTTGACCAGTTCAAGTCAAGACTAGACAGGGTCTTGAAAAATGGCCGTGAAAGGACGTAAAGCATTTGAGCAGAGATGTGCCGGCTCGACTGCTAGTCCAAAGGTACCCGCATTGAATGGACCGACCGTAAAGTCTTCTAGGGTACCTTCTTTCCTTGTTGTTACTCCTTATCCTTGTTACGTTTGGGGGATGAGAGGCCTTTTACTGTCACTTATTCAAAGTTTTTTAGCATCTTGATCCTTCAAGGTATGTGTTGGAGACACATACTCTGACTTGCAACCCCAAGAGGAGGGAGTTCCTCACGGCAGTGTTTTAAGTGTTTTATAATTACCATCAATGATATTATTTTGTCTCTTCCAGAGGGTGTATCAGCAACTTTGTTTTTCGATGATTTAGCACTATACTGTTCCTCACCTCACCTTCCATCAGCAGCACATTAGCTACAACTGGCGGTTGATGCTATATCCAAAAGAGCACAAATTAAGGGATTCTACTTTTCCACGAACAAAACCAAATCAATGTATTTCCACCGGGGCACAGGGTTTCTTGTTCCACCATCCATCTCCCTACAAGGTGAAGATATAGAGTTTGTCTCCGAGTTTCGGTTTCTTGGCGTAACTCTCGATCCAAAGTCATCCTGGTTACCACACACACCTATGTCGAGTTCGAACTGGCTGTATGCGGGCTCTAGAAGTCCTCTCACACACTTTGTGGGGCAGCGACCAACAAATATTGTGGATATTTTTCACAGCCCTCGTCCAATCCAAATTGGATTATGGCTGTCAAATTTATTCATCAGCTTCCTCTTCAGCCCTTAAAATGGTGAACTCCATTCAAAACCTTGGAGTTCACCTTTCCAATGGAGCCTTCCGTACTTCTTCTGTCAACAGCCTTTACTGCGAGAGTGGAGTACTCCCTTTGCCCTACCATAGACTTCAAATCTAGAAGCAATACCTCTGCTGAGTACAGCAAACCCCTGTATCAGAGGTCTGCAGATGCCTGTATGCTGCCGAATCAACGGCGGCATATGATAAGTTGCCATCTTTACCCCGCCCTTTAAACCTTCGCATAGGAGATCATCTCTCTAACCTGGGTGCTCCAAGGGTCCTTACCCTTCCATCCTTACTGACCCCTAGGTGGCTTCCTCCTCTCCCGACAGTATGTACCAACATGTGGAGCCTGGAGAAGTCCTCCATGGACCCTCGCATCATTAAAAGCCTGTTCTTAGAACATTCGATCTCCCACAAACAATGCTGCCCACTATACACGGATGGCTCTAAGTCGGACGGTGGCGTGGGCGCCGCAGCCATCTACCCAGGAGGAGAATTCCTAACTCTATCTTTGCCGCCAGCAGCATCCATTTTTACCGGTGAACTTTCAGCAATCCTCTAAGCCTTTAGACTCATCCAAATTTTACCTTTTAGTGATTTTGTCATTTTTTCCGACTCAAGGAGTGTCTTACAGTCAATTAGATCTTTTAATGCGTCCCATCCCCTAGTCACAGAAATTTGCAACTGGCTTATCCAAAATGCGTTCCGATATAGAATTATTTTTTGCTGGGTCTCTGGGCATGTGGGGGTCCTGGGCAACGAGAGGGCTGATCGGCTGGCCCACATAGCACATTCTGTGTCCCCTGAGAACTCGGCTTGCCTTTAAGGGACTACTTTTCTTCAATAAGAAAATCTATTTTTCAACCGTTGCAGAATGAATGGGATGACTGTTCATCATCCAAACTATACAAAATTAAAAATTCTTTTCGCTCTTGGCCCTCGAGTCGTCATAGAATGCAGTCGCTGGAGGTGGCCCTTTGCCGAGTTCGCATTGCCCACACGAGACTTACTCACGGCCATCTTGTTTCGGGTGATGCTCACATCAGCCCTTGCTGTCGTTTTTGCGGTGGGGACCAATCGGTTCCCCACCTTTTATTGGATTGCACCCATTTCGCCATTCTCTGTCTTTGATTCATATTGATGGAGGAATCTTTTAACCCTTCATTTTTAAAATTTTTTGTCCCAAAGTGGTCTCCTCCTCCACCTTTTATAGATGATTTGCCTCATTTCATCCTAGCTGCCATATAGAATCCCCTTGGATTGGGCAGCAACCCACTGGTTCCTTACCTTAAACCTAGAATAATGTTCTAACGTTTTTATTTAACCAAACGCTCCTGAATATGCATCTGCAGGTGAATGAAACATACCTGCCCCCCAAAAAATGTGGGGGCGAGCCGCCTATCTTCATTTTTATCTAAAGTTATTTGGCTTCTCTTTACTTCCCTTTTTTAAAAATTGGCATTACATTCGCTAATTTCCAATCATTCGGAATTTCTCTAAATTCTAGTGATCTAGTATATATCTTCTCAAGAGCTACTGCAATACTATCTACACCTTAACATAACATAACATAATTTCATGGATGACAAAAGCCACAAGGGCCTATCAAAGGTCATCCGCATCCATCAAAACCCACCCACATACGACTATATCAGATCATGCAACTACTTTATAAACAATCCATAGGATTGTATCAGATCAGGCATCTACAATATACAATTTAAACAATCCCTAGGATTGTGTCAGATCACGCGCCCACAATATACAATTTAAACCAGCCACATGAGCGGATCAAAAACAAAAAGCACCATCGCCAGGGGAAGACAAAATCAAAGTCCCCCACAATATAATATAACAGATGACAAAAGCCACAAGGGCCCATTATAGGTCATCTGAGTCAAACAGCCTCTTTTTTAAAGCACTCAAACTCCCAAGAAAACTACATCCAGAGGATTGAGTAATTTAGAATGAATGCTGTCTAGGCCAGATGACTTACTAGTATTTAACTCCAATATAAGGCCTTTAATTATTTCCCTGTTCACATTAACACTATTCAACACTTACTTCCCTTGACCTAGGATTATCATCAATTAATCTATCTTGATTCTCTTGTGTAAATACTGAAGAAAAATGATCATTAAAAACCTCTACTATTTTGTCATCATATTTTTAAAAAAATGCCTTCATATCTAATAGGCCCTATTTTATCACTGTTAGATGTTATTAATTCTATAATAGGTATTGAATTTTCTTGCATCTTTATTATTATTTTGAGTCATCTGTGCACTGATTCATATACAGTCGCCGCAAAGGAAGTCTGGCCCTTTGGTCATATTATATGCATTGATATAGGTCAAATAATCATTGCTGGGAAAATGCTATAATTGATTAAGGTTTTGTTGCGGTTTCTGGCAACATCTGTTAGGTATATATGCTCATTTTGTCAGCTGTATTATTCAGTATGCGCTCAGACTTGGTGGTGAGGAGACACTCATTTTTTGCGCTGTGACTTTCATTTTGGTGGTTTCTTGAAGATATTTGGGTGATTATATATTTTTTAACCAGCACTCCAACCATGAGTCCCAATCCTTTCACAAATTAGGAAAAGGTGCGTATTCTCACTTTGAGGGAAAAAAATGTTAAGATAAGTGAAATATGCATGTGAACAGGGTGGGCAAAATCTACCATAATGATGCTCCTCTCTATTGCCAGTGAGCTTCCCCCAAACACCATACCCCAACATAAAAAGCGCCAGGGACCAGAGAGAAAGACTACACCAGAGACAGATCACTTGCTAAAGAAGGCTGTTATGAAGAACCCTAGGATAACAGCCAGACAACAAGGAAATGTACCCTAACCTCCTCCAAAATGTCTCAGAACAGACCGTACAGCATTGTTTTCTGAAAGATTTGAAACTACCCAACCATACTGCCATGCTCAAACCAATGTTAAATGACTGCATGAGGAAGAAGAGGCTTCATTTTGCAAAGCATAACATCCAATTTATCTATCCCAGATTATTTTTAAACAGCTCAATCATATCCCCTCTATCACACCTCCTTTCGAACGAGAACATATTTAATACCCTCAGTCTATCTATATATTCAAGGTGCCTCAGGGAAGGAATAATCTTTGTTGCCCTCCGTTGCACTGACTCAAGAAGGTTAATATTGTGTCTAAAATGTGGGGACCATGCCTGTATACAGTACTCTAGATGTGGCCTGACATAAGAGTTATAGAGTTTAAGAATAACCTCCTTACTTTTGTAACTGACATTTCTCTTAATGAAAGCCAGCACTCTATTTGCCCTATTTCTTGCTTGAATACACGGCTTAGAAAACCTTAATGACTTATCTATTACTTCTACTAGATCTTTCTCATCCTCTACTGAGCTGAGCCAATGCCCATCCATTTCATAGTTAAATTCTCTGTTATCTTTTCCCATGTTAATAACTTTGCACTTATCAAGGTTGAAAGTCATTTGCCAGTTATGTGCCCAGGATAACAATTTATTTAAATCCCTCTGCACTTTAAAATTATCATCAATATCTTTAACTACAGCTGCTAATTTGGTATCATTTTCAAAAATTGACACTTTATTATTAACTGCCTCCCCAAGATCATTTATATAGATGACAAATAATAATGGACCGAGAACTGATCCCTGAGGAACCCCACTGATAACATCCCTCGACTCTGACTTTACACTATTTAGCCCCCGTAAGGGGCGCGGCGATTTGCCATCCTGGCCGCCGTGCTGACGGGATCCAGCACTCCGTCCGGCCCCAGCTTAGCCTCTCTTCCTTCCTTCAGATAGCCCGATTTCTCCCCTACCTCGTCGCCTTTTCATACAACCTCTCCCACAACTTTCTCTGGTCAGCCTCTAATTTCACAGGGTAGAATGCTGACCTTCTTCTCAAGCCAACCACCCCGGATCGGGGCTGAGGGGGGAGGGGACATTGTTCCCTAACCCCTCAGCTCCGGTTCGGGATGGGGGTTTTTTAACAACCTGCTTCATCCCCACCCACATCTTCCTCACATCCCTTTTCCTCTCCTCTTCACAACCTATATTTTTTACGCCGTGTCCAAGGTGGAGCCGCCATGCCGAAGGACTGCCAGGCCACCAGGCGGGAGGGGTGGTCCCGAATGGCGGCGCCTGGCTCTGCCGGGCTTGTAAGCACCTCTCGCAGTGCGGGCAACTGCGAGAGGTGATGAGCTATTGCGTCCCGTAATCAAAAGAGGGTCACCATGCCCATGAATGAAAAAAAACAACAAAAAACCCAACCCCCAACTTCCCCAAGAAAATCGACGGAGCCGCCCTCGGGCAGCTCCACCGAGAAAATGGAGGTCCCCCCCCTTGTGCTTGCGCAAGGGACCCTCCATAATTCTTTAACCGGAGAGGAGGTTTACTCCTCTCCTACGCCTACGGGTGTAGGGGACTCCCCCTCACCCCCTTCTCTGGAGGTGCTTTCGGGCACCTCCCTATCTCCAGCGGCAGTCCCTCCTTTGCTTTCTAAGGGGACTGCCAAGAAAGCCAGCAGGCAGCCCATTGCCGACCGCCCCTCGTGCAAGCGGCTCGGTAGGGCAAACCCCCTTAGGGGGGAGAGGGAAGCCAGGCCCCTTCGGTCGCTTCCCTCAAAAGACCTGCTGGCAAGAATTTTAAACCTTGCTGGGGTCAAGGCCTGTGCCTCCCCACACCACCTGACTAGTGACAATACTGCCAAGGGGACCTGCGATGTCCTGGGAGGGGATGGCCAACTGGAGGCTGCTCCTGTGATAGACATGGTCCTTGAGGAGACCCAGTCTCAGACGGTAGGGCCTTCCATGGGGGGGAATTCGGGCTCGGCGCCAAGCACCGAACCCGAATCCGCCCCTATGCAAGGTCCTCCTCAAATGGCTGAGGGCTCCGAGGCAAAAGGAGGGGAGGGATCTCCTCCGACAGGTGCCCCTACGACAACCAGGACCTTCTCCATTTCGGAGAGGGACCTGGCTGAGGCTGGTCCATCTGGCCTGGGGACTTCTGCCGGCGGAGGTGAAAAGCGGGTTCATTCCCCGCCCTCCTCTCCGAAAAAGAAAAAGACTAAAAAGACAAAAAAGACTCGGGGCTCCTCTCCATCCGCGGGGGCTGCGGGGACGGATGGGTCTGCTGCCACTCTGGCAAGCGACCAAGCCAAGATCGGCACATCCGCCCCCTCTGCCCCCCCCGGTTGCGGAGCCCCTGACAAAGAAGACTACTACCAAGAGTGCACAGGGCGGAGCCTCGATGACATCGGGGCCCCTGATTCAGAGGTTACCTGGCGTTTTCGAGCCCGCTGGCTTCAAACGCTTCCTCGTTATTCGCTCCACTGATGGCACCATGTTGTCCAAGGGCAACATGATCCATCAGCGGAGAGGATTAGCTAGTGCAATTGGTAGAGCCGAAGGTAACCCGTTTCTCGGACGGGAGCCTTCTGGCGAATGCGGCGAATCCCGCCGAGGCGGCCAAGATTAGTGCTCTTCGGACACTTCATGGCACCCCGGTGAGTGTGACGCCGCACTCTACCATGAACTTTGTGAAAGGAGTAGTTTATGCGAGGGAACTCGTTGACTACTCCATTGAAGACATCACCTTAGAGCTGGCCGACCATGGGGCGGTCAAGGTCGAACGTGTGATGAGAAAACAGGGAGGGGCCTCGAGACCCACCCCTACACTCTTCGTCACGTTCGACTGTGACAAGCTCCCTGAGTCGGTGCGTGCCGGTTGGTACCGCTACCGCGTGAAGGCATTCGTGCCACTGCCGCGGCGGTGCTATTACTGTCACCGCTTCGGCCATACGAATCGCTCATGTAGACGTGCAAAGTCGGGGTCACCCGAAGTCTGTGTAAATTGCTCCAAGGTCGCACACGATAAGTCCAAATCGTGTGTGGCCAAGTGTGTCAATTGCGGAGAGCCGCACCCTTCTTCTTCGAAGCAATGTGGTGCATATCTCCTTGAGAAAGAAATCCTGGCCGTTCAGGCCCAGGATCGACTCTCATTCCGCGAGGCAAAGGACTTGGTCCTAGCGCGCCCGGCTCTGCCTGGGACGTCGTATGCCTCAATAGTTAGGAATGCACCCTCTGCTCCTGGCCCATCCAGGCCAACGAGCACGGTTGTTTCCGCGCCCATTCGGAGCCCTTCTGCGGGCTCTACCCAACCCCGGCGCTCCCCTGGTAAAGCTGGCGGAAAAAAGGGTTCATACCCTGCCCCGGCTAAAACCAGGGCTCCCCCCTCTTCCCCCAGCGTGACCGTTTCCCGTAAGGCGAAACGGCCACGCGCCTCCACCGAGTCGTTAGACTCAAGGGAGGCAACACCCCTGAAGATGGTCGCTAGGCCATCTTCGGGGGTTCCTAAAGCTCTCCCCCGAAAGGAGGACAGCAACAAAGGAGCTTCGGCTCCTTCGCCCACGCCCCGAGGTGGAGCGAGTTGCTCGGAGACGGTGGTTCCTCGAAAAGAGGGCCCCCCGCCTCCGAAGCCGCAACGCCCGCCTAAGGTTTCGAGGCGGAGGGAGGAAAAGACTCGCATGGCGAGCCCAACCTCCCCCAATAAGTCCTCGAAGGCGACAGCGCTTTGTCCGGCCAACAGCGCCCGGGGTTCTGCCCCCGGGAAGCGTACGACCATTCCCGTGAGGGTCTTCAATTCGAGGAGGGCCCCCGCGTCTCCTCCGAGCTAGGCCTGGAGGGCATATTCCTTCAATGGAATTGCCGTGGACTCCGGGCCAGCTGGGAGGAGCTGCGGAGGCTCGTCTCGTCCCGTTCCCCGTTTGCTATTTTTTTGCAGGAGACCATGCTAGGTTCGTGCCCCCTCCCTGCCCTCCCGGGGTATAAGGGTCTTGCGACCCCACCACCGCGGGATGGCCGGGCTGGGGGGTGCGCAGTTTACACCCGGCATGATGTCTCCGTTCTTCCTTTCTCTTTAGATACCTCCTTTCAGGCAGTGGCTGTGCAGCTGCACCTGGATAGGAGGTATACTATCATTTCTGCGTACATTCCACCGTCAGCTGACTTCGACGCGGGGGACTTCCGCCGCGTCGTGGCATGGTTGCCGAGGCCCTATCTCGTCTCGTGGCATGGTTGCCGAGGCCCTATCTCTTGCTGGAAGATCTGAACGGCAGGCATTCTCTCTGGGAAGATTACTCCATAAATCCCAGGGGACAAGTCCTTGCCGATCTGATCGAAGAGCTTGAGATGGGTGTCCTAAACGTGGATGAGTTTACGCATCACTCTCCGAGAACCGCTTCATTTTCTTGCCTTGACCTATCTTTGTGCTCTTCGGATGCACAGCCTGATTTTGAGTGGGGGGTGGTCGATGACCTCCATGGTAGTGATCACTTTCCCATTCAAATATCATTTTCAGGGCAACTGCCGCCTGAGAGAGCACCTCGGTGGTGCTCGGCGCGGGCGCGGTGGCCTGCATTTCAGGAAATGACTGAATTCTCTATCTCAGTCGAGGAGTTTAGGTCGGTAGATGAGGCCGTTGAGTTCTTCTCCGGCAACCTCATCGCCGTGGGCCTGACTACTATTCCTAGGACGTCTGGCCGTTTTGCACGCCGACCACTCCCATGGTGGTCGGCCGAGTGTGAGACGGCCCTCAAACAGAAGCGTTATGCCTACATGCGCTATAAGCGCCGCCCGAACGATTTCACTGTCGCTGAATTTCGTCGGGCTAGGGCTAGGTTCCGGTATATTTCGAAGCACGCCCGCCGCTCTTCTTGGCGGGCATACGTGTCTTCACTTAACGGGAAGACCCCTTTAGCTGAGGTGTGGAAGCGAGTCAAAAGGATTCGGGGCAAGTTCTCGCAGGACCCCCCTCCCGTTCTCCAGGAGAATGGGACTGCAATCTCGGACCCCGCGTCCGTGGCGGAATCCTTAGCGACCGCTTTTTCCGCATTCTCTAGCCGTGATGCTGCTCCGCCAGCATTCAATGCACGTCGTGATGTCGCGGAAGGCCGCCGGCTGGACTTTACCTCCAGAGGCGGAGAACCCTTCAACGACAAGTTTACTGTGAGTGAGTTGCGCTCCGCTCTCGCTTCGTGCGCGGACACCGCCCATGGTCCGGACGATGTCCCGTACGCCATGCTTCGACACCTGGGTGAGCGAGGCATGGCCTTTCTGTTAGATTTGTTCAACAGGATCTGGGTGGAAGGTCTTCTCCCAGACTCCTGGCGAATCGCTACTGTGCTCGCCTTTCGCAAGCCGGGGAGAGATCACTCTACTCCGACCGGATTCCGCCCAATCTCTCTAACCTCTTGCGTGTGCAGGTTGATGGAGAAATTGGTAAATGTTAGATTAGCCTTTTTCCTGGACAGCGGAGGCCATCTGTCTTCTGCACAGTGCGGCTTCCGTAAGTTCCACTCCACGTCGGATGCTCTGCTCCGACTGGAAAATGCCGTCTGCGAGGCCTTCCTTCGTAGACAGCACTACGCCACGGTGTTTTTTGATCTGGAGAAGGCCTATGATACCGCATGGCGATACGGTATCATGGAGACTCTCCACACGATGGGGGCGAGGGGACGCCTCCCAATTTTTATATCTGAATTTTTGCGAGATCGTCGATTCCGCGTACGGGTGGGGGGAGCCCTCTCCGGCCCAAAGGAGCAGGAAGAGGGTGTCCCGCAGGGAAGTGTCCTCAGTGTCACACTCTTTGCCCTGAGCATCAACGGCATCACCTCGGTGCTGCCGGAAGATGTTCTCGCTACGCTCTACGTGGACGACCTTTCGATCTCTTTTGGCACGGCCCAGATGCCAACTCTGGAGCGCCGACTCCAACAGGCATTGAACCGCGTCTCTCGCTATGCCGAAGCGCACAGGTTTCGGTTTTCTTTGGCCAAGACTAAGGTGGTGCACTTCTGCCGCCATCCACGGCTTCACCCCGACCCAGATTTGTTTCTTAATGGGGTGCGCCTGGATGTGGTTGAGTCGCACCGTTTCCTTGGTCTTGTATTCGACCGACGCCTCACCTGGGAGGCTCACATTCGCAGCCTTAGGGTCTCTTGTACCCGCGCCATGGACATTCTCCGTTCCGTGACGTTCAGCGCTTGGGGCGCTGATAGGGCTACCGCCTTACTTTTTTATCGATCCTTTGTTCGCTCGAAGCTCGACTACGGATGCGAGTTTTATGCATTGGCAGCCGAGCGTTTATTGCGGAAGGTGGATTCGATCCACCACACCGGCCTTCGCCTTGCGACCGGTGCCTTCCGCACTTCCCCCATTGAGAGCCTGTTGGTCGATGTTGGGGAGATGCCACTCGCTCTGCGCCGCGTGCAGTGCATCACTCGCCTGTACGCGCGAGCCCGGCGCCTCCCTCAGTCGCCAACAGCTCTCACTGCATCCGCAGCTGATCTCGATGGTGCCTATGCCGCCGAGAGACGCCAGTCATACCCTAAGCGGGTTTAGGGCCAGGAAACTCCTTCGAGAGGTAGATATAGCTCTCGGGCCGGTGGCGCCCCTGGTTCTGCCCAGGACGCCACCCTGGAGGGTACCACATTTGGCTATTTGTCGCCACGCCTCTGCTCCTAAAGCTTGTACTGCGCCGGGAGTATTGCGTTCGACCTTTTTAGAGCACACATCGTGTCACGCTGGTACCGTGCCAGTGTATACGGATGGCTCCAAGTCCCAAGAGGGGGTCGGCTTCCACGCCGTATCCCCTCTGTTTGAAGTCAGCGGGGCTCTACCAGGCGCTGCGTCTGTCTTCACGGCCGAGCTGGTGGCAATACACCACTCGGTACGGGAGATTACGCGACGTGCCCGGTTCGGAGACCGGATTGTGATTTATAGCGACTCACAAAGCGCCCTGAGTGCTCTCGGGGCATTGGAATCTCCGCATCCCCTGGTTCGCAAAATCCGTGACGCCACGGTTTTGGCGAGCCGGGCAGATGTCGAGATTATCTTCTGCTGGGTTCCTGGACATGTAGGAATTGCGGGGAATGAGCGCGCCGATGAGGGCGCCAAAGAGTCCGCGAGGACTCTGCGACCGGACCAGCGTTTCGCTCTTCCTCACACTGACTACATGGCAGGAATACGGGCAGCTCTTCGGACTGCTTGACAAAGAAGATGGGAGACGGTCGAGGGGAACTTAAAGTTGCGTGCCATTGCGCCGCGACTGTTCCCATGGACCTATCCCCCAATGCCGCGGCGGCTTCAGGTTGCTTTCTGTCGTCTTCGAATCGGACACACTCGTGTGACGCATCGTTACTTGGTGGAGCGCTCGCATGTGCCCTATTGCAACGACTGCGTCGTCCCCCAGACTGTTCGGCATATTCTTGTCGAATGTCCCAGTCTGGGTGATCTTCGCGTACGATACCTGTCTCGGTACCGGGATGGGCGGGGTCGCTACCGCCTGTCCCTTGTACTCGGGACGAGTGCGTGCACCATGACTGGTGGACTTATTGACTTTTTGGGGGAGGCCGGCCTTCTCCCCTTTATTTAAGGTTCCTTTTTTTTTGTTATTGTTTTGTTTTAGGTTGCACTCTCCTGCACCGGGGTGAGGGGGACCTCCCCCCGCTGCCGGAGATTGCTTCGATTGTTAAGTTTTTCCAATTTATATTGATTGTTAAGTTTTCATATTTTAACTTTAAAGTAGCCTAATTCTAGGCTGTCGTGTTTTTCGGCGACTTATGCCCAAGTGGGTAGTTGCCAGATGGGCTCTATAAAAAAAAAAAAAAAAAAAAAATTACACTATTTAGCACTACCCTTTGCTTCCTATCCTTTAGCCACTCCGCTATCCAATTTGAAACACCCCCACATATCCCAATCATTTTTAATTTATGAACTAGTCTCCTATGTGGTACCTTATCAAATGCTTTACTAAAATCCAAGTAAATTACATCTATATTCTCTCCCTTATCTACTTGATTTGTTATGAAGTCCAGAAAGTCTAGTAAATTAGTCAAACATGATCTACCTGATCTAAACCCATGCTGAGCATCGCTGATTAACCCCTCCTTCTCCAGATGTTGGCAAATCCCTTTTTTAACTATTTTCTCAAGAATTTTACAGACTACAGGAGTTAGGCTAACCGGTCTAAAGTTATTTGGATCCTCTTTACTACCCTTCTTGAAAATGGGGACTACATTCACTCTTCCAATCATCAGGTATTTCTCCATATTCCAGGCACCTAGTATACAACTTCGCCAGAGTTATTGAGATACTTTCTACCCCTTCTTTAAGTATCCTAGAATTAATATTATCAGGGCTGGAGGCCTTGGTAGTATCTAACTCACCTATTAGTCCTTTTATCGTCCTCCAATCCACACTAATGGTAGTAAATACCTCTTTTCCTGAACCATGAGTACTATACATAAGACTATTTAGTTTCTCCTTTGTCAACACTGATGCAAAATGACCATTTAGTACCTCAACTATTTCCTCATCAGTTTGTCTCACAGCTCCTTCATATTTGATAGGTCCTATTTTAACCCTCTCCAGCACAGGGGATGGACAGTGAAACAGTGGTCAGAGGTCATGTGTCAGATGAAAGCACATTTCAGGTCATAAGGTCACAGAGTAAAGGTGAAGAGGCCAGTCGGTCAAACAGGTACAGTGAAGACTGTAAAACACAGTCCCTCAGTTATGGTTTGGGGTTATTTCAGTGCCAATTTAGGGAGAGGTGGTTTAACCCTTTCGCTGCGTGTGGCATGAATATCATGTCACACAAAACTCCCACCAATGACGCGTGGCATGATATTCATATCATAGATTGAATCGTTTTTAGTTATTTTCTGACATGGCATAGCACTTTTATTTCGTCATTAGAGCATACTTTGGATTTTTTTCTCATATGTTTGGCAACTTTTCCTTCTCGGGTACATATAATATTACCGTTAATTCAGAGTCAAAATTAGTGTCCTTCAAAATGTCAAGAAGGAGAGTGCTACCGGTGAAAATTACGAAATACTTAGAGACAGGTGATGGTGATTTAGAGATAGAATTATTGAGTGATAGTGAAGGTGGTGATTTGATGAATGTTGAAAATCTTGCACTTAGTGATTTTAGTGAACAAAATGTTGATTTATCCGATGATGAAAGCAGCAATCATTCACAATCAGCTCCTGCTGCGGGAACGTAAACGTGATATATTTTATAACTGGAAAAATCTTGGTAACAATGTTGGTGAAATAAGGCGTAATGAAGTTTTTAGTGGAAAGAATAAAATTACATTCGCAAGTGAGACTGAAAATGTTTGATGTGTTTTGTGAGGTTTTTCCAAATAGCATATTTCAGTTCATGGTGACAAACAAATAATTATGCTGGAATTTTTTTTTTTTGACAAAACAGAACTGCCTCCTCATTTGTGTTATAAACAGTGGTACCGTACATCAGTAGGGGAAATAAAAAACTTTATTGCACTTCTATTACAGGCTTGAAACTTGATAAAGGCTAAAACATACATTTGAGACACATGATCTTCTTGTAGTTCAATATTCAGACAAGAGAAACGTATTCATGCTTTCAACAGCACATTCAAAACAAGGCCGAATTGACGTGCAAATCCCACACTGCATACAGGACTATAAATTTGTATTGGTTCACTGAAAATTACATGGTAACACCGATTTTTCCTGCAGTAATGAAATGAGATAGATTCTGCCTCATCCTACAGTTTTGGTATTTCAAAAATGAATCTGAAGAGGGCAACCACCGATTGAAAAAAGTAAATCCATTGCTGAAACTCCTTGACGAGGCTATAAATGAAAAATACTACCCTTCAAAAAACCTCAGTTTGGACGAATCACTGCTCCAATGGAAAGGAAGGCTTCTTTTCCGTCAGTGCATCAAAACTAAACATTCCAGGTTTGGCCTTAAAAATTTTAAGCTTGTAGATGAAAATGGTGTGACAATATATTCTCAGGTTTATAATGGAGAAATGAGAAAAATGGAAGAGTTTTCCAAAACTGAAACTTTTGTGGTGGATATGATAAAGAACATTTTAGGTCAAGGCCATCATGTATTCACTGACAATTATTATACAACCCCCAAACTTTATCATTTCCTCAAGAATAATAAAACTGATGCCACTGGCACTATTTGTAATAATAGGAAGGGCTTGCCTATCGAGCTTAGAGGCTTGAAACTTGATAAAGGCAAAAAACATACATTTGAGACATGTGATCTTGTAGTTCAATATACAGACAAGAGAAACTTATTCATTCTTTCAACAGCGCATTCAAATACAGAAATAGCTATAAGTCGAAGATCAAAACAAGGCCGAATTAATGTGAAAATCCCACACTGCATACAGGACTATAATAAGAATATGGGCTATGTGGATAAAACAGATCAAGTTCTACATTATTATGCAATAACTAAAAAAACCCAGTAAGATGGTATAAGAAGTTGGCACTCAATTTAATTCAAGTTTGGCTTCCACGCTGTATCCCCTCTGTTTGTAGTCAGTGGGACTCTACCAGGCGCTGCATCTGTCTTCACGGCCGAGCTGGTGGCAATACACCACTCATTATGGGAGATTACGTGATGTGCCCAGTTTGGAGACCGGATTGTGATCTATAGCGACTCACAAAGTGCCCTGAGTGCTCTCGGGGCATTGGAATCTCCGCATCCCCTGGTTCGCAATATCCGTGATGCTACGGTTTTGGCGAGTCAGGCAGATGTTAAGATTATCTTCTGCTGGGTTCCTTGACATGTAGGAATTGCGGGGAATGAGCGCGCCGATGAGGGCGCCAAAGAGTCCGTGAGGACTCTGCGACCGGACCAGCGTTTCGCTCTTCCTCACACCGACTACATGGCAGGAATACGGGCAGCTCTTCGGACTGCTTGACAAAGAAGATAGGAGACGGTCAAAGGGAACTTAAAGTTGCATGCCATTGTGCCGCGACTGTTCCCATGGACCTATCCCCCAATGCCGCGACGACTTCAGGTTGCTTTCTGTCGTCTCCGAATCGGGCACACTTGTGTGACGCATCGCTATCTGATGGAGCGCTCGCCAGCGCTCTATTGCGATGACTGCGTTGTCTCCCAGACTGTTCGGCACATTCTTGTCAAATGTCCCAGTCTGGGTGATCTTCGCGCACGATACCTGTCCCGGTACCGGGATGGGCGGGGTCGCTACCGCCTGTCCCTTTTACTCGTGACGAGTTCGTGCACATTGACTTGTGGACTTGTTGACTTGTTGACTTTTGGGGGGAGGCCAGGCTTCTTCCCTTTATTTAAGAAGGTTCTATTTTGGGGGGTTTGTTATTGTTTTCTTTGTAGGTTGCACGCTCCCGCACCGGGGTGAGGGGGACATCCCCCCCGATCCTGGAGATTGCTTCCTAATTGTTAAGTTTTTAACTTTTTTATCATTATGTTTTCATATTTTTATTTTAAAGTAGCCTAGTTCTAGGCTGTCGTGTTTCCGGCGACTTATGCCCTAGTCGGCAGTTGCCAGATGGGCTCTATAAAAAAAAAATAAATTCAAGTTCGGCTATTAGATTCTTTGGGAATTTACAATTTCATCAAAAAACAGAATGTTACCTATCTTGACTTCATTGCAAATAGTAAAAGAACTTACTGCTACTCGTGAACCTATTGCAGTGAACATAGTTGCACCAAGGCTGACAGGAAGATATTTCATTGCTTATCATCAAACAGAAAACCAACAAAATCCTTCATAACGATGCCATGTATGCTATCTGCATTGAATACGTAAGACTACAAGATATGTTTGCCAAACTTGTACAGACAAACCAGGTCTTTGCCTTGAGCCTCGCTACAAACTTAATCACACTCAACTCAAGTACTAAAGGTAAGGTTGATTTTTATGATGTTTTTAACAAAAAATATGCGCCCAATTTAAATATTTAGCAATTTTATAATGTTTTTTAAATACTGTAACTTAATGTGGTATAAACATACAAAAATATTGCATCTATTCTTGTTTATAGTACGTAAAACCCAAGTTTGCTATTTTCACGCATTTCCGAAAAATGACTCCCTTGACACTGGCGTTCCACAAGGGTCCACAGCGAAAGGGTTATATTTCTTGCCTAAGAATGTGACCATGAATGCTCAGTGCTACAAGGAAGTTTTGGAAGGTCATCTATTTAATCATGTGGAACTTCATGGAACCTCCATCTTTATGCATGATTCAGCTCCTTGTCACAAGGCTAATTTGATCAAGCAATTGCTACAGAGAAGGCGCATCAACGTGTTGGACTGGCCTAGGAACAGTCCCGATCTCAACAAGATTCTGATACATTTGCTCTTCTTTCAACAGCACAAAAATCACAAACTAAATACAGACTACTTACATCAAAAGATACAACCATATGGAGAAACTTTTCAAAATATAATTAAAAATTCCTTCAGTCTTAAGTCTAATACTCAAAGTTAACTATCTTCCCAAACTTAAATATATTATACCAAAAAATCCAAAATGAAAAAACATCACTGAATAGAGAGCTCTCTGAGAAGACATCCCATCACTACCAATGCTGTCCAAGAGCAGTGTATTCCAATGAAGGCTATTAAGAACGTATGTAGGAAGCCATCGTGGTAGAATCAGGAGATAGCTAGGAAACTTTCTGACAAGAAAAAGGCATACCATAGATTACAGAGAGAAAGTACTTTTGACAATTTAAATCATTATAGGTTGACCAAAAATAAGCTAAATAAGATTATTAAGATTGGTTTAATTTATGTCGGGAAATTTGCTCACAAATATTTTCTGTAAGAAATCTTGGAAAAATAGTTGGCACTACAGAAGAGCCAGTTCAAATAGATGAATAAAAATTTGCTGGACATCGGAAATATAATTGAGTATGGATGCTACAGGGAGATCAAGCACCAGATTCAACAGAGAGTGAGCTGAAGTGCACAACTACTGAAACCATAGAAGATGCATTGATGGTCCATGGGTGTTCAGATTTAAGAAAGGGGATGACTGCAGATATTTTTATGTAGAGAAGTGAAATAGAGCAACATTCTGAGAAAAGTTGAGGAAAATTCAGTTATTCCCTCGGATGAATGGCGCAGGTACTCAGACTTAAATTGTTTTAATTATATTCATCAAACCATTAATCACCAAGTAAATTATGTGCACCCTGCTACTTGACCTCATACCCAGGCTTTTGAAAGAACATGGTTGGATTCCAAAATTCAAATATATATATAAAAAAAAAAAAAAATGAGGCAACAATGCAAAGACCTTCCAATCACATCTAGATTATTTTTGTTGATGATTAATGAGGAAAATTGGCTAATAATCTTTTTCTTGCTTTTTTATCTGATATTTATTCCATTAATCGATAAATAGATTATTTTCTTTTTTGTGATATTTTATTTACCTTACATATGCATATAAAATTTAAATCTGAGTGGGAGCTTGTTACCAGTGGGTTCCACAGAGGTATTGGGGCCATTGTCATTCTTGATTTATATTAATGATCTTGATTGTGGTATAATTACATTAAGAATTTTTGGATAATTAAGCACAAAAGTACATTTCAAGTTTGTTTTATTGGGTTCTTTTACTTACATTTCTTTACATTTAGTACTTTGTCATGTTCCCACGGGTCTTCAACACCTCCTGGATCCTCTTGGGCATGGATGTTGCAAGATTCTCGAAGTAGCAGCCGTCCATTGCTACCCACAGCTTAATGAGTGTCTCCTTCAGGTAGGGGATCGAGGTGGGCCGGGACTTAGCAACTTCATTTTTCATTTGGTTCCAGGAATTCTCTATGGGGTTTATATCGGGTGAGTTGCCTGGGCAGTCCAAAACTTTGATGTTCTGCTCATTAAGGAAATCTTTGACAGCTCGTGCCTTGTGTGCAGGGGCGCCATCGTGCATAAAAAAGTAGCAGCCATGGAGAGCGTAGAAATGGAGCAGATGTTCCTCCAAAACCTCAATGTAATTCTCTCCCTTCATGGTGACATTCTTGGGGAGAAAATAGAGACCACCCCTGCCCTTCTCCCCACTGAAGCATCCCCAAACTATGACGCCATCGGGGTGCTTCACGGTGTAACGGTGGTCATATCTGCTCACATCACTGGGCCACCACACCACTTTCGAGCCACCCCTGATGAGCCGAAAACTGCTCTTGTCACTCCAAATGACTTTCTTTCACTGCTCTGGGGTCCAATCTTGATATTTCTTCGCGAAAGCTTGCCTTTTTTTCTTCATACCCTCTGTCAGCAGCGGTTTCTTGGCAGCATGGTGGCAGGGCAAACCCAGGACTTTTTGTAGCCGGTGCTGGATCGTACGAATAGCAACGTTGTGGAGCAAGTCAGGATGTTTCCCATTCAATTCAGCCATTGTTATTGAAGGGTCCTGCTTCACCTCACGTAGCAAAATCTTGTCAGTCCGAGCAGTTGTCTTCTTCTTGCCCCCAGAGCCAGGTTTGCGAGGCGGTGTGTTGCCGGGAGGGAGTGTGGTGGCTGCTTTTTTGAGCTTAAAGAGTGACGCAGGGCGCACGTTCAGATCGGCAGCTACACACTTTACTGGCACCCTGCTCCATTAGGGTTAGGGCACGGGTCTTATCCTCCATTGTCAGCTTGCTACGCCCCATTGTGATGGTATGGTGGTGTCTGGTTGGGTGTCAAAGTCAGCAGAAAGGTGAAAAAGATGCGGTCTGTGGGGAAGCGTAACACAGATGTACACTATCTGAGCTCTGCAAGCACACATAAACTGAGCCTGGCAGGAAGTTGCGAGGGAGCCCTGGCTGCAGGTACATGCGTCATACCAAGCTCCTCCCACTACCTATATGGCGGGAATGCGGTAAAAAGGTTAACCACGAAATTTGAGTGAACATTTCCATTGCGTTTAAGAGGTTAACATTTCCTTTGCACCCACTGTAGAGACCTGAGAGGGTTTGCTGATGATACTAAAGTAAAATAGATAAGGTCTGACTCTGATGCTGAGATATTACAAGATAAATTGACCATACTATTCCATTGGGCAGAGAAATGGCAAATGGAATTTAACAAGCAAGTATAGGTAGGTGTAATCCACTGAATAATTATAAACAGCATGGGAGAGTTTTAGGAAGGTCAGAATGCAAAAGAGACATTGGTATCCTGGAAAGTTCTGACCTCAGGCCTAGAAAGCAGTGCATAAATACTAGGAATAAAGATAATAGGGTATTGGGAGGAGTGTAAGTAATAAGAGTGTTAATATCATTATGAAACTGGACCTGGCATTAATACCAGGTCCAGTTTCAGAATGATGGCCTCATCTTGACTATGCAGTGACATTTTGTTTACCCTATGGATATTGGTTTGCTTGAGTCTGTGACAAAAGGACTTTCCAAAAAAGTTGTTTTTAAAGAATAAATATTAAAAATACTTCATTGTTTAGTTTAGCAAATATATCATTTGTATTGAAAGAGGCCAACTCCCTGCTTCTGTTAGATTTCTTAAACAGGATCTGGGTGGAGGGTCTCCTCCTAGATTCCTGGCGAATCGCTACTGTGCTCGCCTTTCGCAAGTCGGGGAGAGATCACTCTGCTCCGACTGGTTTCTGACCAATCTCTCTAACCTCTTGCATGTGCAAGTTGATGGAGAAATTGGTAAATGTTAGATTAGCCTTTTTCCTGGACAGTGGGGGACATCTGCCTTCTGCACAGTGCGGCCTCCGCAAGTAAAACTCCACGTCGAATGATCTGCTCCGACTAGAAAATGCTGTCTGCGAGGCCTTCCCTCGTAGACAGCACTACGCCGCGTTTTTTTTATCTGGAGAAGGCCTATGATGCTGCATGGCGATACAGTATCATGGAGACTTCACAGGATGGGGACAAGAGGCTGCCTCCCAGTCTTTATATCTAAATTTTTACAAAATTGTCGATTCTGTGGTGGGAGCCCTCTCTGGCCCAATGGAGCAGGAAGAGGGTGTCCTGCAGGGAAATGTCACCATCCACGGCTCCACCGACCCAGACTTGTTTCTCAATGGGGTACACCTGGAAGTGGTTGAATCGCACCGTTTCCATGGTCTTGTATTTGACTGATGCTTCACCTGGCAGGCTCATATTCACAGCCTTAGGATCTCTTGTACTTGCACCATGGATATTTTTCGTTCTGATACTGATAGGGCCACTGCTTACTTTTTTATCGATCCTTTGATGTCTGAAGCTCGACTACGGATGTGAGTTTTATGCATCTGCAGCTGAGTGTGTATTGCGGAAGGTGGACCTGATCCACCACATCGGTCTTTGCCTGGCGACCAGTGACTTCCGCACTTCCTTCTTTGAGACCCTATTTGTTGATGCTGGGGAGATGCCATTCGTTCTATGCTGTGCACAGTGCAGTATTTGCTTGTACGTGCGAGCCCAGAGCCTCCCTCACACGCCAACAGCTCTCACTACATCTGCAGCTGATTTTGACGATGCCTAAGCCCTTTTGGGCTAGGAAACTCCTTCAAAGCTAGGTATAGCTCTCAGGCTGGTGTTGCCCCTGGCCTGCCCAGGACGCTACCCTGGAGGGTACCACCTTTGCCAATTTGTCACCACGCCTCTGCTCCCAAAGCTTCTACAGCGCTGGGAGTATTGAGCTCAACCTTTTGGGAGCACACCCTGTGTCACGATGGAACTGTGTCATTGTATACGGATGGCTCCAAGTCCCAAGGGTGTTGGCTTCCATGCCGTATCCCCTGTGTTTGAAGTCAGCAGGGCTGTGCCAGCCTTTGCATCTGTCTTAACAGCCGAGCTGGTTGTAATACACCATTCGGTACAGGAGATTACACAATATGCCTGGTTTGGAGACTGAATTGTGATTTATAGTGACTCACAAAGCGATCTGAGTGCTCTCGGGTCATTGGAATCTCTTCTCATCTCCTGGTCACGATATCTGTGATACCACGGTTTTGGTAAGCCAGTGTTTGGCTCTTCCTCTCACCTTGCTTGGCAAAGAAGGTGGGAGACAGTCTAAGGGAACTTAAAGTTGTGTGCCATTGCACCGTGATTGTTCCCATGGACCTACCCTGCAATGCCGCGAAGGCTTCAGGTTGCTTTCTGTCATCTCCGAATTGGCACATTAGCGGGACACACTGCCATTTGATGGTGTGCTCACCAGTGCCCTACTGCGAAGACTGCATTGTCTCCCAGAATGTTCAGCACATTCTTGTTGAATGTCCCAGTCTGGGTTATCTCTGCGCACTTTCCCTGTCCCAGTACCAATATGGGCAGGGTTACTACCACCTGTCCTTTGTACTTGGGACAAGTTTGTGCACATTGACTGGTGGACTTATAGACTTTTGGGGGGAGGCTGGCCCTCTTCCCTTTATTTAAATAGTTGTTGTTTTCTTTGTAGGTCACATGCTCCTGCGCCGGCGGGAGGCTGACCTCCGACAGACGCTCAAGCCTGCAATGTGCTTGTTGCCTTTTTTCTTTTTATTGTTGTTTTTTTGTTATTCTAAAGTAGCCTAGTACTTATGCCCAAGTAGGCAGTCACCAGATAGGCTCTTAAAAAATAAATAAAATCTCTCCTGTAGGTTATGGCTATCATGAGTACCCACAATTCTCAATCAGTGATCTGTTCTTACTTTAATATAATTATTAAATTAATTAATTATTAATATTATAGAATTAGCTATTCTTTTTCTACATTATTCTAATGCTTGTAGCATTGGTTATTTAAAACTAAACAAGATTTGAAAAACCCAGAATAAAACCTGGTTATTTGTTTTTTCCAAATTGCAGTTTTTTTAAAGAAATGAATGCTATTATTACTATTATTATTTTATTCAAAACATATATTTATAATTTCAACAAATCTGTATCAATTACGATTATTTCTCTGATACTGACTCATAATTCCTCTCTCCTTCTACAGGTTATGGCTATCATGGGTACCCACAATTCTCGATCAGTGATCTGTTCTTACCTTAATATAATTATTAAATTAATTAATTATTAATATTATAGAAATAGCTATGCTTTTTCTACGTTATTCTTATGTTTGTAGTTTTGATTTTTGAAAAAAACCCTAATAAAATGTGGGCTTCGGGGGGGCTTTTTTTGCCAACCCTGGTGAGCAAGTGTGACAAAGGTGGGCCTTTATAGAACATGAACCTGGCTGCCCATTGCAACCACACTGGCTGAAACTGCATGTTTCAATGTTTTGAGCAACAGTGGATGCGTTACTGGCCAAGTGTGTGCGTGTGGCTGTTGGACAGCAACAATCGCCCAAAACAAATTCCTCAGTGATTGGCATTCATCTCGGTTTTCTTTCCTGGAGTGGACCCTCCCTGTAACAAACTGGGTCTCCTAAGTCATTTCTGGCACAAACATAAGCTGAGGAGACCAGATAATTAAAGAAGAAACTATTGCTCAGACAAAGGCTGGAGCCGATGATGCCATTGGTATTAATTTGGAAGGTTGTGTCCACTGAGGTTCCAGGTAAGTTATTGTTTTTGTTCTATTTGCTTTTTTATTTGGCATAGTGAATTATTCCAACAAGCTCACCAGCTCGCTCATCTCTTTCTGTTCTTTTGCATTCATTTGCAAATGCATTAACCCATTCAACCTTCATCCTAGGAGATTTGCTCAAAATCCCAGGGAAGGACTGAAACCAGTGGTAGTGAGCGGCGGCCTGATGGAGGAGAGGCCACAAACATAATAGATAGTAAGTACAGAGACAGATAATAGTATTGTCTATAAACTAAAAAAAACTCTTTCAACTTGGGTTAGAAGATATGGCATTTTCCACATAGCCATTTTATTTTTAAAAGAAGTCAAATATTTTATTTATTTATTCCATATTAATCCAATGTATAGTATAAACATTTTAAATCTTAATGACAAGTTACAATAAGTACTTATACATCATCGTATATATGTATATACATACAAAGATTAGTTATGGGCCCAAAATAAGTCAGTAACTTTTAGGGCAGAAACTTAAAACTTAAGACTAAGCATAAAATTATCAAGTATAAAATCCCTTCATGTTTATAAAAATATAAACAACTTAGTATACATTTGACAACCTAACCATTGTAAAGATTGCAAATTTAATAAAATTAGCTATTAAAATATATTTTTATATATAAGTGTGAAGTGCATTTTTAGCACGTTAACCACAACTTGGCCGACAATGTACCAATAATGTGATTTTAGGAAAGATGTATTGGCACAAAAATAAAATTTAGCGATACTTTTAAAATAAGTAGAATGTTTATTATTTTAGGGTTTATTCTTAAAAAGAATCATAATTTATTATGTGTAAAGGATTAAAGAAGACAATGATCTATTTCAATGCTCAAAATGTATTTGAAAAATTATGAGCTGATCAACAAATTAAGAAAATAAAAAATGATTGTTTTGCTAATAAAATTGATAACTAAGAAACAATTTAAAGACAATAATTTATTTCAATGATCAAAAATGTATTTTAAAAATTATGAAAACCATCCACAAGATAAAAATAATTTAATAATTAAACTGATAAGTAAGAATACATCAGCCAGTCTATTATGTATAGTACCATTTCTTTCCACCTCCATTCCTAAGAGGGGGAGGTCTCTAGGAGGGGGATTTGAAGGCCCAGACACTGTATAGTGTCTAGAGTCCGATCTCCCAAACCCCCTCTTAGTTATGGGGGTTTTAAAAAAAGGTAGGATACACATTATACTGGCACTCAATACATTTTTGCTTCAAATGTTTTTAATACTAGCATAACTTATACATCATGCCTTTCTGAAAAGCATGGAATGCAGAGATGAGGCTTCTCTTCACACTGGTTACAGAAAGTCGAGACATTCTCTGCCTTATTTATTGCTATTTTGAAACCTTCATTCTGTGAAATTTTCTCATAACAACCATAATCCCCCTATCTAATCTTTTGCTTTGGTCCATCCTTCAAGCGAATGTTGGCTTCATTTTCCTGTTACAATAGAAGGAGCTCTTCCTCCCTTCAATTGGTGTTCCAGTTAGTGACAATAACATATCATAACATAATTTCACGGATGACTAAAGCCACAAGGGCCTATCAAAGGTCATCCGCAACCGTCAAAACCCACCTACAAAAAGCACCATCGCCAGGGAAAGACAAAATCAAAGTCCCTCACAATATAATATAACAGATGACAAAAGCCACAAGGGCCCATCATAGGTCATCCGAGTCGAATGGCTTCTTTTTTAAGGCACCCAAACTCCCAAGAAAACTTCATCCAGAGAATTGCGTCGAGAAACAAAAGTATCACCAATCAAGGCTTGTCAAGAACTAAAACATGCAGCTCTAGATATATACAAACAATATTAATATATACAAAAGTTAGGAACCATCACAACCTTCCCTTCCCATAAACTCATCCAACCTACTCTAAAATGCATTTAAATTTGGACTACCTACTACCCTCCGCGGCAATTTGTTCCAGAAGCCTACCACTCTATTGGTAGGCCTTGCTTTTTAATTTGCAAGTGGTGACCTCTAGTCCGATTTCCATCATCTAACTCAAAAAAACTTGCTAGCATCCAATTTATCTATTCCAGAAAAATTTTTAAAGAGCTCAATCATATCCCCTCTCACACACCTCCTTTCGAACGAGAACATATTTAATACCCTCAGTCTATCTATATATTCAAGGTGCCTCAGGGAAGGAATAATCTTTGTTGCCCTCCGTTGCACTGACTCGAGAAGGTTAATATCGTGTCTAAAATGTGGGGACCATGCCTGTATACAGTACTCTAGATGTGGCCTAACATAAGAGTTATAGAGTTTAAGAATAACCTCCTTACTTTTGTAACTGACATTTCTCTTAATGAAAGCCAGCACTCTATTTGCCCTATTTCTTGCTTCAATACAGTGCTTAGAAAACCTTAATCTATTACTACTCCTTGGTCGGCCGAGTGTGAGAAGGCCCTCAAACAGAAGCGTTATGCCTACATGCGCTATAAGCGCCGCCCGAACGATTTCACTGTCGCTGAATTTCGTCGGGCTAGGGCTAGGTTCCGGTATATTTCGAAGCACGCCCGCCGCTCTTCTTGGCGGGCATACGTGTCTTCACTTAACGGGAAGACCCCTTTAGCTGAGGTGTGGAAGCGAGTCAAAAGGATTCGGGGCAAGTTCTCGCAGGACCCCCCTCCCGTTCTCCAGGAGAATGGGACCGCAATCTCGGACCCCGCGTCCGTGGCGGAATACTTAGCGACCGCTTTTTCCGCATTCTCTAGCCGTGATGCTGCTCCGCCAGCATTCAATGCACGTCGTGATGTCGCGGAAGGCCGCCGGCTGGACTTTACCTCCAGAGGCGGAGAACCCTTCAACGACAAGTTTACTGTGAGTGAGTTGCGTTCCGCTCTCGCTTCGTGCGCGGACACCGCCCATGGTCCGGACGATGTCCCGTACGCCATGCTTCGACACCTGGGTGAGCGAGGCATGGCCTTTCTGTTAGATTTGTTCAACAGGATCTGGGTGGAAGGTCTTCTCCCAGACTCCTGGCGAATCGCTACTGTGCTCGCCTTTCGCAAGTCGGGGAGAGATCACTCTACTCCGACCGGTTTCCGCCCAATCTCTCTAACCTCTTGCGTGTGCAAGTTGATGGAGAAATTGGTAAATGTTAGATTAGCCTATTTCCTGGACAGCGGAGGCCATCTGTCTTCTGCACAGTGCGGCTTCCGTAAGCTCCACTCCACGTCGGATGCTCTGCTCCGACTGGAAAGTGCCGTCTGCGAGGCTTTCCTTCGTAGACAGCACTACGCCACGGTGTTTTTTTGATCTGGAGAAGGCCTATGATACCGCATGGCGATACGGTATCATGGAGACTCTCCACACGATGGGGGCGAGGGGACGCCTCCCAATTTTTATATCTGAATTTTTGCGAGATCGTCGATTCCGCGTACGGGTGGGGGGAGCCCTCTCCGGCCCAAAGGAGCAGGAAGAGGGTGTCCCGCAGGGAAGTGTCCTCAGTGTCACACTCTTTGCCCTGAGCATCAACGGCATCACCTCGGTGCTGCCGGAAGATGTTCTCGCTACGCTCTACGTGGACGACCTTTCGATCTCTTTTGGCGCGGCCCAGATGCCAACTCTGGAGCGTCGACTCCAACAGGCATTGAACCGCGTCTCTCGCTATGCCGAAGCGCACAGGTTTCGGTTTTCTTTGGCCAAGACTAAGGTGGTGCACTTCTGCCGCCATCCACGGCTTCACCCCCACCCAGATTTGTTTCTTAATGGGGTGCGCCTGGATGTGGTTGAGTCGCACCGTTTCCTTGGTCTTGTATTCGACCGACGCCTCACCTGGGAGGCTCATATTCGCAGCCTTAGGGTCTCTTGTACCCGCGCCATGGACATTCTCCGCTCCGTGACGTTCAGCGCTTGGGGCGCTGATAGGGCTACCGCCTTACTTTTTTATCGATCCTTTGTTCGCTCGAAGCTCGACTACGGATGCGAGTTTTATGCATCCGCAGCCGAGCGTTTATTGCGGAAGGTGGATTCGATCCACCACACCGGCCTTCGCCTTGCGACCGGTGCCTTCCGCACTTCCCCCATTGAGAGCCTGTTGGTCGATGCTGGGGAGATGCCACTCGCTCTGCGCCGCGTGCAGTGCATCACTCGCCTGTACGCGCGAGCCCGGCGCCTCCCTCAGTCGCCAACAGCTCTCACTGCATCCGCAGCTGATCTCGATGGTGCCTATGCCGCCGAGAGACGCCAGTCATACCCTAAGCCCTTTGGGTTTAGGGCCAGGAAACTCCTTCGAGAGGTAGATATAGCTCTCGGGCCGGTGGCGCCCCTGGTTCTGCCCAGGACGCCACCCTGGAGGGTACCACATTTGGCTATTTGTCGCCACGCCTCTGCTCCCAAAGCTTGTACTGCGCCGGGAGTATTGCGTTCGACCTTTTTGGAGCACACATCGTGTCACGCTGGTACCGTGCCAGTGTATACGGATGGCTCCAAGTCCCAAGAGGGGGTCGGCTTCCACGCCGTATCCCCTCTGTTTGAAGTCAGCGGGGCTCTACCAGGCGCTGCGTCTGTCTTCACGGCCGAGTTGGTGGCAATACACCACTCGGTACGGGAGATTACGCGACGTGCCCGGTTCGGAGACCGGATTGTGATCTATAGCGACTCACAAAGCGCCCTGAGTGCTCTCGGGGCATTGGAATCTCCGCATCCCCTGGTTCGCGATATCCGTGACGCCACGGTTTTGGCGAGCCGGGCAGATGTCGAGATTATCTTCTGCTGGGTTCCTGGACATGTAGGAATTGCGGGGAATGAGCGCGCCGATGAGGGCGCCAAAGAGTCCGCGAGGACTCTGCGACCGGACCAGCGTTTCGCTCTTCCTCACACCGACTACATGGCAGGAATACGGGCAGCTCTTCGGACTGCTTGGCAAAGAAGATGGGAGACGGTCGAAGGGAACTTAAAGTTGCGTGCCATTGCGCCGCGACTGTTCCCATGGACCTATCCCCCAATGCCGCGGCGGCTTCAGGTTGCTTTCTGTCGTCTCCGAATCGGACACACTCGTGTGACGCATCGCTATCTGATGGAGCGCTCGCCTGCTCCCTATTGCAACGACTGCGTCGTCCCCCAGACTGTTCGGCACATTCTTGTCGAATGTCCCAGTCTGGGTGATCTTCGCGCACGATACCTGTCCCAGTACCGGGATGGGCGGGGTCGCTACCGCCTGTCCCTTGTGCTTGGGACAGATTCGTGCACACTGACTTGTGGACTTGTTGACTTCTTGGGGGAGGCCGGCCTTCTCCCTATTATTTAAGCAAGGTTTGTTTGTTTTTTTTTTGTTTTTTTGCATTTGTTTTGTTTTTTTTTTTTTTCTTTAGTTGCACGCTCCTGCGCCGGGGCGACCTCTCCCCGACGCACCAGCTTGCTTCCTTTCCCCCTTTTGGGGTGTTGTTTTTTTGTTGTTTTTTTTTTCTCTTTAATTTCATTTTAAAGTAGCCTAGAACTAGGCCAGTTTTAATACGGCGACTAATGCCCAAGTAGGCAGTCGCCAGATGAGCTCTTAAAAAAAAAAAAAATAAAAAAATAATAATAAAAAAAAAAATCTATTACTACTCCTAGATCTTTCTCATCCTCTACTGAGCTCAGCCAATACCCATCCATTTCATAGTTAAATTCTCTATTATCTTTTCCCATGTTAATAACTTTACACTTATCAAGGTTGAAAATCATTTGCGACTTATGTGCCCAGGATAACAATTTATTTAAATCCCGCTGCACTTTAAAATTATCATCAGTATCTTTAACTACAGCTGCTAATTCGGTATCATTTGCAAAAATTGACACTTTATTATTAACTGCCTCCCCAAGCCCAAGATCGTTTATATATATTTGAAACACCCCCCACATATCCCAATCATTTTTAATTTATGAACTAGTCTCCTATGTGGTGCCTTATCAAATGCTTTACTAAAATCCAAGTAAATTGCATCTACATTCTCTCCCTTATCTACTTGATTTGTTATGAACTCCAGAAAGTCTAGTCAATTATTCAAACATGATCTACCTGATCTAAACCCATGCTGAGCCTCGCTGATTAACCCCTCCCTCTCTACATGTTGGCAAATCCCCTTTTTTAACTATTTTCTCAAGAATTTTGCAGACTACAGGAGTTAGGCTAACCGGTCTAAAGTTATTTGGATCCTCTTTACTACCCTTCTTGAAAATGGGGACTACATTCGCTCTCTTCCAATCATCGGGTATTTCTCCATATTCCAGTGTCCTAGTATACAACTTCTCCAGAGCTATTGAGATACTTTCTACCCCTTCTTTAAATATCCTAGAATGAATATTATCAGGGCTGGAGGCCTTGGTAGTATCTAACTCTCATATTAGTCTTTTTATCGTCCTCCAATCCACACTAATGGTATTAAACAACTCTTTCCCTGACCCATGAGTACTATACATGAGACTATTTAGTTTCTCTTTTGTAAATACTGAGGCAAAACGACCATTTAGTACCTCAACTATTTCCTCATCAGTTTCTCTCACAACCCCTTCATATTTGATAGGCCCTATTTTAACTCTGCCAGACTTGTTATTAATTTTATAGTAACTAAAGAACTTTCTAGGATCTTTGTTGCTATCCTGACCTAATTTAATTTCTGACACCCTTTTGTTCTTCTTTATAATCTTATTCAACTCATTCCTAGCCATTCTATAATCACTTAAATTTTGAATATTATTTTCTACCTGTAGTTTTTTATATGTCCTTTTCTTCTCTGAAATTTTTCTAGCTATTTCTTGATTCCACCATAATGGTTTCCTACTTTTGTTCTAATGGCCTTCATTGGGATACATTGCTCTTGGACTATATTTATTATATGCTTGAAAGTATCCCACATCCCTTAAGCATTTTTTACCTCTGAATTCTTCATCCCAGTCTACCAAATTTAGCAAGCTTTGAAATTTTACATAATCTCCCTTATGAAAATTTTGAACTTTTACAGCATTATTCGTTATTTTACCCTTCTCAATTCCCAAGTTAAAACGAATTATCTGATGGTCACTATTTCCCAATGCTTCCCCAACAGTCAATTCTTGAACTAAATGATCACTGTTAGAAAGTACTAAATCTAATATATTGTCCCCCCTCGTTGGCTCATTAACAAATTGATTCAAAAAATTATCCTCAAAGCATTCTATGAACCTGCCACTTGTTCTATCCCTACCTATCATATTTTCCCAGTCCACAGAGTTTAAGTTGAAGTCCCCAATAATAACTGCATCGGTTTCACATCCCTTACTTATATTTCCTTCATCTATATCATCAGTCTGCCCAGGTAGTCTGTAAAAACCTAATATCTATCCAAAGTGACTCAACTCCATCCTGCTTTATTGAAGTATTTAAACTTGAAATAATGTTGTTTTTTTATATAGATAATTATTCCTCCACTAATCCTACCTGTCCTTTGACTAATGTACATATTATAACCCTGTAAATCAAATTCACTTATAGTGTCACTAAATTCTACTTCATTAACCCATGATTCAGTAACATATAATATATCTATATCCTCATCGCTAATATAACTAAATAGCTCATCCTTCTTGTTTCTAAGACTACGAGCATTTGTATAGAAACAATTTAATCTCCCTATCCCTAAAGCACCTCTTCCAACCTGAATGACCTCACCTCTATCGCCTTGGAACCTATTTCTGTTATCTGCCAAGTCCATTCTACTTTCAGTACTATAATGTCCTCTCATAATTCCCTGACTACTATTAATATCTAGTTTCCCGCCCGCAAAGACCTAATAACACGATCATACTCCTCCCACAACACATCTTCTCCCCCTCCTACTCAAACGCAATTCATCCATCGCATACATTTCTTTCATTCCAACAAACCTATTCCACACATCCACAAACATGACACCTTCCATCTCACACATCCTCCTCACATAATCATTCAGCCCAATCGCACAAGACATCCATTCCACCCCAACATCCATTCTTAGAAGCACACCTGTCACAACACCTTTCATTCTACTTTCTTTCACCTTTTCAATCAACCTCTTGTACCTCTCACATAACTCACATGCACCCACTTTCTTCACATCATTCACTCCTACATGTGTAATCACAACTGCATCCCTTGCACAGCCAGACACCAGCTCCTCATACCTATCAGACAGATCTGTCACTCCAGCACCCGGCAAACACACCCTCAAACCATTCAATCTACTTGCATTCAACTTCCTATCTAAATATCTAACTCGCGAATCACCCATCACAAGCACTTCAGTCAAGTGGAAAGGATGGAACTAGAATATAGGAAGCAAAAGCAAAAAGTAATCTGGGATGCAAAGATCAAGGAGGAAGAGGAAAAAATAAGACAGTGGAACAAGTTGGGGGTAAATGACCGAGAAAGAGAGCATTGGAGATATCTGAGGAGGGCCTTGGAAGGGGGATAAAAGGGAGGACAAAATAATAATGAAGACAATGGAAGGAGAGTGCGAGGATGAGGAAAAAGTAAAGATGCAAATTGAAGAATATTGGGGAAAAATCATTCGGGTACCTAACCCCCACAGACCTAACTCCATCCCCACTCCTATTCTCATTCAAACTACCAGTCACTCTACCTCCACCCCCACCCCCATCAGTCATATCACTTTCAGTTACTTCCTCTCTTAGGGCACTGAATCTATTAGTCAAGCTAATAGGTTCTGTGTCCCTCTGACTCACACACCTATTCTCCCCCTGGCTAACAACCTCAACAGAGGCAACCCTATTCTCACAAAGAACAGGAGAAGCCTCCCTAGCTACACGTTTCCTAACCACTCTCCACTGTCCCCCATCCTCACTAGGCCTATTTCTAACTAATCTAAGGGGGCTAACTTCACTATCACTAGAACTATCATATCCTACCTCCTCCACTGGCCCTCTACCTTCACCTGGAACATCTAACTGGCCTACCTCACCACCTAACCTATTCCCAGCCCTAGGCCTAACACTAAGTTCCCTCCTGAGCTCAGAAACTAACCCCTCCAGCCTACATATCCTGCCTCAATCCTCCATTCTCATCCCCTCTAAATCTGCAATGTATTCACCAACTACACCACAACCAATGCATACATTCCGACACTCATGCTCACTTTCATCCCTGAACTCCATCACTTATTCAAACATAGAACTTAAGTAGTAATAAGAAAAAAAGCCGATTCTGTGGTGAACAAGACGTTAGAAAAACCTGAAAAATAAATCAACAGACCGAAATGAGATTTAAGGCACAACACAAGCAAGCCCAAATCAGTCACTAATTAAACCGTCAACCTAGAAACGAGGTTTCAAAACAGTAATTTAATTTAGCTACTACGTACTTTCCTGCGCAAAATAAGGTAACAAAAGAACCTGGCCGAAAAATTAACAATACTAAACAACTTTGTTATATTAACCAAATATACAATCTAATAACTTAATATTTATGTTTACTATGTCATTAGACTATACGTAATAGTTTTTGCGTAAAAACTTTTATCAAACGCCAAAGTATAGCAAATAATCAAAATATTCCGAGAGCTCTATGAAACACGTGCTGCCTGTTCGAACCTCAGGGGTTTGTTGGAGAAGCATTTATTATACAATACACTTGTATTTACCACTGATGTTCCAGCGATCAATTCAATGTACCATTTTTTGGTTTTCTGCAGTGGTGTATAGTACGACATCAACTGATCTGACATGTCCACCACCTTCTTTGCATGCCAGTACACATTCTGGTTTGAGAATCTCTTCCCCTTTTCTATTTGCTTTGCCACTTGGAATTGGTGCATCGCTGTGCTCTGTTACACTAGATAACATTTCTTTTGTCTCCAGTGATAAATCTTTATACCACCACTATTTGCTACACACTTCATCTCATTCTTTTTCATCAGAATTTTAAAAATGTACAAGAATTATGCCACAGGAGGCCCAACCATGCTTGGTACACTGGTGGTCATGTAGGGGTGCGAAAATGTATGAGAGAAATTCCTTCCAACTCGATAATATAAATAGCCGATAAAATGATGAACCAAAGAACGGACTAAAGCCTGATCGTGTGGCTAGTGTATTGGCGTTTAAATCCAACAGTACTGCATTTGAAACTCAACAGTCCAAAAACTTTTATGAAGAAATCTCAAGAAGAAAACGGAAGTCAAGGAAAACGCTTGAAGGACCAACTCAACTAGAATCAAGAATCACCAAGAAATCATCAACCCAGATAAATGTAAGAAAATGAAGATGCATCAACAAAGAAAAATGAAGATTAAGAACCAACCCAGCCAAGAGGTATACAGAAGTCAAGATAAAAGTGAAGACAAAATGTTTGAAGGGCCAACTTAAAAAAATATGGAATTTCAGTCAAGAATAAGAAAATGGATTCAAAGAAGACAACCTGCATCGAGAAAATCAAGTAAAGCAAGAATAATATTGATAAATAAAATAAAAAGCGGGATAATAAGGAAAGCCCTCCCCCCATAGTACAATACATAGGAGTAAAATGTATGTAACCTCATCTAATGAGTTGTAGCACAGATGAGCTAACATTTTTATTGCATATAGGCTATTCTTAGTTAGGAACAGAGTCACTCACCTCATTTCGCAGCGCTGTCTCAAATGACACTGGCACACAGTGAAAAGGTAGGAAAAAGAGTCTCGCCATTTGCCTAAGTTGTTAAAAGATATAAAAATCTAATTGGTAGAAAAGAAATAAATAACCATTTAGACTCTGGAGCGGAATAGGACAAAATTAAAGGGAGAGCTAACAGGAAATTCCTCCAATTTTTGTCTTTGTTATGTTCGAAGGTGAATTTGGCAACTATTCCACCTTGCCGGGTTTTCAAATTGCTATAGCATCAGTTTCAGTTGTCGATTGATGTGGGAGTGTTTGTGTGCTCTTCAATAAGGGTAATTGACATGGTTTTATGCAAAGAAATAAGTGCATCATATGTTGCTAATATTGCAACACCATGATTTATTATGATTATACAGTGAAGTGCTCCTTATGTGGTACACAGATGCTTGTGCCATATTGGGCTCATTTCGCTGCAAAATTAAAAATTTTTAATCATGAAAATTGGCAACTATATAATATATATATATATATATATATATATATATATATATATATATATATATATATATATATATATATATATATATATATATATATATTCCTTTCTTTAGCCTATTGGAAGGGGGGAGATGAAAGGATCTCTTCGTTGGTCACTAGATATATTTATATTCCACCTCATTTTGAGATCCTCTTTGGTATTGCGTTCCCCATAGGATTGTTGTGAAAAGGTTGATTGTTAAACTGGATTTGGGTGATACGATAACGCTCCGAGAAATTATTACCCGTAATAATGAATATTTGGGGTTGGCCAATGAGCAGTAATTATGATATGATTTTGGCTTCAAGCAAAATTGTGATGAAAACAAGAAGACTGTAGTTCCACTTATTTAGTGGCTTCGGGTAGCAAATGAAGGAGGAGTTTGAATTAGATTGATTATTGATTTCACAAGCTTATCTTTGATGATGCTTAACACAACTGCCATGTCACCACATATTGGTGACAGGCCATTTTCAATTTACGCCGCATCACCAAATACTGGAGACGGTTGAAACTCCATCTGTGCTGCGTGTCTAATATATGGTGACATTCTATGTATATTTTAAGGTAAAAGAATACTTACGGCACCCAGAGAAATATTTTCATTTCTGATCGTGGCTTCTTAATGTTAACTGATTGGCACATATAGATGACTGTGAGATTTCAATTTTAAACCCAGCTAGGTACATAAACCTCTGTTTTTTATTTAAAATTAAGTGCAAATACATTATAAAAATAATTCACATTACATTTTCTAAACAAATTATATAGGTATTACAAAAAAACAATTCTTTATCAAGTACACTACTGTACATTATAAAAACAAATGAAATGGCATCAATCAAAAAACATATTTTTATTCCTTTTTATGAACTCTGCAAAACATTTTACACACATGGATTGTTAGGGCATCCACAGCAATAGTACTTAGACTTAATATTTCTTTTTCACACTGGATTTCTTCCCTGTTCAGCTTTGGTTTTCTGATAGCAAGGTTTGCAGGATCTGTACATTTCTTTGTTTTGTTCATTTTTAATTAACTCAAGAACATGGTGTTGGCCTACTGTCTTACTGTATTTCTCTGGTGTTTTTATGGATAAGCAAGATAATGCAATTTCCTCTCTGAATGTTCTCATTGACATTTTTGTGTTTGTTAGCTCTTGATATAATATATGAGCATTGACAACACTCATTCCTAAAAGTAATTCTATCCCTAATTTACGGTACCACTTTACACCTTTTTGCCATGTGGTGGCATAAGACGCCATCTGATTAGACAAATCTATACCCGTTTTACCTTCATTATATGCTAAGACTGCTTCAGGTTTCGTAGTTGATGTTACTCTTACTCTTCCAGCTGCTCTTTGAATATTTGCTGAAGTTGCAGTTGATGGACCTGGTACATTATCTTGATGACTCTCTTCTTCTTTTCCCTCATCTTCTCTTCTTTTCTTATTATTCTCCTGGCCTGCTTCTCTGCTTCTTAGTTATTCCCACCAGGTTTGGTGTGTGTTTAGTGGACAAAATCCTGACATTTCTGATGTCTTTCCATTTCAGGATAACGATTCCATTTTCATCCTCTTTGGAGATTACTCCCCCTCTCTTCAATTTTGCCTCCATTACTTCTTCTGGCATGTGTTTTTTGCCTTCCCTAAGAGTTCCCACAACATGTATTTTCTGTTTCAGGAAACTAGCTGTGTAGAAATTATCTACATATAACGTCCGACCTTGATTGAGAAGTCCAGGCATTAACTTTTGGCCTACTCGTCTCACCAGTCTTATCTCCCTTGTACCTGTTGCCAACTTTCCTGAATAGACTCATATGTTATATGCGAATCCTTTCTTTAAGCAAAGCTTAAAAAGCTTAATTCCATATTTATGGGACTTGTTTGGGATATACTGGCGGAACTTCAGCCGTCCCCTTCACAGGATAAGTGTCAATGAATTATCATGTCTTCTTTTTTTTAGTGACTTGCTCAGCATAAAGGTTTGTTTAGTCGACAAGTACTTGCAACACTTCATCATCAACAAACAGCTTGAAGGGGTCTTCTGGTTTCAAGGTAGTTGGCCCTGTAAGGGGCGCGGCGATTTGCCATCCTGGCTGCCGTGCTGACGCGATCCAGCACTCCGTCCGGCCCCAGCTTAGCCTCTCGTCCTTCCTTCAGATAGCCTGTATTTCTCTCCTACCTCGTCGCTTTTCATACAACCTCTCCCACACTTTCTCTGGTCAGCCTCTAATTTCACAAGGTAGATGCTGACCTTCCTCTCAGCCAACCCTCCCGCATCGGGGCTGAGGGGGTGGGGGACAATGTTCCCTAACCCCTGAGCTCCGGTCTGGGGTGGCTGGTTTTTAACAACCTGCTTCATCCCCACCCATACCTTCCTCACATCCCTTTTCCTCTCCTCTTCACAATCTATATATTTTATGCTGTGTCTAAGGTGGAGCCGCCATGTCGATGGACTGCAGGGCCACCAGGCGGGAGGGGTGGTCCCAAATGGCGGCGCCTGGCTCTGTCGGGCTTGTAAGCACCTCTCGCAGTGTGGGCTACTGCGAGAGGTGTGCACGATTGCATCCCGTGTAAAAAAGAGGGTCACCATGCCCAATGATGAAGATAAAAAACCCCCTCAACCCCCAACTTCCCCAGAAACATCAAGGAGCCGCCCTCGGGTAGCTCCAGCAAAAAAATGGAGGTCCCTTTTCCTGTGCTTGCGCAGGGGACCCTCCATATTTCTTTAACCGGAGAGGAGGCTTACTCCTCTCCTTCGCCTACAGGTGCAGGGGAATCCTCCTCACCCCCTTCTCTGGAGGTGCTTTCGGGCACCTCCCTTTTTCCAGCGGCAGTCCCCTCTTTTCTTTCCAAGGGGACTGCCAAGAAAGCCAGCAGGCAGCCCTTAGCCAGCCACTTCCCATAGAAGCGGCTCGGTAGGGCAAACCCCCTTAGGGGGGAGAGGGAAGCCAGGCCCCTTCGGTCGCTTCCCTCAAAAGACCAGCTGGCAAGAATATTAAACCTTGCCGGGGTTAAGGCCTGTGCCTCCTCACAAAAGACTTGACGCTGCCAAGGGGACCTGCGGTGTCCTGGGAGAGGATGGCCAACTTGAGGCCCCTCCTGTGATAAACATGGTCCTTGAGGAGACCCAGCCTCAGATGGTAGGGCCTTCCATGGGGGGGAATCCGGGCTCAGCGCCAAGCACCGAATCCGAATCCGCCCCTATGCAGGGTCCTCCTCAAACAGCTGAGGTCTCCGAGGCAGTACAAGGAGGGGAGGGATCTCGTGCGACAGGTGCCCCTTCTTACGACTACCAGGACCTTCTCCATTTCGGAGAGGGACCTGGCTGAGGCCGGCCCATCTGGCATGTGGGCTTCTGCCAGCGGAGGTAAGAAGCGGGTTCATTCCCCGCCCTCCTCTCCAAGAAAGAAAAAGACTAAAAAGTTGAAGAAGACTCGGGGCTCCTCCCCATCCACGGGGGCTGTGGGGACGGATGGGTCTGCTGCCACTCTGAGCCAAGATCGGCACATCCGGCTCCTCTGCACCCTGGTTGCAGAGCCCCTGACTAAGACTAATACCAAAAGTGCACAGGGCGAAGCCTCGATGACATCGGGGCCCCTCATTCAGAGATTACCTGGCATTTTTGAGCCCGCTGGCTTCAAACGCTTCCTCGTTATTCGCTCCACTGATGGCACCATGTTGTCCAAGGGCAACATGATCCATCAGAGGAGAGGATTAGCTAGTGCAATTGGTAGAGAGCTGAAGGTGACCCATTTCTCGGATGGGAGCCTTCTGGCGAATGCTGCGAATCCCGCCGAGGCAGCCAAGATAAGTGCTCTTCGGACACTTCATGGCACCCCGGGGAGTGTGACGCCACACTCTACCATGAACTTTGTGAAAGGAGTAGTTTATGCGAGGGAACTCGTTGACTACTCCATTGAGGACTCACGGAGAAAACAGGGAGGGGCCTCGAGACCCACCCCTACACTCTTCGTCATGTTCGACTGTGACAAGCTCCCTGAGTCGGTGCGTGCTGGTTGGTACCGCTACTGCGTGAGGGCATTCGTGCCACTGCCGCGGCGGTGCTATTACTGTCACCGCTTCGGCGATATGAATCGCTCATGTAGACGTGCAAAGTCGGGGTCACCCGAAGTCTGTGTAAATTGCTCCAAGGTCGCACAGGATAAGTCCAAATCGTGTGTGGCCAAGTGTGTAATTGCAGGGAGCCCCACCCTGCTTCTTCGAAGCAATGTGGTGCATATCTCCTTGAGAAAGAAATCCTGGCCGGTCAGGCCCAGGATACTCTCATTCCGCGAGGCTAAGGACTTGGTCCTGGCGCGCCCGGCTCTGCCTGGGACGTCATATGCCTCAGTAGTTAGAAGGCACCCTCTGCTCTTGGCCCATCCAGGCCAACGAGCACGGTTGTTTCCGCGGTTTTTCGAAGCACTTCTGCGGGCTCTACCCAACCCGGGCGCTCCCCTGTTAAAGCTGGCGGCAAAAAGGGTTCATACCCAGTCCCAGCTAAAACCAGGGCTCCCCCTCCTCTTCCCCCAGCGTGACCGTTTCCTGCAAGGCGAAACGGCCACGCGCCTCCACCGAGTCGTTAGACTCACAGGAGGCAACACCCCTGAAGATGGTCGCTAGGCCATCTTCGGGGGTTCCTAAAGCTGTCCCCCAAAAGGAGGACAGCAACAAAGGAGCTTCGGCTCCTTCGCCCACGCCTCGAGGTGGAGCGAGTGGCTCGGAGACGGTGGTTCCTCGAAAAGAGGGCCCCCCGCCTCCGAAGCCGCAATGCCCGCCTAAGGTTTTGAGGCGAAGGGAGGAAAAGTCTTGCATGGCGAGCCCAACCTCCCCCAATAAGTCCTCGAAGGCGACAGCGCCTTCAGCGCTTTGTCCGGCCCCCGGAAAGCGTACGGCCATTCCCGTGAGGGTCTTCAGTTCGAGGAGGGCCCCCGCGTCTCCTCCGAGCTAGGCCTGGAGGGCATATTCCTTCAATGGAATTGCCGTGGACTCCGGGCCAACTGGGAGGAGCTGTGGAGGCTCGTCTCGTCCCATTCCCCGTTAGCTATCTTTTTGCAGGAGACCACTCTAAGTGCGTGCCCCCTGCCTGCCCTCCCGGGGTATAAGGCTCTTGCGACCCCACCACCGCGGGATGGCCGGGGTGGGGGATGCGCGGTATATACCCGGCATGATGTCTCCGTTCTTCCTTTCTCTTTAGATACCTCCTTTCAGGCAGTGGCTGTGCTGCACCTGGATAGGAGGTATACTATCATTTCTGCGTACATTCCACCGTCAGCTGACTTCGACGCGGGGGACTTCCGCCGCGTCGTGGCATGGTTGCCGAGGCCCTATCTCTTGCTGGAAGATCTGAACGGCAGGCATTCTCTCTGGGAAGATTACTCCATAAATCCCAGGGGACAAGTCCTTGCCGATCTGATCGAAGAGCTTGAGATGGGTGTCCTAAACGTGGATGAGTTTACGCATCACTCTCCGAGAACCGCTTCATTTTCTTGCCTTGACCTATCTTTGTGCTCTTCGGATGCACAGCCTGATTTTGAGTGGGGGGTGGTCGATGACCTCCATGGTAGTGATCACTTTCCCATTCAAATATCATTTTCAGGGCAACTGCCGCCTGAGAGAGCACCTCGGTGGTGCTCGGCGCGGGCGCGGTGGCCTGCATTTCAGGAAATGACTGAATTCTCTATCTCAGTCGAGGAGTTTAGGTCGGTAGATGAGGCCGTTGAGTTCTTCTCCGGCAACCTCATCGCCGTGGGCCTGACTACTATTCCTAGGACGTCTGGCCGTTTTGCACGCCGACCACTCCCATGGTGGTCGGCCCTCAAACAGAAGCGTTATGCCTACATGCGCTATAAGCGCCGCCCGAACGATTTCACTGTCGCTGAATTTCGTCGGGCTAGGGCTAGGTTCCGGTATATTTCGAAGCACGCCCGCCGCTCTTCCTGGCGGGCATACGTGTCTTCACTTAACGAGAAGACCCCTTTAGCTGAGGTGTGGAAGCGAGTCAAAAGGATTCGGGGCAAGTTCTCGCAGGACCCCCCCTCCCGTTCTCCAGGAGAATGGGACCGCAATCTCGGACCCCGCGTCCGTGGCGGAATACTTAGCGACCGCTTTTTCCGCATTGTCTTGCCGTGATGCTGCTCCGCCAGCATTCAATGCACGTCGTGATGTCGCGGAAGGCCGCCGGCTGGACTTTACCTCCAGAGGCGGAGAACCCTTCAACGACAAGTTTACTGTGAGTGAGTTGCATTCCGCTCTCGCTTCGTGCGCGGACACCGCCCATGGTCCGGACGATGTCCCGTACGCCATGCTTCGACACCTGGGTGAGCGAGGCATGGCCTTTCTCTTAGATTTATTCAACAGGATCTGGGTGGAAGGTCTTCTCCCAGACTCTTGGTGAATCGACCCATATTTGTTTCTTAATGGGGTGCGCCTGGATGTGGTTGAGTCGCACCGTTTCCTTGGTCTTGTATTCGACCGACGCCTCACCTGGGAGGCTCATATTCGCAGCCTTAGGGTCTCTTGTACCCGCGCCATGGACATTCTCCGTTCCGTGACGTTCAGCGCTTGGGGCGCTGATAGGGCTACCGCCTTACTTTTTTATCGATCCTTTGTTCGCTCGAAGCTCGACTACGGATGCGAGTTTTATGCATCCGCAGCCGAGCGTTTATTGAAGAAGGTGGATTCAATCCACCACACCGGCCTTCGCCTTGCGACCGGTGCCTTTCGCACTTCCCCCATTGAGAGCCTGTTGGTCGATGCTGGGGAAATGCCACTCGCTCTGCGCCGCGTGCAGTGCATCACTCGCCTGTACGCGCGAGCCCGGCGCCTCCCTCAGTCGCCAACAGCTCTCACTGCATCCGCAGCTGATCTCGATGGTGCCTATGCCGCCGAGAGACGCCAGTCATACCCTAAGCCCTTTGGGTTTAGGGCCAGGAAACTCCTTCGAGAGGTAGATATAGCTCTCGGGCCGGTGGCGCCCCTGGTTCTGCCCAGGACGCCACCCTGGATGTTACCACATTTGGCTATTTGTCGCCACGCCTCTGCTCCCAAAGCTTGTACTGCGCCGGGAGTATTGCGTTCGACCTTTTTGGAGCACACATCGTGTCACGCTGGTACCGTGCCAGTGTATACGGATGGCTCCAAGTCCCAAGAGGGGGTCGGCTTCCACGCCGTATCCCCTCTGTTTGAAGTCAGCGGGGCTCTACCAGGCGCTGCGTCTGTCTTCACGGCCGAGTTGGTGGCAATACACCACTCGGTACGGGAGATTACGCGACGTGCCCGGTTCGGAGACCGGATTGTGATCTATAGCGACTCACAAAGCGCCCTGAGTGCTCTCGGGGCATTGGAATCTCCGCATCCCCTGGTTCGCGATATCCGTGACGCCACGTTTTGGCGAGCCGGGCAGATGTCGAGATTATCTTCTGCTGGGTTCCTGGACATGTAGGAATTGCGGGGAATGAGCGCGCCGATGAGGGCGCCAAAGAGTCCGTGAGGACTCTGCGACCGGACCAGCGTTTCGCTCTTCCTCACACCGACTACATGGCAGGAATACGGGCAGCTCTTCGGACTGCTTGGCAAAGAAGATGGGAGACGGTCGAAGGGAACTTAAAGTTGCGTGCCATTGCGCTGCGACTGTTCCCATGGACCTATCCCCCAATGCCGCGGCGGCTTGAGGTTGCTTTCTGTCGTCTCCGAATCGGACACACTCGTGTGACGCATCGCTATTTGATGGAGCGCTCGCCAGCGCCCTATTGCAACGACTGCGTCGTCCCCCAGACTGTTCGGCACATTCTTGTTGAATGTCCCAGTCTGGGTGATCTTCGCGCACGATACCTGTCCCGGTACCAGGATGGGCGGGGTTGCTACCACCTGCCCCTTGTACTCGGGACAGATTCGTGCACATTGACTTGTGGACTTGTTGACTTCTTGGGGGAGGCTGGCCTTCTCCCTATTATTTAAGCAAGGTTTGTTTTTTTCTGTTTTGTTTTGTTTTTTTGCATTTTTTTTGTTTTTGTTTTTACCCTTTAGTTGCACGCTCCTGCGCCGGGGGGACCTCTCCCCGACGCACCAGCTTGCTTCCTTTCCCCCTTTTTTGGGTGTTGTTTTTTTTCTCTTTAATTTTATTTTAAAGTAGCCTAGAACTAGGCCAGTTTTAATACAGCGACTAATGCCCAATAGGCAGTCGCCAGATGAGCTCTTAAATAAAAAAAAAAAAATCAAGGTAGTTGGTTCAGGAAATGCTACCTGTACTCCTTCTTTGCCCGTAAATGAAAAATTCAGCTGCCTTCATCTGTACTCTGACCATATTGGAGCTGAAAATCCTTGTGTCTGTTCTTCTTCTTCATTTTCCATTTCTTTTTCTTCTTTGACAGCAAGGTTTGCCAGACATCTTTCTAATTCTGTGTCCACCTCCTCATCACTGAGTCCATGAAAGGGTTCATAGGTTGGGTCAGATACTGAATCATCAATTATGCCCTTTCTAAGATGAACGGCATAGTTGCAACGGAGCTCTATGTGTAGTCACATTCACAGAGCCAGATCACGACAGGGTAGGGATGGGGGGGGGGGGTTAGCACGTCATACCACTATGATGTGCCAGGGAAATAAAGGAATTTTTATTCATGGGCTGGAGGCAGTGGGGGATTGGCTTGAAGGTCTCGTAGATAGCTGACTTCCTGTAGATTACTGTCCACGGTATGGCTTGCGGAAAATCGGAAGGTTTTGGATGTGATTTTCCCTCGGCTTTTCCTCCTTTGCCGGCTGTGACTTCTCGTAGAACGGAGATATGAAGATTCTTCCAAGTGAAGTGTGCTTCTCTGATTTGAATATATGCCAAAACAAATTGAAATTGATGTAATAAGTAGGAAATGTGTGGTAGGTATATAAAGATAAAAAGAAGTTGAGTTTTGCCCTGGTGTAGAGGGCATCTCTCAGGTTTTATTCTTCCTACCATTTATTTTATTTTAATTTTATTTATTTTATTTTTGGGTTTTTTTTTTATTATTTTTATTTATTTATTAGTATTTTAACTTAAATAGATAGATAAATAAATTTGATTTTTCCTCCATCGTGGTATTCAAGCCTTTCAAGTTATTTTTATCTGCTATATATATATCTTTTATTTTATTTAAAAGTTTATTACTTATTCTGCCAGGGTTTATGTTTTTATTTCTTTTCTGTATATTTTGTTTTAATACTGGGCACTTTGCCTCTTTTACTTCTGTTTGTTTGTTTTGTTTCTTCTTTGGACTTAGGTGTTTGTGCTTTACCTGTTCACGTATATATTCCAATTTGCTTTTCTCAGGAGCAGTTCCTTCCACTCGAGAATAGGGCTTGCCTGGTGGTGTGTCCCCTAACTGCTCTCGGAATTTCATGGTCGAGGTTCATGTTCGGGAGTATTTCATTTTCTATCTTGTCCCAGGTCTTTCTCCCTAGCCTTTGGGGTTACATATTCAGTGGGGTCAAACCTGCTCTTGCGTGCAGTTCTGTTTGCTGAATATAATCCGTCCTTCGTGCTCCAGCTATAAGCCAGGCTGCTTTGTTCTGCACTCTCTGCATTTGTCTGAGAGAGGTGGAACTCGCAGCCTGCATGACCACTGCCGGGTATACTAAGGTTGAGCACACCAGAGCAGTGTATAGCTTATTAAGATTTTGGGAGCTGAGTTTTTTAAATCTATACAGTTTTCTGAGCGGTATTTTGGATAGGGAGATTCTGTTGCTAATGTGCACTTTGCATCCTTTGGATGTAAAGTGCAGACCTAGGACTTTCCCTTTATTTCTGTATGGGTATAGTTTGCCGCTGTTCACCAAGACATTCACACGTTTTCGGCGATTAATTGGAAAGATCTGGAACTTTCGGCGGTTGGTCTTGATTTTCCACTTTCCTTCATATTGATTGATGTTATCAATTTTGATGGCTGTCTTCCTTGCCTGGTATCCAGCATGTTTGTAGTAACTGGGGACGATTTGTGTAGAGTTGTGCCGATGTCGATTCTTATTTATACTTATCAGCGATTCTTATTTATACTTGCTTGCCAATGCCGATTCTGTTTAATATTTGTTTTTAGTGTATTATGCTTAATTTTTTAGATGCTTTATTAATTAGTTTCCATAACTATATTACTCAACTGTTAGGCTGTTGGAAGCTTGGAACTTGGAAGTCAATAGACAAAGCAATGGAGTATTTTTTAATTGTTTTTTTTTTACTTTTCAATAGCCATTGAGTTTAGGGAATTTTATAGCTTTTGATGGAAGGCTTTAGGATACAAAATGAATATGGATCTTTACAGAATTTATTTCATTTGCTTTCATATTAGGAATAGCCTATATACCAAACAGCAACAAAAAATATATTTATGATTCATCCAAATTCCATAACTTGAAAGTTAAAGCCTACATCCAGTTTAGATTTTTCTAAATTGAAAAAACATGTTTCCAATCATCATTATTTAGTATTTACTTAACATTTTTAATGTTAAAAATATGATTTCAAATAGAATCATTCTGTGGTTTTTGATTTGGTGCTAGTTAAAAAATGAAAATATTCTAAGTAATAACAAAAGAACTGTCGTACCTAAACTGCTAAATCAATTGCTATTTTGTTTAGCAGTCTAGTTATTCACTTCCTTTCTTACAAGGTAGAACACTTTCATTTTTCAACTTGCCACAAAAAATAAAAATAGTATTTTGAGTATTCATTTTTCAACTAGCTACAGAAAAAATACAAAATATTTAGCATTCAAAATTAAAAACACATAAATTGAAATTTAATAACATTAATTTTTCTCCAGTTTCTGGAGTAAGATGGTTACGATGTGGCATGAAGATGTTGCCACCAATGCAAAAAAGTCTCGCTCTCAATTGATGATGGTGTAGATGAAAGCATTTTATTGGCAACTTTTCCAAGCCCAGGAAATGTATTTATGTTTGCTTTCCACCAAAGTAGTGGATCCGTATCTCGTGGTTCCAATTGTAGTGAACAGTATTTCTTAAGTTCATTTCTAACAGCATGTGAAGATGAAGATGGCTGGTGAAGTTTCTTCTTGTTTTCCTTTTCAACATTTGTGGTGGTACTTGACTCTGCTGATGCTATCAAATCATTGGAGGCAGAGCTTACATTCTCTTCAAAGTCTTCAAAATTCTCTTTATCATTATGCATTTTCTTATGAGTGTCAGTCAAATAATTCTGGATTGAAATCAAATGGGTCTTTGAACCTTCTTCAGAAAAGACTATTTTTATATCTTGGATCCAGCATGGTCGCTGCTATTAGATCTTTGTTTGCTTCATACTTAGCAAATCTGCTGTCCATTGATCTTGAGATTGCGCTGACTGTGCAACCCAATCCACTGAACCTTGAATCCGATATAGCTTTGGTTATGGCATGTTTCAAGACTCTCATTTGTGGAATAATTTCTGAAGCAATGGCTGTCCTTCCACTCAGCCTGAAAAAATAAATTAAAAGAATTGCATTGATATTTTGTAATTTGTAGGTTGTGAACAGAGTTAACCCGTCACAGATTAACAACTGAAAATTGAACTGTCAATATAATTGTATTGTTAACAAACTCCTCCCACCATTTATCTATTTGCTTGATATTAAAGAGAAGACTGCAGCTTCCGTGGAAGATATTTTATTTATTTTGCAGACTCTTTTTATTTTATTTATTTCCATATTCTTACTTTACTACCAACTTCAGGTCAGGTACCAGGCCGAAGATGAAGGTGTATCCCCTTCGTAACCACCATCTGGAAATAAAAAGAGAAAAATATATTAAAATAAAAAAATTGTTCAAGAGATAAAATATTTTCCAGTGAATCTCTTTGTAAAAGAAAGCTTATTGATTGCTAGTAAATTTTAGCAATATATATATATATATATACCCCCTCTCTCTCTGGGATCGTTTCTTCAGGGGTTGTTCCCAGAGAGGCTCTGGCCTTCTCATGGCAAAGAGGGTCAGCCCTGGGCCCCTTAGGGGACCCATGGGGCTGCCAACAAGACTTTTAACATGCCCCTCTTTCTTTCCTCCTCTATTACGCTCTTCCACTGCCCTTTATTTCCCCCTCTTCCTTCACCTATCTAGTGGTCCTTATCAATACCCGACCTCTGCTCGTTTAATGGATTGATTCTGAATTGTTCTTTCATGAAGGTGAAAGAGGCTGGGCATCTCCACCGCCTTCGTCTACCGAATGCCCAAGGAGAAACCCATCGTTGGCCCCTTTTCTCCGTGCGTAGTAGAACTCGGGCAGCCTCTTTGGTTTCTAAAGATGGTGTGGTGGATCCGTATCCATTCTCCAAGAGGAAAAACCGGACGTAACGGACTCTATAGTTGCAGTAGCGCCGGGCCCTTGTAGTCCTCCATGGTGGGGAGCCCCGAGGGAGAATGCGAAGTTTTTCCTTTTTGCAATGGCTAGCCATAAACCCAAAACTTGCCCTTCTTGTAAGGGTTCTCATGCCAAACGTTCCTTAGCTCCCCTTTCAGCCTTCCCTCACTCGTTGGACCCCTACTCCAACGAAGTAGACCCAGATCTAGAATTTCCTCGCTTTCTTGTCATGAATTCATCATCCAACATCCCACTTGCAAAAGTCGATGTGTTTGACGTCAATGAATCTTTTGAGTCCTGCTGTGGTGAACCCCGCCGGATGTGGTCAAGAGGAAGTGGTGATGTCATAGTCGAGGTGTCATCCCACTCTCAACACAACCTGGTGTGAAATCTATCTTCGATAGCCGAAATTCTAATAACTGTCTCGCCCCATCCGCGTCTGAATTTTGTCAAAGGTGTCGTCCGTTCAAACGAACTAAAGGACTATGACCCCACTCGCTTTCAGAGTGAGCTTAGTCAGTACAGTGGAGTACAGCAAGCCCCTGTATCAGAGGTCTACAGATGCCTGTATGCTGCCGAATCAACGGCGGCATATAATAAGTTGCCATCTTTACCCCGCCCTTTGAACCTTCGCATCGATCATCTCTCTAACCTGGGTGCTCCAAGGGTCTTTACCCTTCCATCCTTACTGACCCCTAGTTGGCGTGCTCCTCTCCCTACAGTATGTTCCAACATGCGGAGCCTGGAGAAGTCCTCCATGGACCCTTGCATCATTAAGAGCCTGTTCTTAGAGCATTCAACCTCACACAAACCATGCTGCCCACTATACACGGATGGTTCTAAGTTGGACGGTGGCGTGGGTGCCGCAGCCATCTACCCAGGAGGAGAATTCCTAACTCTATCTTTGCCACCAGCAGCATCCATTTTTACCACTGAACTTTCAGCAATCCTTTTAGCCTTTAGACTCGTCCAAATTTTACCTTTTAGTGATTTTGTCATTTTTTCCGACTCAAGGAGTGTCTTACACTCAATTAGATCCTTTAATGCGTCCCATCCCTTAGTCACAGAAATTTGCAACTAGCTGATCCAAAATGCGTCCCGATATAGAATTATTTTTTGCTGGGTCCCTGGGCATGTGGGGGTCCTGGGCAACGAGAAGGCTGATTTGCTGGCCCGCTCAGCACATTCTGTGTCCCCTGAGAACTCTGCTCTGCTTTTTAGGGGCTACTTTCCTTCAATAAGAAAATATATTTTTCAATTGTGGCAGAATGAATGGGATGACTGTTCAACATCCAAACTATACAAAATCAAAAATTCTATTCACTCTTGGCCCTCGAGCCGTCATAGTATGTGGTCATTGGAGGTGGCCCTTTGCTGAGTTCGCATTGGCCACACAAGACTTACTCACGGCCATCTTGTTTCGGGTGATGCTCATATCAGCCCTTGCTGTCATTTTTGCGGTGGGGACCAATCGGTTGCCCACCTTTTATTGGATTGTAGCTATTTTGCCATTCTCCGGTTCTCCTTTTTCCCGACCCTTCCGACCCTTCCGACCCTTTTAACTATCCCTCAACACACCCATCTTCGATTCATATTGGCGGAGGAATCTTTTCACCCGTCGTTTTTTAAATTTTTGTCACAAAGTGGTTTCCTCCACCTTTTATAGATGATTTGCCTCGTTTCATCCTAGCTGTCATATAGAATCCACTTGGATTGGGCAGCAATGCACTGGTAACTTACCTTAAACCTTATATATATATATATATATATATATATATATATATATATATATATATATATATATATATATATATTGTTAGGTGAACAAATCTTAGCAGGCTTGAGCATTTGCTGTTGGCATCAAATTCTGGCAAATTTGGGACTTCTGCACAGTAGTTAGCATTGCAATTTTTTGTTTGAATATTCATTCAAGCATGATGTATGTACTATTCCAACTAATGGTTACATCGTGAATCAACTTATGTTTGGGCAATTTATGCTGCGTTTGAAGCTTTTCAAGCTTAGTCTATGCTAACGATGAGTGATTAAAATGCCCTGTTATTTGGCGGCAATTTGCAAATTTGCAATTATGTCCTTGTTCATTCGCTGTTTGAATATTGTATCATGTATGACCACTTGGTTGGTGTGAAGAAAACAGCTAAGACTGTTAAAGCCAGTACTTGAAATTCCCATCACCATATTTGCTGCATTGTCAAGAATGATCATGTGGACTTTGTAAGGGGGGATTTTGTAATCATTGACTACATATATTAGTTGCATATGGGAATCTGGGAATGGATTCACTCATAAGACAACTAATGACTGGTTGAAATTTTCATTGATGCAATTTGCCAGTAAGCTGAAAAAAATGAAATAAAAATACCATCAAAGATTTTTATGTTTTAGTTTAGCCTAAACTGTAATATTAATAGCATGAAATAAGTTAAAACCCTAATTTGTTGAACTTGAAATAACTCATGAATTAACATTACTTAACATAGTTATTAAATAAGAACTCTGTACATTATTTGAGTAATCAATCTTGAAGGCCATTAAAATTTGCAACTTAGCACTTTGTTGATTATTACCTGATAAATGACGCATCAGCATTGTTGGTCCAGATGTCTGTGGTGAAGCTCATGTTGCTTGCTTCATTAATCCTGCCTTGGATTTTGGTCATTACTTTTGTGTGCAAACTGGGAATAATATTGGTAGTAAAATATTTTCTGGAGGGGAAGTTGATAATTGGGTTTCAGCAGTTTCATAATTCTTGTAAATCCAATATCTTCATCAACTGAAAATGGCTGTGAGTCTAGTGCTATCATCTCACCAATAGCCGTATGAATTGTTTTGGATTGATCACTGTTTATGTTCCAAATCTTCTTGAGCTCAAGGGTTTCTTCTACTGTTATTTGCAATTCTGAATGTGAGCTGCTTGCTGTTGATGGCCTGCAATCACCTTTGGTCTTTTTCTTTGTAGTGATGTAATCACTCATTGTGCGTTTTTGTGCAGTTTGAGCTTGCTCCTGTGCCTGTACCCTTTTCTTGCTCCAGCTGCTCCTGATGTTGGCTCCTCAAATGTTCTTCCATATTGGTGGTAGTAAAAGAATTTTTTTTCATTCTTATTTATAAGAACTTTTAATGAGTTAAACATAACATGAGCAAAGAGAATGATAAATGATTGGCTTACCTTGGAAAAAGGACTAATACTGTATCCAGGGATTTATGATATTTCGTTCCAGAGAATATCGTTGCCATTGAGAGTAGCTTATTCCTCTTGTTAGTATTTTGGGTAAGCTATCATTAACTTTCTCTTGTAACAATGAATTTATTGAAAAAGATGTCCAGAATGCCTTTAGTTATGAATACGTGGAAGTTGACCCTTTTGAGAGAACTGAGAGAGCCGACGCTTTTACTTCTGCGCCGGAGCCTTTGTCATGAGTCACAGGATATTTAATTTTAGTGAAAAATGTATCACCTGGTTAACCTCAAAGTTTAGCCAAGCAAAATCATAATTCTCAAGAAAATTACTGAATATTTTATCTTTAAATTAATGATCATTGAAATATATAAATGAATGAAAATAACAATGAAATCAAACATAAATTATTATATTTTCCCTCTCAACAGAAGTGCAATGAACCATTGTACAAATGAACATATGTTAAAGGAAGGTAAAGTTGAAAAAAAATGAATTTAAAGAACACTCCATTATAGCTACTCTCTCAAGGTTTTGCACCATTTGTGCATTCTGTCAACGCATGGTTTAGCAGCTAACCATTTAGATCGAGTACCTAGTGCATTAACTGGTGGAGTATCATTAACATTTCTTGAGTTGTTATCCTTAATATTAATTGTTCCATTAACCAAATCATTTACTGAACTTTGATTAGATAGACTTTGATTTGAAATATTTAAAGAATCTGTTGCAGAATAACCGGAAGGAACATCATCCTTACCCGTTTCACGATCAACTACTACATCATCTCCAGTAACAAATTTCTCGCAGAATTGATCACCGACACCTGACGAGTCATTGTGAGCATGTGTCAGTGATAATTCCAGGGGATATACATGATTGATAGAATGATGAACAATTTGTCCATCTCCTCTTTTGATTTTAACACTTCTAACTTTATTGTCACATCCGACAACTAGTTCTATTATTCTACCCAATAACCAGTATGGGCGTGGTTTATTAGGCAATTTTATTAAAACTACATCACCAGATTTTATTCTATTAAACCAATTATTTTCATGAAGTTCTCTATAATGCTCTCTAAGGCTTAATAGGTAATTTTCATACCATAAATCTTTAAAATATAAAAAAACTTTATTGCGAAGTTCCAGAGACTCGAGGAGTCCATCTCTGGTTGGAGGCTCTCCATCCCATATACTATTATCATTAGAGTCTCTTAATAATATGAAAGGATTTGTATTTACTTTCAAAAAGGAATTAGGGGTAATGATTTCCAAGTCATTATCAGATGACCTATATGTCAATGGTCTGGAGTTAATAGCAGATTGAATATCTGCAATCACAGTCAGAAGCTCAAAATAAGAAAGTCTTGCTCTTCCTATGCTTTTATATAAACAAGTCTTAATAGTACGGATGAGACGTTCCCAGGTGGAACCAACCCAAGCTGAGTAAACTGGTATCCTAATATGTTTGATATTAAAGTTTCTAAATTGATTATTAAATTCATCTGTGCCCATTGCCTTTTCTAATATATTTCCACCAGATACGAATGACCTAGCATTATCACTATAGAGAGTAGATGGGCCACCATACAAATTAACAAACCTAAAGAATGCTAGAATGAAGCTACGTGTAGACATATCTGGGACTAATTCAATGTGAACAGCTCTTAACATTTAGACTCGTAAAGACTAATAGATACATTTTGATGTTCTTGCCAGTTGAATCATTTACCCAAAGATGACCAGTATAATCTATCCCTGTATGATTAAAGGGTTTAAAAAAATTTACTCTATGTTTGGGAAGATTAGTCATCTTAGGATATTTGAAAGATAGTGAATTGAATTTATGACAAATCATGCATTGACGCAGTATTTTTTTGACAATCTCTCATACGTGGAATCCAAAATCCTCCCATTCGAACAGCATTCAGCACTGATTGTATTCCAAGATGTTTACATCTGCGATGGTAAGATTCTACAATTAATGTTGTGAGATGGTGATCCTTGGCCAGCAAAATTGGATTTACAATGTTGTAATCATACATAGCTGTTTTCCCAATTCTACCTTTAGATCTTATAACCCCCTTTTCATCTAAAAATAAATCAAGTCTATTGACTAATTCAGGCACTTTCTTCTTATTTTGATTGACATTTTCCAAGTATTCCAATTCCTGGTGAAATTTAAATTTCTGCATATATTTAATCCAATAGATCTTTCCTGTTTCCATAGGTTCCGAAATAATTTTCTGGCTCAAGTTAATAAAATGGAAAATATATTTAGTTACACCGAAGAGTTTATTTAGAGAAGAAAACCTATTGATATCCAAAATAGGGGTTTCTATATTATCGTTGACTTTTAATATATTAGTAGTATGATAAACCTTAACAAGTTGTTTGTTCTCTTCTTGTAAACAACCTAAGGAATTGATTGGCCATGAAATGGGAACAGTAGAGAGCCATGACGGTCCTTTGAACCATAATTCTTGCTTACTTTCAAATTCTTTGACAGTTAATCCTCTGGTGAGCAAATCTGCAGGATTATTTTCTGAATTAACAAATTTAAAGTTCATATTAACTTGATAATTTTCTATGATAACTTTCTTGAAAACTCTAATATCTTTGATTCTGTTCATTGTAAATACACCTTTTGTTTTCACATTTTCGGTTAGTAACCAACTGATATACATATATCTTTAAACTTTATGTCAGGGAAGGAATCTAAGATTGTAGGAAGACATTTTAAGGCCAAGTAAACCGCCATTAGTTCCAAAGTAGGCAGAGTTCTTGGTTTTAATAGCTAATTTAGCCTTTGCATACAGAAGTTATGAGTTTCCATTGCTTACATTGTGTACAGTGAAACTTTAAGTGAAAGATTTGCTTAAAATCAGCCTGAAGTTCTTGCCACAGTTTTTTATATTGTTCTGGAATGTCTTGATCCCATGAAAGTTTCTCTGCCCAAAGCTTTTGCATTAGAATTTTACCCCAAGTTGTTATAGGCAAAATCAATTCAAGTAGATCAAATAACGTTGAAATTCTAGATAAAATATTACGTTTGGTGTTTGCAGCTTGATTGATATCAATAGCTGCTAACTGAAGAGCATCTTCATTTATTAAGTACTTATAACCAAGCACTTTCGCACAATCATTAAAATGTTGGACCATTCAGTTGTCTCTAGTAAATGCATCTCTTAGCCCTTTGCAATTAGAGTTCCAAGAACGCAACTGGAATCCACCTTCCTTCATCCTCGCATCAGATTCCTTATAGAGATCAAGTAGTTGTTCAGAATTTCCAGTGAGTATCAAGTTATCTACATAAAAATTTGAGTTTAAGATACTTGTGCAATAACCCTAGGGATATTGGTTAACATGATGAATGGGCTGGCATTAAACCCCAAAATAATAGTTCTATATCTGTATGTAACTAATTTGCCATCTTCCATCATGAAAAATGAAAAACGATTTTTATTTTCTTCATTTGCCAATTGAATTTGCAAAAATGTTTGTTTTATATCACTAAGCATGGTGTACCTATTAGATCTTTATTGTAACATTAGTTGGGTGAGGTTATTCATTAAATTTATTCCAGCATATGCTGCCTTATTTAAAGATGGCTTGTTGTTAACTTTAAGAGAACAATTGAAAACCGGACAGATTTTGGTAGTAACATTGGGTTCAGATTTTATGACTGGTCTATGAGGAATCCATATATGTTTCTGATACATTTCTGGTGAGACATCAATCTTTTCAATGATTCCATCCTCTAATTGTCTTTTAAGGACCTCTTGATAGGCCTCCAATTGGCCATTCTTTTGAAGTTTATCAACTACTTTGTTGAGGATTGTGATAGCAATGCCTTCATTTGATGGAACTTCTTTTATGATATTATCATGCCAAGGCAGGGCTACAAAATATTTATTGTCCTTGAACTCAATCTTGGATTTAAAATCTTCAATTTTCTTAGCGTTGTATTTACTTTGATCTTCACTAAATTCAGTGCATCCAACTGACTCTAAACTAAACATGTTTTCTAATCCTTGTTCTACAGATCAATCTGTAAATGCAGTATCAAATGGATTGAAATACGTTTTCCGGGGTTCCAAGACAAAATTTACATCAGTAGAGGGCTCCTCAACCCCATAAAGCTCAACAGCATCCATGAAATTAATTGAAGTATTTGTTACTGAAGATTGATCCACAGTTGCATGGCTAGTTACTTGAGATAGATTAAAAAAAATGCATTATGTTCCCAAAGGGCACAATACCTGTAGACATAAGCCATGCTGTTTCATTTATACATTTTATTTTTTCCATTTTAGGAATAAATTGAATCAGATCAACTCCAAGAAGTCCTTGTAATGTGATATTTTCACCATGTTCTGCTAGAGATTGATCTGCCATTTTAAAACCTTCAGATATTATGTTGTTAACAGCTATGGGGAGATCTGATACATGTAAATGGATATCAAATTCACTATCAATTAAGATAGGCATTGGAAGATCTTTATAGCCAGGAATACTAACGTCCATAACACATTCTTTGAATTTTCTCTTATTTGTTTGAGAAAAGTTTTTACATCATAATTCAAATATGCCCAATCAAAGGTATCACATTTAAGAACATCCATTACCTCCTGACTTAAATAAGATCTCTGACTGCCATCATCCAATAAACATTTAACATTGTAAGAATTTCCTCCCCTTTTAAATCTTAATTCAATTATAGGCAACAAATATGGTTGATATGTAGAAGCACTCATGTTGATTCAAAGATTTGAATGCAGAGATGTATCATTTTGGGGTTTGTGACAAAGTAATAACATGGAAAACTAAGTTTATTATATTTTCCTGGACGTGTCTTACTTAAATGTTTATTGCTAGTACAAAAATAACAGAGTTTTAATTCTTTACATCTAGCCTTTCTAGAATCTAAAGCCTCATACTTTGAGCAAAGAAACATAGAATGTCCCTGAACTGCACAAAATTTATAAAATTTATCTGTTTCCTTGGCAAAGGTTACTGAGGTTTTAAAATTTTCTAGAGTAGATGACTTAGGGTGACTCTCCATTGATTTAAAGTCAAAGAGTGGCTTGTTTTGCCCAGAGTTAAAGTTAAAGGAGGGCTTGTTTGGTTTCCAATTGAAATTATTCTTGGAATTAGCCGAAAAATCTTTACGTTCAGCAGCAATTTTATAACTACTAGAAGAAGAAGTCCTAAGTAGAGTTTTGATTATGTCGTTATAATGATCAAAAGATTCACCACTGTAGGGTAATTAGAATTTACTTTGTGCACTAATTCTCTTTTTATGGAGGCAGGTAACTTGGAGAATAATATATGACTGATAAGTTTGCAACCCGACAAATCTTCCTCCAAAAGATCTATATTATATGTTTTAAGATCATATAATAGAGCTCTACTTTCACTTATATACATTTTAACATTATCAAATGTATTATCAAACTTAGGATATCTACAAATTAATTGTTTAAAGATTTCATCTACAATATACTCAATATCCCAAAACTCCTCTTTAAGCATTTTAAGTGCTATTTCATAGTTATCATCTGTTATTTATAAATGAGAAATAGTGTTGAAGGCATAATCAGAAAGAAAGCTTCTTAGATAAGTGAGTTTCCCAGCATCTGATAAAGATTCGCAAGCATCTATACAATCTTGAAACTGTTGTAAAAAGTTCTTGAATTCAAATTTATCACATGATTTACCACTAAATGTTTTACATTTAGGTTCAGGCATTTTAACTTGTGAATATTTGTGCACATTAACTGATTTCATAAGATTTTCACCCCTTTTTAAAGCTGTGGAAATTTTAGCTAACTTATCTGTTATACCTACCCTATAGGCAACTTGACTGTCCATTTCCTTAACTCTATTTTCATCATCTTCTGGCAATTCACCTTCGTCAAACAATTCAATAATTAAATCATTCACTTCATCAACTTTAACCAAAAATTTCAACATATCGTCCTTTCTACTAACAAAGATATCTTGAGAAAGTTCATCTATATCTATAGTCTCAAAATTCTTTAAGGCAGCTGTTATCCTACCTTTAAATCCAGCTCTTTTCTTAACTAATGCATTGAGTCGAGTTTCTAACTCTGGTTTAGATGACATGGTGAAGAAATCAAGGCAATTTACTATAAAGTAACTAAAAAATACCACAAATATATTAGGCACACTATTCTGCACAGAGTAATCTTAATTAATTATAATTTTTTTTTTTGGTAATTTGGTAAATTGAGGGCCAGAGAGTGCCAGGGTGAGCACTATGGGCCCTGGAGATGGTCAAAGCCTGGAAGTTTCTGTGCGCTAGGGCTTAGGAAAGGAGTAGAGTTCTTAATTGCTGGCCAACTCAGCAGTCTGCAAAGAAATGGGCCTTGTTGGCACAGGCTGGAGGGGGTGGATTATATTCTGTGCAACTGTCCTATTTTGGTCAGAAAGTACTGGAATCTGTTTGAAATGGCTTGGCGGATAGGGATAGGGTGACCAATTCCATTGAGGATGACTGGGATTGTTAGCTGCATTACTCCAATTTCTCTAAGTTTTTCATGGAGTAGAACCCGGTGGGAGTGGTGATGCGGGCATTCCAGTAGGAAGTGCTGTATGGTTTCAGGATGGTTGGGGCACCAGGGGCAGTCTGGGGAAGGAGAGAGACCCAGGCGGAAAAGATGCGCAGAGAGCCCGGAATGTCCGATTCTCAGTCGGACAAGGGCTGAGTCAAGGCGACGATTTGTTGATCTAGACCAGGGCATTGGACCGAATTCCTCATATAAGATGGATCTGGATGATCCCTGGAACTGTTGCCGGAGTTCATCTTCCCATGCGGCTCTGGTCTGCGCCTTCCAAAGGGAGGATCGTGTGGCTGGGGAAATGGGAAGTGTTCTGGATATTGGGGTGGAATGGGCTTGGTTTGCTGCGCCGTCCGCTTCTTCATTTCCAGTGATACCCGAGTGGGCCGGAATCCATTGCAGCTTCACGTCCCATAAAGGGTGGCTGGTAAACTCGAGGAGCAATTCCTGAATGTCATAGCAGAGTTGTGTGGGGTGAGGAGGCGAGGAGAAGCTGGAGTGAGGACATTGAGTCCGTGTAAATGATGACTTTTCTGGTGGAGACAAATGACTGGGCAATTTTGAGGGCTTGATACAGGGCATAGAGTTCAGCCACCACAATATTGTGTAAGGGGTCTATGTGCCATGTTTGTTCCAGTGGGTGTTCTAAACAGATGACTGCTGCAGTGGTTGAGGGGGGATCCATGTAGTGGGAGCCATCTGTGAATAAGGCCAGGTAGTCCTTGTAGGTGACATTTTCAAGGAGGCTGTAGATTGCTCTCAGTTTGTGGGGTGGATCATACTTAGTCCATTTGCATGGGAGGGAGAGTGATATCACTGGAGAGAGAGAGAACCAGGGGGGGATAGGAGGTATTGTTGGGAGTGGAGTCTGCCGTGGGAGAGGAAAGGCTAGTAGCGAGAGGGTCTGTGCTGCACGAACTGCAACTGGACGATGAGAAGTGGTTGGCCATGGTTGGAGTGATATGTGGGGTGCTACAAATGTAGCAAGGGGGTGGTCTTCTGGTAGATGGGTTGTCCGGTAGAGCCATTTTCCTAAGAGGATCTTTCTCCTATATTCAAGGGGGAGGAGGCCACTTTCTGCATAGAGTGCAGAGGTTGGTGAGGATCTGAAGGCTCCTAAGGCAGTTCTTATGGCACTGTGGTGGATTGAGTTTAGTTTAGACAGTAGGGTCTTATTTGCTGCAGAGTAGAGAATTGCCCCATAGTCCAGTTTGGATTGAATATAAGATGTGTAGAATTGAAGGAGTGTTTCCCGGGAAGCACCCCACTTCACACCAGCTATGCGACGCATCAAGGCAAGACGGTTCAGGCAGCTTTCTCGTAGATGATTGATTTGAGCGTTCCAGCTTAGAGTTGGGCTATCTAGCCATAGTCCGAGTAGTTGGTGTGAAGAGACCCGTTCGATAGGTGTGCCTGAGATGTGCGGGGGAGGGGGTGGTCCTAGACGGCGGCGAGTGAACCAGAGGGATTTTGATTTTGCAGTGTTTAGGTGCAGGTTCCAAGTTTTAGCCCATGCCGTGAGGTCATTTACTGCAACTTGGAGACTGTCGTGGATCAGTTGGGGCGTTTCAGCCGTGCAGATGATAGAGATGTCATCTGCATATAGTAGGGATGTTGTGTGCACACTGTCAGGTATATCGGCTATATATATTATAAATAGGAGGGGGCTCAATGGGGAACCTTGTGGTACTCCTTGGTTGATCTTGCGGGGGGCGGCCTGTGTTGACCCTATCATGACTGTATAGGAGCGGCTTGAGAGGAAGTTTTTGATCCATGAGAGAGGGGCACCATGAATTCCCAGGTTGGCTAGCTTAAACAGTAAGGCCTCATGGTTAACAGTGTCAAAAGCATTTGACAGGTCAAAGGAGACAACCTCTGCCACTAGGTGTTCCTTAAAGGCAGATTGCAGCAGGTGGTCTATATGGGAGAGGGCATCTAATGTGCTGCGGCCTTGGCGAAAACCATATTGGTTTGGGTGGTATCGATGGTGGGATTCCAGCCACCAAGATAGACGCTTTTGGACCATCTTCTCGAGTAGTTTGCTGGAGGAGGAGAGCAGACTAATAGGTCTGTATGAGGCCGGCAAGGAAGGATCTTTTCCTGTTTTAGGGATGGGGAGGATGAGTGAGAGTTTCCAGGGGGAGGGAAATTGGCCTTGTGTCCAGCTCTCATTTAGTAGGTCCAGCAGGAATATTAGGTGGTTTTCTGGCAGATTGTTTAGAAAGTCAGAGGGGATCATGTCAGAGCCTGGGGCCTTACCTTTTGACATGGAGGAGAGTGCCCCAAGCAATTCCTTGAGATGGAAAGGGGAAGCCAGTGGGTCATCAGTGGTATTGGAAATACTCTCTGTCAGGAGCCTCAATTGGGGTCTAGTTAGGAGAGTGTTTGGTTTGCAGCTGTATAGTTTGCTGTATTCTGCGGCAAATGCTTCAGCTTTATCCTGTTCGTTCATTAGGGGGAGGCCCCCTGAGCAGAGAGGGTAGGAAGTGGGGTTTGAAGGTGAGGTCATATTCCTGAAGAAGGTCCAGGCTTTGGTGGATGGGGTTGAAAAGGAGAGCGAGCTGCAGAACTTGTGCCAGGAGTTTCTTTTTGACTGCAGAATGGTCCTTTTGCAAATGGCATCCTGTCTTCGGAAGTCAGTTTTATTTGTTTGGGAGGGCTGGCGTCTCCATTTTGCAAAAGCCAGTCGTCTGAGGCGAATTGCTGAAGCGCATTCTTCCGTCCACCATGGTGTGCGTGGGCGGCCGTTATAGCGGCAGGTGGTCAGGGGAAAAGTCTGTTTCCCAGCCGCCATGAGGGAGTCAGAAAGCCAACTAGCTTTTGCTTCAACTGAGGCGAGATTTGGGGGGGGATGTGCAAGCGAGGATTGGAATTTGGGCCATTCTTCTTTATTTATTCTCCAATGTGGACGGATTGACCTGGGGGGAGGGTTTGTGAGGCCACTTGAGGAGATGATCACTGGGAGATGGTCGCTTCCCATGTACTGGCCAGTGGAGACTGTTGAAGTGGTAAAGGATCCACTGCCAATGCACAGGTCCAGTGTGGATGACAGGGCCCTTGCTGGGTCCACCCTGGTGCAGAGGCCTGGGGGAGTGAGAAGGGAGAGGCGAGTTGAGGAGAGGAGGGATTGAAAGAGGGCAGCACCTGGGCGGCTGATGGTGGCCGTCGGATCCCAATGGGGGTGGGGGGCATTGAAGTCTCCCATGATGAGGCTTGTGGGGGAGAGTTGGTCGAAGTAGTGGTTGAATTCATCCTCTGTGACTGGGAGGCATGGATTATAGCAGACAAGGACATCGCACCAGGTTCCGCGGATGGCTATCTGAACAGCCAGGAGTTCTAGAAGACCGCGGGGGTATGGAATAAGAGAGCGGGGGCGGAAGCTGAGTCCCTCTTTGATGAGAAGGAGAAGGCCACCACCTCCCCTATTTGGCCTGTCTCTGCGCAGAATGGAGTAGCCTTTTGCTTTCGGAGAAAAGCTGGGGTGAAGCCAGGTTTCGCAGATTCCAACTATGGTGGGAGAGAGGGAGTTGAGAAGTAAGGGGAGGTCTTTCATTTTGTGGCGTAATGAACGGGCATTCCAAAAGATTATCGGGCTTGTTGGTGCCATTATGCCATGAAAGATGATATCATTTGGATGGCACTTGGGAGGAGAGTGATGAGGACCTGTTGAAGAGAGGAGCCCGATTGTAGAAGGGAGATGAATTCTTTTAGTAGATTTAGGAGCTTAGCTATGAATGGCTGTGTGGGAGGTGGTTCTTTGCAATGGAACTGTGGGACATTCTGAATGATTGGAGAGAGTGGATAACGCGGAGGGGTTGGAGAGGGTTGATGTCCAGGGTGATAGTAAAGTTTGGAGTTAGCTTTCTTTGGCGTGGCGGCGGGTAGTTGGGAAGCGGTCTTGTAGTGGATTGCCTTTAGTGGGGTATGGGGGGGGGCAGCAGCAATCTCAGCATAGGTGATCGTAGGATGGCGCTTGTTTCTATTTGAGGCAATTGGGAGAGGGTGGGGATTTGATGGAGGCTTTGGTGTGGCTTCTTGGATGGAGCTGGCTGTGGTAGCCTTTTCTAAGTACAATGAGCGGAGTAATGCATGGGTGGTATAATTTGGAGTACCTTCCTCCACTGCTTTTTGTTGAATCTCTCTTGCTTTCTCAGTATAGAGGCAGCTGTTGGAAGAAGGTCGATGATCCTTATTACAGAAGTAGCAGTGTGGGGAATTGGTACAGTCTTGGCCTTCATGGTGACCACTGCACCTGTTGCATCTCTGGGTAGACTTGCACGTTAGAGTCCCATGACCAAAGCGTTGGCAGGTGTAGCATCTTAGGGGAGGGAGGTGGTAAGGGCTAACTTTATACGAGGTAAAGCCAAGCGCCATTCTTTCAGGGAGATCACCAGCGAATTTGAGACGAGCAGTATAAGTGGAGGCTTCAGGGTGGGTCGACAAGCGGGAGATTTCTACAAGACTGGCAGAGCTATTTTGGTCCAGGATTCGCAGATTTTCTTTTAGATCCTGCTCTACTAAGGAGGCTGGAAGGCCAGAAATTCTGCCGAATTTGTACTTTCCCATGGAGGCGTCCTTAGGATGCCAGCATTTTACTGGCCAGTTCCCCAATGTGGTCACATCCTCTAAGTCCACTTCCAGTTTTTTTATGTCACATAGCTCTATCCTCATGGCAGTACCCTTGCCAAGAATCCTGCACGAGCCTTCTAGGATGAGTTTGTGGAAAGGAGAGGCATTGAGGGCAGAGGTAACTTTAAGAGGATGGATAAATATGGACTTGTCCTCTGCAGACTTGATAAGGACTACGTTGCGGGGGTTGGAGTCATCCTGATGGGGTGTGGCCTGAGGGCGGGATGGAAGAGGTCTGGCAGTGGCCTTCTTGGCAGATTTGTTTCCAAAACGAGGACGGTGGTCTACTGGAGACGATGGGCTTGGGCCACGCTTCCCCCTGGGGGTTAACATCTCCATCTTGGCCTCGCGGTGACCGAGGCTGGGCCTAGGTCTTCCGAGAGGAGGCCTAGAACTTCCGAGGCTAGGGCTGATTGGCAACGGAGTTGAACTTGGTATTCAGTGGTAGTCCGATGAAGAAGTCAAACGAAACTTCTCCCCTTTGTATCGGGATCGTTTTTTCATCAAATAAATAAGATGACAAATGAAAAAAATGCGCCTTTGTCACAAACAAGTTCTGGTTCGACCCGATCAGCTGTTAGCCATCAGCTGTTTCTTCTTTTCTTTCTTGCACTATCCCACACAATTAATCCACCAATTAATTAATTATAATGAGCCGATGCAATAGAGAAAACAAAGGTCCTAACTAACTCTTTAAACAATGAAAATACAAACAAATTATGCACTATAATACGATCTATAGCATTTGTAATAACCACAACAAAATATAGAAATAAGGTATTACCCATTAACCTTTCTACTAGGTTATATTAACTAGGTTAAATTCAAATAATGATAGCGATTTCGGCAGTAAATTATTCCTAATTTGTAACATCCATGTCAAGAAAAAATAAAATAGATCACTTATAGGTATAAACAATAGGCTTTAGATTTTTTACACATTTTAATACGATATCGTACTAGATTTAGAACAAAGTGCAATATAACAAAATAAATTTTACTCTAACTTGTATTATACAGGGAAAACTAATATATATATATAAAAAAAAATTAGCACTTCGGTATCTTAACAATCAACAAACACTGGGTTTCATTAAAAAGTGGGAGGGCGAGGGATAAAATATTATAAGATATGTTTGATAACCAAATGGAAATGAATCAATAATTCGATATTCTCTGGAAGTTTTAATATAAGAACTTGTAATGAGTTAAACATAACATGAGCAAAGAGAAGGATAAATGATTGGCTTACCTTGGGAAAAGGACTAATACTGTATCCAGGGATTTATGATATTTCGTTCCAGAGAATATCGTTGCTGTCTGGAGTAGCTTATTCCTCTTGTTAGTATTTTGGGTAAGCTATCATTAACTTTCTCTTGTAACAATGAATTTATTGAAAAAGATGTCCAGAACGCCTTTAGTTACGAATACGTGGAAGTTGACCCTTTTGAGAGAACTGAGAGAGCGACACTTTTACTTCTGCGTCGTGCATTTGTCATGAGTCATGCGATATATTTAATTTTAGTGAAAAATGTATCACCTGGTTAACCTCAAAGTTTAGCCAAGCAAAATCATAATTCTCAAGAAAATTACTGAATATTTTATCTTTAAATTAATGATCATTGAAATATATAAATTAATGAAAATGACAATGAAATCAAACATAAATTATTATATATTACCTCGTGACAATATTTTGTTACATATTGTACAGGTGACTTTTGTTTGGTCATCTTCATTTACAGCGAATAATCGCCACACAACACTCTTGGTTTGTCGTTTGTGAGACATTACCGAAACAATTAATTGTTCAATGAGGCACTAAAAAGAAATTTTCCAGAAAAATGTATTATAATATGAATTATTAATGTACAAATATATTAGATTGCATCTATGTCTGAGAACAGTGTGTGGGTGTGAGTGCGTGTGAGACTAGCACATGCACACCAACGCAATGAATTCATATATGTGTGTGTGTGTGTGTATATATATATATATATATATATATATATATATATATATATATATATATATATATTATAATAAAGTTGTAGCTCCTGTTTGTCTGATTCTTAACGAACTCCTACAATTTTGGAGATAACCCCCATGACCATATATATTCTGAAAGTACACGACCCAGGATACTTTGATATGTGTATTTAATTTCTGGAGGGCGTCTCCCTCCTGAAGGTGCAGGAAAAAGAAAGCAACCACTCCTTGGTTACTGGTAGTCTCTTCATAGATCGCAATATTTCCACATAGACCTAGTCTAGCCTATGACCAAAGACCTTTAGCCATACCACCTTCGGGGCAGGTCGGTAAGATAAGTGATCAAGGTAATTTTTCAACCTTTTGGTGATCTGGTTTGTTAAAAAAATTTCACTGGCCACAGCTATATGGATACTGTCTACTAATCTACAGCCACTAGCCTAGCCCTAACCACACCCAACCTAACCATGGGAGAACCGGTCAGAAGCTCCCCAAATATCGACATGGTGCTGCGGCCCTGTAAACCACCCCCTCTTGAAAAAGGAGTGCCTTACCCCTTCGCTGGTATACTGGTCGCTAACCGATGGCTAAGCCTACTGGTCAGAATTTCTAAGCTAAGGCCACTAGCCTAACCTAGCCCAGTCAAAACTAATCCTTATGGGCAAACCCATCACTAACTCACCGTAAGTCTTAAGGAGTGCTGTCCCCAACTGTAACCCCCTTCCCCACCATATTGTTCATATTTCTTATATCTGGCCATTGGCATATATGAAAAGGCAATGCCAATAAATAAAATAAAGTAAAAAATCAATAAATAACCTCTAAATTAAGCAGAAGGTGGGTAAATTTCCTTATCAAAGAATTGATAAACCACACAATTTTCCAGGATGGTAGATTTCTTAAAACACTGGACACTGGCATCATACACAGCGAAATAAGGCTACAGTCCTGACAGGGAACCATCATCCATTGTGCAAAAGGGAGAGAACACAAAAGTAAAATTGAAAAGGGGGACCAATCAAACTATTGAAAAAATGGGAAAGTCAAGTATACAAGCCAATTTTGGAAATCTCTATAAAATCTATATACTTTTTTCATTGTTTTAAAGTGGCCTTAATGACAAAAATGCACCGTTTTTATTGACAGCGTGCATTACAGATAGTAGTGTTTTATTTTTATTTTTTCCGTTACCTCAAAGTCATTGAAGCACTTCAGAAACAGGTATTGGGCATGCTGTTCTTGACTCGCTTGCAAGAAAGGGCCTGTTATTAAGAGCGCATAGGCCGAGCATTGCAAATTTTTTTATTCCCATCGATAATAGAGAATGGTGTTACTAACATTTTGACATAGCATCCCCTGTAAGCGGTGATTTGCCATCCTGGCCACCGTGCTGACAGGACTAAGCACCCTGTCCGATCCCAGCTAAGCCTCTTTCAGACAGCCTGTATTTCTCCCTTACTTCGTCGCTTTTCATACAACCTCTCCCACAACTTTCTCTGGTCAGCCTCTAATTTTACAGGGGAGATACTGACCTTCTCAGCCAACTATCCCTGATTGGCTGAGGGGGGGGAGGGGACAATGTTCCCTAACCCCTGAGCTCCGGTTTGGGATGGTGGGTTTTTAACAACATGCTTTATCCCCACCCATACCTTCCTCACATCCCTTTTTCTTCTCACTTTACCATCTACCTTTGTTTTTACACCGTGTCTAAGGTGAAGCCACCATGCCGATGGACTGCCAGGCCACCAGGCGGGAGGTGTGGTCCTAAATGGCGGCACCTGGCTCTGCCAGGTCCTCCCCGTAAGGGGCGCGGTGATTTGCCATCCTGGCCGCCATGCTGACGGGATCCAGCGCTCCGTCCAGCCCCAGCTTAGCCTCTCTTCCTTCCTTCAAAATACTTGTTTCCTCTCTTTTCACACAACCTCTCCCACAACTTTCTCTGGTCAGCCTCTAATTTCACAGGGTAGATGCTGACCTTCCTTTCAGCCAACTGTCCCGCATCGGGGCTGAGGGGGTGGGGGACAATGTTCCCTAACCCCTGAGCTCCGTTCTGGGGTGGCTGGTTTTTAACAACCTGCTTCATCCCCACCCATACCTTCCTCACATCCCTTTTCCTCTCCTCTTCACAATCTATTATTTTTTACGCCGTGTCCAAGGTGGAGCCGCCATGCCGATGGACTGCCAGGCCACCAGGCAGGAGGGGTGGTCTTAAATGGCGGCGCCTGGCTCTGCCGGGCTTGTAAGCACCTCTCGCAGTGCGGGCTACTGCCAAGCACCGAACCCGAATCCGCCCCGATGCAAGGTCCTCCTCAAACGGCTGTGGTTTCCGAAGCAGTACAAGGAGGGGAGGGATCTCCGCCGACCGGTGCCCCTACGACTACCAGGACCTTCCCCATTTCAGAGAATGACCTGGCTGAGGCCGGTCCATCTGGCCTGGGGGCTTCTTCCGGCGGAGGTGAGAAGCGGGTTCATTCCCCGCCCTCCTCTCCGAAAAAGAAAAAGACAAAAAAAACTCGGGGCTCCTCTCCATCCGCGGGGGCTGCGGGGACGGATGGGTCTGCTGCCACTCTGGCAAGCGACCAAGCCAAGATCGGCACATCCGCCCCCTCTGCCCCCCCGGTTGCGGGGCCCCTGACAAAGAAGACTAATACCAAGAGTGCACAGGGCGGAGCCTCGATGACATCGGGGCCCCTGATTCAGAGGTTACCTGGCGTTTTCGAGCCCGCTGGCTTCAAACGCTTCCTCGTTATTCGCTCCGCTGATGGCACCATGTTGTCCAAGGGCAACATGATCCATCAGATGAGAGGATTAGCTAGTGCAATTGGTAGAGAGCCGAAGGTGACCCGTTTCTCGGACGGCAGCTTTCTGGCAAATGCGGCGAATCCCGCCGAGGCGGCCAAGATAAGTGCTCTTCGGACACTTCATGGCACCCCGGTGTGTGACGCCGCACTCTACCATGAACTTTGTAAAAGGAGTAGTTTATGCGAGGGAACTCGTTGACTACTCCATTGAGGACATCACCCTAGAGCTGGCCGACCATGGGGCGGTCAAAGTCGAACGTGTGATGAGAAACCAGGGAGGGGCCTCGAGACCCACCCCTACACTCTTCGTCACGTTCGACTGTGACAAGCTCCCTGAGTCGGTGCGTGCCGGTTGGTACCGCTACCGCGTGAAGGCATTCGTGCCTCTTCCGCGGCGGTGCTATTACTGTCACCGCTTCGGCCATACGAATCGCTCATGTAGACGTGCAAAGTCGGGGTCACCCGAAGTATGTGTAAATTGCTCCATGGTCGCACACGATAAGTCCAAATCGTGTGTGGCCAAGTGTGTCAATTGCGGAGAGCCGCACCCTGCTTCTTCAAAGCAATGTGGTGCATATCTCCTGGAGAAAGAAATCCTGGCCGTTCAGGCCCAGGATAGACTCTCATTCCGCGAGGCTAAGAACTTGGTCCTGGCGCGCCCAGCTCTTCCTGGGACGTCATATGCCTCAGTAGCTAGAAAGGCACCCTCTGCTCCTGGCCCATCCAGGCCAACGACCACGGTTGTTTCCGCGCCCATTCGGAGCCCTTCTGCGGGCTCTACCCAACCCGGGCGCTCCCCTGGTAAAGCTGGCGGCAAAAAGGGTTCATACCCAGCCCCGGCTAAAACCAGGGCTCCCCCCTCTTCCCCCACCGTGACCGTTTCCCGCAAGGCGAAACGGCCACGCGCCTCCACCGAGTCGTTAGACTCACAGGAGGCAACACCCCTGAAGATGGTTGCTAGGCCATCTTCGGGGGTTCCTAAAGCTGTCCCCCGAAAGGAGGACAGCAACAAAGGAGCTTCGGCTCCTTCGCTCACGCCCCGAGGTGGAGCGGGTGGCTCGGAGATAGTGGTTCCTCGAAAAGAGGGCCCCCCGCCTCCGAAGCCACAGCGCCCGCCTAAGGTTTCGAGGCGGAGGGAGGAAAAGACTCGCTTTGCGAGCCCAACCTCCCCCAATAATTCCTCGAAGGCGACAGCGCCTCAGCGCTTTGTCCGGCCAACAGCGCCCGGGGTTCTGCCCCCGGGACGCGTACGGCCATTTCCGTGAGGGTCTTCAGTTCGAGGAGGGCCACCGCGTCTCCTCCGAACTAGGCCTGGAGGGCATATTCCTTCAATGGAATTGCCGTGGACTCCGGGCCAACTGGGAGGAGCTGCGGAGGCTCGTCTCGTCCCGCTCCCCGTTAGCTATTTTTTTTGCAGGAGACCATGCTAGGCGCGTGCCCCCTGCCCGCCCTCCCGGGGTACAAGGGTCTTGCGACCCCACCACCGCGGGATGGCCGAGCTGGGGGATGCGCGGTTTACACCCGGCATGATGTCTCCGTTCTTCCTTTCTCTTTAGATACCTCCTTTCAGGCAGTGGCTGTGCAGCTGCACCTGGATAGGAGGTATACTATCATTTCTGCGTATATTCCACCTTCAGCTGACTTCGACGCGGGGGACTTCCGCCGCGTCGTGGCACGGTTGCCGAGTCCCTCTCTCTTGCTTGGAGATCTGAACGGAAGGCATCCTCTCTCGGGAGATTACTCCATAAATCCCAGGGGACAAGTCCTTGCCGATCTGATCGAAGAGCTTGAGATGGGTGTCCTAAACGTGGATGAGTTTACGCATCACTGTCCGAGAACCGCTTCATTTTCTTGCCTTGACCTATCTTTGTGCTCTTCGGATGCACAGCCTGATTTTGATTGGGGGGTGGTCGATGACCTCCATGGTAGTGATCACTTTCCCATTCAAATATCATTTTCAGGGCAACTGCCGCCTGAGAGACCACCTCGGTGGTGCTTGGCGCGGGCGCGGTGGCCTGCATTTCAGGAAATGACTGAATTCTCTATCTCAGTCGAGGAGTTTAGGTCGGTAGATGAGGCCGTTGAGTTCTTCTCCGGCAACCTCATCGCCGTGGGCCTGACTACTATTCCTAGGACGTCTGGCCGTTTTGCACGCCGACCACTCCCATGGTGGTCGGCCGAGTGTGAGACGGCCCTCAAACAGAAGCGTTATGCCTACATGCGCTATAAGCGCCGCCCGAACGACTTCACTGTCGCTGAATTTCGTCGGGCTAGGGCTAGGTTTCGGTATATTTCGAAGCACGCCCGCCGCTCTTCTTGGCGGGCATACGTGTCTTCACTTAACGGGAAGACCCCTTTAGCTGAGGTGTGGAAGCGAGTCAAAAGGATTCGGGACAAGTTCTCGCAGGACCCCCCTCCCGTTCTCGAGGAGAATGGGACCGCAATCTCGGACCCCGCGTCCGTGGCGGAATCCTTCGCGACCGCTTTTTCTGCATTCTCTAGCCGTGATGCTGCTCCGCCAGCATTCAATGCACGTCGTGATGTCGCGGAAGGCCGCCGGCTGGACTTTACCTCCAGAGGCGGAGAACCCTTCAACGACAAGTTTACTGTAAGCGAGTTGCGTTCCGCTCTCGCTTCGTGCGCGGACACCGCCCATGGTCCGGACGATGTCCCGTACGCCATGCTTCGACATCTAGGTGAGCGAGGCATGGCCTTTCTGTTAGATTTGTTCAACAAGATCTGGGTGGAAGGTCTTCTCCCAGACTCCTGGCGAATCGCTACTGTGCTTGCCTTTCGCAAACCGGGGAGAGATCACTCTACTCCGACCGGTTTCCGCCCAATCTCTCTAACCTCTTGCGTGTGCAAGTTGATGGAGAAATTGGTAAATGTTAGATTAGCCTTTTTCCTGGACAGCGGAGGCCATCTGTCTTCCGCAAGTTCCACTCCACGTCTGATGCTCTGCTCCGACTGGAAAATGCCGTCTGCGAGGCCTTCCTTCCTAGACAGCACTACGCCACGGTGTTTTTCGATCTGGAGAAGGCCTATGATTCCGCATCACGATACGGTATCATGGAGACTCCACACGATGGGGGCGAGTGGACGCCTCCCAATGTTTATATCTGAATTTTTGCGAGATCGTCGATTCTGCGTACGGGTAGGGGGAGCCCTTTCCGTCCCCATGGAGCAGGGAGAGGGTGTCCCGCAGGGAAGTGTCCTCAGTGTTACACTCTTTGCCCTGAGCATCAACGTCATCACAGTGGTGCTGCCGGAAGATATTCTCGCTACACTCTACGTGGACGACCTTTCGATCTGTTTTGGCGCGGCCCAGATGCCAACTCTTGAGCGTCGACTCCAACAGGCATTGAACCGCGTCTCTCGCTATGCCGAAGCGCACAGGTTTCGGTTTTCCTTGGCCAAGACTAAGGTGGTGCACTTCTGCCGCCATCCACGGCTCCACCCATACCCAGACTAAATTTCTTAATGGGCTACGCCTGGAAGTGGTTGAATCACACCGTTTCCTTGGTCTTGTATTTGACCGACGCTTCACCTTGTAGGTTCATCCGTTCCGTGACGTTCAGCGCTTGGGGCGCTGATAGGTCTACTGCCCTACTTTTTTATCGATCCTTTGTTCGTTCGAAGCTCGACTACGGATGCGAGTTTTATGCATCCTCAGCCGAGCGTTTATTGCGGAAGGTGGATTCGATCCACCACACCGGCCTTCGCCTTGCGACCGGTGCCTTCCGTATTTGCCCCATTGAGAGCCTGTCGGTCGATGCTGGGGAGATTCCACTCGCTCTACGCCGCGTGCAGTGCATCACTCGCCTGTACGCCCGAGCCCGGCGCCTTCCTCAGTCGCCAACAGCTCTCACTGCATCCGCAGCTGATCTCGATGGTGCTATGCCGCCGAGAGACGCCAGTCACACCCTAAGCCCTTTGCGTTTAGGGCCAGGAAACTCCTTCGAGAGCTAGGTATAGTTCTCGATCCGGTGGCGCCCCTGGTTCTGCCCAGGACGCCACCCTGCAGGGTACCACATTTGGCTATTTGTCGCCGCGCCTCTGCTCCCAAAGCTTGTACAGCGCCGGGAGTATTGCGTTCGACCTTTGTGGAGCACACCTCGTGTCAGTGTATTCGGATGGCTCCAAGTCCCAAGTGGGGCTCGGCTTCCATGCCGTATCCCCTCTGTTTGAAGTCAGCGGGGCTCTGCCAGCGCTGCGTCTGTCTTAACGGCCGAGCTGGTGGCAATACACCACTCGGTACGGGAGATTACGCGACGTGCCCGGTTCGGAGACCGGATTGTGATCTATAGCGACTCACAAAGCGCCCTGAGTGCTATCGGGGCATTGGAATCTCCGCATCCCCTGGTTCGCGATATCCGTGACGACACGGTTTTGCCGAGCCGGGCGGATGTTGAGATTATCTTCTGCTGGGTTTTTCCACCTCTATCAAAACCCCGTCCTACCCCCACCTTACCCAACCTTCTTGGGATAAAGAGTTGATTCTGTTGTCTGGTGGCCACATTTCTCACCTTCCCCACAGTTGGAAATGAGAACAGCCAGCTGGGTAAGTGGTTTCTTAAAGCCTTGAACATACCAACTCATTTCAAATACACAGCTATACTCTATTTTTAGCCACTTTTAATTTTTTATTGCGGGGTTAATTGGTCGTATTTACTTAAACCACCAATTGTGACTCTAGCAGCAAAATTCTGTAACCTTTGAAGCCGCTGGATCAGAGTCGTACCAGCAGCTCCACAGATCTTAGAGCAATAGTTAAAATGACTCGTCACCAACGACTGAATAACCATCAGCCGAATATCCGACTCAAAGCAGTCTTTTATGCGGTTTAAATACAAAAGTGTTCCTATTACTTTTTTATACATCTTATTTATGTGATTCTCAAAGGACATAAAGCTATCCATATTTACACCAAGGTTTTTTTACAGTTTTGGAGGGAGTTATCATTGTGCCATTAAAGTCGAGCTTAATATTATCTGGAATTCGAAAAATGTATTGATGTGAACCAATAAAAATACACTGGGTTTTGTGTTCGTTGACTAGAAGACCGTTAAGCTGAAAAGATTCTTTTAACTTGCGCAATACCTCCTTAGCTTCCTCAACTAACTCGTTGACGTTATTGACATCTCCAGATAATAAGACGTGTGTCATCGGCACCAACAAATGCTTCTTTACAAACTTGTATAGGTTGTTATGTGGTTATTGCGCCAATACACTAGATAGCTCTGGTCACAATAAACCCCAAAACCTATATTTTTGTTATACAAGTGGAATGAAGTCTTAATTTGCAGACGAAATTTCCTTAGGCCTAAATCGGCAACGCTGTGGGAATACGTGTATTAAAACAAAGAGATAGGAAAAATATATATTATGGAATGAACAGTTATGATTAAAGAGTGAAATTATACAGTTTATGATTGGGTTGAATTAACTTTGCACGAGTTAATGAGAATTAGAGTACACGTATGATGATAATTAGATTGAAGTTAAATGAGTAAATATTATAAATATGAGAAATATTTATGTGGATTAATAAATAGATTATATGAACAAATAAATTATATAGTTAAATGGATTGGGTAAATATTGATATAGATTGATATGTATAAGTAGATTGTATGGATTAAATTGGATACATATAGATTGTAATTTGGATACATAAAATGGATTACAACGGTGTTGGAAGGGTCTGTAAATGAGAGAAGAATCACATATTAAAAACGAGATTCTTTTGAGACATATTTAGCTAAATATTACAATTTAAATATTACAGACCTGATTCCGATGAGCCGAACAAAGTGAATGATTCCAATGCTTGATTTTAAAACGCATTGGAGAGCGGGCGTACCAATCACACGATTTAAGTTATGGTTACCAACCCTTCTTGAAATAATATATATATATATATATATATATATATATATATACAGTTATTATTAAATATTTCCACATGTAGGGGTGTAGACCGCTACAATACTACCCCACCGAGGGAAAAGCTCGCACAACACAAGATGTTTACAAAAAAAAATTTTAAATCTTAGTTTATAAAGCAGCGAGGCCTCCTTACAACGCGTCCAGAAGGGGTTATAGTGCCAATTGGCTGACTCGGATTGCGGGTCAGGTGGCGATTAGAAGTGCCACTCGATTGATGCGGGAGATTTTCGCGAGCGAGTACCGGAGCGTCAGGTGACGATTATTCTGGACCTCCCGAAAAGGTGACAGTCGGGAGTTGCGCATTGGTTGCTTGATGTTCTATTCCAGCTGTTGTCGAGTGGTCCTGCAACAAAAAGTGAGGCGACAGCAGTTAGGAAGAAGAATTGGGGGGTGTAGAGATGGTTGACGGAGGGTTTGCGAGTAAAGAGGTGGGATGAAAAGTTGCAATTTGATTTGAGATTTGATAGAGCCGAAGAAGGGTTCGAAAGTGGAGTTAGTTGGTGGAAAAGTGTTGAGGGAATAGTTGGGTGTGGAAGGTAGGCTGGGATAACCCCTGGACCTATTAGGTTGAGGAATAAGTTCTTGCGTTTTTTATAATGTGTTGATTTAAGTTTTGTTGACGTGATTTGTGTACATATTAAGAAACAATAATAAATAATAAGAGCAAAATTTGCAAGGTTAGGCTATGCCTTGAAGTAGAGTAATAAGTCATTGCGGTTTATTTAAAAGTTGTTAATTTAATTTTTGTTCTGTACCCTCAAAATGGAATGTCAAGTTGAAAGAAAGGCGCATTTTCGACATTTGTTGTTATTCATTTTCAATCGAGACGGGAACAATGCAAATGCAGCCAAAGCTCGTCGCGATATTTGTGTTGTGTACGGAGAAAATTCTTTATCAGAAAGGACAGCTTAATGGTGGTTTTCACGTTTCAAAAACTGTCATTTCAATCTTAATGGAGAAGAACGTTCTGGTCGCCCCATTAAGTTGGATGAAGATCGATTGAGCGACCTTCTTCATGAAAATCCTCGTCAATCGACTAGAGAATTGACTGTACAATTGGCGTGTGATCAGAAATCTGTAGTGAATCACCTTCATTCGATGGGGAAAGTTCAAAAACTCGGTGCATGGGTTCCGCACGCTTTGAGCGTAAGCAACAAATTTCAACGTTTCACGATTGCCGCAGGTTTGCTTGCTCGTCACAAGGATACTCGTGGATATAAGGACATATTTATTCGCCGCATCATCATTGTCGTCTAAAAGTGGTGTGTTTATGTCAACATGAACCATCGAAAACAATGGCTTAGCCCCAATAAAAAACAGTTCCGCGATTAAAGTAAAGACTTCATCCACGAAATACGATGCTGTGTGTGTGGTGGGATTGTGAAGGCATCATTCTTTGCGAGCTCCTTGCGAACAACGAGATTTTCAATGCAGGACTCTACGTTCAACAAATGCATCGACTCATCTAAGCTATTCTTGAAAAGCGACGTTATGGAGTCCTTTGAAACACGACAATGCTTGTCCTCACATTACGAATATGACAAAAGACGCCATCCAAACGCTTAATTGGGAAATCCTGCCGCATCCTCCTTATTCGCTAGCCTTGACTCCATCGGATTTCTATCTGTTCCGATCGCTCTCCATCAATTTGCGCGGCGTTTCATTCAATACTGATGTAGAATTAAGAACCTGGTTAGACGAATTCTTCGAGTCAAAATCTCTAAATTTTTATTGCAAAGACATCGATAAACTAGTTGAACGTTGGGAAGTCGTAAATAACAATGGAGGAAACATTATTGATTAAATTGCATATTGTTATGAAATAAAAATGAAGTTTTTCTAAAATTGTTAATGGTAATGAATAAATTTGATAAAACCGCAAGAACTTATTCCTCAACCCAATATATTAGTGGAAGAGAAAGGTAGTGGTTGTTCTAGATCAACGGCCTCTATGAAAGCTGGTTTCAGGCGATCAATGGAAAGTTGCAAGGATGTGCGAGTGGAATCGCACCTTTTTGTGCTTAATAGGTATGTCCTTAGAAGGAGGCAAACAGAAGCTTGGAAACTTCGGCACAAGTTGCTGGAGGGGGGGGGTGGAGCAGTTGCAGGGAGACGAACAGAGATGAGAGAGCTGGTGAAAGGAGAGAATGAACCATCAACAGTGTCGTGGTTCTGTCGACGAGCTTGCGGTGATGAGAATCTACCAAGAGGTCATGAGCGGAAATAAAGGCGAGGCCCAAAATTGGCCTGTCAACGACGAAGGTCCATGGGAGACGACGTAACCCGCGAGAGAGCAGGAGGATCCGCCTCCCATAAGTCCCTATGTCCGATGAATTGGCAGCTTTAAGGACCAGAGCAGAAGGTGTGCAAGCTTTCTGTACTGAAAAGGCTGGAATGACTGCATTGAGTGCCATTATCATCCAGGAAGGAGAAACCAGAGAGGGGGTCATGCACACTAAAGGGAGGATCGACCTGATGAAAGGATGATGTTGCAGAACTGACAGACCCACGTATCACTTGCGAATTCAGTTTAAAGTTCTCTGTGCTGAAGGTGAAATTTGGGTAAGGGAACCAGTAGAGTTTTGTAGGATTTGAGGTGGTGAAGTTAGGGTATGCTGAGATTGGGGATTTTGATGGTACGAGCATGGCTTTGAGCATTTTTCTGCTCTTGCACCAAATTTGAAGTGGTACCAGCAAAAGCCTGAAGGTTGAAATATAGTAGTATGAGCAGCACGACCATTATGAGAGTTAAAGTTGGTGGCATGAATTGATGCATGATAAAAATTGCAAGGCTGTACACAGCGGACAGCGTTGCTCCCATAATTAGAGTGGTACCAGCAGCTACCCTGAGAGTTGTCAGGATAGGGGGAATTAGACGATGGTTGAAAACTAACCTGCCTTGCTTCACCTCTTGTGCTGGAGTTCGCTCGTTTATTTTGCCTTTTTCGGGAGGAGGAACGACGTCTGACTCCTGCGTCCTGCTCTGCCCCGTAAGGGGCGCGGCGATTTGCCATCATGGCCGCCGTGCTGACGGGATCCAGCGCTCCGTCCGGCCCTAGCTTAGCCCCTCTTCCTTCCTTCAGATAGCCTGTATTTCTCCCCTACTTCATCGCTTTTCATACCTCTCCCACAACTTTCAATGGTCAGCCTCTACGTCTTACGTCTTGAAAAAGGGAGAAAAGTAAAGTGGATAGTCGGAGTGTAGTGGATAGGGTAGTTAGGATATAGTGGTGAAGAGGAATGAGTAAGAGTTAGGGTAAGTTGCTGGGTGACCAGCCATCTCTTTGGTTCTTGATCCTTATTATTTTACTTTATCTTTCGGTTGAGTGTTTTGGGCTCTCGCGCCTCTGTCTTTCTTCACTGTTCTACGTCTCTTGTTTCTTATCTTCGTGCGGATTTTACTTTTGGTGATGTTGTTCCTGTGGTTCCGCATCCTCACCTTGCAGTAAATCTTGGGGGCGGTTCCTCCCTCGAGTCTGGCCTACCGCTCCTGAAATTGCCACGGTTTGTCAATCTGTACTCTTGTAGAATTTGAACTGCTCTCTTTTCTTCGTCTGACATCATAAGGTTCAGCTTGTCCCACACCTTTACCGCTCTTCTGTGTAGGGACACATTTGTGCTTGGAAGCTCGATCTCGTTGTGGAGGTCTCTTAGTCTTCTAAGTTCTTGTTTTTGTTATGATGTACACCGCTGAGTTCTGCACTTGTTGTAATTTGATTGCGCTCGTTCTTGAGAGGCGGTTCAGCGGTATAGCAGGGTACAATAAGGTCGCTTTACAGATAGCGTTATAAATCTTCTTAAGGTTTTTGCTGTTTAGGTTCCTTAATTGAAATAACTTGGCTACCTGCATTTTGGCCTGGTTTATTCAGTTTGCTAAGTGCTTGCAATAACCACTTCGGGTAATTTTTAGTCCGAGCACTGTTCCCTCATTTACGTACTGATACCTTTTCTCGTTGATTTCCACCCTCGAGGTCAAACGTCTCCCCACCGGGATGATGGAGAATTTTCCCGGGTTCGTTCTTATTTTCCACTTACGTTCGAACTCGTTGATATTGGCAATTTCCGCTGCCGTTATTCTTGCCATAGTTGGGGGGTGCCTGTAGGTGCTGTTCGATATTATCGTAATATCGTCTGCAAATTGAAGGTAGGTCGTTGTCTCATGAACTAGTCTTGGAAGGTCCATGGTATATACACTGTATAGAGTTGGACTTATACAGCCCCCTTGGGGGACCCCCTGTGGCACCTCGAATTCCGGGCCCTCACAGCCTGCCACTGAGATGAATGCCGTTCTGTCGGTGATGTAGTCGCAGAGGCATTTTGTTAGGGTGGAGGGTAGCTCTAGTCCTTTGATCTTGTACTTTAGACCAGCTCTCCATACCTTATCAAACGCCTTTTGGACGTCCCTGAGCACTATGTCTGTGTAATACTTCTCGTGCTTGGCTTTCGCCAGGGATTCCACCAGAATGGCTAGGGCAGTCTCAGTACTCCTGTTTTTCCTGAACCCGTGTTGATGGTTCGGGATCAGCTCTCTCTCGTCCAGGTGCCTAACGAGCCTGTCGTTTATTGATCTCTCCAACAGCTTTGCCAATGTCTCGAGGAGTGTTATCGGCCGGAAATTCCCGGGGCTGTCTGGTGGTTTGCCGGGTTTTGGCAGGAAGATGATCTTCCCCTTTTTTAGCGCGTCCGGAAAATAACCCGCGCTTAGGGAGGCGTTGAATGCAGCGGCTATCCGCTTCACAAAGCTGGTCGGTGCACGTATCAGGTTTTCCCTGGTAATGCCCGATGCCCCATGCGCCTTCTGCTTAGAGTTCTTTATAGTCTTTTGGAGCTCTTGTAGTGTAATCGGTTCTACCTCTTGCTCCTCCAGTATCGTCGGTGAAGCAGCTATATTTGGCACTATTTCCAGGCGGTTACGCTCCAGATCTTCCACTACTCTCTCTTCGTGGTCCCCGTCAAAGTCCTCATTTTCGTTTGGTGAGATGTCAAAAATCTTCCTCCAGTGTTCCCGGAATGCCTCCTCTACTTCATGGGGTTCCTTTTCTCCTCCGTCCTCATCCTGGAGTTTTAATTTGGGTCTTTGTTTACGCTTGCCTCTGGCTATATTTATTTTTTCCCAGATCTTAGTGGGGTTTAACTCCTCGTCTATTGTTTCCACGAACTGGTCCCATCTTCTGCTTCTTTCCACTCTAATTTCTTCCAGCAGCTCGTCCTTAACTTGTCTTAACTTTGCGCGGTCGCCTCTTTGAGGGCCGTTTTGCTCAATTGAGTTCCTCGTCCTCAAGATTTGTCATTCGGGCTGTTCTAACCGGGTGCGGTAAGGTTCTGTACTCCGTTGTTGGTACGTGTTTCTTGTCTGCACTGACAAGCGCCTCCATTATGTCATTTATCTCTACATCGATTTCCTCCAGTGTAGCTTCGGTCATGTCTTTTGGTTCGTGGTCATCGAGCTCCTCTTTATACTTGGCCCAGTCGGCTTTTCTGTACGATTTTCTCATTGGGCACCTTACTTGGATTGGGTCCATTGACAGCGTTAAAACCACCATCTCGTGGTCTCTGACTGAAGGAGGACCTCTCTCGATTAAGTAGTTGAACTGGATGTTCGGGGTGGCCAAGACTATATCTGGTTTCGTAGCGGTGCCCCGACCCAGAAAAGTTGGGAATTCGGGTCCCAGGCGCTCCACTATACCTCTCTCCATTAGTTGGTCGAGGTTTCTCCCGGCCCTGTTGTGATGACCCGTATAGCCTGATGCTCTGCTTCTGGCATTTAGGTCGCCCATGAAAATCGTTTGGTCTCTATGACCAAATAACTCGGTAAAATTATGCATGGGCAAATACCCTCTCCTTGGGGGTTGATAGCCCGTCGCCACTATAAGGTTGCCTGTTGTTGTTCTTATTTTTATCGCCAGATACGACTCATCCAGATCCCTCAACTTCTTGTATTCTACGTCGTTGCGGATTGCAATAGCAACGCCGTCGAAGTTGATGTCGTTCGTTGTCTTACTTATTATAGTGTAATTGAAGATATTTATTTTACACCTCGTTGGGTCGATATTAATCTCGTTAAGTAAAATTATCTCTGGGTCTTCCTTCATATATGTGTTGCTTAGAGAGAACCTTTTTTCGTTCCAACCTGCTACGTTGTGACAAATTATTTTAAATTTACGTCCGTTGGCCATTATTCGTGCTTTCTTTCCTCCCTGCTTCCTCTTCTCTCTGCCTTATGTGCTTCGCGCTCGATGGGCGATTTTGTTCTCCCGCATCTCTTCTTCTTAACTTCTTCTTTCTTTAGTGTACTGCGCATTTCTTGGGGGATTTCTAATTTCCCTGTTGTTAACATGGCATACACTTCGCGTTCCGAGTATGGGCCTTCATACTCGTACTTATAGGTTCCCTTCTTAATACCTTGGGCCAGCTCTTCATTGTCTTCAGGGAATGGTCTCTCCTCGGAGGCGTATATTTTCAGGCTGAACTTGCTCTGCTCCTCTTCTTCTTCTCTTGCAGGCGTTGGGGGGGGGGGCTTGGCTTGTTCTTTCGCGGGACTGGCTCGATTCTCTTTTCTCCTTGCTAATTTGTTTGTCTGAGACCGCCTCCACTTCCATTTCGATCTCCTGTTCTTTTTGTGTATTTCTCTTGATTCTTGGATCCCTGTTCGCCGCTCTGTTCGCTTCCTTGGGCTTTTCTTGGTCAGTGACACTTTGCTGCGTTTGGGCCTGGGTTGGCTTCGTGGGTTTATACTGAATACTGAGTATGTCAGCCGATGGTGCGTTGTCCGGAAACCACATCTCTTCCTAAACCGTTGTTCTTCAGCATTGTGTTTAGTTCCTTTGAATACGAGCCTGGCTTTGCCACGTTCAATGCGTGTGCATGGAGAATGCACGCAAGAATATTCAATGACTCGCCCTGCTTTATCTCTATCACATTCTTTACTGGTTGGAGCTGTTCTGCCGTAGCTTTTGCTACCTTGGCAAATGTGAGATTTTGCTTATCTTCTTCCGCCCTATTCTTTTCTCTTTTGTTTTCTATCAGGTTTCTTTTTTGTGGACATGCCATTGCTAGGGTGCGGTGGCTCCCGTCGCAGTTCAGGCATTTCTTTTGTAGAGTCCTGCACTCGCGCCACGTGTGGTCTTTTCCGCTACATTCAGAGCACCACCTAATGTCCTTGACTGGGCAGTCCCTCGTGTTATGTTTCTCTAACGCATAGCAGTTGAAACAGGTTAGAACACTGACAAACTCGTCGGTTTTGATTTGCTCGGGTGTAATTTTTAGGTTATACGCGAGGATACCTGTTTCTCTCGCCTTAGCTGCCATGCCGGTCTCTCTGAAAATGACCTTGAACACATGAGTATACTCCGTGCCGGTCGCCTGGTTAGTAAACTTAATAACCTGCTTGACTCTTGCCCATTGCTGAGCTCGCTCAATTTCATCGTGAATTTCTTCAGAGTTATGTTCCCCAATCCAGGGATCGATCTGACGGCAGTAAACCGACTTCTGGGCCTCTATTTGGGGGGGTACTTTCGCTTCCAGTCCGAGTCTTGCGAATTCCTCGCATGCCTTTTCTGAGAGGACCTTATCGACATCTCTGTCGTTCTGGCAGATCAATACGTATGAGTTGGAGTAATCTAGCAATCTCACTAATACCACGCCGAGTTCTCCATAAATTATCCTGAAGACTCGCAAAGGGACCCGTTTGGTTGAGTCCATCTTCTAATTCTCTAGTTTCTTCTCTTTTTCCATTGGCTAAGGGAAAAAAAAAGAAAGGAAGAATAGGTAGATAAATCTGCTGCTGTATCCGTTTATATTACCGGCTTATTCAGCTAGCGAGTCGGTAAGCCCTACCTACCTACCTAGCCCTAGCCCTATCAGTGTTTGCTCCACCAACTTGCGTCCGCCGCTCACACGGGTTCTAACCCGTCCCGGGCTAAGCTTCGGCCTGCACCGAGTTAGCCGCCCGGTTCAGATAAGGCTCCCGCACAAGAAGGTATCTAAGGAGACTTAAGAGCTTCCCTATCCGACTCGCCCTAAAGAGGGTGGATAGGAAAGAGAGAGTTCGTCCTTCTGTTTGTGTCAAGTAATTGTCCCGTCTGACAGTTGTAGTCTCTTCTGGTTCTTCGGAGTCTTCAATCTTGATTTTGCAGAGCAAAAAACGATCAAAATCGTATCCAATGCTGAAGGTGAGGAATGCTGAACTTTTCTTCTTAATCAAGAGAAATTTTTCCGCTATCCGGCCTCTAATTTCACAGGGTAGATGCTGACCTTCTTCTCAAGTCAACCGTCCCGGATCGGGGCTGAGGGGGGGGGGGGGATGTTCCCTAACCCCTGAGCTCCGGTTCGGGATGGGGTTTTTTTAACAACCTGCTTCATCCCCACCCATACCTTCCTCACATCCCTTTACCTCTCCTCTTCACATTCTGTCCATTTTTACACCGTGTCTAAGGTGGAGCCGCCATGCCGATGGACTGCCAGGCCACCAGGCGGGAGTGGTCCCAAATGGCGGCGCCTGGCTCTGCCAGGCCTGTAAGCACCTCTTGCAGTGCGGGCAAGAGGTGATAAGCTATTGCGTCCCGTATAAAAAAGAGGGTCACCATGCCCATGTATGAAAAAACCCCAACCCTCAACTTCCCCTGAAACAGCGACGGAACCGCCCTCGGGCAGCTCCAGCAAAAAAAAATGGAGGTCCCCCCCCCTATGCTTGCACAGGGGACCCTCCATATTTCTCTAACCGGAGAGGAGGCTTACTCCTCTCCTTCGCCTACAGGTGCAGGAGACTCCCCCTCACCCCCTTCTCTGGAGGTGCTTTCGGGCACCCATACTTTTTCAGCGGCAGTCCCCTCTTTTGTTTCCAAGGGGACTGCCAAGAAAGCCAGCAGGCAGCCCATTGCCGACCGCCCCTCGTGTAAGCGGCTCGGTAGGGCAAACCCCCTTAGGGGGGAGAGGGAAGCCAGGCCCCATCGGTCGCTTCCCTCAAAAGACCTGCTGGCAAGAATTTTAAACCTTGCCGGGGTCAAGGCCTGTGCCTCCCCACACAAGACTGGCCACACTGCCAAAGGGACCTGCGATGTCCTGGGAGGGGATGGCCAACTGGAGGCCCTTCTTGTGATAGGCATGGTCCTTGAGGAAACCCAGCCTCAATAGGTAGGGTCTTCCATGGGGAATCCGAACTCGGCGCCAAATACCGAACCCGAATCCAACCCTATACAAGGTCCTCCTCAAACGGCTGGGAATCTGAGGCAGTACAAGGAGGGGAGGGATCTCCTCCGGATGGTGCCCCTGCGACAACCAGAACCTTCTCCATTTCGGAGAAGGACCTGGCTGAGGCCAGTCCATCTGGCCTAGGGGCTTCTACCGGCGGAGGTGAGAAGCGGGTTCATTCCCCGCCCTCCTCTCCTAAAAAGAAAAGGAAGACAAGAAAGACTAAAAAGACTCGGGCTCCTCTCCATCCGCGGGAGCTACGGGGACGAATGGGTCTGCTGCAACTCTGGCAGGCAACCAAGCCAAGATCGGCACATCCGGCCCCTCTGCCCCCCCCCCCGGGTACGGAGCTCCTGACCATGACAAAGACCAAAAGTGCACAGGGCGGAGCCTCGATGACATCGGGGCGCCTCATTCAGAGGTTACCTGGCGTTTTCGAGCCCGCTGGCTTCAAACGCTTCCTCGTTATTCGCTCCACTGATGGCAGCATGTTGTGCAAGGGCAACATGATCCATCAGATGAGAGGATTAGCTAGTGCAATTGGTAGAGAGCCGAGGGTGACCCGTTTCTCGGACGGGAGCCTTCTGGCGAATGCGGCGAATCCCGCCGAGGCGGCCAAGATAAGTGCTCTTCGGACACTTCATGGCACCCCGGTGAGTGTGACGCCGCACTCTACCATGAAATTTGTGAAAGGAGTAGTTTATGCGAGGGAACTCGTTGACTACTCCATTGAGGACATCACCCTAGAGCTGGCCGACCATGGGGCGGTCAAGGTCGAACGTGTGATGAGAAAACAGAGAGGGGCCTCGAGACCCACCCCTACACTCTTCATCACGTTCGACTGTGACAAGCTCCCTGAGTCGGTGCGTGCCGGTTGGTACCGCTACCGCGTGAAGGCATTCGTGCCACTGCCGCGGCGGTGCTATTACTGTCACCGCTTCGGCCATACGAATCGCTCATGTAGAAGTGCAAAGTCGGGGTCACCCGAAGTCTGTGCAAATTGCTCCAAGTCGCACACGATAAGTCCAAATCGTGTGTGGCCAAGTTGGCCAATTGCGGAGAGCCGCACCCTGCTTCTTCGAAGCAATGTGGTGCATATCTCCTTGAGAAAGAAATTCTGGCCGTTCAGGCCCAGGATAGACTCTCATTCCGCGAGGCTAAGGACTTGGTCCTGGCGCGCCCGGCTCTGCCTGGGACGTCATATGCCTCAATAGTTAGAAAAGCACCCTCTGCTCCTGGCTCATCCAGGCCAACGAGCATGGTTGTTTCCGCGCCCATTCGTAGCCCTTCTGCGGGCTCTACCCAACCCGGGCGCTCCCCTGGTAAAGCTGGTGGCAAAAAGGGTTCATACCCAGCCCCGGCTAAAACCAGGGCTCCCCCCTCTTCCCCCAGCGTGACCGTTTCCCGTAAAGCGAAACGGCCACGCGCCTCCACCGAGTCGTTAGACTCACAGGAGGCAACACCCCTGAAGATGGTCGCTAGGCCATCTTCGGTCGTTCCTAAAGCTGTCCCCCGAAAGGAGGACAGCAACAAACGATCTTCGGCTCCTTCGCCCACGCCCCGAGGTGGAGCGAGTGGCTCGGAGACGGTGGCTCCTCGAAAAGAGGGCCCCCCGCCTCCGAAGCCGCAACGCCCGCCTAGGGTTTCGAGGCGGAGGGAGGAAAAGACTCGCATGGCGAGCCCAACCTCCCCCAATAAGTCCTCGAAGGCGACAGCGCTTTGTCCGGCCAACAGCGCCCGGGGTTCTGCCCCCGGGAAGCGTACGGCCATTCCCGTGAGGGTCTTTAGTTCGAGGAGGGCCCTCGCGTCTCCTCCGCGCTAGGCCTAGAGGGCATATTCCTTCAATGGAATTTCCGTGGAATCCGGGCGAACTTGGAGGAGCTGCGGAGGCTCGTCTCGTCCCGTTCCCCGTTAGCTATCTTTTTGCAGGAGACCATGCTAGGCGCTTGTCCCCTGCCTGCCCTCCCGGGATATAAGGGTCTTGCGACCCCACCACCGCGGGCTGGCCGGGCTTGGGGATGCGCGGTTTACACCCGGCATGATGTCTCCGTTCTTCCTTTCTCTTTAGATACCTCCTTTCAGGCAGTGGCTGTGCAGCTGCACCTGGATAGGAGGTATACTATCATTTCTGCGTACATTCCACCGTCAGCTGACTTCGACGCGGGGGACTTCCGCCGCGTTGTGGCACGGTTGCCAAGGCCCTATCTCTTGCTTGGAGATCTGAACGGCAGGCATCCTCTCTGGGGAGATTACTCCATAAATCCCAGGGGACAAGTCCTTGCCGATCTGATCGAAGAGCTTGAGATGGGTGTCCTAAACTGGATTAGTTTACGCATCACTGTCCGAGAACCGCTTAATTTTCTTGCCCTGACCTATCTTTGTGCTCTTCGGATGCACAGCCTGATTTTGATTGGGGGGTGGTCGATGACCTCCATGGTAGTGATCACTTTCCCATTCAAATATCATTTTCAGAGCCCACCTCGGCGGTGCTTGGCGCGGGCGTGGTGGCTTGCATTTCAGGAAATGACTGAATTCTCTATCTCAGTCGAGGAGTTTAGGTCGGTAGATGAGGAAGTTGAGTTCTTCTCCGGCACCCTTATCGTCGTGGGTCTGACTACTATTCCTAGGACGTCTGGCCGTTTGTCAAGCCGATCACTCCCATGGTGGTCGGCCGAGTGTGAGACGGCCGTCAAACAGAAGTGTTATGCCTACATGCGCCGCCCGAACGATTTCACTGTCGCTGAATTTCGTCGGGCTAAGCTAGGTTCCGGTATATTTCTAAGCACGCTCGCCGCTCTTCTTGGCGGGCATACGTGTCTTCACTTAACGGGAAGACCCCTTTAGCTGAGGTGTGGAAGCGAGTCAAAAGGATTCGGGGCAAGTTCTCGCAGGACTTCCCTCCCGTTCTCCAGGAGAATGGGACCGCAATCTCGGACCCCGCGTATGTGGCGGAATCCTTAGCGACCGCTTTTTCCGCATTCTCTAGCCGTGATGCTGCTCCCCCATCATTCAATGTACGTCGTGATGTTCCAGAAGGCCGCCGGCTGGACTTTACCTCCAGAGGCGGAGAACCCTTCAACGACAAGTTTACTGTGAGTGAGTTGCGTTCCGCTCTCGCTTCGTGCGCGGACACCGCCCACGGTCCGGACGATGTCCCGTACGCCATGCTTCGACACCTGGGTGAGCGAGGCATGGCCTTCCTGTTAGATTTGTTCAACAGGATCTGGGTGGAAGGTCTTCTCCCAGAGTCCTGGCGAATTGCTACTGTGTTCGCCTTTCGCAAACCGGGGAGAGATCACTCTACTCCGACCGGTTTCCGCCCAATCTCTCTTACCTCTTGCGTGTGCAAGTTGATGGAGAAATTGGTAAATATTAGATTAGCCTTTTTCCTGGACAGCGGAGGCCATCTGTCTTCCGCAAGTTCCACTCCACGTCGGATGCTCTGGTGCGACTGGAAAATGCCGTCTGCGAGGCTTTCCTTCGTAGACAGCACTACGCCACGGTGTTTTTCGATCTGGAGAAGGCCTATGATACCGCATGGCGATACGGTATCATGGAGACTCTCCACACGATGGGGGCGAGGGGACACCTCCCAATGTTTATATCTGAATTTTTGCGAGATCGTCGATTCCGCGTACGGGTGGGGGTAGCCCTCTCCGGCCCAAGGAAAAGCAGGAAGAGGGTGTCCCGCAGGGAAGTGTCCTCAGTGTCACACTCTTTGCCCTGAGCATCAACGGCATGACCTCGGTGCTGCCGGAAGATGTTCTCGCTACGCTCTACGTCGACGACCTTTCGATCTCTTTTGGCGCGGCCCAGATGCCAACTCTGGAGCGTCGACTCTAACAGGCATTGAACCGCGTCTCTCGCTATGCCGAAGCGCACAAGTTTCGGTTTTCTTTGGCCAAGACTAAGGTGGTGCACTTCTGCCGCCATCCACGGCTTCACCTCGGCCCAGATTTGTTTCTTAATGGGGTGCGCCTGGATGTGGTTGAGTCGCACCGTTTCCTTGGTCTTACATTCGACCGACGCCTCACCTTGGAGGCTCATATTCGCAACCTTAGGGTCTCTTGTACCCGCGCCATAGAAATTCTCCGTTCCGTGACGTTCAGCGCTTGGGGCGCTGATAGGGCTACCGCCTCACTTTTTTATTGATCCTTTGTTCGCTCGAAGCTCGACTACGGATGCGAGTTTTATGCATCCGCAGCCGAGCGTTTATTGCGGAAGGTGGATTCAATCCACCACACCGGCCTTCGCCTTGCGACCGGTGCCTTCCGCACTTCCCCCATTGAGAGCCTGTTGGTCGATGCTGGGGAGATGCCACTCGCTCTGCGCCGCGTGCAGTGCATCACTCGCCTGTACGCGCGAGCCCGGCGCCTCCCTCAGTCGCCAACAGCTCTCACTGCATCCGCAGCTGATCTCGATGGTGCCTATGCCGCCGAGAGACGCCAGTCATACCTTAAGCCCTTTGGGTTTAGGGCCAGGAAACTCCTTCGAGAGGTAGATATAGCTCTCGGGCCGGTGGCGCCCCTGGTTCTGCCCAGGACGCCACCCTGGAGGGTACCACATTTGGCTATTGGTCGCCACGCCTCTGCTCCCAAATCTTATACTGCGCCGGGAGTATTGCGTTTGACCTTTTTGGAGCACACATCGTGTCACGCTGGCACCTTGCCAGTGTATACGGATGGCTCCAAGTCCCAAAAGGGGGTCGGCTTCCACGCCGTATCCCCTCTGTTTGAAGTCAGCGGGGCTCTACCAGGCGCTGCGTCTGTCTTCACGGCCGAGCTGGTGGCAATACACCACTCAGTACGGGAGATTACGCGACGTGCCCGGTTCGGAGACCGGATTGTGATCTATAGCGACTCACAAAGCGCCCTGAGTGCTATCGGGGCATTGGAATCTCCACATTCCCTGGTTCGCGATATCCGTGACGCCACGGTTTTGGCGAGCCGGGCAGATGTCGAGATTATCTTCTGCTGGGTTCCTGGACATGTAGGAATTGGGGGAATGAGCGCACCGATGAGGGCGCCAAAGAGTCCGCGAGGACTCTGCGACCGGACCAGCGTTTCGCTCTTCCTCACACCGACTACATGGCAGGAATACGGGCAGCTCTTCGGACTGCTTGGCAAAGAAGATGGGAGACGGTCGAAGGGAACTTCAAGTAGCGTGCCATTGCGCCGCGACTGTTCCCATGGACCTACCCCCCAATGTCGCAGCGGCTTCAGGTTGCTTTCTGTCGTCTCCGAATTGGGCACACACTTGTGACGCATCGCTATTTTATGGAGCGCTCGCCTGTGCCCTATTCAATGACTGCGTCGTCCCCCAGACTATTCGGCACATTCTTGTCGAATGTCCCAGTCTGGGTGATCTTCGCGCACGACACCTGTCCCGGTACCGGGATGGGTGGGGTCGCTAACGCCTGTCCCTTGTGCTCGGGACGAGTTCGTGCACATTGACTTTTGGGGGGAGGCTGGCCTTCTCCCTATTATTTAAGCAGGGTTTTTTTTTTTTTTGCATTTGTTTTTTTTTCCTTTTAGTTGCACGCTCCTGCGCCGGGGGGACCTCTCCCCGACGCACCAGCTTGCTTCCTTTCCCCCTTCTGGGGTGTTGTTTTTTGTTTTTTTCTCTCTCTTTAATTTTATTTTAAAGTAGCCTAGAACTAGGCCAGTTTTAATACGGCGACTAATGCCCAAGTAGGCAGTCGCCAGATGAGCTCTTTAAAAAAAAAAAAAATATCCGTCCTGCTCTGGCTTTAGTCATCATTAAGTCCGCCATGTTTTTACACCCTCGGAGGAGCCCAACCAAGTCCATACTCATCCATCATCCTTCACCACATCCGAGTCATGTTCACGGGGTCCTCATCGGCGGGGTGGGGGAACACCCCAAGCAAAGTAAAGTAAATTAAAGGATAAGAACAACATGGCATCCAGCAATACACATCTAATACTGACACACACGACATGAAAAAACACCCGCCACAATTGACCAGCAACGCTACTTAACCTAGCCACCACACACGACACCCCGATCACGAACACAATAAAACTACGTACAGGCCACAAACTCCTCTCCTGATCACAGGAGGACGCTCTAACCTTCTACGAAAACACAACCGACACACTCACCACCCACAACCTATCAACAAAACTCGCTGACGATATCACAAAAGATACCAGATTCGAGTGACAAGGACCAACCCTTTGTGGCTGGCCTTTACAAACGATGACCTCCGCACTCACCTCCGTCAGGAGTATGGGGAGGAGGTCATCAAGGACCTGTATTTCAACTGGACGAAAAACTGGGCAGTGATCACACTGTCCAGCGACAACACAAAGAACATGCTGCTAGACCAAGGCATTAATGTCTGCGGCACGCTAACACACTCACAAAACATTGAAGAACAACACAACATCAGACCCACACAATGCCACCGGTGCTACAAGACCGGACACAACACCAACACATGCTCAGCAGACCTAATCTGCTCAAAGTGCAGTGTAGTGGGGCACCACTACACGACCTGCACTTCAACTACAGCCCTCTGCACAAACTGTGGCGGCGACCGTGTCGCCGTCAACCCAAGATGCCCTTACCTGAGTAAGGCCCGCCATGACGCCGTCCACAACAAGTACACTCTACAACACACTCCGCCCCCGCCCCCCCCCCTCCCCCTCACTAGATCATTTCCGCAGCTGCCTGCTCCCCCTGCCCTACCCCAGACACACCCAACACCCCCTGCAGCGCCCACACCTCACCCACACATCCTGTCTCCCCCGCCCCCAGCACATTACACTCAGACACCCCCACTACTACCGACACCCACACAGCCCACCCCCACCACACACCCACCTCCACCCCACATCACACAACTAACGAAAACACAAAAACAAAACTACACCTGGCCACCCTGCTCTCAGCGGTGGCAAAAGACATGTCGAGGGGCGACCCTCGACTATACGCCAAAATACTAAACACATTATTCACTTCCAACGGCATAGAGCAGATCACCTTTCCTGAGAAGGTGTTCGCTCTAATAGACGAACACACATTCAGACCCGCACTCCTCCCCACCGGCCCCCGCTTTCATCACGCTCTCCCCGCCGCCTGTCCTGTCCCTGCACCTTCCTTACCTACTGCTCCCGCCTCTCTGCCAACCACCTCTCTTGCCCGCACCCCTTCCACCTCTCTATCAAAACCCCGTCCTACCCCCACCCCACCCAACCTTCGGCGACCACCCATCTCTGCCCACTCTTCCACAGCTTCCAACCCTGCTCCCACCGTCACCCAAACCCCCACTCTCCCTCAGTCCACTACACCCTGTGCCAATCGAAAAAACCCTACCTCAAAGCCCCCCCGCACTCACAAGCACGGCCTCCCCCCCGACTCCTGTCGTTTCCAACCCTTCCGCTCACACTCCTCCTTCCACTCCCACTCCCTCCGACCCAACCTCCTCTCTCCCCCGACACCCCTCCTCTCATAATCTGTACCTCGCCAACCACCTCTAGCCCCTCATCTCCCAGCTCTACGCCACCCACCTCCGCCACAAACTCCCCCCACCAAGACTCTACCCCCTCGACATCTCCGCCCACAGAACACACTCCTCCATCCACTACGGCTCCCCGACCCAACAACACCGCCGTGACCCACACAAAACAACAGTCTACACGCGTCAAGGTACTCGCTCCCCATGCCTCCTGGGCAATTACCAAGGAAAAGGAGACGGTACCAGGCAAGTCAGCCTCTCGCGCACTCCTCCCGCGACAATAGGTCGACTTAGCCTAATACAACTAAACGTAAGCAGTTGGCACGGTATTCGCCATACGGTCGCCAACTGGGTGCTCAACACACTAAGACCCGACATATTACTCCTGAACTCCACCAGCCTACACCCTCCTAACAACAGACTCCGCATTGCAGGCTATCACACGTACCTATCTCCACACGCGCGGCACCTAGGATCTGCGATCCTAGTAAAGCGCAACATACATCACTCCCTCATGAACACACATGACACCCCCTTTCTAGCCTGCAAGTTAGAAACAAGCTCCCGCCCCATAATAGTGGCCACACAATACAGACCACTACGCCTACAATTAAACATAGAAGCCCCACTCCGGGCCCTATCAAACCATAACCTTCCTATCTTCTTCGCGGCGGGGGACCTCAACGCGTTCCACTCGACACTCTTTTCTAACAACATAAACGATGCGGGAAGTTACTTGGCCGGTGCCTTGCGGCGCTACCGCTGCGAGCATATCGGCCCAGCCTTCCCCATGTTCTTCAGTCCGCACGGAGGCACCACATCCCCGGACGTGGTCTTCCGCAACGACCATGCCACACGATTCTACACTCACATAGCACCCGGTTCCCAAGTACTATCTGACCACATACCGATATGCCTTATCATATCCACATCTCCGATAATACCCACACCACCTCTCTACGATTACAAAAACACGAACTGGGAAGAATTCAGGAGTCACATAACCACAAATACACCACATAACCTCGACCTGGAGGACACCAATCCAGGACTAATAGACCACCACTGGTGCTCACTTCTAGACACCATCACCACCGCACGAAACCGACACCACAAAAAACTACACCTGCATAAAACACTTCACATTTTCAATACACATTCAGAGACTCATCACACAGTACAATAACCACTACACCAGAGGCCCACGACAACACAACATAAATCACCTACGTGCCCGCATCCTACAGTGCGTGCAGCTAGACAGGAACCGGCAGGGCGAGAGGGCGTCCGCATCGCGGACGACACCCGTTGCATGGACCCTTCCTTCTTCTGGTGGCACGTGAAAGGGATGCTGGGCACCAAACCATGCAAACCGATCACTCTCCAAATAAACAACCACACACTCACAGACACTAACGCCATCCTCGACGCATTTAGGTCCCACTGGGACACGGTACACACGCACAACCCACCAAAACCACAAGCACAGGAGCACTTCCAGGAAATACAGGAGTGGTGTCGGGCTCACGCTCACGAGCTAAGGCCTGCTCGCTCTAATACGAATGGAGGTGCTCGACTACACGTCCACACTAACCAATCCAATCACCGTCGAGGAAACAAAACATTAAAACAACACCAAAACGCGCCCCCGGCCCCTCCGGCCTACCAGCCACACTCATACACAACCTCCCCGCAGACATATACCCCACACTCACACACCTATTCAACGCCTCACTAGCCTCAGGCCACTTCCCTAAAATATTTAAAGTCTCACAACATACTCCTACATAAACAGCACAAAGACCCGAAACACCCAAACAACTACAGGCCTATTGCTCTATTAGAGCACCTAGGCAAAACACTTGAACGTGTGGCCATCTGCCGCCTACGGGAGTTCCTGGAAGAGAGGGACTGGTTCTCCCCCCATCAATACGGGTTCAGGAGAGGACGGTCGACTCAAGCGGCCGTGACTACCGTTCACGACAGAATACAAAAGAAACGCCAGATACATCAAAAGACTCTCTCCGTCAGTAAGAACGTGGAGAAGGCCTTCGACAAGGTGTGGCACGAGGGACTCCGTTGGAAACTCGCCAACAACACGGAGTTACCTCTCTGCACCAGAAGGCTCCTCTCGCACTACCTAACTGAACGGAGCTGCCACATTAGATATAACAACACCTTATCACGACCCTTCACACCACGCTCAGGCGTTCCCCAAGGAAGCGTACTGGCACCCACACTCTACATCATGTTCACAAATGACACCCCACGCCCATCAGAAAACTGCGTTCACACTTACACAGTGGCCTACGCCGATGACGAGACCATTCTCGTCAGCGGCCGGGCCCCAGAAGAAATCGCGCTCCACGCACAAAGAATACTAGACGTGAAGACAGATTACGAGGATAAATGGCTGATTGCCACGAATCCTCAGAAGACACAGATGACACTCTACGGCGCTAGAGATCACTTCATGCACAACCTACAAATCTACTCACACACACCAAACATGATCCACCAAAACCCAATGAGGCTCGCATACACACAGTGCACCAAAATCCTGGGGGTAACATTCGACAAATCCCTCAGGTTCAACTTGCACCAAAACATAATACAAGCAAGAGCCTCACGTACAAACACATCGCTGGGTAGGTTCTACTCAGCGAGCAAAAAACTAAAATTACACCTATACAAAGCACTCGTGCGTCCCATTCTCACCTACGCCCCACTGTCGCTCGTAGCTGCGAGCGACACGTGGAAGCGAAAGGCTCAGCGCATTCAGAACTCTGCTCTGAAGCGCGCTTGCCGTTCGCCGCTGTACTCGAGAATGGACGCACTACACAACAATAATAAACTAGCTCCTCTCAACACTTACGCTCATACCAGACTCACGAAACAACTCGACAAACTCACCACAGACCCACTTTACACCTCGCTACACGTGAGAAGGTACGCGATATCCCGCCGCCCGTACCGTTCTTCGCAAAACCAGTAGGCATCATGAATAACGCGTTTCCAACTGAGCAGTCAGCCTCTCCCTCCTGACCTGCCTCCAATCCTCGTCCAATCCAAAACCACATAACCAACGCTCCCACAACAACACAACGCATCGGTGTATAGCCACCGACCTATCAACTCTCGCTGTCTTTTCTTAAATGTTTTCCCCAACTCTCCTCTCGGACTACCTGACTGCCAGTAGCACATACAGCGGTCCCTCTCTGTCCTTTCTATACACGATACTTACGTACGTATTTGATCCTAGATTCTTGTCAACCGTCGTGATCACCGTACTTCGGTGAATCCTGTTAACTTTATCTATGATTTTGCTTGGTGAGTTTTTGAATTTTTTTTAAGTTGTTTTTTTTTTACTTAGTTTGGTTATCACTCGGTCTGTTTTCAAAAATAAAAAGATTGAAATAGTTAGGAAAGGGTGTTGAAAAGTGTGTTTTGAAAATCTAACTACAAATAGTAATTTAAAAAAAGCGGTTAAGACGTAAGCAAATAAGACCGTAGGTCACACACTCACACATATATATATATATATATATATATATATATATATATACATAATTTAACATGGTGAATCTTTGAATTTTTTATTTTTAAATTTTTACTTAAGTTTGGTTGTCACTTGGTCTTAAAAAAAAAAAAATCAGAGGATTGAAATAGTTAAAAAGGTTATGAAAGGGTGTGTTTTGATAAACTAATCCCTATGAAGGGAATTAAATAGTTAAAATAAAATTAGTTTATAAAGGGGATTAAAAAAAACCGGTAAGCGGTTAAGATTAGCAAATAAGGCCGTAGGCCACACACCGAAGGAGTGCCTGTGAAACCTAGTATATATATATATATATATATATATATATATATATATATATATATATATATATACAAGCCGTTGTTCTCTTCTTGGAATTGGCCATAAAAAGTAGTGAAAGGGAAAATACATACACACATATGAGATTGCAACTGCAATCACGTATGCATCTATGTATATAATAGTGGAAGACAAATAGGTAGGGATAGATTTCCCTGATGAAAAAGATAGAGGAGGAGGGAAGAAAATCCCTGGTGATAGGGAATCGCAGGCGTTGTTTGAGTTTGATGTTGTTTCTCAGTGCTTTATCTTAATATTCTTAATCTTTTGCGTACTTTTTCTGGATTCTTGTTGTGTTTTTCTTTGTTTATGGTACTTTTTCGTGTACATTCGTGTTGTTTCTGTTTTGTGTTTTTTACTGTTTGTGATTATTGTTTTGTTTCTTGTGGTTTATGATGTTTCTTCCTGTAGCATTCGAGCCTGTGTAGGCGTTTTCTGTGTCTCTCGTGTTCTTCTCGTCGTATGTGTGTGTGTTTATATGGAAATGTTCTGGCCATTGGGTGATTTTTGTTGCGTTTATTGTTTGTCGTGGTAAAATTCTTGTGTATATCGGTACTTCTCGTCTTTCGGTTTGCTGCTGATGAAGTCTAGTTTTCTTCGGTTTCTGTCTTCTGGCGGAATGTCTATGTGTCTTTGCCTGGTCTCGTCCGTCATGAGTCGTGGTACTTTCTCCCAGATCTTGCGATCTCTACTCTGCAGTTGCAAATTGATTGGAGTCATTTGGATCGTGCGGTGTAGGTCCCTCTCCTCCTCCTGATATTTGTAATTAAGAGTACGCCTTTGTTATGTACTCTTTGGAAGAGTGTCATTTTGTTCCTAGAACTAGTGCAGATAGGTATCGGTGGATACAGCAGCTTGGATCTTACGAGCGCGTTGTAGATCTTTCTTTTGTTGGCCGTGTTCAGATTTTTTAATCTGAACAGCTTGGAAAGTTCGACCCTCTCGCTCGCTGCCGTCTGGGTGACGTGGCTGCCGTATCCATTCTTACCTATCCTTAGTCCTAGACCTGTCCCGGCAGAGCTGTATGGAATACGGGCGTCATCCGTTACGATATCGGCCCGTCTCATACGGAAGAATGGGATCACCTTGAATTTTGGGGTGTTAGTGGCGATCTTCCATCTTCTCTCGAACCTGCTGACATGGTCGATCTCACTGACGGTGATTCGTGCCATGAGTTCGGGACTTTTGAAAGGGGCAGTCATGATCTGGGTGATGTCGTCGGCGAACTGGACGTACAGCGAGTCTTCCCTGATCGGATTTGGTAGATCCAGGGTGTAGATGTTATACAGCAGGGGGCTTAGGCACCCACCTTGCGGTACGCTTGCAGTCAGTTCGAAATTGGGTCCCGTGTGGTCTAAAATTTGTATGTACGCTATTCTGTCAGTCACATATAATTTTTTCTAGTCGTGGGTTTAGTCCAAGTCTCAGTATTTTGAACTGGGCCCAGTGCTCCATACTTTTTCGAATGCCTTCTTAACATCTCTGAGCACCAGGTCCGCGTACCTTTTCTGGCTAGCGATCTTCGCCAGTTTGTCTGTGATTACAGCCAGCGCCGTATCAGTCCCCCTCCCTCTTCGGAATTCATGTTGATGTTGGTTATGGAGGTTATTCTCCATAAAATCCTGGATTCTGTTGGCAAGGATCTTTTCGAAGACCTTGCCTGCCACTTCGAGGAGGGAAATGGGCCTGAAACTTGCTGGGCTGTCTGGCGGTTTCCCGGATTTTGAAATGAAGATCATTTTGGCGATCTTCCATTCGTCCGGGAAATAGCCCACGTTCAGGCACGCGTTCATAATATTGACCAGCCCCTCTAGGATGTTACGGGGGGCGTTCAACCAGTTTAGTTTACCTGGCGCTCTCTGTTTGAAGGCACGTAGCGTCGATAGGATTTCATCCTCTGTTATTTTTCGACAGTCACCAGTCATTTCTCTGTCCGCTGTCGTATTATTAAATGGTTATGTCCTGTCTACTATTGGTCTTAATTGGTCATGGATTTGGTCTTCAAAGTCGTGGTCAAAGTGTTCATTTTCGTCTGTTGTGATGGAGAACAAATCTTTCCAGAAGGTCCTGAACACTTCTTCCATTTCCATTGAGGTCATTTTCGTCCCATCGTCTTTTTTGAGGAGTGTGTCTCTGTCAGGTGGCTTACCCTTCAGTCTTGAAAGAGTATTCCAAAAGGTTCGGGGGTCCACTTCTTCATCCATCTTGTCTACGAGGTTGTTCCAAAGAGCCTTTTGTTGTTCGGTTGTGTGTCTTTTCATCTCAGTCCTTAGTATCCTTAAACGTCTGTTTTTGGTTCTCTCCGTGCCGGTTAGTCTAATTTCTTCAAATAGTCTCTTGTATTCGTCCGTTAAGTCGTATAACTCCTGAGTCAATCTTGGTGCTGGTAGCGTTTTGTATGATTGTCTGGGTACTGCTGCGCGGTCCGCCTCCACCATTACCTCCGTTAGTCTAGCCAGTTCCTGGTCGATCTCTTCCAGGGTGGCTTCTTCGAGTGGTAGAGGTCTGAACTCACCGAGAAGGGCGCGGTACTCTTCCCAGTTCGTTCTTGAAAAGCACTTTCTCATCCTGACGGGTATTTGAATGGGGCTTGAGGATATCTTAATTAGGGTAGAAATGTGGTCGCTTGGGATTAGAAGGCCGGGTTGTATGAAGTAATTGTAGGGAAATTGCGAGCTGGTCAGGATGACATCTGGCTTTGTTGCGCAGGTTTCGGTGACATAGGTGGGGAAGTCGGGCCCAATGCGGGCAACAATACTCCCGCCAATACTCCGGTGTATCCGGATTCCGAGCATCTGGCGTTGAGATCTCCCCCGAACAGGACTGTTCTCCCATGTGCACAAAGTTTGGATAAAATTGTGCATCGGGATATAGTCCCGTCTTGGGGGTTGGTACCCAGTGCACACTATTAGTGGCCCCAGGGTAGTCTGGATCTCGACTGCCAAATATGACTCGTCTAAATCTAGGAGAGACCTAAACTGGATTCCTTTCTTGACCGCGATGGCGTAATTAAAAATTCTCATTTTCAACTGTGTCGAGTTAAGTCGGTGTTCTGATATCAGAACGATATCCAGAAACTAATGATACAGAGATCATACCAAAAGTGACATTAATTAGAGAAAAAAAAGAGAAAACTAGCATTCGATGGTAATCAAAATATGAAAATTCTCGAGCAAGAAGAATATGAAGACAGTATGAATAAAAATACTACAACGAAGGTAAATGATGATGCTAATGTTTCGTTTCAGTTACCTCAATAAATCGATATTCCAATAATATCTCAGCATGTAAAACAACAAGAAGAGACGATAATAGCAAGTGAATTCCGTATGGTTGGAGTATAGTGAAATCTCAACAATAAAATTTAATAAAATTGCATTAGAAGAAGACCTGAAAGGATTAAAAGTTGATGTGATCGTGAAAGAAATCAAAGAACGAAAACTGATAGTGAATATTTTCAATTTCATTTTTTTTTAAGAACTCATCTGGCGACTGCCTACTTGGGCATTAGTCGCCGTATTAAAAACTGCCTAGAACTAGCCTACTTTTAAATTTAATGCAATAACACACACAAATAAACAACCCAAACAACAACAGAAACTAAAAAAAGGAAAAAGGAAACGAGTAGTAAGCAAGCTCCTGTTTCGGGGGGAGGTCCTCCCAGCGCAGGAGCGTGCAACCTATAAGGGATAAAAACAACAAAACAAAACAAAAAAACCTGGTTAAATAATAGGGAGAAGGCCGGCTTCCCCCCGAAGGTCAACAAGTCCACCAGTCAATGTGCACGCACTCGTCCCGAGTACAAAGGACAGGCGGTAGCGATCCCGCCCATCCCGGTACCGGGACAGGTAACGTGCGAGATCACCCAGAATGGGACATTCGACAAGAATGTGGCGAACAGTCTGGGGGGACAACGCAGTCGTCACAATAAGGCACAGGCGAGCGCTCCACCAAATAGCGATGCGTCACACGAGTGTGTCCGATTCGGAGACAACAGAAAGCGACCTGAAGCAGTCGCGGCATTGGAGGATAGGTCCATGGGAACAGTCGCGGCGCAATGGCACGCAACTTTAAGTTCCCTTCAACCGTTTCCCATCATCTTTGCCAAGCATTCCGAAGAGCTGCCCGTATTCCTGCCATGTAGTCGGTGTGAGGAAGAGCGAAACGCTGGTCCGGTCGCAGAATCCTCGCGGACTCTTTGGCGCCCTCATTCCCCGCAATTCCTACATGTCCAGGAACCCAGCAGAAGATAATCTCGACATCCGCCCGGCTCGCCAAAACCGTGGCGTCACGGTTATCGCGAACCAGGAGATGCCGAGATTCCAATGCCCCGAGAGCACTCAGGGCGCTTTGTGAGTCGCTATAGATCACAATCCGGTCTCCGAACCGGGCACGTCGCGTAATCTGCCTTACCGAGTGGTGTATTGCCAGCAGTTCGGCCGTGAAGACAGACGCAGCGCCTGGCAGAGCCCCGCTGACTTCAAACATAGGGGATACGGCATGGAAGCCGACCCCCTCTTGGGACTTGAAGCCATCCGTATACACTGGCACCGTGAGCTGGGTATGAACCCTTTTTGCCGCCAGCTTTACCAGGGGAGCGCCCGGGTTGAGTAGAGCCCGCGGAAGGGCTCCGAATGGGTGCGGAAACAACCGTGCTCGTTGGCCTGGATGGGCCAGCAGCAGAGGGTGCTTCTAACTATTGAGGCATATGACGTCCCAGGCAGAGCCGGGCGCGCCAGGACCAAGTCCTTAGCCTCGCGGAATGAGAGTCGATCCTGGGCCTGAACGGCCAGGATTTCTTTCTCCAGGAGATATGCACCACATTGCTTCGAAGAAGCAGGGTGCGGCTCTCCGCAATTGACACACTTGGCCACACACGATTTGGACTTATCGTATGCGATCTTGGAGCAATTTGCACAGACTTCGGGTGACCCCGACTTTGCACGTCTACATGAGCGATTCGTATGGCCGAAGCGGTGACAGTAATAGCACCGCCGCGGCAGTGGCACGAATGCCTTCATGCGGTAGCGGTACCAACCGGCACGCACCGACTCAGGGAGCTTGTCACAGTCGAACGTGACGAAGAGTGTAGGGGTGGGTCTCGAGGCCCCTCCCTGTTTTCTCATCACACGTTCGACCTTGACCGCCCCATGGTCGGCCAACTCTAGGGTGATGTCCTCAATGGAGTAGTCAACGAGTTCCCTCGCATAAACTACTCCTTTTACAAAGTTCATGGTAGAGTGCGGCGTCACACTCACCGGGGTGCCATGAAGTGTCCGAAGAGCACTTATCTTGGCCGCCTCGGCGGGATTCGCCGCATTCGCCAGAAGGCTCCCGTCCGAGAAATGGGTCACCTTCGGCTCTCTACCAATTACACTAGCTAATCCTCTTCTCTGATGGATCATGTTGCCCTTGGCCAACATGGTGCCATCAGTGGAGCGAATAACGAGGAAGCGTTTTAAGCCAGCGCGCTCGAAAACGCCAGGTAACCTCTGAATGATGGGCCCCGATGTTATCGAGGCTCCACCCTGCGCACTTTTGGTCTTTGTCATATTCGGGGGCTCTGCCCCCGGCATGGCAGAGGGGCAGGATGTCCCGATCTTGGCTTGGTCGCTTGCCAAAGTGGCAGCAGACCCATCCGTCCCCGCAGCCCCGGCGGATGGTGAGGAGCCCCGAGTCTTCTTTGTCTTTTTCTTTTTTGGAGAGGAGGGTAGGGAATGAACCCGCTTCTCACCTCCGCCGGCAGAAGCCCCTAGGCCAGATGGACCGTCCTCAGCCAGGTCCTTCTCCGAAATGGAGAAGGTCCTGGTGGTCGCAGGGGCACCGTCCGGAGGAGATCCCTCCCCTCCTTGCACTGCTTCAGAAACCATAGCCGTTTGAGGAGGACCCTTCATAGGGGCGGATTCGGAAAAACTGGCTCAGATCACACTTTGATGCTTACTAAGCCTGAGCCAGTTTTTCTTTTTTGGGTCAACTTTTTTTTTTGGGGGGGGGGCTCAATTTTTTTTCTTTTTTGACGAAACCCACCCAGCCACCCAACTTGCGGAGTGGAAGAGGAACAACATGAAACTTTTCTGGCAGAGGAAGATACGATAGTTTATATATATATATAGGTATATTTTTTGATGAACTTTCCAAGTGACCAAAGAGGTATTCATCAGCACTCATTTTTTTTATTGAGGTTTCCCCAGTAGGCATAATCCTCATGTTTAATTTATATATTTGATTATTATTACAAGTTAGTAAGGAAAATGGTACACGAGTGCCGTAGTTAACATCTCCATGCTCACAATCCGGCGGTAACATATACATTCCAGTTAAAGTAGTTTTTAGGGTAAGCATATAATCCATTTTCATAAAATTATTATTTGAATCTTTTATTGGGGGCCGCGCCAACATCATTAGGGGTCTGGTATAAGGTTTATGACCCTGGACAGACGCCGCTAAATAAAAGTCGTCTTTAGATCGCTCAATCAAATTTCTATTATACGATATATTTTTTTCTCTAAACGTCGGGGCCGGCAATAAATTTGCTTTCTCAGGAGACAAACGATGCACGTTTCCTGAAGTTGTATCAATTAAATTACATTGGTCATAAAAATAACCGTCAGGTAATTTCGGAAAGGAAAAATCCCGACTTATGCTCAAACCACTTTTAAATGCGTGGTGATCAAAATATTGCTGCGCGTCCCAAACTTGATCTGTAGTTTTTACAAATAAATCCAATTCGTTCCCTAATTTTTCCGTTGTTGCGTATTGCAAGCTAAGTCGAGTGGCATTTCATTACATATATCCGTGTTTTCAGTTATGGTTGATCCTTGACTTGTGTCCGCGTCACATTATGTAAATCTAGAGTAAAATTGGCGCTGTTAATATAACATCCTATAGATAGATTATTTAATATGCGTTCTCTTTTACGTTGAAATTCGTTTACAGGTGTCCAAAAATCCATAAAGTGATACGGTATAATGAATCCCGTTGTATCATTTTCGTTAAATCTCAAATGTATTGTTCGTTGGTTATTCCAACGAAGGGGAAATAATCGATGTTTTGTATAATTAGTATACGGAGATATTTCTCTTATTTTCGTTCCTTATACGTTTTCTCCGTCCGAATTGGCTGTACCTTTGCCTTCCTCCTCCTCATAATCATCGTCAGAGCTACGCAACCGTTTCATTCTTCTATGTTATTCGGAGTGACTCGTTGCGTTCGCAACGATCTCTTCCTGCCGACTGTTTATTTCACTCATATATTTATTTATATATCCCAACAAATGATCCAGCGATAAATGATAAGGTGACGGATTAAGCGGATAAGATTTATTCTCCGCATTTGTATGTTTGATTTGAGAAAAAAATTCAAATTGTACGAATCTATTTGTCAATGCTTCGTAGTCAGTTGAATTAATCCAAGTCGATAAGCTCCTATTTGTAGTTATAAAAATTGGTCGACGTGGTATATGTTCGGCATCACTATGTTTTACATCCGTACTTAAATTACCTCCTTCAAACAGCAATTTCATGACGTCTACATTCGTTTCGGTGATCGTTGGTTCTTCCATCAATGCGCCTGCTGCATGCGGCAAGTTTTGCAAATGAAATTGTGAATTATCTCCTATACGTAAAACATTTGCAGGATGCGAGTGCGACAATAAAATGGAAGCAAACATAGTTTTACCCGTATTCGTTGGTCCCTTGATGACAGAGGCATTAACTTTTTGTAGTATCATATTTTTAACCATGAGGAACCAAGCGAAAAGATTTATCGGGTTTATATCGTTTGCATTAAAGAATAGATTTATCCAATTTTCTATTTCGTCCGGCAATGAATTTACTATTTGCAAATAATTTAGATGATACTCCAAATAAGGTGTATTTTTAATTACATGAGTCTCTGATTGTTTTTTCATATTTATCAACTTAGAGGCCATTTTCTCCCAACTTACCCCCAAATTTTTGAAAATATATCTATAACTTTCAGTATCGTGTAATTGCAGTTTGCGCTGCAAATCTTTCAAATACATTGGATTATGCTCTTTAACTAGTTCATCCAATACATTGAATAGCGCTGGACTCTTGCCCGACTGCTTCAAATCTTTGCGCTCCTCTCGTTTAGCGTCCATAAATTGCCAGCACATTTTTGTCGGAGAGTCATGCAAAATATTAATTCTACGTTTTACATCTAGTATATACTCGCCTAATTCACTAACTCCACTTCCAAATTTACTTTCGCGGGCGTTATCTTTACGGATGAGATACAAAATGAACTGCCGAATGTTCCAGATACGTCTTGTTGTGGCAACTGCCTCTGTATCGTTTGTATTGTTTCCATAAATGTATGCCAAGATGCGCGTTCTAGTGCGGGAAGCATTGTTGCCGCTGGCGTTGCAGATGATGTGGACGTGGTCCATATGGAAGAGGGTTCTTGATTGGTGCTTCTGCGCGCGTTGATGTCGAAGGCCCTGGTGACGAATGTATAGATGTTTCCGGACTGTTTGTTTTCAAACGCTTCGCACTTGCTATTAGTCGTTCCTTTTTGACCCCAAAAGAAAAACTGGCTCAGGCTTAGTAAGCATCACAGTGTGATCTGAGCCAGTTTTTCTTTTGGGGGCGGAGGGGAATTTTTTTAGCTAACTTTTATTTTTGGCGGAAGCGGAAGATTTGGACAGGTTTTTATAGTGGAAGACGAACATGAAACTTTTCTGGCAGTGGAAGAGGGTAAACAACCTCCACTCCCTTCCACTGTTAAAAATAAATATACAAGGTCTTCTACTTCCAGTGGATGGGAAGAACAAAATAAATTATTTTAACACCCTGAACACCTTTTTCAATATGAATACCCTGAAATATTTTTTAAGGGAGAAGTATCGAATTTATGACTTGGAAAAGCTTGTTATTCAAATTTCTTTTCGATTTTTTTATTTAGATTTCGTTTGGTGAAGATGATTCTACCTTTTCTCAATGACTTCTGCTACAATGATTATGATTTTAAATGGAATTATTATGTCTGATGATAGGTCTCTCACCTTACAGAAATATCTGGAAAAAGTCTTGTAGACCTCTATTTCTAGAATTGAATTCTTTTACAAAAGTTTTAGGAATAAAACATCGCCGATAGAATTTTGTGATTCCAACGAATTATTAAAATCATTGAAATCTTTCCAAACTTTAAAAACATATGTTCTTTGTTTGGATAGTTCAACAAAGGAATATTTAAACATAAGTAAAATACATAAAAAATCTTCAAATTTCAATTTTTATTTTTTGCCATTCTGTCTTTAAGCAAAATGATAAATATTCTATAAGAATGATGATTTGTGAAGATATTGAATCGATATCCTTCTTTATTGGGTGGAATATCTGCAGGTATACAGGAGAGGAGAAAAAAAAGTGAAAAAATAAATGACACTTTAATTAAATTTGAGGAAGTTTGGGGTAAATATCCATCAACATCAAAGGAAATAAAAAACTATAAAAAAAACAAATGTCAAAAGTTACCATTAAATTATTAACGACAGATGGTAATGAGGAGTTCATAACGGGTGAAGGTCTGGAGGAGATGTGGGATTAACTACTTTTTTTCTGTAGTGTAACGCGTTACAGTATATTTCAACTGTGGGTAGATTTGCAAAAAATTCTACCCAAAATATGTATTTTTTGATTCAATTTTCCCCTTGGTTCAACCAAATGAAAACCTTGCCTGATTAGACGACGGCGCGCAATGTTAATGGCGCCAATCGAGTCTCGGCTGAGAAAGGTTCCTCTTCTGCTGCTGCGAATCTCCTTCTTTTCTAACCCTCCTCCACTGCTCTCTGGTGTATCGATTAACCTGACGACCACCTTGTCAACTGCAATTTTGTTATGAATGGGGCAAGCTTTTGATGTATTATACTCGTCTACCAGAGAAATATATATTTTTTTTCCAACTTTTTCAACAAGTTTTTTGTAAACAAACTGATTCGGGGCCGAATATTTTCAACCTTTCTTTGTTGAATTGAAATTCGCTGCACTGTAGGCGATGTGAAATTCTTTCTTATCTTTTACCAAATTTTCAATAAATTTATCTACAACACTGTTTCTTTTGGTAGACTAGAACCCTAAGGCGTGTCAAATTCCTGATTGCAGCCAATTTCCAAATTTCGTTGTAGTTTTCGAGATATCTTCGAGTGTAATCTGTCAATTTTTGAGATGGATTCATGTTTTGTACGGCGGTTTTATCTTCGGGTGTCATTTTCTGGGTTAAATTTTGATATAAATTCTGAGCGTATTTTTTTTAACCGATTAATTTTTATACTCACGAATAAAGGAAACGTGAGTTGGAGAAGGCAGAAATCAAGAAAGAAAGGAGAGGAGGCAGTTCAGAGAGTCATTGCTGCTTGCGGTCAACAACGTTACCAACCCGTTCTGACACCCCAGACCACACCTAAAATGGTTGACCTCGGATTATTTGGAGATAAATTGCCAAATTATTCTCCACTATTTATCATTATCATGAAAATAGCAACCTCATAACCCTTGACGAGCCGCCATTCATCCATTAGAAGAGGAGGAGATTGCGTGGCGTGATATGAATGATAAATGAGCAATGCGCAATTTCTAGATAAATGCTTTAGCGTGCAATATAAACGAGAAATCCGAATACCAAATGTGCCGAGGTAAACCGCAAATTAAACACTAGTGTATTGTCTTACACCTTTTCACTGGTGGAAAAGAATGAATCACTTATAAGGCTTCCTCAGCACCATAATCTATCAAAGACTGCTCGTCACCGACTAGCACGCACGCATTCTTTGAAGCACGGATACTCGCCGGATAGCACTCTCCAACGATAGAAAAGCAGCAACCACAGAGAACAAGAATACACTGAAGAATCTTTTCTCGCTCAAGAATCCCATCATCAGGGATTCTTTATCGAAGTCAACATCGACCCCACCAACTTATTCATCCTCATTTCTTTTCTGCCTTCTCTCACCTCTTACTCACCCCCCCCCCCCTCATCATCAAAGAGAGAATAATACTTTTCATCCAACCATCATATTTTAATATGTCAGGCTAATTTCACCACACTCCCCTGCCTTGGGGAAACTTCGTCCGGATTGGGAAGCTGTCTATCATCACCGCCTAATTCAAACTATGTCCTGCACTGAGTAAAGACATAATTTGAGGCTCCGAGGAAAGCAGGTTTGAGGCCTATCCCACTGTAGAACTCGGGGTCTTAGGCACCTGGTCAATGGGACTACGCTGCAAGCCCCGGGGTGTTCCAAAAGAACCTCCGGGGATGCCCGGCCAAGACCATAGAGGGAGTTAAAGCCGTCTCTATGTAAGTTGGAAGCAGCGTAGAATATCCAAAACCCTGAGGGGGCGGCACCCCGGGCGGTGGGAGTTGATTCGACCACCGTCCATCAAAAAGTCCGCCATACTTCACCCCTCGGAGGATCCCACCCAGGTTCACTCATTCAATCATTCATTCATTCACTCATCAATCATCATCCCATTAACTCACCTAAGGCAGCAAACCTAATAGGAAGGGGAATTTCACTCAACCAATATAAATACCAAAATTTTCAACTCGGAATAACATTTATACAAACATAAAATAAAAGGAAATACCATCTGAAGAATATCCAGTACAGGGGGACAGCCCCCCCCCCTGACCTAATGGACAACTCTGACGGACCAAAAAGGGTCCCACTAAGGGTTTTGGAAGGAAGTACAAAACCAGATAGGGTAAAAACCCTCCAAACCATCTTCTCGGACATAGGTGTGGTCGTCCAAAGATTAAAGGAACAGTATAACGGCTACGTCGCACTATGCGACACCGAAAAAGGCCTTGACATCTTGATCAGCGATAACGCAGCTGAAAAGCTGAAGAAAATTGGGCTAGCTGCCACAGTACCACCTGCTATCGCCATTAAGAGGTCGATTATATGCAGGAAACTTGACCCGTGGGTAGGAGAACACTCAGCAGAACAAATCAAAGAGGAAATAGAAAAAAATCAAGAATGGGCGAAAGTAGAAGAAGTAATTAAATTTAGGAAGCAAAACGGCGAAGAACACTCACGTTTTCAAAGCAGTATTTAAGGACACAGAAATGGCGTCAAAAGCTGCCGAAAGTGGAATACTCGCGTTTTACACAAAGATTGCACCCGAACAGATAGAAAGAGAAACATTCATCTCTCTCATGGTCTGTTTCAAATGTTACGCCCTCGACAACCACACAACCCGTGAGTGCACGTTCCAAGGCACAAGGTGCTCAGAGTGCTCGAGCACTGAACACAGATGGGATCAATGTAAAAGCGAACGCAAAAAGTGTGCAAACTGTGGAGACCCACACCGTACTGTCAATGGCGTGCCCACTTAAAAAACAAATACTTAGAAACAAAAAAGCTGCATTACTAGAAGAAAAATATAGGAGGAAGATGACATCCTATGCAGCAGCAGCAGCAACAGCAAGGCCGACACAGGAGGTTAAGACGGTCGTTAACATTGAAAAGAATATGAGGCCTGATCTCATACTGTGCATTCTCCATGCACACTTTGTGAACATGGCCAAGCCAGGCTCATACTCTGAAGAACTAAATAAAATGTTAACAAAAAATGGCCTAAAACCCATGTGGTTTCCGGACAACCCTCCTTCCAGTGACCTATACAGAATATCAATGCCAACAGATGAAGTAGCAAAGGAAACGCCAGAAGAACAAACAAACACAGAAAATGAAATCAACAAGATATTGAACAAATAAAACTCATGAAACAAAAGCTCGAAAAGGAAAAAGAAAAGGCAAGGACAAATACTACAGAAAAATACAAAATCAAAATATATAGAAGTCACACTTCTCCACTTCCCCCAATCAACAAACAAAAGGAAATAGTTGAAGGACTGGCTAAAGGGAAATACAAGTGGGATTATGACTCAGAATACGACGAAACTGAAATTAATAATGCCCTTAAACAAGGACATAGAAATTTCGGCGAATTCCTGCTTCAATCTCACTCTAGACCAATTCAAAAAGAAACGCCCAGGTCATACCAAATTGCCCGCGAACTCTGAAAAGGCCAAAAACGGAAGAACAAACAGAAAGTAAAAATGCATACGAACGTACAATATATTAAAAACCTAAAAATCTTTACTCTAAATGTCGACGGATGGAAACCCAAGAAACTCATATACTGCAATATAATTAGAAAAATTGCCCCTGATATAGTTATTATAAATGAACACGGTATAGACTTGCAATCAGAACACATTAAAATTCCAAACTGCACAGTTTTAGCAGCGAGTCACACTCACTCACGCTTCGATGGAACAGCCATGGGAATAAGGAAGGGAATCTCTTACACTGAAATTAGAGATCTGGAGGAGTCATACATAGCTATTAAGCTAAAAATGACAACAGGGGATCTAGTGGTGGCCGGGGCATATCAACCCCCCCGGCGCTCGTACCTCCCGACCCCGAACTTCATTCGGATCTTCCGCCGACCATCATCAGCGATCCTTCTAGGAGATCTAAACGCAAGATGTAGATCTGCCGGGTATACTACCGCGTTCAATGGAAACGGAAAAACCCTGGAACTACTCTTGAGAAGGCGAATGGTGCAGAGAGAAGGCCCTGATTTCCCCACCTTTGTAACGCACAGGTCTTCAACCACTCCAGATATAATATTAACTAATCCCAACTCCGCAGGATATTGCACAACGCACTGCCAGAGAAATAATAAACATAAATGAATATGAGAAGACACATAAAATAAAAACGAACATTGCTAAATTCCAACTAACACCGATGAATAGAAGAAAGACGCACCGAGTCACCGCCAACATCATCTACTACCCCTACAGTGAAGGAGGTAAGGTACTCGGTTTAACCTTCTCTAAGAACGGGTACAGTACGCATGTGAGCCAAAAGTCTATGCATGCGAAAAGTACTCTTACCTCTGCAGAGATTTAAATACCTATCAGAGAAAAACAAAAGAAAGCTATACCTAACCCTAGTCCGCCCCATTATAACATACCCCGTCATTCCGATGAATACCCTAACCAAAACACAAATGTCCAAATTACAAGTAATTCAAAACTACGCAACCAGATTTATAACTAATTCATCAAAACTGGATGCAACACCATCGGTGGAACTTCACCGTAGAACAAAATTAAAACCGATAAATCAAGTCCTTCACGAACGTGCCAGAAAAATGGCACAAATTGGAAAATGAACTCCCAAATGATATAACTGATAAAGTTATACCTACTGAAAGAGAATACAGAAGGCTACATTTTAAACAAAGATTTAGAAGTAGCCGAGAAAATATACAAAATGATGTCGATCCAATATATCGATGGAACACCGAGAAAGACTCTATATGTACATATAACTAGCTCTTAAAGAATACAATGCAGTAATCACATAATAATATAAGTAAGATAGATGTATACATGTATATAAAAAAAAGTGAATGAAGATGTAAGTTTATATAAATCTATGCACGAAAATAAAAAAAAATGATAGTAATAAAAAAGAACAAAAAAAAGTGCATAAAGATGTAAGTTTATATAGATCTACGCGCAAAGATATAAATAATGATAGTATAAAAAACACAACATATATATATATATATATATATATATATATATATATATATATATATATATATATATATATATATATACATACTAGAATAAGGAAAATATACAGTAAAGCGGAAAATTCTGACACGGCACTCGAGAGTGCACCTCATAAAATAATATTACCTACTGAAATAATAAAAATACGGCGTGCAATGTTAATCGCGCCAATCGAGTCTCGATTGAGAAAAGTTAAGTATTAAGTATTAAGTATTAGGTTAAAGTGGTGAAATAGTGTGGTAGGTATAAAAGGTGTGAATAAGTTTTCTAGTTTGCCCTGGTGTTAGGGCATCACTAGCATTCTTCTTGATTTATTCAAAAGATTTATATTCCTCCGTCAAAAAGTAGCTGGCTGTCATTGACAGCCAGTTTCCTCCGTCATAATTAGATGTGTTTCTTCGTAGGTATTTTTCGCCTTCGAAGCATTCAAGCCTTTCAAGGAGACTTTCATGCTGAATGTTTCTCAATTTTGGTTGATTTGAAGTATTCTTAATGTGGGCATTTAGCCTCTTTTCTCTGTTTTTAATATCGTTGACTTTTAGTTTACTAGGGTATTGGGAGTTGGGCACTTCGCCTCTTTTTATTCTTGAATTTTGGGTTTTTGTTAGGTTTGGGCACTACGCCTCTTTTATATTTAAATTTAGTTTTAATTTTATTGATTTTTTGCTATATTTATTTATTTATATTTAGGGGGGGGGGGCTTTTAACGTGGGCACTACGCCTCTTTTTTCAATATTTTACTTAAAATTTGTCAACTTGGTTGTTTTTAACTTCAATCTTTATTGTCTTGACATATTGGTTTCTCATAATTTAGAGAAGTGGACTAATACTACGTAAATATGGGTAGTACCACTTCTCTCGCGCAGGTTCTACTGCTTGGGAACAAGGCAGTTCTACCTATTGCGCGTCTTCTGTTCGCACGTATGTTTAAGTTTAGGTTTAAATTCGGGAGTATTGTCTGATCAATTCTGTCCCATGCCTTTCTCCCTAGCCTTTGGATCTCCGTATTGATCGGCTTTAGACCGACTCTCTGGTGGAGAGTCGTTTGCCGAGTACGGTCGATCCTTCGCGTGCCTGTGATCAGCAGCGTGGCTTTATTCTGCACTCTCTGCATCATTCTGAGAGAGGTACAGCTTGCCATCTGCGTGATCACGGCCGGGTACACCAGGACTGGGCGTACCAGGGCCATATACAGCTTCTTGATGTTAGGCACGCTGAGGGCTCTGAAGCGGTAAAGCTTCTTCAGCTCTCGTTTGGCTAGGGAGACTCTGGTATTTATGTGGGTCTTGTAACCAGATTTGAAGAGTCGTAAGCCCAGGACATTTCCCTCGTTGGAGTACGGATATAATTCATTGTTGACGACGACGTCATCAGTTTTTCGGCGGTTCATTGGAATGATCGTGAACTTCTGGCGGTTGGTCTTTATTTTCCACTTCTTTTCATATCTATTGATATTATCTATTTCGACAGCTGTCGCCCTCGCCTGGCTTCCAGAGTTCCTGAATGGACTCAGGACGATTTGAGTGATGTCGTCTGCATACTGCAGATACATCGAATCGTACCTCACTGGAGCAGGCAGGTCTATCGTGTACACGAGGTACAGCAGAGGGCTGAGACAGCTGCCTTGTGGAACTCCCGCTTCTAGTTCGAATTCGGGTCCTTTGCAGCCCTCGATTGAGATTCGGGCTCTCCTATCGGAGATGTTATTGTGAAGGGGGAGGAATTCCTAGATACGGATCATGAGTATTCGATGTTGCATGAAGAAATAGAGGAAAGCGATATATCAGATGATGTCTCTTTAGACGGGATACCGGATGTCCTAGTCGTGCCAAGTGGGTATATATAATTCATTATGATGGATTTTTTTTATATAAATGCAATTACTTTAATTTGTTAATGAGTGTTTTTTTATTTGTTTTTAAATCCAGAAAATTATGTCTTGGATGAATGTAGGAAAGATCCCCCTATTTTCTTATTTGACATGGCCGAAGGTAACTCGTCGGATACATCTTCATGTCCAAGTTGTGCATCCACCACAAAATTTGGTAAGTATTATAATTCATTATCTATTTTTTCCTTCTCCCTATATTTTAAGATGGGAATTTTTTTTTGATAGGGGCGAAAAATTACTAAATATTTTTTTGGTCTTAGTTTAAATATGACGAAGAGAACAATGGCGGGTTTTTTTTTTATAAATTCATTTGTTTTAATTTTGTAATTTGTGGTGTTTTCAAATACAGAAAATGAAAGTGACGAAACTTTACAGGGATCACCGGATCTCACAGTCGAGCCAAGTGGTACGTATATATATATATATATATATATATATATATATATATATATATATATATATATATATATATATATATATATATATATATATATATATATATATATATATATATATATATATTTATATATATATTTCACATTATGATACTAATGGATTTTTTTATATATAAATTCATTGACTTAAATTTATTTAATGAGTTTGTTTTCAAATACAAAAAATGATGCATCAGATGCTGTCTCCATGGAGGGATTACCGGATCTCAAAGTCAAGCCAAGTGGTACGTTTATATATATATAATTCATTATGATACTATTGGATTTTTTATGTAAATTCATTTACTTTAATTTGTTTAATGAGTCTTTTTGTTTTTTTTCAAATACAGAAAATGATGCATCAGATGCTGTCTCTATGGAGGGATTACCGGATTTCAAAGTCAAGCCAAGTGGTACGTTTATATATATATAATTCATTATGATACTATTGGATTTTTTATGTAAATTCATTTACTTTAATTTGTTTTGTTTAAGTATTTGAAAAAGATGTATTTACTTTAATTTGTTTAATGAGTCTTTTTGTTTTTTTTCAAATACAGAAAATGATGCATCAGATGCTGTCTCCATGGAGGGATTACCGGATCTCAAAGTCAAGCCAAGTGGTACGTTTATATATATATAATTCATTATGATACTATTGGATTTTTCTATATATATTCATTTACCTTAATTTGTTTAATAAGTCTTTTTGTTTGTTTCCAAATACAGTAAATGATGCATCAGATGCTGTCTCCATGGAGGGATTACCGGATCTCAAAGTCAAGCCAAGTGGTACGTTTATATATATATAATTCATTATGATACTATTGGATTTTTTATGTAAATTCATTTACTTTAATTTGTTTAAGTATTTGAAAAAGATGTATTTACTTTAATTTGTTTAATGAGTCTTTTTGTTTTTTTTCAAATACAGAAAATGATGCATCAGATGCTGTCTCCATGGAGGGATTACCGGATCTCAAAGTAGAGCCAAGTGGTACGTGTATATATATATATATATATATATATGTATATAATTCATTATGATACTAATGGATTTTTCTATATATATTCATTTACCTTAATTTGTTTAATAAGTCTTTTTGTTTGTTTCCAAATACAGTAAATGATGCATCAGATGCTGTCTCTATGGAGGGATTACCGGATCTCAAAGTAGAGCCAAGTGGTACATTTATATATATATAATTCATTATGATACTATTGGATTTTTTATGTAAATTCATTTACTTTAATTTGTTTAAGTATTTGAAAAAGATGTATTTACTTTAATTTGTTTAATGAGTCTTTTTGTTTTTTTTTTCAAATACAGAAAATGATGCATCAGATGCTGTCTCCATGGAGGGATTACCGGATCGCAAAGTAGAGCCAAGTGGTACGTGTATATATATATATATGTATATAATTCATTATGATACTAATGGATTTTTCTATATATATTCATTTACCTTAATTTGTTTAATAAGTCTTTTTGTTTGTTTCCAAATACAGTAAATGATGCATCAGATGCTGTCTCTATGGAGGGATTACCGGATCTCAAAGTAGAGCCAAGTGGTACGTTTATATATATATATATATATAATTCATTATGATACTATTGGATTTTTTATGTAAATTCATTTACTTTAATTTGTTTAATGAGTCTTTTTTTTTTTCAAATACAGAAAATGATGCATTAGATGCTGTCTCCATGGAGGGATTACCGGATCTCAAAGAAGAGCCAAGTGGTACGTGTATATATATATATGTATATAATTCATTATGATACTAATGGATTTTTCTATATATATTCATTTACCTTAATTTGTTTAATAAGTCTTTTTGTTTGTTTCCAAATACAGTAAATGATGCATCAGATGCTGTCTCTATGGAGGGATTACCGGATCTCAAAGTAGAGCCAAGTGGTACATTTATATATATATAATTCATTATGATACTATTGGATTTTTTATGTAAATTCATTTACTTTAATTTGTTTAAGTATTTGAAAAAGATGTATTTACTTTAATTTGTTTAATGAGTCTTTTTGTTTTTTTTTCAAATACAGAAAATGATGCATCAGATGCTGTCTCCATGGAGGGATTACCGGATCTCAAAGTAGAGCCAAGTGGTACGTGTATATATATATATATGTATATAATTCATTATGATACTAATGGATTTTTCTATATATATTCATTTACCTTAATTTGTTTAATAAGTCTTTTTGTTTGTTTCCAAATACAGTAAATGATGCATCAGATGCTGTCTCTATGGAGGGATTACCGGATCTCAAAGTAGAGCCAAGTGGTACGTTTATATATATATATATAATTCATTATGATACTATTGGATTTTTTATGTAAATTCATTTACTTTAATTTGTTTAATGAGTCTTTTTGTTTTTTTTCAAATACAGAAAATGATGCATCAGATGCTGTCTCTATGGAGGGATTACCGGATCTCAAAGTCAAGCCAAGTGGTACGTTTATATATATATAATTCATTATGATACTATTGGATTTTTTATGTAAATTCATTTACTTTAATTTGTTTAATGAGTCTTTTTTTTTTTTCAAATACAGAAAATGATGCATCAGATGCTGTCTCCATGGAGGGATTACCGGATCTCAAAGTCAAGCCAAGTGGTACATTTATATATATATAATTCATTATGACACTATTGGATTTTTTATTTAAATTCATTTACTTTAATTTGTTTAAGTATTTGAAAAAGATGTATTTACTTTAATTTGTTTAATGAGTCTTTTTTTTTTTTTTTTTAAACAGAAAATGATGCATCAGATGCTGTCTCCATGGAGGGATTACCGGATCTCAAAGTAGAACCAAGTGGTACGTTTATATATATATAATTCATTATGATACTATTGGATTTTTTATGTAAATTCATTTACTTTAATTTGTTTATGTATTTGAAAAAGATGTATTTACTTTAATTTGTTTAATAAGTCTTTTTGTTTTTTTTCAAATACAGAAAATGATGCATCAGATGCTGTCTCCATGGAGGGATTACCGGATCTCAAAGTCAAGCCAAGTGGTACGTTTATATATATATAATTCATTATGATACTATTGGATTTTTTATGTAAATTCATTTACTTTAATTTGTTTAAGTATTTGAAAAAGATGTATTTACTTTAATTTATTTAATGAGTCTTTTTTTTTTTTTCAAATACAGAAAATGATGCATCAGATGCTGTCTCCATGGAGGGATTACCGGATCTCAAAGTCAAGCCAAGTGGTACGTGTATATATATATGTATATAATTCATTATGATATTAATGGATTTTTCTATATATATTCATTTACCTTAATTTGTTTAATAAGTCTTTTTGTTTGTTTCCAAATACAGTAAATGATGCATCAGATGCTGTCTCTATGGAGGGATTACCAGATCTCAAGTAGAGCCAAGTGGTACGTTTATATATATATAATTCATTATGATACTATTGGATTTTTATGTAAATTCATTTACTTTAATTTGTTTAATGAGTCTTTTTGTTTTTTTTCAAATACAGAAAATGATGCATCAGATGCTGTCTCTATGGAGGGATTACCGGATCTCAAAGTCAAGCCAAGTGGTACGTTTATATATATATAATTCATTATGATACTATTGGATTTTTTATGTAAATTCATTTACTTTAATTTGTTTAAGTATTTGAAAAAGATGTATTTACTTCAATTTGTTTAATGAGTCTTTTTGTTTTTTTTCAAATACAGAAAATGATGCATCAGATGCTGTCTCCATGGAGGGATTACCGGATCTCAAAGTCAAGCCAAGTGGTACGTTTATATATATATATAATTCATTATGATACTATTGGATTTTTTATGTAAATTCATTTACTTTAATTTGTTTAAGTATTTGAAAAAGATGTATTTACTTTAATTTGTTTAATGAGTCTTTTTGTTTTTTTTCAAATACAGAAAATGATGCATCAGATGCTGTCTCCATGGAGGGATTACCGGATCTCAAAGTCAAGCCAAGTGGTACGTTTATATATATATAATTCATTATGATACTATTGGATTTTTTATGTAAATTCATTTACTTTAATTTGTTTAATGAGTCTTTTTGTTTTTTTTCAAATACAGAAAATGATGCATCAGATGCTGTCTCTATGGAGGGATTACCGGATTTCAAAGTCAAGCCAAGTGGTACGTTTATATATATATAATTCATTATGATACTATTGGATTTTTTATGTAAATTCATTTACTTTAATTTGTTTTGTTTAAGTATTTGAAAAAGATGTATTTACTTTAATTTGTTTAATGAGTCTTTTTGTTTTTTTTCAAATACAGAAAATGATGCATCAGATGCTGTCTCCATGGAGGGATTACCGGATCTCAAAGTCAAGCCAAGTGGTACGTTTATATATATATAATTCATTATGATACTATTGGATTTTTCTATATATATTCATTTACCTTAATTTGTTTAATAAGTCTTTTTGTTTGTTTCCAAATACAGTAAATGATGCATCAGATGCTGTCTCCATGGAGGGATTACCGGATCTCAAAGTCAAGCCAAGTGGTACGTTTATATATATATATAATTCATTATGATACTATTGGATTTTTTATGGAAATTCATTTACTTTAATTTGTTTAAGTATTTGAAAAAGATGTATTTACTTTAATTTGTTTAATGAGTCTTTTTGTTTTTTTTCAAATACAGAAAATGATGCATCAGATGCTGTCTCTTTGGAGGGATTACCGGATCTCAAAGTCAAGCCAAGTGGTACGTTTATATATATATAATTCATTATGATACTATTGGATTTTTTATGTAAATTCATTTACTTTAATTTGTTTTGTTTAAGTATTTGAAAAAGATGTATTTACTTTAATTTGTTTAATGAGTCTTTTTGTTTTTTTTCAAATACAGATAATGATGCATCAGATGCTGTCTCTATGGAGGGATTACCGGATCTCAAAGTCAAGCCAAGTGGTACGTTTATATATATATAATTTATTATGATACTATTGGATTTTTTATGTAAATTCATTTACTTTAATTTGTTTAAGTATTTGAAAAAGATGTATTTACTTTAATTTGTTTAATGAGTCTTTTTGTTTGTTTTCAAATACAGAAAATCATGCTGGCTCTATGCAAGGTCTACCGGATCCCCAAGTCAAGCCAAGTGGTATGTAAATAATTCATTCTGATACTATAGGAATTTTTTTTTATATACTTCAATTTGTTTAATGAATTTTTTTATTTGTTTTCAAATACAGAAAGAATCTTAATTAAGAATAAGAACAATAATAAAGATAGTGTCTCCCCGGAGAAGGAGGTCTTTATCTTTCGGTAGAGGTCACCACTTGAATTGCCGCGCGTCGGGTATTAGGTAGGGTGCGCACAGGGTTGCGTTGCGGATTTATCTCAACTACGCTCTGGAAAATTTGAAAATGCGCCCCTCAACTTAGTGCGAACGAGCATGTGGCGAAAATGTTGTAATAGAAGGGGTGTGGATCTTCTATTGGGATGATAATCATCGGGGGAGGAAATCTGTATTGCCACAGTTGTAATATCCTTTTCCCGCCATTGGAGAAGGAGGGAGGTGTTTACAACGTTACAGGAAATCGTCGCCGAGAGATAAGTAAGATAATCATTGGGCGGGGGAGTGGTATAAATAAGGAATGCACAAGTTACTACTTCTATACTCTCATCGGCAGCAGTGGTCATCTCTCTAACTTTGGTAAGTGTTTGTCCTCCTTTGATATTTTTTTGATACGGGATAAAAATTATGACTAAGTAGGCACCCATACTTTGTTGAATGCTGATGATACATCTCTCAGCACGACATCGACATTTTTTGTTTTCGGCTTTCGCTATAGCGATGTATCTCTGTCGTCAGGGCAAGTGCTGTCTTAGTCCGTTATAGAACATTCAAATAATCCATTAGCCTGTCGTTGATTAACCTTCGAATTATCTTGATGATCATCTCTGTCAAGTCTTCCCCCCCCCAGTGATGTTAATATTTTTTTCATAGTTTTTATAGGATTTAGTTAATTTTCCCAAAGTTGTTCAGAAGGCTCGTTTTATTATACTCCCCCGCCCCCTACTATCGCTGCTAAACTCATTATCCTGCCATTGGAGGAAGAGGGCGTGATACGCGTGTGAAGGGTAAGGAAGTAAGAAGAATTGATAATTATTATCGGGGTGTGGGAGGATGAAACCTTGAAATGCAAGAAAGAAAAACGCTTGTTTTTACAATTGGTAAAATAATTATAACTGAGAGGACTGAGAAACTCATCTTCTCTTCCCTATACCCACTTTCGACTGGCGCCATGTGTAAGTTTATCCGTCTGCGTTTAAGTATGCGCGAGCAAAGCGAAATATGATATATTCACATGTTAAGATAATCATTTTTTAAAGGGGGGCAATAGAGGCGGGGGGGAGAGAGTGACTATAAATATTAAATTCATGACGACTATTCAAGGCATTATATACTGAAAGAGGATTCAACTAAGAAGTGCAGTTCCTATAGTCTGTTGATAACGTTATAATCCCCAACCAAATATTTAAACGTGTTAAAGTTAGAATCTGTGATTATTTGAATATATTTTTTATTATAGATTCAAGAAGCTTGACGATCATGAAATCATTCCAAAAAGCTATATCTCAAAAGAAAATAGATCTTTCAAAATTATGTAAGTATTATCGATTTGCAAAACATCTTTATGTAAAGAATTTTTTTTTTGTTAGAATGTCACTTAACTTATTAATTTATTTCAGTAACAAAAAAGAAAGACATGATAAAAACAAGAAGTTGAACACAACGCATCAAATTGCTAACAGAAATGTTTAGGAAACACTTAGTAGTGAAAATGAATTCACTTAATGCAAAAAGTGAATTGAAAATTGGTAAGTAGAAAATTTTCATGGTTACAGCATTATTTCAACTATGGATAGATTTTTCTACCCAAAATATTCGTTTTTCTGAATCAACTTTTCTCTTGGTTCCACCAAACTTTTATGTAAAACTTGCCAGTACGGGAAACGGTCACGCTAGGAAAGGCCCTGGTTTTAGCCGGGGTTGGGTATGCCAGATTAGACGGCGTACAATGTTAATCGCGCCCTTAAGAAAGGTTCCTCTTTTTTTAGAGTGAGATTTGACGATTCCGTTGTCATGAATGTGGGAGCATTTTCTGAGTCCTCGAAACTTCCTCTTTTCTAACCTAACGCTGCCATCTTTGCATCGACTAACTTGGCTACTTTGTCAACCGCAACGAATGGAAGTATTGAATTCGTCCACCAGAGAAATATTTCTTAATCCAACTTTTTCTTCTTCTCCCTATATTTTAAGATAGGGATTTTTTGGATATGGATGAAAAATTACTAAAATTTATTAAGAATTTGCTTTTTATCAGAAACAGAAACGAATGCATTAATAAAAGAAGAGGATATTATTGTGAAGGGGGAAGAATTCATGGATACGGATCATGAGTATTCGATGTTGCATGAAGAAATAGAGGAGAGCAATATATCAGATGATGTCTCTTTAGACGGGATACCGGATGTCCTAGTCGTGCCAAGTGGGTATGTATATATAATTCATTATGATGGAATTTTTTTATATAAATGCAATTACTTTAATTTGTTAATGAGTGTTTTTTTATTTGTTTTTAAATCCAGAAAATTATGTCTTGGATGAATGTAGGAAAGATCCCCCTATTTTCTTATTTGACATGGCCGAAGGTAACTCGTCGGATACATCTTCATGTCCAAGTTGTGCATCCACCACAAAATTTGGTAAGTATTATAATTCATTATCTATTTTTTCCTTCTCCCTATATTTTAAGATGGGAATTTTTTTTTGATAGGGGCGAAAAATTACTAAATATTTTTTTTGTCTTAGTTTAAATATGACGAAGAGAACAATGGCGGGTTTTTTTTTATAAATTCATTTGCTTTAATTTTGTAATTGTGGTGTTTTCAAATACAGAAAATGAAAGTGACGAAACTTTAGAGGGATCACCGGATCTCAGAGTCGAGCCAAGTGGTACGTATATATATATATATATATATATATATATATATATATATATATATATATATATATATATATATATTATTTCACATTATGATACTAATGGATTTTTTTATATATAAATTCATTGACTTAAATTTATTTAATGAGTTTGTTTTCAAATACAGAAAATGATACATCAGATGCTGTCTCTATGGAGGGATTACTGGATCTCAAAGTCAAGCCAAGTGGTACGTTTATATATATATATAATTCATTATGATACTATTGGATTTTTTCATATAAATTCATTTAATTTAATTTGTTTAAGTATTTGAAAAAGATGTATTTACTTTAATTTTGTTTAATGAGTCTTTTTGTTTGTTTCCAAATACAGAAAATCATGTATCACGTGCTGGCTCTATGCAAGGTCTACCAGATCTCCAAGTCAAGCCAAGTGGTATGTAAATAATTCATTCTGATACTATAGGAATTTTTTTATACTTTAATTTGTCAAATGAGTTTTTTTATTTGTTTTCAAATACAGAAAGAATCTTAAATAAGAGAAGTGAAAAAAGACGTAAAAAGAAATATAATAAAGAAAGTGTCTCCCTGGAGAAGGAGGTTTTTATATTTCAAGATCTACAAATAGTTTTCAAAGGAGAAGGTAACAAGACCCTAATTGGTAAGTTTATAAAAATTAAAAAAGTTGGTAATTCTGAAGATCCATACCCCGTGAGCTTTCCCGCTCACATTCCTATAATTCACCCAACTGTGTGATTAATGAAGGCAAGCTTAGCGAGCAGGCGAGGGGGGGGGGGGGGTACGGGGTATGGATCTTCAGGTTTACCCCCAAAGTTTTTTTTTCATTCCAAATGTAGAGATAAAGTAATGGGAAAACATGTAGATTGGCGGCTTAGCAGAAAAAGTGGATTTTGTGTGTGTGTATAAAGACAAGTTACTTCTCTTGCGAGATAGTCTTGCATTTCGCTGTACTCACAGCAGGAACGAGAATTTTCATCTTCAAATCCGTTCGCACACACTCGTAAGTATGAAAGGGGTGTGAAAAATCGGTTCGAAGGCCAATTTAAAGATTTGAAAAAGTGGTTTGGCTACAAGCCAACGTGGCCGATATGCCGCTTTAGATATGGATGGATACTTTGCGTAGCTCTACTCTCAACATTTAATTTTCTAGAAGTAAAAGGAATATGATAGCCTTTGTTCTCTTCCCTACGGAAAGAGCTTGTGGGGTGTGGTCTACGGCCTTACTCGCTAATCTTATCCAAAACCTTTCGCTTTGCTCGCAAATAGTGTACTTTTGAACTTTTAATTTTTCGAAGTTTTATTCTCTATTCTCTATTATATTTTTTTTGTAATTTCAACACCTTCTTAACTGTTAAAATAATATTCTAATTTTTATTCGTATTTGTAGTTGGTTTTCAAAACACGTCAACTAAGCCAAAAAAAACATTTTCAAAAATTAAAAAAAAATCACGTAATACAATGTTAACCCGAAAAAATTATTGAAGTTTTATATATTTTTCTTTTATCCTTTTTAGTAACCATTGATGAACAAGGAAGATTGACTGCTAAAACAAGGACGCGAATTCGTCGCGAAAAAACTTTAAAAATATTTTAAAGAATATTGCAAAGTAAATAATGATAATGAACCTAAAAAAGAAAAAGATTTATATATTAAATAAAAAAAAAGAAAATATAATGAGAGGAAAATGATTCGGAAAAAATTAACTGATTTGAAAAATTGTAAATATATAAAAGAATATTATGGAAGATAATTATTTATTACAAAATGGAATAAAAAAAAAATGTTGATGATGATATAATTCAAATCATTTTAAAATATTGATATGCTAATTCTGGTATCGAACTTTGTAGATATGATGCATTTTATTTATCAAAAAATTAACGAACTGAATCCATCATCATTTGACTTTTCCAAAGAAAAGAGATGGAGATAACCAACTGATAAATGAAGTTGTTTTTATGAACAAGAAACGACGAGTCATTTTCATAGCTAAAAATAGCGAAATATCTCAAAAAGATGAAGAAATTTGCTTTAGAATATTAGGAAAATATGATATTTTGTTGGATTTCTTAAGCGAATATTTCTCGAAAAATGAGAAATTAATAATTGGCGATTTTTCAAATGAAAGAAAGAAATTAAATTTGAAACCCGGAGAATTAGTATCGCAAAATGGAAAAATGTATTCTGCGCTTAATTTTACTTGGAATTATTTGACTATGTAAAAGTATTAATTTCGTGACTTTTTTGAATTATTTTATTAATTGCATCGCGGGTAATATTTATGAGTTCAACAAACAAAAATGTAAAAAAAAACCCAAATCTTTATTTGAAGTCATGTGTAAAAGTTTAGAATATACTTCTTTATTATTTGATATGAATGATGATAAAAGAATGAAATATAATTTTTTTGTTATTTATTTAGGGGGATTTTTTTAATTTTTTTTTAAGAGCTCATCTGGCGACTGCCTACATGGGCATTAGTCGCCGTATTAAAACTGGCCTAGTTCTAGGCTACTTTAAAATAAAATTAAACTAAGAAAAAAACAAAAAAAAAACACACCCTAAATGGGGGAAGGGAAAAAAACAAAAACAAATGCATGAAACAAAACAAAACAAAAAACAAACTCTGCTTAAATAATAGGGAGAAGGCCAGCCTCCCCCCAAAAGTCAATAAGTCCACCAGTCGATGTGCACGCACTCATCCCGAGTACAAGGGACAGGTGGTAGCGACCCCGCCCATCCCGGTACCGTGACAGGTGTCGTGCGCGAAGATCACCCAGACTGGGACATTCGACAAGAATGTGCCGAACAGTCTGGGGAACGACGCAGTCGTTGCAATAGGGCGCTGGTGAGCGCTCCATCAGATAGCGATGCGTCACACGAGTGAGCCCGATTCGGAGACGACAGAAAGCGACCTGAAGCCGTCGCGGCATTGAGGGATAGGTCCATGGGAACAGTCGCGGCGCAATGGCACGCAACTTTAAGTTCCCCTCGACCGTCTCCCATCATCTTTGCCAAGCAGTCCGAAGAGCTGCCCGTATTCCTGCCATGTAGTCAGTGTGAGGAAGAGCGAAACGCTGGTCCGGTCGCAGAGTCCTCGCGGACTCTTTGGCGCCCTCATCGGCGCGCTCATTCCCCGCAATTCCTACATGTCCATGAACCCAGCAGAAGATAATCTCGACATCTGCCCGGCTCGCCATAACCGTGGCGTCGCGGATATCGCGAATCAGGGGATGCGGAGATTCCAATGCCCCGAGAGCGCTCAGGGCGCTTTGTGAGTCGCTATAGATCATAATCCGGTCTCCGAACCGGGCACGTCACGTAATCTCCCGTACCGAGTGGTGTATTGCCACCAGCTCGTCCGTGAAGACAGACGCAGCGCCTGGTAGAGCCCCGCAGACTTCAAACAGAGGGGATACGGCGTGGAAGCCGACCCCCTCTTGGGACTTGGAGCCATCCGTATACACTGGCACGGTTCCAGCGTGACACGATGTGTGCTCCAAAAAGGTCGAACGCAATACTCCCGGCGCAGTACAAGCTTTGGGAGCAGAGGCGTGGCGACAAAAAGCCAAATGTGGTACCCTCCAGGGTGGCGTCCTGGGCAGAACCAGGGGCGCCACCAGCCCGAGAGCTATACCTAGCTCTCAAAGGAGTTTCCTAGCCCTAAACCCAAAGGGCTTAGGGTATGATTGGCGTCTCTCGGCGGCATAGGCACCATCGAGATTAGCTGCGGATGCAGGGAGAGCTGTTGGCGACTGAGGGAAGCGCCGGGCTCGGGCGTACAGGCGAGTGATGCACTGTACGCGGCGCAGAGCGAGCGGCATCTCCCCAGCATCGACTAGTAGGCTCTCAATGGGGGAAGTGCGGAAGGCACCGGTCGCAAGGCGAAGGCCAGTGTGGTGGATCGAATCCACCTTCCGCAATAAACGCTCGGCTGCGGATGCATAAAACTCGCATCCGTAGTCGAGCTTCGAACGAACAAAGGATCGATAAAAAGTAGGGCAGTAGTCCTATCAGCGGCCCCAAGCGCTGAACGTCACGGAACGGAGAATGTCCATGGCGCGGGTACAGGAGACCCTAAGGCTGCGAATATGAGCCTCCCAGGTGAGGCGTCGGTCGAATACAAGACCAAGGAAACGGTGCGATTCAACCACATCCAGGCGCACCCCATTAAGAAACAAATCGGTCGTCCTAGTGACTGGAGGGGTTAAAGTGCATTGGTTTAATTAGGTCAGTTTTGGGGTTTATAGCTCTCCTTACGATCAACAAACGAGGGCATTGGTTTCATTAGGTCAGTTTTGGGGTTTATAGCTCTCCTTAAGATTAACAAACGATGGCATTGGTTTCATTAGGTCAGTTTTGGGGGTTATATCTCTCCTTACGATTAACAAACGAGGGCATTGGTTTCATTAGGTCAGTTTGGGGGTTTATAGCTCTCCTTACGATCAACAAACGAGGGCATTGGTTTCATTAGGTCAGTTTTGGGGTTTATAGCTCTCCTTACGATTAACAAACGAGGGCATTGGTTTCATTAGGTCAGTTTTGGGGTTTATAGCTCTCCTTACGATCAACAAACGAGGGCATTGGTTTCATTAGGTCAGTTTTGGGGTTTATAGCTCTCCTTACGATTAACAAACGAGGGCATTGGTTTCATTAGGTCAGTTTTGGGGTTTATAGCTCTCCTTACGATTAACAAACGAGGGCATTGGTTTCATTAGGTCAGTTTTGGGGTTTATATCTCTCCTTAAGATTAACAAACGAGGGCATTGGTTTCATTAGGTCAGTTTTGGGGTTTATAGCTCTCCTTACGATCAACAAACGAGGGCATTGGTTTCATTAGGTGAGTTTTGGGGTTTATAGCTCTCCTTACGATTAACAAACGAGGGCATTGGTTTTATTAGGTCAGTTTTGGGGTTTATAGCTCTCCTTACGATCAACAAACGAGGGCATTGGTTTCATTAGGTCAGTTTTGGGGTTTATAGCTCTCCTTACGATTAACAAACGAGGGCATTGGTTTTATTAGGTCAGTTTTGGGGTTTATAGCTCTCCTTACGATTAACAAACGAGGGCATTGGTTTAATTAGGTCAGTTTTGGGGGTTATATCTCTCCTTACGATTAACAAACGAGGGCATTGGTTTTATTAGGTCAGTTTTGGGGGTTATAGCTCTCCTTACGATCAACAAACGAGGGCATTGGTTTTATTAGGTCAGTTTTGGGGTTTATAGCTCTCCTTACGATTAACAAACAAGGGCATTGGTTTCATTAGGTCAGTTTTGGGGTTTATATCTCTCCTTACGATTAACAAACGAGGGCATTGGTTTTATTAGGTCAGTTTTGGGGTTTATAGCTCTCCTTAAGATTAACAAACGAGGGCTTTGGTTTCATTAGGTCAGTTTTGGGGTTTATAGATCTGCTTACGATCAACAAACGAGGGCATTGGTTTTATTAGGTCAGTTTTTTGGGTTTATAGCTCTCCTTACGATTAACAAACGAGGGCATTGGTTTTATTAGGTCAGTTTTGGGGGTTATAGCTCTCCTTACGATCAACAAACGAGGGCATTGGTTTTATTAGGTCAGTTTTGGGGTTTATAGCTCTCCTTACGATTAACAAACAAGGGCATTGGTTTCATTAGGTCAGTTTTGGGGGTTATATCTCTCCTTACGATTAACAAACGAGGGCATCGGTTTAATTAGGTCAGTTTTGGGGTTTATAGCTCTCCTTACGATTAACAAACGAGGGCATTGGTTTCATTAGGTCAGTTTTGGGGTTTATAGCTCTCCTTACGATCAACAAACGATGGCATTGGTTTCATTAGGTCAGTTTTGGGGTTTATATCTCTCCTTACGATTAACAAACGAGGGCATTGGTTTCATTAGGTCAGTTTTGGGGTTTATAGCTCTCCTTACGATCAACAAACGATGGCATTGGTTTCATTAGGTCAGTTTTGGGGGTTATATCTCTCCTTACGATTAACAAACGAGAGCATCGGTTTAATTAGGTCAGTTTTGGGGTTTATAGCTCTCCTTACGATTAACAAACGAGGGCATTGGTTTCATTAGGTCAGTTTTGGGGGTTATAGCTCTCCTTAACATTAACAAACGAGGGCATTGGTTTCATTAGGTCAGTTTTGGGGTTTATAGCTCTCCTTACGATCAACAAACGATGGCATTGGTTTCATTAGGTCAGTTTTGGGGTTTATAGCTCTCCTTACGATTAACAAACGAGGGCATTGGTTTCATTAGGTCAGTTTTGGGGGTTATATCTCTCCTTACGATTAACAAACGAGGGCATTGGTTTCATTAGGTCAGTTTTGGGGGTTTATAGCTCTCCTTACGATCAACAAACGAGGGCATTGGTTTTATTAGGTCAGTTTTGGGGTTTATATCTCTCCTTAAGATTAACAAACGAGGGCATTGGTTTTATTAGGTCAGTTTTGGGGTTTATAGCTCTCCTTACGATTAACAAACGAGGGCATTGGTTTCATTAGGTCAGTTTTGGGGTTTATATCTCTCCTTAAGATTAACAAACGAGGGCATTTGTTTCATTAGGTCAGTTTTGGGGTTTATAGCTCTCCTTACGATCAACAAACGATGGCATTGGTTTCATTAGGTCAGTTTTGGGGTTTATATCTCTCCTTACGATTAACAAACGAGGGCATTGGTTTCATTAGGTCAGTTTGGGGGGTTATATCTCTCCTTACGATTAACAAACGAGGGCATTGGTTTCATTAGGTCAGTTTTGGGGGTTTATAGCTCTCCTTACGATCAACAAACGAGGGCATTGGTTTTATTAGGTCAGTTTTGGGGTTTATATCTCTCCTTAAGATTAACAAACGAGGGCATTGGTTTCATTAGGTCAGTTTTGGGGGTTATATCTCTCCTTACGATTAACAAACGAGGGCATTGGCTTCATTAGGACAGTTTTGGGGTTTATAGCTCTCCTTACGATTAACAAACGAGGGCATTGGTTTTATTAGGTCAGTTTTGGGGGTTTATAGCTCTCCTTACGATTAACAAACGAGGGCATTGGTTTCATTAGGTCAGTTTTGGGGGTTATATCTCTCCTTACGATTAACAAACGAGGGCATTTGTTTCATTAGGTCAGTTTTGGGGTTTATAGCTCTCCTTACGATTAACAAACGAGGGCATTGGTTTCATTAGGTCAGTTTTGGGGTTTATAGCTCTCCTTACGATTAACAAACAAGGGCATTGGTTTCATTAGGTCAGTTTTGGGGGTTATATCTCTCCTTACGATTAACAAACGAGGGCATTTGTTTCATTAGGTCAGTTTTGGGGTTTATAGCTCTCCTTACGATTAACAAACGAGGGCATTTGTTTCATTAGGTCAGTTTTGGGGTTTATAGCTCTCCTTACGATTAACAAACGAGGGCATTGGTTTCATTAGGTCAGTTTTGGGGTTTATAGCTCTCCTTACGATCAACAAACGAGGGCATTGGTTTCATTAGGTCAGTTTTGGGGTTTATAGCTCTCCTTACGATCAACAAACGAGGGCATTGGTTTCATTAGGTCAGTTTTGGGGGTTATATCTCTCCTTACGATTAACAAACGAGGGCATTGGTTTCATTAGGTCAGTTTTGGGGTTTATATCTCTCCTTACGATTAACAAACGAGGGCATTGGTTTCATTAGGTCAGTTTTGGGGTTTATAGCTCTCCTTACGATCAACAAACGAGGGCATTGGTTTCATTAGGTCAGTTTTGGGGTTTATAGCTCTCCTTACGATCAACAAACGAGGGCATTGGTTTCATTAGGTCAGTTTTGGGGGTTATATCTCTCCTTACGATTAACAAACGAGGGCATTGGTTTCATTAGGTCAGTTTTGGGGTTTATAGCTCTCCTTACGATCAACAAACGAGGGCATTGGTTTCATTAGGTCAGTTTTGGGGTTTATAGCTCTCCTTACGATCAACAAACGAGGGCATTGGTTTCATTAGGTCAGTTTTGGGGGTTATATCTCTCCTTACGATTAACAAACGAGGGCATTGGTTTCATTAGGTCAGTTTTGGGGTTTATAGCTCTCCTTACGATCAACAAACGAGGGCATTGGTTTCATTAGGTCAGTTTTGGGGTTTATAGCTCTCCTTACGATTAACAAACGAGGGCATTGGTTTTATTAGGTCAGTTTTGGGGTTTATAGCTCTCTTTACGATCAACAAACGAGGGCATTGGTTTCATTAGGTCAGTTTTGGGGTTTATAGCTCTCCTTACGATTAACAAACGAGGGCATTTGTTTCATTAGGTCAGTTTTGGGGTTTATAGCTCTCCTTACGATTAACAAACGAGGGCATTGGTTTCATTAGGTCAGTTTTGGGGTTTATAGCTCTCCTTACGATTAACAAACGAGGGCATTTGTTTCATTAGGTCAGTTTTGGGGTTTATAGCTCTCCTTACGATTAACAAACGAGGGCATTGGTTTCATTAGGTCAGTTTTGGGGTTTATAGCTCTCCTTACGATCAACAAACGAGGGCATTGGTTTCATTAGGTCAGTTTTGGGGTTTATAGCTCTCCTTACGATCAACAAACGAGGGCATTGGTTTCATTAGGTCAGTTTTGGGGGTTATATCTCTCCTTACGATTAACAAACGAGGGCATTGGTTTCATTAGGTCAGTTTTGGGGGTTATATCTCTCCTTACGATTAACAAACGAGGGCATTGGTTTCATTAGGTCAGTTTTGGGGTTTATAGCTCTCCTTACGATCAACAAACGAGGGCATTGGTTTCATTAGGTCAGTTTTGGGGTTTATAGCTCTCCTTACGATCAACAAACGAGGGCATTGGTTTCATTAGGTCAGTTTTGGGGGTTATATCTCTCCTTACGATTAACAAACGAGGGCATTGGTTTCATTAGGTCAGTTTTGGGGTTTATAGCTCTCCTTACGATCAACAAACGAGGGCATTGGTTTCATTAGGTCAGTTTTGGGGTTTATAGCTCTCCTTACGATCAACAAACGAGGGCATTGGTTTCATTAGGTCAGTTTTGGGGGTTATATCTCTCCTTACGATTAACAAACGAGGGCATTGGTTTCATTAGGTCAGTTTTGGGGTTTATAGCTCTCCTTACGATCAACAAACGAGGGCATTGGTTTCATTAGGTCAGTTTTGGGGTTTATAGCTCTCCTTACGATTAACAAAGGAGGGCATTGGTTTTATTAGGTCAGTTTTGGGGTTTATAGCTCTCCTTACGATCAACAAACGAGGGCATTGGTTTCATTAGGTCAGTTTTGGGGTTTATAGCTCTCCTTACGATTAACAAACGAGGGCATTGGTTTTATTAGGTCAGTTTTGGGGTTTATAGCTCTCCTTACGATTAACAAACGAGGGCATTGGTTTCATTAGGTCAGTTTTGGGGTTTATAGCTCTCCTTAAGATTAACAAACGAGGGCTTTGGTTTTATTAGGTCAGTTTTGGGGTTTATAGCTCTCCTTACGATTAACAAACGAGGGCATTGGTTTCATTAGGTCAGTTTTGGGGTTTATAGCTCTCCTTACGATTAACAAACAAGGGCATTGGTTTCATTAGGTCAGTTTTGGGGGTTATATCTCTCCTTACGATTAACAAACGAGGGCATTTGTTTCATTAGGTCAGTTTTGGGGTTTATAGCTCTCCTTACGATTAACAAACGAGGGCATTGGTTTCATTAGGTCAGTTTTGGGGTTTATAGCTCTCCTTACGATTAACAAACGAGGGCATTGGCTTCATTAGGACAGTTTTTGGGTTTATAGCTCTCCTTACGATTAACAAACGAGGGCATTTGTTTCATTAGGTCAGTTTTGGGGTTTATAGCTCTCCTTACGATTAACAAACAAGGGCATTGGTTTCATTAGGTCAGTTTTGGGGTTTATAGCTCTCCTTACGATTAACAAACGAGGGCATTTGTTTCATTAGGTCAGTTTTGGGGTTTATAGCTCTCCTTACGATTAACAAACGAGGGCATTTGTTTCATTAGGTCAGTTTTGGGGTTTATAGCTCTCCTTACGATTAACAAACGAGGGCATTTGTTTCATTAGGTCAGTTTTGGGGTTTATAGCTCTCCTTACGATTAACAAACGAGGGCATTGGCTTCATTAGGGACAGTTTTGGGGTTTATAGCTCTCCTTACGATTAACAAACGAGGGCATTTGTTTCATTAAGTCAGTTTTGGGGTTTATAGCTCTCCTTACGATTAACAAACGAGGGCATTGGCTTCATTAGGACAGTTTTTGGGTTTATAGCTCTCCTTACGATTAACAAACGAGGGCATTTGTTTCATTAGGTCAGTTTTGGGGTTTATAGCTCTCCTTACGATTAACAAACGAGGGCATTGGCTTCATTAGGACAGTTTTGGGGTTTATAGCTCTCCTTACGATTAACAAACGAGGGCATTTGTTTCATTAGGTCAGTTTTGGGGTTTATAGCTCTCCTTACGATTAACAAACGAGGGCATTTGTTTCATTAGGTCAGTTTTGGGGTTTATAGCTCTCCTTACGATTAACAAACGAGGGCATTTGTTTCATTAGGTCAGTTTTGGGGTTTATAGCTCTCCTTACGATTAACAAACGAGGGCATTGGCTTCATTAGGTCAGTTTGGGGGTTTATATCTCTCCTTACGATTAACAAACGAGGGCATTGGTTTCATTAGGTCAGTTTGGGGGTTTATAGCACGTTACGTTTTTTTAAATTCAAAAATTCACCAAGTAAGGATAGTTCTCTATTTTTCTAGTTTATTGTTGTGGGATGGTTTAGTCATTAATGCTTATTAATATTAAAGAGAAAATCCAATTAATTTTTGTTTATTTTTTTTAGATTTGGGTTTGATATGAAGATGCTTCTCTCCTCTCCCCAAAGAACCGTTCTTTCTATTTCTGTCACCGTCGCACAAATGAAAACGAATCTAAAGATTTTAATTGCGTGTTGTTATTCTTAAACATTATTAATGTAGGATTTAGAATATGAGACTAAATTCACTTTTATTAACATATTTGTCTCTTTGTATTTGCTGATAATCTTCGTGTATATTTTTTTTAAAGATAATTGCAATATTTAAAAACATATAAAATCGATAACTAAATTTAATTGAAGATTTGTTAGTAAAAGCTGAAGGAGTTTATTTACAAATTTTACAATCTTGTCGGCCGCGCTGCAATCAGTAATTTGAGATGGCTCAGCTAGTTTTTTAAAAGAGAAAAGAAATACAGTGTTATAAAGAATTTTATTGAAAAATTTAAGTAAATAATACAAAAAGTATGAATTACTAAGAAGGATAGTACTTTCTTTCTTGATTTCTGCCTTCTCCAACTCACGATCCCTTTACTCGTGATTATAAAAGCAGTAAAATATTTTTTATTATTTCATTATTGACCAGAAATGAGAGGATATAAGAAGTAGACTCGATCAAGTTATGTCTCTTCTCTGTAATCGCACTTTTGAAATATACGAGAGCTCGTTGACACCTGTCACGGGATCGCTAACTTGCTTAGGACCATCGTGGTTGAAGAAAAGGACAGCATTAGTGCCCCCCGTAAATAGTGCTATGTTAGTTTTCAAAATTCAGTGGAATTTAAACGAGCTTTCCCTCGAAGTCTATCGAAGTCGCCGGAGGGTTTTATAGTGCGAATTATGACTAGTGTAAGTAGATCACATAACGGTGACTTTTGAAAACCCAAATGGAAAAATAATAAGCCGTCCGATGTCTTGCAAGCTATTCAACATAATGACTCCGCGTGTCTTGGAAATAATCCTTCCGCAATCCAACAATATAAACATTTCCAAAATAACATCGAAATTATTCAACATCATCAAAATTGCTTTTGCCAACAAAAGAAGTGTTGACGACAAGTGCAAATGTTTAAACAACATTTGTAATACCAAATTCATGGAGGTATTTCAGGAAAAACCTCTATATGTCAATATTTGTACGCGCCCTACCAATAAGGCCATTTTGATGGGATTAGATGAACTCGAAACATTCTTTTTAATTGTCCTCAGTTCCTAAAGAAGAAATATAACTGAAAACAACACACTTGAGCAATGTCCGGATATTGATGTTTAATTTCCTCCGATAACGACGAGCCAATCTTTCCGGTAAATGACAGTCGTCCTTGACGATGTAATCTCATTCTTCATTTTTACTATTGATTTTTATCGGGTTGGTAAAAAGATATCGAAACAGCGAACTATTCAAGGGAAGTTCTTCCTTTGATTAATAAAAAATATATTAAAAAAAAAAACAACTTTTTTTTATCCCTCAATTCCGTGGTTGCTATGGTGACAGAAAAAGAATGCAGTGATAATGATGTTATCAGAATCTGTTAATTTACTTTTCAATTGGATCGACTCATATTTCACAGACGGTAGAAATTACAAATGGCGCCGCACAGAAGAGAGGAAGGGGATGCGTTGCGTGGAGGGGACAAGATATAATAAAATTAAATTGTTTTTTTTTTTGTCTAGTCAATAGCTGTGCCGGCAGAAAAAGAATATCGGATGAAATTACACATGGCGCCACACAAAAGGGAGGGGCGGCTTGTGTTGTGTGTGGAGGTTCAAAACGCCAAGTTTTGCCTCATCAACCCTACGGGGACAATTCGCCACAGAATTTTTCATCGGAACCAAGACGACTTAATGTCGTGCTACCCCCCCCCCCCCCCCCTCCCTCTACGGAGTCGCGAAGCTGAAATGAACTGATCTGCCACTCATCTAGTCTCACTTCAACTATGTCGGTCCACTTTGAAAGACATAATTGGGGACGTAAAGGAAAGCAGGTTTGAGGATTAGCCCACTGTGCAACTCTACGGAAGAGACCACCCGGTTACGAGGCGATACTGAAAGCTTTGGGAAAGAGTTCGCTCTAGTCTCTAAGAGTAGCTTCCGTTTTGTTTTTTTTTATTTTATGGAGCCCATCTGGCAACTACCCACTTGGGCATAAGTCGCCGAAAAACACGACAGCCTAGAACTAGGCTACTTTAAAGTAAAAATATGAAAACTTAACAATGATATAAATTGGAAAAACTTAACAATCGAAGCAATCTCCGGCAGCGGGGGGAGGTCCCCCTCACCCCGGTGCAGGAGAGTGCAACCTACAAACAAAACAATAACAAAAAAAAAAGAACCTTAAATAAAGGGGAGAAGGCCGGCCTCCCCCAAAAAGTCAATAAGTCCACCAGTCATGGTGCACGCACTCGTCCCGAGTACAAGGGACAGGCGGTAGCGACCCTAGCGATGCGTCACACGAGTGTGCCCGATTCGGAGACGACAGAAAGCAACCTGAAGCCGCCGCGGCATTGGGGGATAGGTCCATGGGAACAGTCGCGGCGCAATGGCACGCAACTTTAAGTTCCCCTCGACCGTCTCCCATCTTCTTTGCCAAGCAGTCCGAAGAGCTGCCCGTATTCCTGCCATGTAGTCGGTGTGAGGAAGAGCGAAACGCTGGTCCGGTCGCAGTCCTCGCGGAATCTTTGGCGCCCTCATCGGCGCGCTCATTGCCCGCAATTCCTACATGTCCAGGAACCCAGCAGAAGATAATCTCGACATCTGCCCGGCTCGCCAAAACCGTGGCGTCAAGGATATCGCGAACCAGGGGATGCGGAGATTCCAATTCCCCGAGAGCACTCAGGGCGCTTTGTGAGTCGCTATAGATCACAATCCGGTCTCCGAACCGGGCACGTCACGTAATCTCCCGTACCGAGTGGTGTATTGCCACCAGCTCGGCCGTGAAGACAGACGCAGCGCCTGGTAGAGCCCCGCTGACTTCAAACAGAGGAGATACGGCGTGGAAGCCGACCCCCTCTTGGGACTTGGAGCCATCCGTATACACTGGCACGGTTCCAGCGTAACACGATGTGTGCTCCAAAAAGGTCGAACGCAATACTCCCGGCGCAGTACAAGCTTTGGGAGCAGAGGCGTGGCGACAAATAGCCAAATGTGGTACCCTCCAGGGTGGCGTCCTGGGCAGAACCAGGGGCGCCACCGGCCCGAGAGCTATATCTAGCTCTCGAAGGAGTTTCCTGGCCCTAAACCCAAAGGGCTTAGGGTATGACTGGCGTCTCTCGGCGTCATAGGCACCATCGAGATCAGCTGCGGATGCAGTGAGAGCTGTTGGCGACTGAGGGAGGCGCCGGGCTCGCGCGTACAGGCGAGTGATGCACTGCACGCGGCGCAGAGCGAGTGGCATCTCCCCAGCATCGACCAACAGGCTCTCGCCCAACTCCCAATACCCATTTGATAACAAGATAACAAAACAAAGTCAACAAAAATGAAACGATGAAAAGAGGCGAAGTGCCCAAATTAAATAGATTACAGAGAACTCAAAATTGAGATTCATTCAGCATGAAAACACCTTGAAAGGCTTGAATGCTTCGAAGGAGGAAATACAATGACCTAATACATAAATAAATATATATATTATAACGGAGGAAACTGGCTGTCAAAGACACTCAGCTACTTTTTGACGGAGGAATTTTTATTTTTAAAAAACACAAATAAGAAGAATGCTAGTGATGCCCTAACACCAGGGCAAACTAGGAAACATATTCACACCTTTATATACCTACCACACAATTTCACCACTTTAACCTAAATTGTAAATTGTAATTGATTCTATATTCTTGACAACCGTCGTGATCATCGTTCTTCGGTAAATCCTCCTAACTTTATCTATAATTTAACATGGTGAATTTTTGAATTTTTTTTTAAATTGTCTTTTTATTTAGTTTGGTTATCACTCGGTCTGTTTTTAAAAATAAAAAAATTTAAATAGTTATGAAAGGGTGGTGAAAAGTGTGTTTTGAAAATATAACTACAAATAGTTAAAATGAATAGCCTATAAAGGGCATTAAAAAAACCCGGTTAAGATTAGCAAATAAGGTCGTAGGTCACACACACACACATAATTTAACATGGTGAATCTTTGAATTTTTTTGTGACAAATTTTTTACTTAAGTTTGGATGTCACTTGGTTTTCTTTTTTTTTAATTCAGAGGATTGAAATACTGTAGTTAAAAAGGTTATGAAAGGGCGTATTTTGCTAAACTAACTACAGATAGTAAAATTGAATAGTCTATGAAGGGAATTAAATAGTTAAAATAAAATTAGTTTATAATGGGGATTAAAAAAAAGCAGTTGAGATTAGCCAATAAAGCCGTAGGCCACACACCGAAGGAGTACCTGTGAAAACTAGTATATCGTTTTACTAGTGATTCACATGTCGATGTGGATCGTCAAATTAACAAGATTAGATTCAAAAACACACTTAATGACTTGCCATTTCACGATATCACAGATGAAAAAATAGAAAATGAGTTAGAACTGCGGATCACTGTGCTTGTATATTTTGTTTGGGAATTATGGGTAGTTGGGAAGAGAATGACACACCTGAAGGAGAACACAGGCGACATTTTCCAAATTATGATTTTATTAGAGGGAATTGTGATATAATTAACATTCGCATTGAGTACCCGTTTCTTGCCAAAGACATATTTTCCTCTCCCCAAAAATAGAACGAGGAATAGATGTTTGTGGAAATACATCGGAACCTTGTTATGAAAACGACGAATTATTATTTCTTAATGTTTTGATTTCTAATTATTCTACCATTTATACTTGTCTAAATCAACAATATTTAGCTTTTGACACCCGTTTAGCGACATTTAAAGAATGGCCAGAGCGACCCGTTCAAACTCCGAAAGACCTTGCTGAAGCGGGGTTTTATTATTGCGGTTTAAGTGATCATGTACGCTGTTTTCATTGTCAAGGTGGTCTCAGAAATTGGGGAAGAATGGATATTCCCGAAGATGAACATTTAAAACGGTTTCCAGCATGTAATTTCATTAAATTAAGAATAATTGATAAAAAATCTATTCTAATCATTATGATTCTCAAACATTATTCAAAATCCGAGCTAATCTTGGAAGTATTTATATATCTATTTTCAAAGACACAAAATATTGTATTAAATATTGGAAAGAAGCAATGAGGATAAAACCGAAGGAATATATATCTCTTTGGAAATAAATGTGATGTATTGCTCGATAAGGATTTAGGTACTTTATCGGAAAAGTGGTTATTACTATTAACTTTATTTGTCTATAAAACCAACAACGAACTGTTGAATATCAAACAAAGGAAAATAGTTTTTACCGAGGAGGCCGATCACCTCTCTTTGTTAGTCAGAAAAGTTGATAAAATCTTTCGGGAATTAACAGATAAGTTACTTTGGAAAAGGCTATGGCTTTTTACGTTTGTTGATGATCTTCTGAATTATAATTTTTATTTGCCTATCCTGAGTAATCCTTTTTTAGACTTTTTAAAATATAGTAAAAAGCATGAAAAATTAATTGACAGTGATGATATACAAAATATTATTCAATCAATAATTAAATAAAAAAACTATACAGTGGAAATTTTTGAAATTATTGGGACCATTTTTGATCTGTATATAGAAGACTCACGATGGTTCTTTGAAAATATTGAATTTAAGAAAACTTTAAAACAATATTTTAAATTAAGGCCAATAACATATAAAGATGGAGATACTTTTCTCCATTATGTGTGTAAAAAGGATTTTCATAACAAATTAAGATTAATAAAGTATCTGATTGAAGAAATGAATATTGAAATGGATATATCGATGTGATACTCCAATACATTCTCTTGTTATGTGCAAATACATTCTGTTGTTATTCATGGGCCAAGGGATTTTTTTTTCAGAAAGAGTAAGTTTTACGAAAAAGATATTGATTGTATACAATTTTTATTGGACGCCGGTAGCCATATTGATTGGAGAAATAAGAGCCGTTATTGTATCGACGACCCGTTAAAGATATGCTTAAAATTCTTTTAATATACGATTCAATTAATGTAGACAAAGTACTTCCTTTACGATGTTTATGCGCTAGTGTGATTAGAAAATCTAGGATAGATTATTCCTCATATCCTAAAATGATTAAAAAAATGATGGATTAACATTAACGGAGGTTACAACTATGGGTAAACTTAACATAAAATTTTTGTTATCTTCATTCTTCGGAAATTTCCCCCAAATTAATCATCCAGCTTTAATCGTGGCGCAATGTTTATTATCATGTTTCCTCTTCTACCAGTCTAACATTTTTCCACAAGTTTTTCTTTTTGGGGGAAAAAAAAGATTATGGATAGAGTATTCGCAACCCTTCTTATTTACCAAGTTTTCAATAAAATTCTTTATAACAATGTATTTTTTTTCTTTTTTTGATAAATATGACCCATGCATGAACCGTAATATGGTTTGCTATATGGGGCGGATTATGCCCACTCGCTCGCTACGATCGCCCTCAGGAACAAGTAATAAAACAAAGAATTGGACACGCAAAAACCGAACTAGACAAACTCCACCGATTTAGAAACTTATCTACAGCCAACAAAAAAAGCTATACATCAGCTTGGTTAGATCGAAGCTGGAGTACCCAAGCATACCACTCAACGTAGCATCCAAAAGAAACATGTCGATGCTTCAAAGAGTACAAAACCGAGGACTCAAATTTATCACTGGCTCCAAGTGGTTCGACTTCCGGACCTCGAGGAGCCTGCACGAACAAACGGGAATAGAGCCGAAAAATGTGTACCTCTACAAGAGAGGAAAAAGCATCTGGGAGAAACTGGAAGGGTTTCTCCCCAACGAGACACTCGTCGCTCTTGATCCTGAGGAGGGAGGTTACATTAACAACCTCCCAAACACCAAAAAAGAAGAATCTGAACATAGATTCAAGTGAATGAACTAAAAAAGAAAAGAAAAGTATATACATATATATATTCATATACGCAAAATAAAACAACATAAATGTAAAAAAAAAAAAAGAAAAAAAAGTTCAAAAAACCCACTTAAGAATCTAAATAATGGAGATGGTCCGTACACCGGGCAACTACACTGTCAACCAAATGCTTCTTTCATTTCCACATCTTTCACCCCCCCCCCCCTCTCTTTACTCACTATCTACCCCCTCTTTTTCACAACTTTCTACATAAGGAAAAGGAAAAAGGGAAAATTGGTTCAAAGAACACATTTTGTGTTTTGGGGTTTATAGCTCTCTTTAAGATTAACAAACGAGGCCATTTGTTTCATTAGGTTAGTTTGGGGGTTTATAGCTCTCTTTAAGATTAACAAACGAGGCCATTTGTTTCATTAGGTTAGTTTGGGGGTTTATAGCTCTCTTCACGATTAACAAACGTGGTTTTTTGTTTCATTAAGTCAGTTTTGGGGTTGATATCTCACGAATTATAAACCCCCAAAAGTGTCCTAATGAAACAAACATCCTCATTTGTTTCACGAATTCTAAACCCCCCAAAATGTCCTAATGAAACAAATATAAGTGACCTAATAAATTTGCGTATTCATGGTTATATTATTAATTGAACATTAGGGTCTTTTAATATTAAAATAGATTTTTTTGTTCTTATTAGAGATTAAAATCAAATCCGTGAAAATGCCTAAATATACACCATCTGGTAAGTAACAGTTTATCAGTTTGTAAAAAGGTTTTAGAAATGGTTTTTTTATTAGAAAATATTCCATTACTTTCTGATTTTTTTTTCTATAAGTTTTGCATGTCATGATAATGAATTAACACTCTTAATTTATTTTTAGCAATGCGGAAAATTTAAAAAAAATATAAAAAATGAAGTAGAAATGGAGATGATAAAAATGACCGTTAAATTTTTAGAAATTTTAAAAGGTAGGTCATTTTTTATTGTAATTTTAAACTCGAAACATACAAAAAAAACTTTCAAATAAACCTATTCTCAGAAACATGGGTATCTATCGGTCTAACCTAAACCTAAGGGGGTTTTATATCAAGTGAATTTTTTTTACTAATTTCTCCAAGATCAAAAAATAAGCAGCAATTGTACAAAGATTTCCTATTTGATTATTTGAAGAAATATAACAGTAAGTAATTTGACACTGTCTAAGAAACCTAGTTACAACTTACTCCCATCTTTCACCTTCCTTTCAACCATTATCGAACCGATTTTTCAAACCCCTTTCATACTTACGAGTGTGTGCAAACGGTTCGAATAAGAATAACAAATGGATAACGTCGTTACTTTTTTATATAAATTTGTGTTTTGAATGTTTTATATTTGTTTTCATGAGGATGAGGAGTTAAGTATTTGTTGGATGTTTTAATTTGTTAATGAATGTTTTTTTTCATGATCAAATGTGATAATAAACAAGACTATGATGACGATATCGTTTATATTTCCGAAAACCCACTATTAAAAAAAAAATTATAATATTTTCCATATTCTCCTAATAATTGGTAAATTTGTGCATTTTTAAAATAGATAAAATAGGTCATGAAAGGGTGTTTTAAAAAAAACTAAATACAAATAGTTAAAACAAATAGTCTATAAATGGGAATAAAAAGGCGGTTAAGATTAGCAAATAAGGCTGTAGACCACCCACACAACGAAGGGTTGGGAAACCTAGCGATCCCCGTATATTTATTCTAAATGTTTTTCAACAGGAAATTTTCCATTTATAGATGTGGAAAAGAAAATAGAAATAGAGGATTTGCCCGATCTCACTATAAATCAAGATAAAAATTGTAAATTTAAAAGATGGGGGGGGGAAAGGTGCAGAAATAATTTCTAAAATTTATTTGCTTAATTTGTTTTCTTTTCCTAATTCAGAAGCTGAATTGGAAAATATTGATGAAGAATAAATTTTTCAATTATGTTGTTTTTTTTATTTGGTAAATAGGTACTCCTTGGATTATAAAAAAAATCTTTAAAAAAAACAACAATTTTTTCGATTGAGTCGATTCAAATTTCGCAGACGGATAAAATTACACATGATCTGCACATAAAGGGGAGGGGGGTATGGTTTGCGTTGTCTCGCTTCCCTCTGAGGGGCTTAAAGAGGAGGAAGATTTTAAAGTTATTTCACCGGGTTGGAAAAGAACTCATAAAATGTTCCCATGTTGTCCATTGTCGATGATAACGGAGTCGTCAAATCTCGTTGTACCAGCAGCAGCAGAAGAGGGACCTTTCTCAGCCGAGACTCGATTGGTGCGATTAACATTGCGTACCGTCGTCTAATCAGGCAAGTTTTTCATTTGGTTAGACTAACTCAAGAAGCTGAGCGGCTCTATCCCCCCCAAAGCCAACATTAGTATCAGGGTCGATGGGGAGAAGATCTCGGACGACCTGGAGATCGAGCGCCACTTCCGAGACCACTGGCAAAATAGGTTCTCGATCACGGAGGAAGAAAATCTCGATTTCAATCAGGATTACGAGGATGAGGTCCTGGCTGACCTGGAGGCTCACGGGCCTGTCTTGACTCCCTTCGGTTTCGTCGATTCCACCAGACAAACGGAGGGGGAAGGTAGACCGTTTACCCACGACGAATTCGCGGCTGCTCTCAAGATCTTCAAGCAGAAGGCCCCGGGCATCTCGGGCATCACCAGGGCTCACCTGGTCAATGCACCCATGAACATCAGAATGGCGGTCCTGAGCCTGTTCAACGCTTGCCTAAACGTTGGCTATTTCCCCGATAGACTCAAAAGGGCAAAGATGATTTTTCTACTGAAGCCGGGAAAGCCCAAAGGGGAGATTAAGGGCTATAGACCTATCTCGCTCCTGGAGTTCTTGGGAAAGCTCCTCGAGAAACTGATGAACGACAGGCTACGAGACTTCCTGGCGGAAAATGAGGAATACAATGCACAGCAACACGGTTTCCGGAGGCACCTGGGAACCGAAACGGCCATAGCCCTGCTGACGGAAAACATCGCCGTCGCCAAGGCCGAAAACAGGAGGGTCGATTTGGTGCTCAGGGACGTGTCATCTGCCTTCGACAAAGTGTGGGTCCCCGGACTTAAAAAGAAGCTCTGCAACCTGAACATAACCACCAATGTTACCAGACTTCTTTGCGACTACCTTGAGGACCGCGAGGCGACCATTAGTATCAACAACACTGTTGGTCAGCCATTCCCTATGGAAACCGGGATGCCTCAAGGTGGGTGCCTAAGTCCGACCCTGTACATGATTTATACCGGCGATCTCCCCCAACCTATCCAGGACTATGCGAAATACATTCAGTTAGCGGATGACATATCGCAATTAGTTACTAGCGACTATCTCAACCCGATCGACATTGCAAACAGGACGGCCGGGGAAATAGGCCACCTCAATGATTACGAGGCATGCAACAAGATACGCACCAATGTGGAGAAGTTCAAGGTTCTTACCATTGGGCGTAGAAAGACGGCCGAAATCCTGGTCCGGGACGAATTCTACCCGTACTCACGCGAAGCCCGCGTTCTCGGGTTGACGGTGACGTCATCTGGATACGGTGCTCATGTGAACTCGAAAATCGTGCAAGCCCGCCTTCGCTTACGACAGTTATATAAATTCAAGAGGCTCTCCCTCCGGAATAAAAGAAAACTGTACCAGGCCTTAGTAAGACCCATCTTGCTATATCCCGCTATCCCGTTGCACCTGAAGAGTGCTACCCAGATAAGGAAGATACAAGCGGTACAAAATCAAGCGCTCCGCTTCATCCTCGGAGTATCAAAAATGGACTTTATACCCTCGACAAGACTCCACGCCCTCGCGGAAGTGGAACCCCTGAATGTGACCCTACACGATAGAGCCAAATCAATTTGGACTAGAATCGATGAATGGTCAAATGATGAAATACGACAACCGTGTGCGACCCTACAAGCGCGGATTTGGAAGCAGCCGCCTGCGAACGCAGGAGGACGTTTTACCAATATTTAGATGAAGAAAATCTACCGGAAAAACAAGCATAAGCTAGCAAATAAGGACAATGGGAACTATAGTTCACATGTTTTATAAAAAAAAATAAAATAAATAAAAAGATCCGTAGTGGACATAAACCAAAAGTGAAGTAATGAAGATTTAACAAGTAATAAAGTAAATTCACAAATCAATAAAAAACAAAATAAGTCAATACAAAAGATCCGAAGTGGACACACTGAAATAGAAAACATGTGCAGTAAATAAGATACGAGTGAAACTCTAAGCTACACGCTTCAAGCCGTACGAACACAAAGGCTTGAACGCTACCTTAACAACATCAGAAAAGCCTACGTATAATGAAGACTACGTGAGGACAATGCCAGGAAAGCTGGCACACATTCCTTCGACTATCACACTTTTTCTCTCTATAACCTCTCCTACTATCCCACATTTTTCCCATCTTTTACCATCAATGTTCAATGTTCAAGGGGAAAATTGGATCAAAGAATACATATTTGGGGATTTGGGGTCAATAGCTCCTTACGATTAACAAACGAGGGCATTGGTTTCATTAGGTCAGTTTTGGGGTTTATAGCTCTCCTTACGATCAACAAACGAGGGCATTGGTTTCATTAGGTCAGTTTTGGGGTTTATAGCTCTCCTTACGATCAACAAACGAGGGCATTGGTTTCATTAGGTCAGTTTTGGGGTTTATAGCTCTCCTTACGATTAACAAACGAGGGCATTGGTTTCATTAGGTCAGTTTTGGGGGTTATATCTCTCCTTACGATTAACAAACGAGGGCATTTTTTTTTAGGTCAGTTTTGGGGTTTATATCTCTCCTTACGATTAACAAACGAGGGCATTGGTTTCATTAGGTCAGTTTTGGGGTTTATATCTCTCCTTACGATTAACAAACGAGGGCATTTGTTTCATTAGGTCAGTTTTGGGGTTTATATCTCTCCTTACGATTAACAAACGAGGGCATTGGTTTCATTAGGTCAGTTTTGGGGTTTATAGCACGTTACGTTTTTTTTAAATTAAAAAATTCACCAAGTAAGGATAGTTCTCTATTTTTCTAGTTTATTGTTGTGGGATGGTTTAGTCATTAATGCTTATTAATATTAAAGAGAAAATCCAATTAATTTTTGTTTATTTTTTTTAGATTTGGGTTTGATATGAAGATGCTTCTCTCCTCTCCCCAAAGAACCGTTCTTTCTATTTCTGTCACCGTCGCACAAATGAAAACGAATCTAAAGATTTTAATTGCGTGTTGTTATTCTTAAACATTATTAATGTAGGATTTAGAATATGAGACTAAATTCACTTTTATTAACATATTTGTCTCTTTGTATTTGCTGATAATCTTCGTGTATATTTTTTTTAAAGATAATTGCAATATTTAAAAACATATAAAATCGATAACTAAATTTAATTGAAGATTTGTTAGTAAAAGCTGAAGGAGTTTATTTACAAATTTTACAATCTTGTCGGCCGCGCTGCAATCAGTAATTTGAGATGGCTCAGCTAGTTTTTTAAAAGAGAAAAGAAATACAGTGTTATAAAGAATTTTATTGAAAAATTTAAGTAAATAATACAAAAAGTATGAATTACTAAGAAGGATAGTACTTTCTTTCTTGATTTCTGCCTTCTCCAACTCACGATCCCTTTACTCGTGATTATAAAAGCAGTAAAATATTTTTTATTATTTCATTATTGACCAGAAATGAGAGGATATAAGAAGTAGACTCGATCAAGTTATGTCTCTTCTCTGTAATCGCACTTTTGAAATATACGAGAGCTCGTTGACACCTGTCACGGGATCGCTAACTTGCTTAGGACCATCGTGGTTGAAGAAAAGGACAGCATTAGTGCCCCCCGTAAATAGTGCTATGTTAGTTTTCAAAATTCAGTGGAATTTAAACGAGCTTTCCCTCGAAGTCTATCGAAGTCGCCGGAGGGTTTTATAGTGCGAATTATGACTAGTGTAAGTAGATCACATAACGGTGACTTTTGAAAACCCAAATGGAAAAATAATAAGCCGTCCGATGTCTTGCAAGCTATTCAACATAATGACTCCGCGTGTCTTGGAAATAATCCTTCCGCAATCCAACAATATAAACATTTCCAAAATAACATCGAAATTATTCAACATCATCAAAATTGCTTTTGCCAACAAAAGAAGTGTTGACGACAAGTGCAAATGTTTAAACAACATTTGTAATACCAAATTCATGGAGGTATTTCAGGAAAAACCTCTATATGTCAATATTTGTACGCGCCCTACCAATAAGGCCATTTTGATGGGATTAGATGAACTCGAAACATTCTTTTTAATTGTCCTCAGTTCCTAAAGAAGAAATATAACTGAAAACAACACACTTGAGCAATGTCCGGATATTGATGTTTAATTTCCTCCGATAACGACGAGCCAATCTTTCCGGTAAATGACAGTCGTCCTTGACGATGTAATCTCATTCTTCATTTTTTCTATTGATTTTTATCGGGTTGGTAAAAAGATATCGAAACAGCGAACTATTCAAGGGAAGTTCTTCCTTTGATTAATAAAAAATATATTTAAAAAAAAAACAACTTTTTTTTTATCCCTCAATTCCGTGGTTGCTATGGTGACAGAAAAAGAATGCAGTGATAATGATGTTATCAGAATCTGTTAATTTACTTTTCAATTGGATCGACTCATATTTCACAGACGGTAGAAATTACAAATGGCGCCGCACAGAAGAGAGGAAGGGGATGCGTTGCGTGGAGGGGACAAGATATAATAAAATTAAATTGTTTTTTTGTTTTGTCTAGTCAATAGCTGTGCCGGCAGAAAAAGAATATCGGATGAAATTACACATGGCGCCACACACAAGGGAGGGGCGGCTTGGCGTTTTGAACCTCCACACACAACACAAGTTTTGCCTCATCAACCCTACGGGGACAATTCGCCACAGAATTTTTCATCGGAACCAAGACGACTTAATGTCGTGCTAACCCCCCCCCCCCCTCACTCTACGGAGTCGCGAAGCTGAAATGAACTGATCTGCCACTCATCTAGTCTCACTTCAACTATGTCGGTCCACTTTGAAAGACATAATTGGGGACGTAAAGGAAAGCAGGTTTGAGGATTAGCCCACTGTGCAACTCTACGGAAGAGACCACCCGGTTACGAGGCGATACTGAAAGCTTTGGGAAAGAGTTCGCTCTAGTCTCTAAGAGTAGCTTCCGTTTTGTTTTTTTTTATTTTATGGAGCCCATCTGGCAACTACCCACTTGGGCATAAGTCGCCGAAAAACACGACAGCCTAGAACTAGGCTACTTTAAAGTAAAAATATGAAAACTTAACAATGATATAAATTGGAAAAACTTAACAATCGAAGCAATCTCCGGCAGCGGGGGGAGGTCCCCCTCAACACGGTGCAGGAGAGTGCAACCTACAAACAAAACAATAACAAAAGAAAGGAACCTTAAATAAAGGGGAGAAGGCCGGCCTCCCCCCAAAAGTCAATAAGTCCACCAGTCATGGTGCACGCACTCGTCCCGAGTACAAGGGACAGGCGGTAGCGACCCTAGCGATGCGTCACACGAGTGTGCCCGATTCGGAGACGACAGAAAGCAACCTGAAGCCGCCGCGGCATTGAGGGATAGGTCCATGGGAACAGTCGCGGCGCAATGGCACGCAACTTTAAGTTCCCTTCGACCGTCTCCCATCTTCTTTGCCAAGCAGTCCGAAGAGCTGCCCGTAGTCGGTGTGAGGAAGAGCGAAACGCTGGTCCGGTCGCAGAGTCCTCGCGGACTCTTTGGCGCCCTCATCGGCGCGCTCATTCCCTGCAATTCCTGCATGTCCAGGAACCCAGCAGAAGATAATCTCGACATCTGCCCGGTTCGCCAAAACCGTGGCGTCACGGATATCGCGAACCAGGGGATGCGGAGATTCCAATGCCCCGAGAGCACTCAGGGCGCTTTGTGAGTCGCTATAGATCACAATCCGGTCTCCGAACCGGGCACGTCACGTAATCTCCCGTACCGAGTGGTGTATTGCCACCAGCTCGGCGGTGAAGACAGACGCAGCGCCTGGTAGAGCCCCGCTGACTTCAAACAGAGGAGATACAGCGTGGAAGCCGACCCCCTCTTGGGACTTGGAGCCATCCGTATACACTGGCACGGTTCCAGCGTGACACGATGTGTGCTCCAAAAAGGTCGAACGCAATACTCCCGGCGCAGTACAAGCTTTGGGAGCAGAGGCGTGGCGACAAATAGCCAAATGTGGTACCCTCCAGGGTGGCGTCCTGGGCAGAACCAGGGGCGCCACCGGCCCGAGAGCTATATCTAACTCTCGAAGGAGTTTCCTGGCCCTAAACTCAAAGGGCTTAGGGTATGACTGGCGTCTCTCGGCGGCATAGGCACCATCGAGATCAGCTGCGGATGCAATGAGAGCTGTTGGCGACTGAGGGAGGCGCCGGGCTCGCGCGTAAAGGCGAGTGATGCACTGCACGCGGCGCAGAGCGAGTGGCATCCCCCCAGCATCGACCAACAGGCTCTCAATGGGGAAAGTGCGGAAGGCACCGGTCGCAAGTCGGAGGCCGGTGTGGTGGATCAAATCCACCTTCCGCAATAAACGCTCGGCTGCGGATGCATAAAACTCGCATCCGTAGTCGAGCTTGGAACGAACAAAGGATCGATAAAAAAGTAGGGCAGTAGCCCTATCAGCGCCCCAAGCGCTGAACGTCACGGAACGGAGAATGTCCATGGCGCGGGTACAAGAGACCCTAAGGCTGCGAATATGAGCCTCCCAGGTGAGGCGTCGGTCGAATACAAGACCAAGGAAACGGTGCGACTCAACCACATCCAGGCGCACCCCATTAAGAAACAAATCTGGGTCGGGGTGAAGCCGTGGATGGCGGCAGAAGTGCACCACCTTAATCTTGGCCAAAGATTTTTTTTTTTTTTTTTATTTATTTAAGGGGCTATCTGGTGACTGCCGACTTAGGCATAAGTCGCCGTAAACAAACAGCCTTGTTCTAGGCTACTTTAAAAAATGGAACAGGGAACAACAAAAAAGAAATAACAATAACAAAACAATAACAAAAACAACAACAACAACAACAAAAATTAAACCTGGTTAAATAAAAGGGAGAAGGCCGGCCTCCCCCAAAAAGTCAACAAGTCCACCAGTCAAAGTGCACGCACTCGTCCCGAGTACAAGGGACAGGCGGTAGTGACCCCGCCCATCCCGGTACCGGGACAGGTGTCGTGCGCGAAGATCACCCAGACTGGGACATTCGACAAGAATGTGCCGAACAGTCTGGGGGACGACGCAGTCGTTGCAATAGGGCGCAGGCGAGCGTTCCATCAGATAGCGATGCGTCACACGAGTGTGTCCGATTCGGAGACGACAGAAAGCAACCTGAAGCCGCCGCGGCATTGGGGGATAGGTCCATGGGAACAGTTGCGGCGCAATGGCACGCAACTTTAAGTTCCCTTCGACCGTCTCCCATCTTCTTTGCCAAGCAGTCCGAAGAGCTGCCCGTAGTCGGTGTGAGGAAGAGCGAAACGCTGGTCCGGTCGCAGAGTCCTCGCGGACTCTTTGGCGCCCTCATCGGCGCGCTCATTGCCCGCAATTCCTACATGTCCAGGAACCCAGCAGAAGATAATCTCGACATCTGCCCGGCTCGCCAAAACCGTGGCGTCACGGATATCGCGAACCAGGGGATGCGGAGATTCCAATGCCCCGAGAGCACTCAGGGCGCTTTGTGAGTCGCTATAGATCACAATCCGGTCTCCGAACCGGGCACGTCACGTAATCTCCCGTACCGAGTGGTGTATTGCCACCAGCTCGGCGGTGAAGACAGACGCAGCGCCTGGTAGAGCCCCGCTGACTTCAAACAGAGGAGATACAGCGTGGAAGCCGACCCCCTCTTGGGACTTGGAGCCATCCGTATACACTGGCACGGTTCCAGCGTGACACGATGTGTGCTCCAAAAAGGTCGAACGCAATACTCCCGGCGCAGTACAAGCTTTGGGAGCAGAGGCGTGGCGACAAATAGCCAAATGTGGTACCCTCCAGGGTGGCGTCCTGGGCAGAACCAGGGGCGCCACCGGCCCGAGAGCTATATCTAACTCTCGAAGGAGTTTCCTGGCCCTAAACTCAAAGGGCTTAGGGTATGACTGGCGTCTCTCGGCGGCATAGGCACCATCGAGATCAGCTGCGGATGCAATGAGAGCTGTTGGCGACTGAGGGAGGCGCCGGGCTCGCGCGTAAAGGCGAGTGATGCACTGCACGCGGCGCAGAGCGAGTGGCATCCCCCCAGCATCGACCAACAGGCTCTCAATGGGGAAAGTGCGGAAGGCACCGGTCGCAAGTCGGAGGCCGGTGTGGTGGATCAAATCCACCTTCCGCAATAAACGCTCGGCTGCGGATGCATAAAACTCGCATCCGTAGTCGAGCTTGGAACGAACAAAGGATCGATAAGTCTATGTCATCTGGTGCCGTACCTCAGACTTGGAAAACATCTCATGTTTGCCCAATCTATAAGAAAGGATCCCGTAGTGATCCACTGAACTATCGCCCGATCAGTTTAAACCCCAATCCATGCAAGACAATGGAACGCATTATTTGCAAGTCACTATTTGGATTCATAGAAGATCATCTAATTTTTGATGAGTCCCAATTTGGTTTTAGGCCCAACCGTTCAGTCACTGACCAACTTTTATTCACTTACGACTACATAACTTACTGGTATGATCAAGGACAAGTGGTTGATTTAATTCTATTTGACTTTGTTAAGGCGTTTGACCGAGTGCATCACCAGACACTCATTGACAAACTAGTGGCGATTGGTATCTCCGGCAATCTGTTACAGTGGATCAGCAGTTTTCTACTCGGCCGCTCAATGAAGGTCTCAATAAATGGATACACAAGCCTGGCAAAACCAGTCTTAAGTGGAGTTCCCCAGGGTTCGGTTCTGGGCCCATTGTTGTTTCTCATATTCATAAATCACACCTGCTTCCAAATTCAGTGCAACTTTAAGATGTTTGCTGATGACCTCAAATTATATTTTCACTCCTCAGCCCCATCCCTTGGCTGCTCCTTATCTCTTCCAGGTATGCAGGATAATATTGATTTACTATCTTCCACTGCTGCTTCTTGGGGGCTAAGGTTTTCTACCAGTAAATGTGTCCATCTCCGCTTTGCTAGACCGCGCTGTGTCCAGTCAGATGATCTCCTTACTCCCATATACATCCTAAATGACATTCATATAAATCAATGCTTCTCTCACAAGGATTTGGGAATAACTGTGGATAGGAAACTGAAATTCCACCAGCACATAAGCTGTGCAACTGCTAAAGCCGGAGGTATTGCCACTAATCTTTTAAAATCAACTGTTACTCGCTCGGCTAACTTCATGTCTACCCTTTTCATCTCTGATGTCTGACCGATTCTAGATTTTGCATCTCCAATTTGGAATCTTGGGTTCCAGGGCCAAAATCAGCTTCTGGAATCTGTTCAACGCAGATGGACAAAACAGGTTGCTGGTCTGACTGATCTTCCATACCTTGACAGGCTGACAACTTTGGGATTATTCTCTGTGAAGGGTAGGCTGTTAAGGCAGGACCTTATTTATTGCTATCGTATATACCACGATTTAACCATCATCTCCCCTTCCGACATCTTCACAATGGCACCTACTGTTGGCACAAGAGGTCATAAATTTAAGATTCAGATGCAGCATTGTCAGTTGGAAGCTCGTAGACGATTTTTCTCTTGTCGAATTATCCAAAAATGGAATTCTCTACCCCAAGATATTGTTGATGCTCCGAGCCTCACTGCGTTTAAGTCTAGACTGCAGTACTTTATCGGTGAAGAATTGTTCCACCTTTGACCTACTGCCAGTTCATTTCAATCTCAATTTGTTATATTTTCAAGGTATTTTATATGGAGGATACACTTAGCCAGTCATTAATGATATATTTGAGTAAACCTCCCGTGTAGCCTGACTGGAGAATCTGTCTTGGACTTTTGGGCCTGTCCCTCTCCTATCCGGTCTGGCTGGACTAGAGTGGTAGGGCCCTACCAGGTAATAGAACCAGAGACCTATTTATTCTGTCTCCCACACAACCTCTATTCTTTAAACTCACCCTGTTTCACCACTTTCCTCTTACTATTTCTCCCTAAATCTCAACACTTTTATGTCCAAGGTCTGGAAATCTTCCAGCTAACAGAGAGATGTGGTGTTGCGAAATGTTCGAAAGGCCTTCGACAAGGTTTGGTTGAGAGGTCTCCAATTTAAGATCTTAGACCTGCAGCTAAACCCGATCCTGGTGAGTCTTCTGTGACTACGTCATGGGAAGGAAAGCCAAAATCACGATTGAAGGCTACGATGGACCCTACCACAAGGCAGCTGTCTAGACAATACCAGATTGTTTCAAGGAATCTCGGTACAGTTTGAGCCCCAATATCATAAAGGATAAAAAATACAAATACTCTCGACACAGCTTGAGTACCCAAATCTTACGCTATCTGAGTTTAACAAACCCCAAACTAGATAGAATAAACCTCAACATTTTCACCTCGTTCTGAAGAAAACTATGTCAAGGTCACCACAACCGCCGAAACCAGAAGAATCATCCGTTTTGTTTTGACCCTTCATTCGCTCATTCAAATTTGCGCGTGACGTCACTCGTCCACCTTTATGTCGGAGTAACGCCATCTTGTGAGCAACCAACAAACTACTCGCGCTATGCATCTCGAGACCAATTTAAACGAAGGTATTTCGAAGGGATTCTTTTGGGTAATCTCCATTACCTTATGTAAATAAATAATCCTTTGTTTATGTCTCCGTGCTTTAAAGTAATTTATTTTGTGAATGGTTAATGTCAAAGTGTATTAAGAGTAAATTGTTCACCCGAAAAATGTACCTAGAATCGAGTCTCGAAAGCTGGACAGTAAAACGGTTTTTTTTTTAGCTTTATAATATATGTGTATAGAGTAATTTTGTTTGTTTTGATTAATGTTCAGTAAAAGTCTATTTTGGTTGAAGTTTTTAAATTATGCTTGAACGAATTGCGTTGGCCGTAAATTGCAGAAAGAACTCCCTTTTATTCATTCCTAGAATAAAGGTTAAGTATAGCACTCTTAGAGAACGATCCGCAAGGAATCACTGAAGTACGAAAGTACTACACCTCAATTTCATTGGGTTTATTAACCATATTAAAACAAATAAATATATATAGAATCTCGGCTAACCCACGACAATATGCAACAAAGATTTGTAAATAATAACAGAAAAGTGAGTAAAATAACAACCACAAATATAAATAAGTGACCCTAAACAATGATTATAAGTTTGTATTAGTAAAAATAAAATCCAAATCATGTAATGTAATAACTAATGTAGAGTTTTTAAAAACATGGGTTCCTGATAATGCCGGGAGGACCCCCTTTTTTATTAGTACTCTTACAACCACAAATGTAAGAAGTGAATGACCCTTACTCTTCTCTGCTCTATTTTTAACAACACTTTCAGCACTAATGCAACTCTATTTTTTATTTTTACATTTTGTATTCAATTTAAACTTTGAAGTTTTGTACAAATAGAAAATTCAACGATCTTAAAAAGATAGAAAGTGTGGGGAAGAGTGTAGAGAATAGATAGAAAAAGTGTTAATATAGTGAGAGAATAAGTGTGCCAGGTTGTCTGGCAACCTCAGTATTTGTTGCTATTATTATTATTTCTGTTCTTATTGCCATTTGAGTGTTTAGCATTCAAGCCTTTGCATTAGTAAATGGTCCTCTTGGAGATGGTGATAGACTTCACTTTGTAACTCGCTGTCTACCAATCTTTACTCTTGGTTTGGTTGTTATTAATTATATGTAACTTTATTTGTTTTTAATAATTTCTTCTTAACATTAGTTTGTCCACTTCGGAACTTTTTATTTTATTTATATTAAGTTTGTCCACTTCGGATCTTTTATTTTTGTTCTGGTTGATATTTATTATATGTAACTGTTTTTAATAATTTCTTCTTAACATTAGTTTGTCCACTTCGGGTCTTTTTATTTATTTTATTTATATTAAGTTTGTCCACTTTGGATCTTTTATTTTTGTTCTGGTTGATATTTATTATATGTAACTTTATTTGTTTTTAATAATTTCTTCTTAACATTAGTTTGTCCACTTCGGATCTTTTATTTTTGTTCTGGTTGATATTTATTATATGTAACTGTTTTTAATAATTTCTTCTTAACATTAGTTTGTCCACTTTGGATCTTTTATTTTGTTCTGTTTATTCAATTTACGAAAAGTTATAATCATTTCTGATCTTTTATTTATTTAGATTCGTTATTACGTAGATAGTGTCCACTTCGGATCTTTTAATTCTTTGCCTGTTCTATATGTCGTTTATGTTTCTGATACAATTGTCAAGAAATTGGGCGAGTTTCCTGTTGGGATAGTAGTTGACTACTTTTAAATGCTCGTCTAAATCTTAAGTTTCGTAATTCCTCGTCTGGTAGTCGTATAGGGTGCGGCACCTCCTCTCTCAAATACTTCGTGCCCGTCTACTTAGGCTAACATTTAAGGGTTCAATGTCCGTTAGCTCGTGTAAAACATCTGAGGGAATGAGGTCCCACAGCGTAACATTGGTTATGAATCTTAATGCTTTGTTTTGGACCACTTGCGCCTTTTTGGTAGCAGTTTTGCTCAGGGTATGGAGGGGGATGACGGGGTATAGGAGAACCGGCCTCACTAGTAACATATAAAGCTTCCTCTTGTTGATTGTCGAAAGATGTTTGAATCTGTTGAGAACCCGTAGTAATCTCATAACAGTGGCTATCTTCTCTCTGTAGTGGGCATTGTACCCATCGGAGGTTAACTTCAGGCCAAGAACCCGGCCTTCCCTGGAGTATTCATAGAATTCCTCCTTCACCAGTACGTCCGCTGTTTTTCGGCCGCCCATAGGAATCATTTTGAATTTCTGAACATTGGTCTTAATCTTGTTCTTCCTTTCGTAGAAGTTGATAGTATCAATATCCCTGCTCGAATTATTAGCAACATTATTTGGGTTTTTATAGACGCTAGCAATGATCTGTGACATGTCATCTACTAGCTGGACGTACTGGGTGAGTTCTTGGTCGGGGTAGGTCAGGTCGCCAGTATACACTGCATACAGTGTGGGGCTGAGACAACCCCCTTGTGGTACTCCAGTTTCCAGAATGAATGCTTCCCCTTCGATGCCATTTATTCTCACGACTGCCTCTCAGTCTTCAAGGTAGTCACAGAGTATCTTAGCCAGGTTTCCCTCCAGGCCTAGCTCGTTGAACTTTTTCTTCAGTCCCGGTAACCACACCTTGTCAAACGCTGAGGACACGTCTCGCAACACAACATCGACACTGACATCTCTGGCCTTCCTGATGGCTATACTTTCCGTGATCAATGCCAAAGCCGTCTCTGTACCGAGTTTTTTTCCGGAAGCCATGCTGTTGGGGATAGTACAAACCGTGGGTTTCTATAAAGTTTCTTAGTCTGCTATTTTGAAGTTTTTCCAGTAGTTTGCCCAAGAACTCTAGCAGAGAGATGGGCCTATAACTGCTGATCTCCTTTTTCGGCTTACCGGGCTTTGGTATGAAGATCACGCGGGCTCTCTTGAAATGGTCCGGAAAGTAGCCAACATTGAGGAATGCGTTATAAACCACGAGAAGAGCCTCGTGGATGTTAACAGGGGCGTTAAGCAAATGCACTTTTGTGATGCCAGTTATCCCTGGCTTTTTGCTTAAAACTTTTGAGGGCTGCTTCACGGCTACAAACTTGAACTGAAGCGATACCACTGTGATCTGTGTGGGAAATTCTTCACATACAGTATATGTGGTAGTTGGAACGCACTTCCGACGGAAGTTGTCAACAGTGAATCTGTTGACCAGTTCAAGTCAAAACTAGATAAAGTCTTGCGAAATCACCATTAAGATCCTCGCGAATGATCTTCGAGGTTGCCAACGGACACCTTCGAGGAGTGCGCCAAAAGTACCCTCCTTGTATGGACCGTAAGGTCTTCTAGGGTACTTATTTTCCTTGTAGCTCCTTATAGCTACTCTTCGTACGAGAAAGGTCTACCTTCTTATTGTGCGAGACGTGCCCTGTCCACGAAGTAATGTGGCGTTAGTTCAGCTCCCAGCTCCTGAAGTCCAAGAAGAACTTTTTCCTCGTACCTTACGTCAAAGAACTCATTTTCCTCTTCGCTAATACGGAAATGGTTTCGCTAGTAGCTTCGGAATTCTCGCTCGATGTCTTGGTCTTCCGTGTATTCCACGCCATTTACCTTGATAGTTACTCAACTCTTGGGAGGAGTGCCCCGCAATCAAATTTGACTCCAGAATTTCCTAGGATCCCCTTCTACGTCAATGTTAGCAATCATTTCATCACCCTGATTTCTTGATTTCTCCATTATGAGATGTTTAATTTCATTCCTCAGATCTCGTAGTTCCTGGTACCGATGTGCCGTGATCTCGTGCATGTTTGTAAAGAAGATAGCTGCCTACCACTTATCCATCTTTTTCCTTATGTCATGGTCCCACCTTGGAGCCGGAAGTGTTTTGTGCTCCGTCCAGGGGACAGATAAGTGGTCAGCCTCTAAGATCTTTGAGGCGAGATGATCAAGCTTTTCATCGATATTCTCTGGTGAAGCACCTAACTGACCAACATGCACATGTTGAAAATGATCACGGTACCTCTCCCAATTGGTTCTCACCAGGCATCTACGTTTAGGAATTTGCACTTGAATCGGTGAGGTGGAGATGTGGGTGATCATACTAACATGATCCGATGGGATGAAGGGGCAAGAAAGAGTCATGATTCAGAGAGAAGTTCCGATTCGTTAATACTATGTCCGGTGTAGTCGACGATCTTTGCATCAATTAAAAGGCTCAGCTAGTCGCCAGCCCCGTTGAATGCTGTCGTCTAGCCGGCTTCCCTACAGCGGGCATTTAAGTCGCCGATTAAGATTGCTGATGTTTCTCTCCTGAAGAGTCGCATGAAGTTAGGGATTGGAAGATATGGGCGTCTAGGTGGTTGGTACCCAACCGCAACCACAAGGTCATCGTATGTCACGGGGATCTTTATTGCCAGGTAAGATTCTTCCAAATCCTGTATCTCCTTGAATTTAATCCTTTTTAATGGCAAACGCCGCTCCGATATATATCTCTTTCGAGTGGCTAGCCATCGGTATCTCGTAATTGTAGATCTTTATATATTCGCCATCGTCATTCAATCCATGCTCAGATATAAGAACGATGTCAGAATCAACAGATCTAATAATTTCACCATACATTCTACTTTTGGCGTGGAAACCATTATTATTTAGCGAGAAAATCTTTAAATTCTTGACGTATTTGGTACAAGTAGCCATGATTAGTTGTTTTTAGCTTGCTTTATTTTGCCCCCCTTTTCTCTGGCCGGTGACCTTATCCTTCCCGATCTCCTTATCCTAAATTGATCCTGGTTTAGGTTAAGGCAGGATTGGGGTCAGATTTGGATCTCCCCTCGTTTAAAGGCCTGGAGTAAATCTTCTTCCGCGATGTCAGCATCAAAATCCCATTTGTACCTGCCTTTAATGACTCTTTCAAGCAGATCACCGACCTTGGATTTCTTAGGCATCGGCACTGATGGGGAGCCATAAATCCTCATTAACAGGTCCAGAATATTTTGGGAGGGTGCGTGGGGGGGAGGGCAGTTGTCGTTACAATGATTCAATTCTAATGTCCATGGGCACAGCCACTTCGTCTGGCAGGTTGCTATTTTCCATTTGTGAGTCTTCTACGGCGTGATCTTGCTTGCGTAGGCGTGGATCGCGAGAGGCCGAGCGAGACCACGGTGCTGTTTGCTCCCTACTCTTCATTTGGGCGTGGAACAGGTTCCCTGACGGTGGATTGTCAGGAAACCACGTCGGTTTGAGACCATTGTAGACCAGTATCTTATTAAGCTCAGTCGCATAACTTCCCCGTTTCATTACATTGGTGAGATGGGCATGCAGGATGCACATTATAAGATCTGGTCGCATATTTTGTTCGATTTGCGGCATGGTCTTATGCTGCTCGGTTTTCTTCGTCGTACGTGCATATGTAGTGGTAGCTTGTCTGTTCCTATCTTCTATTATTGCTCTCTTCTTGCCCGATATAAGCGTCTTCTTAATTTGGCATGCCATCGATAAGGTGGGGTGGGAGTTGCCACAATTCAGGCGCTTTTTGTTCGGATTCATGCACTCTCTCCAGGTGTAGCCAGATTCTGCGCACTCAGAGCATACCTTCGTCGCGGCTTTGCAGTCCCTGGTGGCATGCTTCTCCATGGCGTAGCATGAGAAACAAATCTAGAGCGGAACAAATACTTCTCTCTCGATGCACCCGGCGGAGACCTTCGAGTTGAACATAACTAGTCCATAATCAGCTGCTTTCACAGCCAACTCTGTGGTCATGGAAAGTCACCTTGAATACATGCGAGTGTTCTTCACCTTCGCGATTTTTAAATTTAACAGCCTCATCTATCTTTGCCAATCCTGCTTATCTTCGATCTCTCTTTTTATCACTTCTGCGGAGTGATTACCAACGTAAGGGTCAATACGCCGACATATTATTGATCTCTTTGCTGAGACGTGCAGAAGAACCCTTGGTACGAGACTGATTTCTTCATACTTTCAAATTCGCTGCACTGTAGGCTACATGCACCTTTTTCCCAACCAAGTTTTCAATAATTTATTCACGGCACTTCTTTTTTGTTGAAAAACTAGAAACCTGAGCCGCCTCAAATTCCTGATTGCAGCCAATTTCCAAATCTCGTTGTAGCTTTTGATATATCTTTAAGTATATTCTGCAGCCAAGGGAGAGCTCCCCAAATATTGAATGTTTATTTACGTTTTATAGGTTATGTAAAATATGGGTTCAATCAAGAAAAGGTCAATAAAGAAAAATAGATGAAATATAAAAAAATGCAGATGATTTTAAAAGTATATATGAAATTATGAATAGAGATGATTCGAAAGGTTTATCACCTTCATCGTCCTTTTCTTCTGAACAGAGTTCTTTAAATCAATTTTCGAGTGAATTTGAAGACTTGGATTTAGTGTCAGAACATAGCTCTAAAAGTAAAAGTGATTATATATATGCAAAGACTTTAAAATTAACTCAGACAACAATAAAGGTAAGTAAATTTGTTATTGATTTTACAGAAGTTTTCTTTTTCAATTTTAGTAATAATTACATTTTTTAAAAGAACGATGGATGATTGAATTTTACTTGGATAATGTGTTGAAGATAAAAGAAAACATTTTGTTATATGAAAATGAAGAAATGGAGAATAAACTTGAAGGAATAATGAATCTTTCCGATGTTATCGAATGTTTTTTTTCTGTAGAAAGGTAATTATTTCATTTTCTTTAGAGGGGAGGTAATCCGTTTTATTTGAATGAAAATTTTAAAAAATAGGGGAGAAAAACCAAAAATGAATTTTTTTCAATTTTAGTTTGTTTATTTGTTGTTGTTTTTGTTTAAAGGATATACATCGATCTCTCAATGAGCATCTTAGATAAAAAAAAACACTTAAAATTAAAAAAGACGATAGAGAAATGTCGTAGGTTAGCCGAGCTAATATATATATATATATATATATATATATATATATATATATATATATATATATATATATATATATATATATATATATATATATATTTTATTAATTTTTAATAAACCAAATAAACTTTGACATGAGGCGTAGGTTCAGCCTCGGTGATCACTTAAGGAACGGGCTCTAAGAGTGCTAATCTTTATTTTTATTCTAGTGAATACATAAAAGGGGTTTCTTTCTTGACTTTATCAATTATTCTCATTTTAACTTGTTCGAGGATAATTAAAATAGTGCTTTTACTAAAAAATAGACTTTAATGAACATGAACCATCTCACTTAATAACAGAAAACAAATACAGATCAAATACACTTAAAAAAAGAAAATGGGATTGCTGGGCAAGCTCTCGAAGCTTGATTCGAGATATAATTTTACGGGGGGGGGGGACAATTTTAAGTTAATATCTTTGTCCTTGGCCAGACATCTAATAAACTAATTATTATGCACGGGAACATAAACAACAAGATTATTCTTTACTCACCTAAGGTAATGGAGATTAAATACTCGCGACCAGTTAGACTATCCCCGGAGATTTTGATCGGAGTTGGTTGTTTGTTCACTAGATGGCGTTCGTCGACTTGCCTGGCGAGTTGACGGGTGACGTCATGAGGGATCTTGGGTGGAGGTGACTTCAAGCTAAAATCTCAGTACTTCTACTTTTCTTCCGGACGAGATGAAATCGTTGTCTTCTTTTTTTCTATCTAGTTGGGGTTTGTCCCACTCAGATAGAGCAAGATTTAGCGTCCTCACACTGGCTAGCTTGATATTCAATCTCTTGGGGGCTCGAGCGGCGCCGAGCTTCCTTGGTACGATCTGGTTTGGTACAAGGACTGCAAAGTTCTCCTTAACTTGCAGAAAACTTTCTACCGGTGATTTTTCTGTTTCCTTATCGAACTCGAAAAATCTCTCAACCGGTGACTTGTCTCTTCCCTTTAGAACGAACAAAAAGCCTCGTTTCCTCGGGTCAATCTGTTATATACACCAATTACTCCCGCGGGGTAATGGGGAGGTGGAGGGGGAGACTCGCAAGGTGAGACCTCAGGTTGGTCTCACGCGCTTGGTGTCTTGTAGCTCGGAGAGAGGGTGTGATAGAATGGCCTGAGGCTGCCACGCCTCACATCTATCACATATCGAAACTCATGCTTCCCACGTGCATCCTGCGAGAGAGAGAGAGAGAGAGAGAATGGCGTCCTTATCGCCCAACATCCCCGAGTTTAATCAAGGAGGAGCAATCCCAAGTTTGCCTCCAGGCGTCGATCTGGCCAGATTGAATTAGGCTTATGAGAAGATAAGATTTTTCCAAGCGCTACCGGGACATTCCATGGAATTCCCCCATTGTTCCCTACGCCGAGGGGCTGGCTCCGGCTATTTATGCGATAGAATTTGGCGTTTGAAGCAGATCCCGATTATCTTCACGAGGCATCACGCCGATCCGGGCTCTCTTGTGCACCTAGGAACTCTATCCCGAGAACCCCCTTATTGTCCAGAAGAGGACAATATCCTTGAGTGCCAAAGTTCGTGCCCCTCGAGACGCCAAGTCAACAGCCCCGCCCCCCTGTTGTTCAAAAAGAGAACAAGTTTAGAAGTCATTGTTCTTCGAGCACATTCGACAAGAAACGGTTCTCGCCCCCTCTGTTGTTCAGAGAGAACCACTTTAGAAGTCATTGTTCTTCGAGCCCGTTCGACAAGAAACGGTTCTCGTTCCTTTAATATCACGTCAGTGGTAATTTAATTTCCCCTTTTTAACGTTCTTCAAGAGAACGCTTGGTTACACCAATAACCTCAATTGTTCATCCAGAACATATCCGATATCCTGTCTCAAAGATCGCTCGTACTTCAGAGCCCCAATTCGCTCTCACTGCTCGAAGTCAGTCCTTCCCCCACCTCGTTAAGGACAACCCACCTAAAAACCCCTTCTCCTGGAAAAGAAATCGCCAGTCGGACCG